>CM075977.1:323086753-323271789 GCA_038087875.1 Malacoraja senta | reverse complement strand
ACCCTTCTTAACCGAAACGTCACCTTCTCTCCAGATATGCTGGCTATCCCGCTGTCACTCCAGAATTTTTTGTCTATCTTCGGTGTAAACCAGCATCTGCAGTTCCTTCCTGCAGTTCTATCAGAGGGTAGTGAATTTGTGGAATTCTTTGCTACAGGCTGTGTCATTGGGTATTTTTAAGGCGCAGATTGACAGATTCTTCATTAGTAAAGGTGTCAGGGATTATGGGGAGAAGGCAGGTGAATGAGGTTGAGAGGGAAAGATAGAACAGCCATGATTATTATTATTTAAACATATAAAATTATTAAGGGTTTGGACACGCTAGAGGCAGGAAACATGTTCCCGATTTTGGGGGAGTCCAAAACCAGGGGCCACAGTTTAAGAATAAGGGGTAAGCCATTAGAACGGAGACGAGGAAACACTTTTTCTCACAGATAGTTTTGAGTCTGTGGAAATCTCTGCCTCAGAAGGCGGTGGAGGCTGGTTCTCTGGATACTTTCAAGAGAGCGCTAGATAGGGTTCTTAAAGATAGCAGAGTCAGGGGATATGGGTAGAAGGCAGGAACGGGGTACTGATTGGGGATGATCAGCCATGATCACATTGAATGGCAGTGCTGGCTCGAAGGGCCGAATGGCCTACTCCTGCACGGATTGTCTATTGTCTATTGATTGAATGGCAGAGTAGACATAATGGGCCGAATGGCCTAATTCTGCTCTAATAACTAATGAACATGAATTTATTATTCCACTATCATTCAATGCTAACTAACTTTTATGTGATGGCCTTTATTTGTTTCATAATTTGGCTGCTGCCTTACTCATACATTTAGACCAAAGGTGTCAGTGTGTTCCACTGCTGGAGCTTTCCAGGAGACTAGCAGCGAGCCCTGGTCATGTTGGGCTTCGCCAGCATTACACTGGGAACTCACCAGATCCTGCACCAAGTCTGAACTGTAGCAGGATCCAAGACCTATGTCATTTCAATGGGGATTTTCCACCTTTGGATTATGCAGAAGTTAATTTATTGTTTTTAATTATTTTGCTCAAGTTCAATGTTCTTAATTGTATATGTTTTACGTAATTTTATGTACATAAAAAATAACAATCATTAACTTTTTTTTCAATTTTAATAATTTTCATCACATCTGATACCAGAGGCAATTAAAAACAGTGAAAAGCAATCTTTTGCAATGTTTCTGGAAAGGTGGCTGTCAGGAGTGTTTCAATGCTGAGGTCTCTGAACTTTAAGGCATAGCCATAATCTGGACCATGACGCTGGACTCCAGGGTGCAGAGAGTGCATGTGGGAGCTCCTCAGTAAGGATTCCACTGCAGATGTTATAAGGTAATAAGATCATAAGATAGGAGTAGACTTAGGCCATTTGGCCCATCATGTCTACTCCACCATTCAATCATTGCTAATCCCATTCTCCTGCCTTCTCCCCATAAACTGTGACACTTTTACTAATCAAAAATCTATCTATCTCTGCCTTAACAATATCCACTGACTTGGTCTCCACAGCCTTCTGTGGCAAAGAATTCCACAAATTCACCACCCTCTGATTAAAGAAATTTCTCCTCATCTCCTTCCAAAAAGAACGTCCTTTAATTCTGAGGCTATGACCTCTTCTAGACTCTCCAACTAGTGGAAACATCCTCCCCACATCCACTCTATCCACGCCTTTCACTATTCTTTTGTTGTTATATATTTTATATATATTGTTTTGGATGGCTGGATGTGATACATCGATGCAATACATAGATTGTAATAATGTATTGACTTTCCACTGACTGGTTAGCACACAACTAAAGCTTTTCACTGTACTTCGGTACATGTGACTATAAACTAAATTAAACTAAACTAACTGGAGTGCCGGCAGAGCTTGCCTGAAAAAAGTTGCGGTCTCTGAACTTTGCAACATACTCCACAAACCTGCTTTGCCTTGCAGTCAATTATACATTGAAGGTTTTCGACAGACATTCTGCAAACCTGACACATGAATATTGTATGCACAGTCCAAGCAATTATATCCATGTGATTTACTTAATAAGGCCCAAGGGAAAACTTTCCAGCTAAAGAATCACAAGGTCCTTAATTACCCATCAAGAAAGCAAAAGATAAAGAGATAATTAATCAGTACATTTTGTAAATTAAATAGCAAATCTTTGGCACGATGGCTATTTGACTCCTAATAAGCACACCAAGTTGCTTTAAGATGCCTTTAGCATGGTTGCTGCCACTGGCACATTTAATATTTGAAGCCACCCTCTGCTGGCTTCTGAAAATGAGGAGCAGCAGCTTGACAGACACGGCTTTCACTGTGCAGCGGTTGATTCTTGTTGCAGCATATGTCCAATCTTCTAGCTGAATCGACTCTATCCCCAAGCAGTGAGTTCGCTACCACTGTATAACATGATTATGATTTTCAGTGCTGCTACTTACTGCAGCAAATAACAAGCTAATAACAGTGGTGGAGCTATCAAAAGAACTATCAACACAACAATGTATCGCCGACCATTACACATGTCCCGTTAAGTTTACTAGCTCTCATGCACATGCAAGAACATAAAAGAAAATCAGAGAAGAAGTAAGCACTCATCCCCTCAAGCCTGATCATGGCTGATCTATTGTCAGGTTGTACAACTCGCTGTGCCTGTTCCACGTAACCTCATCCCCTGACGTGTCAATAATTTAACAACCTTCTCCTTATTTGCCTTCTATGACCTGGCCTCCATATCTCCATGGGCTAGAAATTTCCAAAGTATCACTACCATGTCTTAAAAATAGCGGAGTCAGGGGATATGGGGAGAAGGCAGGAACGGGGTACTGATTGGGGATGATCAGCCATGATCATATTGAATGGTGGTGCTGGCTCGGGGACAAATGGCCTACTCCTGCACCTATTGTCTATTGTCTATTGTGTGCAGGAAGATATTTATGTTTGTCTCAACTTGAAATAACTGCACCTTATCTGGTAAGTAAGTCCCCCTGTTTGAGTCTCTCACATGGAGGCAACATCACATAATGTATCCAGTCATACCCCTGCAGGATTTAATGTCTCAGCATAATCTTTCCTTATTCTTCTGAACTCCAAAGAATACAGTCCCAACTTTATTTAGATGTTTACAACTCTCATCCCAGAAATTAGACCAGTGAATCTATTCTGGGCTGCATCCAGTGCTAATATCTTTTTTTCTTAACTGAAGGGAGCAAACCTGAATATAACACTCCAGGTTTGGCCTCACCAACATCCTGCACAATTGACACAAAACGTCTCTATCTCTAAGCTCCAACCTTCTTGCAATAAAGGCCAATGTATCTTCCAAACTTCCTGTATCTGCCTGCTGATTTCTGTGATTCATGTACCAAATACCTTGTTCCCTCTGTATTCCATCATTTGTTGTCCCTCTCCATTTACACAATACTTTATCTTTCCATTCCAATGTTCAAGATGTCACACTTTACCACCTGAAACTCCATTTGGTAAGTTTTGCCCACCCACTCAATCTATTAATATGCTACTGCAGGGGTCCAAATATTTGCATCTAAACTAGCCTCTCTACATATAATCATATTATTGGCAAACTCAGATAGCTTTACACTCTTCCCCTACTCCAATTCAGTAAGGACCGAGCTATTTAGTAAAGATCAAGATGTCTGATGAAGTGTTTTGACCTGAATCGTCACCTATTACTTTTCTTCAGAGATGCTTCCTGACCTGCTGAGTTACTCCAGCATTTTGTGTCTATCTTTGGTGTAAACCAGCATCTGCAGTTCCTTCTTACACAAGACCAAGAATTGTTCCTTGAGACACGATGAATTATATCTTCTCAGGCAGAAAAGAATGGCCTTTTATTCCTACTCCATGTGATAACCAGTTTCCCATGCATGTTAACTCACTTTCCACTACAGCTTTGCCATATCTTGTATACTGCCCTTTTATGTGGCACATAAGCCAATGTATCTAGAATTCCAAATACATTACATTTACATTTCTCTTCATCAACTCTGCTCATTACATCCTCCAACAAATGAATCAAAACATGATTTATCTTTCACAAAACCATGTTGATTAGGTTTGATTGCAATAAGCTTCTCTAAATGACTGTCTATTTCTTCCTTGATTATAGGCTCCAGCATTTGCCAACAACAGATGTCACCTTAACAGGCCTACATTTTCTCATTTTTGTCTCTCCCACTTCTTCCTCTTCCAATAAAATGATCAATTAATACAAATCATCAACTATTTACACATAAGAATAACCCAATCAATTATCTATTTTTGTGCATGACATTTTGCCGTTAACTAATTATTTTTAGATACCAAATAGAGATTATCAGTCCCTTCCTGTCTGTAGACAGTCAGAAATCAAATATCAGAGGGCATAGCTTTAAGATGAGAGGGGTTACGTTTTGGCGTCACTGTTCTGCAAACATTATCTCAATATGATTGTCTTCATTACAGTGCATTTTATTACATATTCTAAACATCAATTATTTATATAAAATGTGACAGGCTAATAAATGTTATCAACTACGAGTTTATTGACCAATTGTTTATCGTATTTGATCAATTATGGACATTATGAATCCAATCACAATAACGTATAAAATTAAAACAGAAATAAAATCAAATACACAGCAAAGCCATGCTGACATCACCTATCCTTTATCCCCTGAGATGCTGCCTGACCCACTGAGTCCCTGCCTATACAAATACTAGTAGATCCTGTCCCTAAGAATCCCCTCCAACTATGTTCCCACCATTGTCGTCAGGTATTATGATTGTACTGAAACAACTTAGCTCGAGATGCAGTGAGCTAAGTAGTTCAGGTCATCAGTACAGTGATTGATATTTTGTTGGGTCCTGTACCATTTGCTGTATTCACTGCTCTTGACAATTTATTGATGTTACAAGTAGTAATCAAATTGGTTGGAGTATGACAGAGTCATTCATCCTTATGGCAGACTATGGAAACAGGCCCTTCCTCCCAACTTGTCCATGCTGACCAAGAAGTCCATTCAAGGTAGTCCCATTTGATTATTTCGGCCCATATCCCTTTAAACTTTTCCTATCTATGTGCCTGTTTTTTAATTGCTTTTATTATACCTGCCTTAACTACCTCCTCTGGCAGCTCATTCTATTTACCCACCACCCTCTGTGTGAAAGAATTGCCCCTCAGATTTGTATTAAATACTTCCCTGCTCACCTTAAGCCTATGTCTGCTAGTTCTTCATTCCCCTACCCTGGGAAAAAGAAACTGTGCATTCACCCTATCTATTCATGATTTTTTACACATCTATAAGATCACCCTTCAGCCTCCTGCACTCTTAGTAATAGCCTGCCCAACCTCTCCTTATAGATCAGGCCGTCGAGTCCTGGCAACATCCTCATTAATCTTCTCCATGCTCTTTTCAGCTTAATGACATTTCCTATAGTAGGGTGACAAAAACAGAACAAAGTACTAAGCAAGGTCTGAAGAAGGGTTCCAACCCAAAACATCACCTATCCTTTTTCCCATAGATGCTGCCTGACCTGCTGAGTTACTCCCACACTTTGTGTCTATCTTTGGTGTAGATCAGCCTATGCAGTTCTCTGTTTCTACACAGTACTCTAAGGTGACCTCATGAACATCTTGAACAACTGTAACATAACTTCCCAACTTCTGTACTCAATTCCCTGAGTGATGAAGATCAATGTGCCAAAAGCCTTCATCACCACCCTATCTACCTGTGACACATCTTTCAGGGAACTATGCACTGAATACAATGATCCCTCTGCTCTACAACTCTCCTTTGGGGCCTAACTTTCGGTTCGAATGGCCTGCTCTGATTTGACTTCCAAAAATGCCTCACACTTATCTGAATTAAACTACATTTGCAATTCCTCACCCCACTTGCCCAGCTGATCAAAATCCTGCTGTAATTCTGAGAACCATCTTCACTGTCTATGATACCACCTATTTTAGTGTCATCTGCAGACTTCCACTCAGTGGGGATCTGCGCCCTCCGACACTCCTCATTGAATCGTGGTTGATCACCTGAGCTGATAATAATGTGAGTGAGAGATGTGCTGGTCCATGAGGTTACACATTTTGGAGGTGGTCAGCATTCCTGTGGCCGATGATGATCACTAGTGCCTCATGGATGCTCAGTTCTGACCTGCTCTTGTACCATTGAAACTGTCCCTTCTGCAACTGACTAATTTTACCATGACAGTTGTAAATGTAATGATGTTATGATTACTGCTCCATCACTGTCAATTAATTTCCCAGGGCAAGGTCTCTTCTTCTCTTAACTCTTTTCAATTAAGAACATGGCCTTGAATGCTCTTATCATCGTTCTTGGGTGAGCTGTATGTGTCATTCAAATTCTCATTTCCATCTCCTCATTATCTGATTCACCAATTTGTACAGTACAAGGACAGGACTTGCTCCTTGCACCAGAGACAAATGGGGACCACCATCTTTACCAATGGGAGCTCCTTTCAGGGATATGTGGCCCATGCATTATGCCTTATATGGACAATTATAGCCAGCTTTGTTAGGTAGACAAAATGCTATAGTAAATGAGCGGGTCAGGCCGGATCAACATGCTCTTTCCAGCTTATTGGCATCCTTCTGTGGAGGATAACAGAAGTGAAACACAATACTCCAAGTGTGGCCTCATGAACATATTGTACAACTGTAACTTAAAACCACAACTTCTATACCTAATTCTCTGACTTATGATGGTCAATATGCCAAAAGCTTTCTTCACCATCCTATCAAGATGCTCCGTAGCCCGTTGAGTTACTCCAGCACCTCATTTCTTTTTTTGTAAACCAGCATCTGCAGTTCCTTGTATCCACTTTAGTCTGATATACATTGGGAACACAATGAAAATGCTAATTTGTTGATTCTCTGCAGTGCAATGCCGAACCTTTCCTCTTGTTGATAAACACAAAATGCTGGAGTAACTCAGCGGGTCAGGCAGCATCTCTGGAGAAAAGGAATAGGTGACGTTTCGGGTCAAGACTTTTCTTCAGACTAAGAGTCAGGGGAGAGGAAACCAAGAGTTACATAGGAACAAAGAGCAAATTAATGAAAGATATGCAAATAGACAGATCAAAGCCGCAACGATGATCAAGGAAAGGTGGAGCTCACAATGGTCCATTGTTGGCTGTGGGAGAGGTGATAACGAGTAATACAAACAGTGAAACTCAACAGGACGACAGTAAAACTAGAACAATGACTAGGGTGAGGGAGAGAAGAAGAGAGAGGGGATGCAAGGGTTATTTGAAGTTAGAGGAATTGATATTCATACCGCTGGGTTGTAAACTGCCCAAGTGAAAGATGATATGCTGTTCCTCCAATTTGCGTTTGGCCTCACTCTTGGCTTGGCCTGGCCTGGTATAGAAACATAGAAACATAGAAAATAGGTGCAGGAGTAGGTCATTTAGCCCTTCGAGCCAGCACTGCCATTCAATATGATCATGGCTGATTATCCAAAATCAGTATCCTGTTCCTGCTTTCTCTGTATGCTATGCAACAGCACAGCTTCCAATGCTTCTCCTGGCAGAAGGGATGAAAATGGAGGATCATAACTCACATATTAAAGAGCTCCTGAGAGTGTCCATAAAGTATTGGCACTACACAGAATGCTAATGAACAGCTCATTATTCAGGAGTCCGATTAACACCTATGTCCACCAGCTGGGAATTTACCATGCTGCACCTGGGTTAATTCATCTGTTTTCAGCTTTTTATAGTGTTACTAGACTAAGTGGGACCCCTTGGGTCCCTGTCACACAGGAGGCCTGGTTCCCCAACGCAACCCGTTCCCCAATGCAATATTCCACCACTCACCCGTTACCCCAATGCAACCCGTCACCCCAATGCAATATTGCACCACACGCATAGCCCCCAACTGCGCAGGCATGGCTCATTTCCCCTCTTCCCCAGCACTCCCCTCCCTCTCCTCTTCACCCTCCCTCTTCTTTCCCCACTCCTCCTCTCTCCCAATCCCTCCCTCACCTCTCCCTCCCTCCCCTACCCTCAGTCACTCCCTCCCTCCCTCTATAACTTCTCTCCCCTCCCTACCTCCCTCCTATCCCTATCGCCCAATACTCACCTCCCCCAATCCCCCCCACTATCCCTCCTCACCTCCCCCACTGCCCTCCTCTCCCTCTATTCCCCCTCCTCCCCCACTTTCCCCCTCCCTACCCCTTCCTCTCCCTCAATCCCCCCACTCTCCCTCATCACCTCCCCAGGATCTTTCCCCTCTCCTCCTCTCCTCCCCTCCCCTAATCCCTCCCTCACCTCTCCCCTACCCTCAGTCCCTCCCTCCATAAAAAGCAGCATCTGCAGTTCCTTCCTCCACAGGTTATTCATTGTTAGCTGTGGTTTATATCCTGTTGACTTGACGATTGGACCAGTTTGCATTGTGTGTGTGTGTGAATTACTCAAACTCCACGCAAACTGCTCGGCCACCCTGCAACCCGACTCTCCCTCCCTTCCTCTGCCCACCAGCTCAGCCGCCGCTCGGCTCATCCCAACTCTGCCCGCCCGCTGATGAAGACGATCTCCCCCGAGAAGGGCGTGAGGGTGAGTTACCGCAATGGCGGCGGTGGAGGAGACGGACCAGGGGTACGGGTAGACGGGACATCCAGTGCCGCAGAGGGTGGGGGGGGAGAGGGTGAGTGATGAGGGAGAGAGAGACAGGACCAGCACCTCCACAGGGCCTCCACTGGACGACCCCCCCGCCGGTGTTGGGGGGGACGGTAGACAAGTTATTGTGAGGAGGGGAGAGAGGAGTTTGTGAGTGAGGCGGGACAGGCCACCGCCGATGGGGCAGGAAGGGGCATCGCCATCCCGGCCATGGCATTCACTGACCAAAAGACCAATCTGCATGGCGCTGACTGAAGGAATCTGCGCACGCGCTGTTTTAAAGATTTGTAAACCTCGATAACTTTTACAATATACCACCGATCGGAACGAAACTTGTTGCACTCACAGCACAGGAAAACGGTGAGTAACCTGTCTAAAATCCATAGTGCTATCACATACCGATTTTGCACAGATAGAAGAACCCCGCAAACCGGAAGAGCACAAGATCAGAGTTTTAGTTTTCCATAGATAGATGCGATGGCTAAGGGATGAACTGTTGGACACAAACTTAGCACAGACATGGTACAATATGTTCAGTAGTTTTTTAAATGATGTTGACTATCAAACCGTCAATTATATTAAAAATGTCTGTTATGAATTATGGCCAAAATGTGAATATGTTGAGCAATACAATTCCAATAAGGGACATGCTACTCACCATTTTGGACTGGTGACGCTACTTTATACATGCAAAGTGGTGCAGCACTATCAAATTTTCGAGACGACTTATTTTGCCCAAATTAAATGGCACTCTGCATTTAATTTAAACACCATTCCCGTTAATCTAAGGTGTTACTTTGTTCAAAGCATGGTATACCAACTCAAAGAACATTTTATTGCCGCAATGACACAGTGCCCAGGACTGAATTAGTGCATTAGAAGTCACCAATTGTGGTTGTGTACAATTAAAGCACAACTTGGGACGGGACAAGAGACTGCTGATGCTGTACTCTGAAGCAAAACACAAACTGCAGGAACTCAGCAGCTTGAGTGGGTGAGATGGAGAGCAGGGGGTAGGGGAGGGGAGAAGGGATGGGAGGAAGGAATTGTCAATATTTCAAGTTAAGGCATTCTTCAGTTTTGTAATCTTGACCCTTCAAGGTAAAGAACAACATCCTCTTGAACCATTTGGAAACATATGCACACTGAGAAGCCTATAAACACAATGCAAACTTGCATTTGCTCTATTTTTTTTTGTTCAAGTAGTATTGATCTCATTAGTATTCTTCACTGCAAATGAAAATGAAAAGGACCAAAATCCATTATAATTTCAGATAGATCTTAATTTAAAATAATATTGTTATATTCACTCTGTATAATCATTATTATTTAAATATAATCATAATTTTAGCAGAGTAATTCTTGACAATTTTACCTATTAGAGATTGGAATTATATTTCATATTCTCCTGGGTACTCCCACTTTTGTCTCTGGAGTATTGGATGCCAATTATTTCCACTCCAGTTTGCTGCATAGGTCACGGTTTGCCTGAAGCACAAACTATAAACAAACTGCCCGACTAAATCAAGTGACTTATGCTCATGTTACGAGAAGTTTTCTACCCTGACAGAATGTTCACATTAGTGCATGAAAATAGCCAAAGATAGTTGTAAAATTAAAATGCAGGCTTGCATTTACAAAGCAAGTAGATGAAGAAAATGGTTGTTTTTGACAGTCGACTGAATAATTTATTTTTTGATTTGATTTTCCTCTGGGATGAACGTGGAAGAAGGTGGAAGGTAATGAATTGTTCAACCTGCGACGCAATCCAGGGCTTCTCAATAAGGCAACATGCTCAAACTATGAAGTATTTTTTCGCCAGATTTTCTGCATGTCTCATTTATCCACAGCAGGATTTGCAGTTTTTTTTACCTTCTGCTGTCTGATTCCTAATCCTCTGCTGTCAGTCCCTGTTGTTGCCGCTGGCCATTTCCACCAAGCTGTGTCAAACACACTATATCGCAAAAGATTCCTTGTGTTTTATGAATCTCCGGAGAGTTGGATGGTTTATTGATTTCAGATTAATTGATTTATTAGTTGCTGCATATATTCATATGGATTCTACTCCAGAGAAATAGGTCATGTGCAATTTAGGTAAGTTTCCCCTCATGTCTCTTCACCTTCTATTGCTTTGTCGCTGTGTCTGAGGAAGGTGTCTGTGATGTTTTCATTCACAACTGGTAGTGAACTTCACATTCTTCGTGGGTAAAGGAGGGTTTTTTTTGCCCTATATTACAAGATTTATTAAAGGCAATGTGGTCTTTTGGGGGCATCAGGAACTGCAGATACTGGAATCTTGAGCAAAACATAAGGTGCCAGAGTAACTCAGTGGGTCAGGCAGCATTGCTGGAGGACATGGATAGGTGATGTTTCGAGTTGGGATCTTGCTTCAGACCTACTGTAGTAGGGGAGAGAAAGCTAAAAAAGAAGTGCGGTGAGGCCAACGCCTGACAGGTGGGGATGTTGGGGATGGGAGTGTCAAATGGATGGATACAAAGCTTGAAATGAAAAGGAGACAAAAGGGTGTCAGATAAGGAGAGAAGAGGAGTGGATTTACATTTCACCTCATCTCTCTTTTTCTGACGCCCTCTTCTCTCCTTTTCTTCTCCAGTCTACTACCCCACTACAATCAGTCTGAAGAAGAGTCCCGACTCGAAACTTCACCTATCCATTTCCTCCACAGATGCTGCCTGACGCGTTGAGCTACTCCAGCACATTGTGTTTTGTCTTTTGGGGCCACTGGTTTCATCTCTCACATAGATGGACAAGTCGCTTTGCCTACATTGTCCAACTTGCTCATAATCCTTTAGCCTTTCCCTCTCTGGAGAAAGAAACTCTGGGTGATAATGCAGAAAATTAGAATTTCTTTCAAAACTATCACTTGATCTTTGCTCAGATAGAACTGCATGCACAAATTCCTTATTTTTTGTCAGCAAATTTTACCTCTCTTAAGTGTAGACCAAAACAAAAAGTATTGGTGTGAGAGCGAATTTAGGATGTCGGTCATGGAAAGATCAATTGGAGTAGAATCTAATGGGCCCCAAATTTTGATTCATTCAGTGACAGATTCAAAAATGAGAAATATATGTAATCATTTCTTTTTCGATTCTGTGACATAAGAAGATTCAAATGGCGTCATCTATCTGCATAAAATTTGGCTTTTCATAAATGTCTTTTTTTTCAAAATTGCATTTTGTTCCTTTTTAGCATGATTATTTTAATGGTTAACTCAAAAGAGGAATCACTATCTCAAACAGATTAGCAATATGTAAAAATGAATTGCAGATTAATGTATAGACTAGTGAAATCTGTGGAAAGGGCTACTCTATTAAAGCATGCACATTAGATAGAAGATATTCTTCAGAATCACCACTGACAAAGAGGATCATTGTAAATTAATAATACTGATTTTGATTTGAATGCTCTCCTTGTGCACAAATATAATCAAACATTTAAGAAGAACATGTATAATTTTCATTGTATGCCGGCCCATGCTGTTGCTAATATTTCCCACTAAGGAAATATTATTTTTAAATGTGATCGAACCTGGTTTCTGCTCTGGTTATAATGGCAGAGTGGGACAAGCTCTGAGGAAGTGAAGTTAAATTGAGTTCATGCTAACTGGAAATCTTCACAGTTGCTCACACTTGCAGCTGTAACTTTGCCACAGCTAAAGCAGAAATACATGTAATAGATGGAGGGAGTAATTCTGAGGGAAATCTGAGCCATTCTCTGCAGTCACAAAATCTTTCTACTGTTTCAAAATAAAAGCAGCAATTTGACCTGGATTTCCCTACATAATTGTAAGAATGTTTGGGGCTTCATTGCAAATGTGAAAGTCCCAAACATTTGTCAGCAATTCCTGCCTGTATTGGATTCATTGTAGAGTCCAGCAATTGTACTATTTCCCTAGAGTGTTATAGCATCCCCCTCGTATAGATCGAATGGAAAGCTGTGAGGGAGAAAGATATATTCTAAGTAATTAATGTTCCTTATAATTGATTCATCAAATGATATTACATTTATATTTTAAACTATTTACATTGTTGATTAGTTGATCAATTGAATCACCATTGATTAGAACGGGTGTCAGAGGTTATGGGGAGAAGGCAGAAGAATGGGGTTAGGAGGGGGAGATAGATCAGCCATAATTGAATGGCGGAGTAGACTTGATGGGCCGAATGAATGGGTAGATTTGATGAGGCGTCTACCCATTAGTCTACCCAAATTGCATCACCTCGCATTATTATCATATTTATTGCTCTGTTAATTTTACCAACCTATCAATATTATCCCACAGCCTGAGCTTACATTCCTCACTGTCAGCAATATCACTAATTTTCAGAATATTTCTTTTTTTTCACTTAAATTGTTATTGATTTTTCACAGAGATATATATAAAACAGTGCAACACCATCACCATAAATAAAACAAAATAAGAAAAACAATCAAAATAAAAAAATTAATTGATAGGGAAAAAAAAAAGAAGTAAATAAATAAAAAAAATGGAATAAGACCGTGTGGTTCACTTACCAAATTAAAAAAAAAACGTGACATTGATTCGTTATCTGGAGATATTTCAATATTCACACTAACATACCATCTAGTTCTATATAACACAATCTTCCCATATCTAACTTGGCATTTATCTAATTGGTGTCATGGCTCAAATAAACGGATCATTTCTCCCAGATCTTCTCAAATGAATTCTCCTTGACTCTCAAGGAATGTGTCAGTTTCTCCATATTAAAGATGTCTCGCACAATTTTTAACCACTGTTCCTGTTTTGGACTTTTTTCATTAAGCCACTGCCTGGTAATGGCCTTCTTACTTGTTGCAAGCAAAACTTTAATCAAATATATATATTCTATCTTTACTATATCTTTAATGTGCCCCAGATACATCACAGGGCAGGTATTTGGGATTTTATAACCCAAGATATTTTTAACATCTGCGTTAACATTTTCCCAATATGGCCTTATCTTTACACAGTTCCAGAAAATATGCAAGTGGTCTGCCTCCGTACTCCCGCACAGTCTCCAACAGTGTTGTTGGACAGCAAGTTGTCTGCTTTTCATTTTGGGTGTTATAAAAAAGCGAGTTAGATTCTTCCAGCAAAATTCTCTCCACGTGAGCTTGTGGATGTACATTGTGTTTCACACATTAGATACCATTCTTCTTCTGTTATTTGAATTTTTATTTCTGCTTCCCATTTTGTTTTTATGTAGAGCGTTGATTCTCCCCCGCTTCCCACCAGAGCTTGGTAGAAAGCAGAGATGACCCGAGACCCCTTCTGTTTGTATGCATCCACAATCACCTTGATCACATTATTTGAAGTTTCATCTAGTTCTGGCCTTATCTCTTTTGTAAAGTAGTCTCTTAATTGCAAGTATCTAAAAAAATCTTTGTTTTCGAGACCATACTTTGACTTTAAATCTTGGAAGCTCATAAACTTGCCATTTTCTGAAATATTAGTAATGGTATACATTGCTGTTATGCTTTTTTGTGCCCATACTTTGAATCTTGAATCATACACCCCTGGCTTAAACTTTGAGTCATATGCGAACCACTTCAATGCGTGAACCCCTCTTTTTTATCTGTATTTTTCCACTATAACATTCCATATTTCTAACGTAAATGCTACTATTGGATCCATAGCATGTCTCAAATCGCCTCTCAGATATTTGTCTCCCACCAAAATCTGGGTCTGGTAACCCTGTATCTCCCTTTCCATTTCTATGGATTCATAATCAGGTCTACACCAACAAGCCAGAGGTCTGAGTTGAGCTGCATAAAAGTATTTCCTCAGATTTGGTAAAGCCATTCCACCCTTGCTTTTCGGCAGTTGAAGTGTTGTCAGTTTTATTCTTGGTTTTTTGCTATTCCAAATGAATCTAGAAATCATCTTATCCCAGGCTATGAATTTGTCTCGGGGAACATTAATTGGGAGAGATTGGAATAAATATAATAGTTTAGGTAGGATATTCATTTTTACCGTTTGTATTCTGGCACTCAAGTCTAGAGGAAGGGGAGACCACCTTTCAACATCCCTTTTGATGTTTTCTTCAATTTTGTTATAGTTTCAAACTTGTTGGAAAGTGTTTTGTTTATAGTTACACCAAGATACTGCATCGTTTTAGAATTCCATTTCAGATTTTATGCGTCTGATTTGTTGGGATGGAGAATAATTGAATGAAAGAATTTGTGTTTTGTTATATTCAGTTTATACCCTGAGTAGTATCCATATGTTTCAAATAGGTTCATTAGACTTGGGAGATATATATCTGGTCGTTCAAGAAAAATAATGACATCATCAGCGAAAAGACCAATGATATGTTCTTCCCCCCCCTATTTTGACCCCCTGCAGGTCTTCTCTTTGCCTTATTGCTTGTGCTAAGGGTTCAATATACAAAACGAAGAGAGTAGGAGAAAGACAGCATCCTTGTCTTGTGCCCCTCTCTAACTGGATCCTTTTTGATAGGTTTCCATTTACCTTAATCCTAGCTGTAGGCTCCTGATATATTGTTTTAATACACCAAATTGTATCTTCATTGAGACCAAATCTCCTCAGTACTTCATATAAAAATACCCAACTAACACTATCAAAGGCTTTTTCTGCATCTAAACTGACCAGGACCATATTTGTATCCTTTTTTTTTAGCGTTATCCACAATGTGGAGGGTTCTTCTAATATTGTCATGTGTTTGACGTCCCCTAATAAATCCAGTTTGGTCTTCATTAATCAGATCTGGTACAAAAGTCTCGAGTCTTTTGCAAATGATTGAGGTAAATAGTTTGTAGTCTACATTTTAAATTGAGATTTGCCTGAAATGTTTACATTGCTCTTTGTCTTTGCCTTCCTTAGGTAAAATGGTAATAATTGCTTCCTTCCATGATGGGGGAGCCCTGCCCTCTTTAAGGGTCCAGTTAAAGCAAGACAGGAGCAGAGGTGTTAGCTCTTTCTTAAAGGCCTTGTACCATTCTGGTAGAAACCCATCGCTGCCTGGTGATTTACAAGCCTTAAGTCTACTGATTGCAGCTTCCAGCTCCTTAACCGTAAATTGTGACGTAATGGTATTATTTTGTGTCTCACCAATGGATGGCAGGTCGAGTGAGTTAAGAAAACTTCTCATTGTCCTTTCGTCAGGTGATGGTGGTTTAGAATAAAGTTTCTTATATTACTCTTCAAATATTCTTTCTATCTCATCTGGCTCATGTGATAATTGATTGGTTTTAGGATCTCTTATTTTATGAATTGTATTAGAGGCCTGCTGTTAACGCAGGCGTCTGGCCAGGAGTCTAGTTGCTTTTGGACCTGCTTCATAATAGGTCTGCTTTACAAATCTTGCCTTTTTTTCCATATCTCCCCTGAGGATCTCGTCTATCTCCCCCCTTATTTCCGTAATTTGTTTTAGTACCAACTGCTCCTGTATGTTTTTATGTTTTTTCTCCAATTCTTTCAATTTTTCTACTTTACGTTCATACGTAGCTAGCCGGGCCTTTTTTTGTGATGATGTCAGGGCGATCAGCTTTCCATGTATAACTGCCTTCATAGCATCCCACAATATCACAGGATCCACATCCCCATTATCATTCTCTTCTATGTACCTTTTTATCTCTTACCTTATTTGTTCCACATTTGCCTTATTATTCAAAATACCCACATTGAGCCTCCAAACAGTATTTCTTTTTCTACTATTCAGGTGTACTGTCAAGCTGATCGCACTGTGATCAGATACATCTGCCACCCCGATTTTACACTCTGATCCTGTGGCTTTCACCCGTATTCATTAAAAAGTAGTCAATCCTGGAGTAGACTGAGTGAGATACTGCATAGTGTGTATAGTCCCTTTCTAAAGGGTGAAGTTCTCTCCAAACATCAATTAGGCCCATTTCCTGCACAGATGTGTTAATAAACTTGGTCAGATGCATCTTGTTTTTTTTTGGCTTGTTGTATCCAAATTATGATTCATAACCACATTGAAGTCCCCTCCACATATCAAAATACCTTCAGTCTCTAAAGTAATAATGTCAAATAGAGTTTTGAAAAAACATTTGGTACTCTCTGGGGGGGCATATACATTGATCAGTGTCACTACTTTGTTTTCCAGCTTTCCTTTAACTAATACACACCTTCCCTCTTTGTCCCTGACTCCTTTATAGCATTCAAATTGGACTGCATTTGTGATAAGGATAGTCACTCCCCTCTTTTGGCTAGTTTTATAGGAACTATAAAATGCGTTTCTAAAACCAAAGCGTTTTAATTTCTCATGTTCTTGTTGAGGCAGGTGGGTTTCTTGTAAAAATAGTACCTGAGTCTTTTCTTTTTTCAGTTTAGCCAGGACCTTGCTCCTTTTAACTGGATTATTCTTCCCATTTACATTGAGTGACACCAATTTAATAGTATTATGTGACATTTAATTTACCTAATCCTGTATTGCATTCATAAATCTCCAGATAACTTGGAACTGTGCAGGTCTGAACATCTGGACAACATGTGTCAAATAAAGAAAATTAAAAAAAAAGAGAAAACAGTT
This sequence comes from Malacoraja senta, assembly GCA_038087875.1. Classification (NCBI taxonomy): domain Eukaryota; kingdom Metazoa; phylum Chordata; class Chondrichthyes; order Rajiformes; family Rajidae; genus Malacoraja; species Malacoraja senta. The sequence goes on along the minus strand of CM075977.1, from coordinate 323,254,606 downwards.
GACTTCCAAGTAAGGGTGATTCCTTGCCACCCTGAGGTTGGCAGGTAGAGGGGAAACCTCCTCCCAGAGGGCCCCTCACTAGAGGTGAAACACTCCATTTCACGCATCCTAGTATCGTCCAACGTCATCCAATAGCACTTATTTTCTAGTCCAAAAGAAATCGTGACACAATAAAAGCTAGTTTGGCAGATGCAGTATAATGTGGATAAATGTGAGGTTATCCATTTTGGTGGCAAAAACAGGAAAGCAGACTATTTTCTAAATGGTGGCCGACTAGGAAAAGGGGAGATGCAGCGAGACCTGGGTGTCATGGTACACCAGTCATTGAAAGTAGGCATGCAGGTGCAGCAGGCAGTGAAGAAAGCGAATGGTATGTTAGCTTTCATAGCAAAAGGATTTGAGTATAGGAGCAGGGAGGTTCTACTGCAGTTGTACAGTGTCTTGGTGAGACCACCTGGAGTATTGCGTACAGTTTTGGTCTCCAAATCTGAGGAAGGACATTACTGCCATAGAGGGAGTGCAGAGAAGGTTCACCAGACTGATTCCTGGGATGTCAGGACTGTCTTATGAAGAAAGACTGGATAGACTTGGTTTATACTCTCTAGAATTTAGGAGATTGAGAGGGGATCTTATAGAAACTTACAAAATTCTTAAGGGGTTGGACAGGCTAGATGCAGGAAGATTGCTCCCGATGTTGGGGAAGTCCAGGACAAGGGGTCACAGCTTAAGGATAAGGGGGAAATCCTTTAAAACCGAGATGAGAAGAAGTTTTTTCACACAGAGAGTGGTGAATCTCTGGAACTCTCTGCCACAGAGGGTAGTCGAGGCCAGTTCATTGGCTATATTTAAGAGGGAGCTAGATGTGGCCCTTGTGGCTAAAGGGATCAGAGGGTATGGAGAGAAGGCAGGTACGGGATAGTGAGTTGGATGATCAGCCATGATCATATTGAATGGCGGTGCAGGCTCGAAGGGCCGAATAGCCTACTCCTGCACCTAATTTCTATGTTTCTATGTTTCTATGGATGGGGTCTGCTCAGACTCCTGTAGTCGCTCTCTTGCTGTCTCACTCCCGTCTTCGCTCCTCTTTCCAACTCTCTGCCATGTCAAAGCCTGGAGAAGACGCTGCATCTCTGGGTCCGCCGGCTCCTCAGCGCTGTGATCTGGTGTCTCCACGGAGTAGCCGCTCCTCCTCAGCTCCTGCGCTGCGTCTTGTGCACTATGATATGTGCATGTTCCTGAGTCCCAGTGAATGCGCATCTTGTCCAGCGGGGTCTGGAAGCGGACACCTCTCTCCTTCAGGGCCCTCTTTATTCCCTTATATGCCTTGCGCTTCTGGACAAATGATAGACATCGCCCGTTAATCATTACCTTCTTTCCCCAGGCCTTTTTCAATACCATTTCTTTGGTATTAAACTCCAGGAAATTTACCACTATGGACCTAGGTGATGTGTTACATTCCGGTTTGCGAGCCAAAGCTCTGTGCGCGTGCTGGATCCATACGCTGGTGTCCGTTGTTATTGCGAGTTCAGTTTTCAAAAGTTGCTCCACAAATTCAGACATGGATTTGCCTTCTTCTTCTTCGGGTACGCCGTAGATGCGAATGTTATTTCATCTAGACCGTCCTTCCAAATCAGTCAATTTTTCTGCATGACTTTCTGTTTTTTCATAGATTTAAACAGCACATTTTTCATAGCCATGTTAATTGTCTCAGCCTCTTCGATTCGTGCCTCTGCTTTGTTTAGTCTAGTTTCGTGGGCGTAGATTTGTTTGGAGTTAGCAGAAAGTTTATGATAAATTTCTTGCTTCAGATCTTTGAGTTCGGCTTTCATGTCTTCTTTGAGTCCTTCTTTAAATTTATGTAAGTCCACTTTATAATCAGCCCTGAAGTCACGTATTTCCTTACTGATATTGTGGAGCATTGAGCGCATGGTTTCTGCCGTCATCTTTTGAGCTTTGAGCTTTGTCCATCTCCGGTGAATTCTTTCTTTCTCGTCCGTCGTGTTTCTTTTGACTTCTAGTTGTCATTCCAATACAGAAAACTGTGAATTATGTGGCAATTAGTGAATTAAGGGAGGCTAGTCTTAAACTTGTTATCGGGCTCGAGATTAAGCAGCCATCTGCTCGCCTCGCCACCGGAAGTCAATTTTCAGTATATTTCTATAAACTTATTATCAGACATCCTACAAATCAAACAGTATGGTCCCGGCACTCATCTTGGTGGTACACCACCAGTCAGAGTCTTCCAATCACAAAAACAATCCTCTATCATCTTCCTCTACCTACTAGTACCAAACTAATTTTGCATCCAATTTGCCAACTTGCCCTGGATCGCATAAGCTCAGAGACATCCACAACATCCACATCCGCTGCTGAAAATGTTGACAGCCGGACAAACCTTTTTGTGTAGCATACCAGCTGTCAAAACATTCTGGTGATGCTGGATATTCTTGTGTGCTCATTGTCCTGCTGATCCAGGGGTTCCCAACCTTTCTCGTCCCGTTTACCCCTGGCAACTTTAATAGCAAATAACAATATTATTTCACTTATTTATGAACATCTAATGATGAACAGATACCAGTATACCAGAACCAAACACAGTCAGTCAATGAGAAAAAATATGTTCAAATCCAGAATCAACAAATTTACCCCCTGGGGGTAAATTTACCCCAGGTTGGGAACCCTTGTGCTGATCCAATTGCCAAATTTTTCGTTGGGGGATCCGCCTGAGATAAGAGCAAGTTTAGTGGATGGACGAGCAATGAGTGAAGATAAATTATGCTTGCAGTGATTTGATACAGCTTACTCATTTCAATAGCTAATAGAATATTAACAGCTTTTTGCATAGCAAATTCCTTCAGTTATACTGCTGCTGTATCCAGATCAGTAGTTTCTCTTAAATTCAGTAATTCATCAGCTAATATGAATGATTTGACGTGAATGAACATTAAATTATCTAATATTAAGTAACTTCTACTGACATTTCCCTCCCCTCTCCTTTCCCTACTCGCCCCTTGCCCTCTTTCTCCACTCTAGTTGTTTACCAGTTCCACAGTTCTCCATATTGTCCCCCCCACCCCCGCCCCTCCCGCACATGCCCAATCCCCTGCTTTCAGTCTGAGGAAGGATTCCAACCAGAAACATCACCCATTCTTTTTTCTCCAGAGATGCCGCCTGACCTGCTCAGTTACTCCGGCAGTTTGTGTCTATCTTTACATTTTAAAGGGCTTTAATAAACTGTTGCCTGTTGAACTTGTTTCAATGTGTCTGCCGAATTTGCATTCTGCTGGACTTTCTCTGTTATGAGACAACTAGCATTAAAAGCATGCGCCCGAAAAGGGAGGACTCATTCTAATTTACATCCGAGTGTACGTCAGGCCAGCAATCCAGCACAACATTTGTGGACATTAACACAAGCAATTTTGTTAAAATTTGTTAAATGGTGATAAACATCCAGTAGGCCTTACACAAGGCACTGCTGCATAAACCAAAGTATCTTTAGCCAGATTTATTCTTTAAAACAATTTTCACTTCATTTAAATTCCCTTGACACTTGGATTCTGTGCCAGTAAATGTAAATTATTAATATTTTATTCCCTGAATAATTGCTACTAGCAATAACATTCTGAACTGACATTCCCCTACACCCCCCCCCCCCCATACCTATTCTCTGACATGAGATAAAATATTTAAATATTTCAAGTTGGTAGATAATTAATGTGTATTCTGTTTTTTTGAAGTAAACTGGGACAGTGCACTGGAAGGAAGAATGTTTTATGGGTGATTGTTATTTTAACAATTGCACTTGATATGTAGCTGGGAGGATCACATTCATATGTCCCTCACTGGCTGGATAATTTAATGGAGGATCTTTTTTTCTCAAATGACATTTGAGCAGTACATGAGCTGAATGCAGCATGGCATTCCAAAATTTCAAATCAATTTCAAATAAGAAAGAATAGTCATGTGGCTTGGAGGATTTTCTGGAGAGACTAAAGTTCTGTGCGTTCATTTTTCACAGTGATACTTGTTTCAGGATCGGAGGACAGATATCATGATGCTGACAAACAGTGGACTGGCTGGAGGTGTATCAAAAATCGATAGGTGATGGCGGTTATAAAAGTAAATACAATGTAACCCCCCCCACCCCCCTTCTGGCCCCTACACCCCCCACTGTCTCTTTAACGCTGTTTATTGTAACCTAAAGATTCAGCATTAGTGTATATGAGTCCAAAGGCTTTTGTATAAGAGCATAAGGAACAGAAGCATTCAGTCCATAACCCTGTTCTGGTATTCAGTAAGATTACGGGTGAATCATTTCCGTCAGTGCCATATTTCTGCACTAATCCCAAACAAACTCCTGAATATTCAGGTACGTATATTATAGACTTTTGTATTGAATGCACTCAGCACATAGGTCTCCACAGCACTGAATGATAAATAATTTTAAAGTTTCACTATCTTCAGAGTCCGAGCCAAAACATCATCTAATCCTTTTCTCCAGAGAAGGTGCATGACCCACCGAGTTACACCACCTTTTTATGTCTATCTTCGGTTTAAACCAACATTTATCTGCAGTTCCTTCCTACACATGAGTAGTAAGTTTGCAGATGACACTAATGGAGGTGGCACTGCAGACAATGAAGATGATTATCAGAAATCATAGCAAGATTTTGATCAGCTTGGCAAGTGGGCTAAGGAATGTGGCTAAGTTTATTTTTTATTGTCACATGTACCAAGGTACAGTGAAAAGTCAGCGAAAAGACTATACATGATTACAATCGAGCCATCCCCAATGTACAGATACAGCATAGAGGGAATAATGCTTAGTGCAAGACAGAGTCCAGTAAAGTCCGATAACATAGTCCAAGCGTCTCCAGTGAGGTAGATGGTAGATCAGGTCCACTCTCCAGTTGGTGATGGGAGAACAGGTGGGAAGAAACTGTCCCTGAACCTGGAGATATGTGTTTTCACACTTCTGTACCTGTTGCCTGATGGGAGAGGGGCGAAGAGGGAGTGAGAAGAGGAGATCATTGATCATGCTGGTGACCTTGCTGAGGCAGCATGAAGTATAAATAGGATAAATGGAAGGGAGGCTGGTATGTGTGATGTTCCGGGTTACTTCCATAGTTCTCTGTAATTTCTTGCGGTATTTGATGGAGCTGTTCCCAAACCATGCTGTGATGAATCACTGTGGTGCGATGTCCCTGTGGAGTGTTATAGAGCAGATGGGTCCAGGAATACTAGTAAATAATGCACTGAATGTGGCATCAGAGGTAGATAGAATGGTAAAGAAGGCATTTGGTACATTGGCTTTCATCTGAGACGATATATGACATTTGTGCAGGAGGTTGATGAGGCCACATTTGGAGTATTGTGTTCAGTTTTGGCCATCCTCCATTAGGAAGGATGTCATTACGCTGGAAAGAGGGCAGAGAAGGTTTACGGGGATGTTGCCAGGACTTGAGGGCCTGACCTATAGGGCATACTATGACTTTATTCCTTGCAGTGTAGAAGGCTGAGTGGTGATCTTACCGAGGTTTAAGATCATGAGGATGAATGCACAAACTTGTTTACCCATGGTGGGGAAATCAAGAACCAGAGGACATTTAATAGTTACCTGAGGAGCAACCTTTTCATTCAGACGGTGGTGGGTATATGGATCTGCCAGAGGATGTAGTTAAGGCAGGTACTGTATGATGAATTTAAAAGATACTTGGACAGGTACAGGTACATGCATAAAATGTTTTAGAGGGATATGGTCCAAATGCAGACAAATGGAACTAGCTTAGATGGGACATCTTGATTGTCTCAGACAAGATAGTGTGAAGGGGCTGTTTCCATGCTTAATGACTTGGACTCCAACTGTAGGTAAAGTACTTAGTGGATGAGACAGCCTCCTGGTTTTGCAGCCTTCTTAGAGTAGAAATAACTAATTGTCAAAAGTGAACTTTGTGCTGAACTAAGTAAATTAATAGCAGTGAAGAATTCTGTGCTACACAACATGGGGTAGATAATTATTTGGCATGATTATTAAGGTAAAGCATAAGGTGAATCATTTTTATCAAAATTATTATAATTTGCAGAATGTAAATGTAAAATGCTGAATGTAATATCACACATGTGGAGCCAGTGATAGAAACCAAAGTAAGCTTTAAAGCAGTTAATTATTTGGTCAATGAACTTACCGTTAGAGGAGGACATGGAGAACAGTGAGATTAGTGTGGAGAAGTGCAACTTGAGATTAAGAAGGAGGGGTTGGGGCTCTTGAAGGGCATTGCGATGAATAAATCCCAGAACCTGGTGGGATTTGTCATAGGTTATTGAGAGAGGCAAGAGAGGAAATTGCAGAAGCCTTAACAAAGTTCTTTGCATCTTCTCAACCCACAGGCAAGGTCCCAGAGGACTAGAGAGTAGCTAATGTTGATCCTTTATTTATGATGTAGAGAGAATCCGGGGATTTATAGGCCAGTGAGCCTCAGATCAATGGTAGGGAAGCTATTGGAGAGGATTCTTCGGGAGAGGATTCACACCGATATGGAAGGGAATGGGTTAATTAGGGACAGTTAGCATAATTTGTACATGGCAGGTCATGTCTTACTAACTTGATCACGTTTTTTTATGGATGACCGATGAGGGTACGGAAGTGGATGTTGTCTACATGGATTTTAGTAAGGCCTTTGATAAAGGCCCCCTATAGTAGGTTGATCCAGAAGATTAAGAGGCTAACAGTGACTTGGTTGGATGGATTCAGAACTGATTTACTGATGGAAGACAGAAGGTTGTGGGGGAAGGACAATATTTAGGCTGGAGGTCTGTGACCAATAGATTTCCACAGGGTTCTGAGCTGGGATGTCTACTGTTTGTGATATATATAAATTATTTGGATGTAAACATGTAAGGGTTGGTTAGTAAGTTTGCAGATGACACCAACATTGCAGGGGTCATGTACTGTGAGAAAGGCTGCCAAGATATACAGCGGGATATAGATCAGCTACAGAAATGAGCAGAGAAATGGCAGATCGAGTTTAATCTGAGCAAGGTATGAGGTTCTGCACTCTGGAAGGTCACATGTAAGTAAGTAAGTAAGTAATTAAGTAAGTTTATTGGCCAAGTATTCACATAATGAATTTGACTTGGTGCTCCGCCCACAGGTAACAACATGACATACAGTGACAGTTACGAATGACTCAGAAAACACTAAACATTAATAATAATAAAACATTAATGATAAAACACGATTGATCAAGCATGTGAACCAACAAAATACCAGATCAAAGGGAGGCTACAGATTTTTGGCTGTTGAGTAGAGCAACTACTCGTGGATAAAAACTGTTTTTATGTCTGGCTGTGACAGCTTTGACAATCCGGAGTCGCCTTCCAGAGGGAAGTGATTCAACGAGTTTGTGGCCAGGGTGAGAGGGGTCAGAGATGATCTTGCCCGCTCACTTCCTGGCCCTTGCAGTGTACAGTTCATCAATGGAGGGAAGGTTGCAGCCAATAACCTTCTCTGCTGATCGGACGATTCGCTGCAGCCTCCAGGTGTCGTGCTTGGTGGCTGAGCCAAACCAGACCATGATGGAGAAGGTGAGAACAGACTCTACGATGGCCGTGTAGAATTGGACCATCATTGCCTGTGGCAGATTGTGCTTCCTCAGCTGCCATAGGAAGTACATCCTCTGTTGTGCCTTTTTGACTGTGGAGTCGATGGTAGCCCCCCACTTCAGGTCCTTGCTGATGATGGTTCCCAGGAACTTAAAAGACTCCACAGTTGTGACTGTGGTGTTGTTGATGGTGAGTGGGGTGAGGGGAGGGGGAGCTCTCCTAAAGTCTACAATCAATTCCACTGTCTTAAGAGCATTGAGCTCTAGGTTGTTGCGACGGCACCAGGACGCCAGCTGTGACACTTCCTGTCTGAAGGCAGATTCCTCCCCATCCTGGATCAGTCCAATCAGGGTCGTGTCATCCGCAAACATGAGAAGCTTGACAGGGGTGTCTGTGGAGGTGCAGTCGTTGGTGTAGAGAGAGTAGAGGAGAGGAGAGAGTACGCAGCCTCGCGGTGCTCCTATGCTGAGCGTTTGCAGGTCCGAGATGTGCTTTCCCAGCCTCGCATGCTGCTTCCTATCTGTCAGGAAGCTGGTGATCCACCGACAGAGGGGTTCAGGCACAGTCAACTCGGAAAGTTTGGAGTGTAGTAGCTTTGGCACAATGGTGTTGAATGCAGAACTAAAATCAACAACAGGATCCTCGCATAGGTCCCCTGGCGGTCTAGGTGCTGTAGGATTAAGTGCAGGCCCAGGTTGACTGCATCATCCACAGATCTATTGGCCCGATATGCAAACTGCAGAGGGTCCAGCAGGGAGTTTGTGATATTTTTTAGCTTGGCCAGCACAAGCCTTTCGAGTGTCTTCATGACTACAGAGGTCAGTGCGACAGGCCTGTAGTCATTAAGCCAAGTAATCCTTGCCTTTTTGGGTACAGGGACAATAGTGGAGACTTTGAAGCAGGCAGGGACAGTACATGTTTGCAGGGACTGGTTAAAAATGTCTGTATAGACCGGTGCCAGCTGTTTAAGAGTTTAAGAGTAGAGGGGGAAACATTGACAGGTCCTGGAGATTTCCAGCTTTTTTGTCCTCTGAAAAGCCTCTCCACCTCCTCTATTTTTATTGTTGTTATTGGATAAGTGATGTTGTGCAGCACAGAGGGTGTGGGTGATTGGGTGTGAAGTGGTAATTGGAGGGCGGTGGGTGTAGAGGGACCAGTCTTTGCAGACGGAGGTTGTGAGTGGGTGTGAGGTGTTGGCTGGGGTGGGAAATGGTCCAGTCTTTTCATTCTGGAGTCTTGCCTTAAGTAGGTGTGAAGTAGTGAATGGGAAGGAGAGGGTGCAGGGTCCATTCTTTGTAGACTGGGGTCTGGCTGTGTTGGCTGGGGAGGGGGGGAGGGGTTATCAGGGTTACGTTTCTGATTTTCAAACCTGCAGTAAAACTCATTCAGGTCGTTGGTCAGCTGACGATTGTCCAAAGAGCGGGGGGCTTTCCTCTTGTAACTGGTAATTTCTTGCAAGCCCTTCCAAACTGAAGAAGATTAGATTAGATAGCTTTAGATTAGATAGCCCTTTATTGTCATTCAGACCGAAGTCTGAACGAAATTGCAACAGTCATACATAAAACAACAATAAACACATATTAACATCCACCACAGTGAGTCCACCCAACATTTCCTCACTGTGATGGAGGCAAAAGTCTTAGGTCTGCAGTCTCTTCTCCCTCTGTGCTGAGGCGATACCCCCCGGGCATGTTTCCCGCGGCTCAAACACCTGGGGTGTTCGAAGCTGCCGCCCACCAGTCCTGCAGACGCAGCCGCTGGCCCGCGGCCGAACCCCGGACTCAGGCCACCACTGCCAGAACACCGTCCCAACCACTCTCACGTGAGTACCGTGCCGTCTTCAGCCTCGGGCTGGGCCACCCCGACATGGGCGTCGCTTCTCCCTCTGGCCGGGCTGCCCCGACATGGGCGTCGCTTCTTCCCCGGGCCGGGCCGGGCCGCCCCGACTTGGGCGCCGAACCTCCCTCGGGCCGGGCTGCCCCGACATGGGCGTCGCTTCTTCCCCGGGCCGGGGAAGAGTCACTAGCTGAGAACTTGCTCCTCAACTTCTCAGAGTACCTTTCCTTGGCTGCTCTGATTCCTCTTCTCAGCTTGTACTTGGCCTGCCCGTAGAGGTCTGCATCCCCGCTCCTGTAGGCCTCCTCTTTAGACCGTCGGAGCTGTCTGAGTTCTGCAGTGAACCAGGGCTTATTGTTGTTGAACCATGTCCGGGTCTTAGTTAGAATGCAACTGTCCTCGCAAAAGCTAACATATGATGATACAGTGTCCGTATACTCTTCGATGCTTGTGGTTGCTTCCCTGAACACATTCCAATCTGTGCAGTCAAAGCAGGATTGCAGGTTCTCAATGCCCTCACGTGTCCACCTTTTCGTTGTTCTGATAACAGGCTTAGCAGCTTTTAGTTTCTGCCTGTAGGTCGGAATAAGGTGAACGAGACAATGATCAGAGAGACCCAGACCCGCCCGGGGAACAGAACGATATGCGTTCTTGATTGCTGTATGACAGTGATCGAGTGTTCTCTCCCCTCTGGTGGGGCAAGTAACATGAAGTTTGTATTTTGGAAGGTCAGGGCTGAGGTTAGCTTTGTTAAAGTCCCCCAAAACAATGACCTTGGAGTCCGGGAAGTCACTCTCTACCCTCATTACCTGGTCAGCGAGTTGCGTTTGCGCCTCACGTACGCAGGCTTGGTGGGGAATGTAAACTCCAGCGAGAATAAAGGAGTTAAATTCCCTTGGAGAGTAGAAGGGTTTGCAGTTTATAAAGTGGGATTCTAGGTTGGGAGAGCAGTAATTTGACAGTACCGTGATGTTGCTGCACCAGTCCTGGTTGGTATAGAAGCATATTCCACCGCTTCTTGATTTCCCCACTGCCTCCACTTCGCGATCCACTCTGTGAAGTTGGAAGCCAGCCAGTTGCAGCGCGCTGTCCGGGGTCGACTCACAAAGCCAGGTCTCGGTGAAACACAGGGCAGCGGCTCGAGAGAAGTCCTTGTTTGTCCAGCGCAGGAGTTGCAGTTCGTCCACTTTGTTCTTGAGAGAACGTACGTTTGCCAGGAATATGCTCGGGAGTGGTGTGCGTGATCCTCGTCGCCGGAGTCGGGTGAGTGCTCCAGAGCACTTCCCACGGGTCCTCCTCCGTCTCAAGACCTTGAACGCAGCCACAGCCCCGCCGATGAATATGTCCAAATAATCTAGCGAGTGAGAGAATTCCGGAACGATGTTTGGAGGTACCGTATGTCCGATGTTTATGAGTACCTCTCTCGTGAAAGTAATCTTTGTAGGGTTTTCACAGACGACAAACGAACAAACACATACAAAACAGCAAGGAGCAGTACACTGTGGCTGCCATCGTCACAGTACACTGTGGCAGCTACACTCTTGGAAAGAGATGGAAAGGGAAATGTAAAGAGATGTAAGGGGAACTATACAATTAATGGAATGACCCTTAACAGCATTGATGCACAGTGGGATCTTGGGGTCCAAGTCCACCTCCCTGAAAGTGCCAACATCAGTAGGTAGCCTGGTAAAGAAGGCATATTGTATGCTTGCTTTAATATTTGGGGGCATTGAGTTTTAGTCAGGAATCATGATGCAGCTTTATAGAACTTGGGTTAGGCATGCATTTCTTTTCACCCCATTACAGGAAGGATGTGAAGGGCTTTGAAAGGATACAGAGGAGGTTCACCAGAATGATGCCTGGATTAGGGGGTAATAGATACGGGGAGAAGTTGGATGGATTTGGATTGTTTTCTCTGGAATGCCAGGCAGTTGTGGGGAGATCTGATGGAGGTATATAAAATTATGAACACCGTCCCAACCACAATCAGAACCTGGGAAAAAGAATGTGTGCATTTACCCTATCCACGACCCTTGATTTTATATACTTCTATCTCCTATGCTCCAAGGAAGAAATTCCGAACCTGCCTAACCTCACCCTACAACTCATCCATTAAATCCTGGTAACATCCTCATAAATATTTTCTGCTCTCTTTCCAGTTTAATGGGATCTTCCCTTTTGCAGGATGACCAAAAGCAAACACAATGCTCCCAGTGCAACATCTGTTCTACATCACTCCACAGAGGCCAGCTGTTCACTGTGAAGGTCCTGCCCCAGTTTGACTTCTCAAAATGCAACGCCTTCCCTTTATGTGAACTAAATTCCATTTGCCATTCCTTGGCCCACTTGCTGATCAAGATCCTGCAATACTTCCTGATAACGTTCTTCTCACTATCTACAATACTATCAACTTTAGTATCATCTGCAAACCTTCCAACCTTGCCATGACTCTTCACATCCAAATAGTTATGCAGATGGCAAACACCAATGGGCCCAGCTCCGACTCCTGAGGCACGAGTCATGGGGCTCCAGTCCAATTTGAGGCCCACTTCAAATTTCTCAATACTAAATTGCTGCTGTTTCTTTTTTCTGATAACAGTTCAATGTTTGAACAGTGGGAATTGGAGTTCTCTTGCAGCCATGGCAAATTATGTCATAGGAGCTATTCGGCCCATTGAATCTATTCCGCCATTCAATCATGGCTGATCCATCTTTCCCTGTTGCGTGGAGTAGATCAAAAGGCTGATATTCATCAGTCCACCTTTGAGGGATATGAACTTGTGCCAAGGGAAGACTGGTATATCTCTTACATTGCAGGTCAAGTAGTTCAATCTTTCAATCTGGAGTGACTACTTCCATTGTTCTTATACAGCGGTTTTGTCCCAAATTGGACCCTACTGTAATTTGTGAAAGAGACGATGTGGACTCAAATGGCAGATCCAACTGAATCCTAGAATGCTGGTTGCAAGTTTCCCTCCTGTTTGGCCATACTATCCTTTGTGATCCATGGAAATGCATGGGCATTTATGAGTCAGAGATCACCACATCATTTAAAAGTGTAAAGACGGGATTATGAAGAGGGATTAGTATTAGATTGCTCTTTTAAAAAGCAGACGATAAAGCAGCAATGGAATAATTGGTCTTCCCCGCTGGGTCAGAAACATCCTTGTACCAGCATGCTTCAAACTCCAGTACCTAATCAAATAATTACTGACCTAATTTAATTCCCACAAATGATGTGTAGAACAGGTGGTGGTTTTAGTAGGATTATGGATAATTAGGGCAGCACGGTGGCGCAGCGGTAAAGTTATTGCCGTACAGCGCCAGAGACTCGGGTTCTATCTTGACTACAGGTGCTGTCTGTATGGAGTTTGTACATTCTCCGTGTGACCACGTAGGTTTTGTCCAGGTGCTCCGGTTTCTTCCCACACTCCAAAGATGCACAGGTTTGTAGGGGAATTGGTTTCTGTAAATTATAAATCGTGGCTAGTGTGCAGGATAGCGTTAATTTAGGGGGTGATCGTTGGTCAGCATGAACAGCATGATAGGGCTCATGTTGTCGACATCCCCATGGAGAGCCCTGTCAACTGACCTCAGTCAGGCAAACGACAACAAACAGAGACAGCAGTAGAAAAACAACGAACAAACAACAACAGCTTGCAGCCCTAATGCAACCTCAGTCGCCGCAGCTCGGGCACCTACAGATGTCGAACCGGATGGCATCACCCTGCTGCAGCTGAATGCGGAAGGCCTCACCAAGGCCAAGACCACCATCATTGAACATCTGCTACAGACCCACAAAGTCATTGTAATCCTGCTCCAAGAAACTCACAAAAGTGATAGCTCCCATCTGAAGATCACTGATAATACCCTGGCCGCCTACACCGAGAGTGACAACCATGGGATTGCCACTTTTGTAGGGAACACAACAAAAATGGAAAGCGATTGCAGCATCACCTCCTGACTCCGACGTGGAATGGGCAGCAAAGCAAGTCGAAGGTGTCACGGTCATCAATGTATACAAGCCACCTCCTACCAGGCTCCACAAAGACTCCATCCCCGCCTTTGGTTCGCCCTGCATGTACGCCTGAGACTTTAACTGCCACAGCACCACCTGGGGCTACTGTTTAACTAACTCAGATGGCGCTGCACTAGATGACTGGGCCTCAGCTACTGCCGTTCAACTCCTGTTCGACCCAAAACAACCGGACAGCTTCCACTCTGGCAGGCGGAACACCACTACCAACCCTGACTTGGCTTTTGCAAACCTGAATGGACCATGGATCACTTCCCAAAATCAAAACATCGTCCATCTCTGATTATCCCGGACAACCCCAACCAAACCTGCAAAGAGGTGGAATTTCCGCAAGGCCAGGTGGGACCAGTTCACAAGTCTGGTGGACTTCTGGATCGTAAGCCTTCCCACCCCCACCTCCACCAATATGGACAAAGCCTACTCAGCCTTCTGCAAACTCCTCATCAGGGCAGCAAAGAGTTCCATTCCTCACAGCTATCATCACCAGTACATCCCCACATGGCTGCCTCCAAGGCTACGGAACTGACAAACTGCCCCGACAAGAAGCGCAGAGAGCGGTGAGAAGAGACAGTCCAAGGAATCGACTTCACACACTCCATAGGGTGGCTTGGAAGACCTTCAATCGCCTGACCGGTCGAAGTACCCGCCCAAAGTATTGCCCTGTCACGGCCAACGCCACTTCAAAGACGTAGACAAGAATCATACTCGTTCTGTAAAACAGGAAACCACTAATCTTTGTTAAGCTCCAGGCGCTGATGGGCTCCTGTCAGCACCCTTTTCCTCTGCAGAACTCTCTCCTGTCATCTCTCAATTGAAATGCGGAAAAGCCCAGGGTCCTGATAACACCCCCCCAAGAATTCCTGAAACAATGCGGTCCTAAATGCCAGGTCTGGCTCTGTGAGTTCTACTACTCTTGCCTCATTGGACAGTCCATTCCTAAGATCTGGCGGAAAGCCACCGTCATTGCGTTACCAAAACCAAACAAGCCTGCGGACGACCCAAGGAACTATCGGCCCTACTCACTCCTCTGTGTCCCGTACAAGGTCCTCGAACGGCTTCTCCTGGCGCGGCTCGATCTAATCGTCGACCCAACTACCCGCTGAACAAGCCGGATTTTGTCGTGGACACCACCAAATAGTCAAGCTGACCAATGACATCGAAGACAGTTTCGAAAAGGGTCATAAGGCGGGCGTCACACTGGTGGACCTCACCACTGCCTACGATACAGTGTGGCACCAGGGCCTGATCTTGAAGCTCCTCCGCACCATTCCTGACAGCCATTTAGTGCAGTTCCTTGCCACAACCTTGCCAACCGCAGTTTTGTACTCAGGACCAGCGACGGACAATCTAGCCGACTGCGACGCCTAAGAAACAGAGTCCCCCAAGGCTCGGTACTGGCCCCCGTCTCTTCAATCTCTATATCAGCGATCTGCCATGCACGACTTCACGTCAGTATGGATACACTGATGACCTGGCCCTGCTGCATTCGGACAGGAGTTGGTCAAACGTGGAGGATGTGCTCTCGGCGGATATGGAACTTGTCGCGGGCTACCTTAAGACCTGGAGACTAAAACTGAGTGTGGCAAAAACCACCACAACGGCCTTTCACCTGAACAACAAAGAAGCTCAATGCCGGCTAACCGTCACCTTCAATGGGTCATCCCCACCCTATAACCCATTTCCTACATACCTCAGGGTGAAACTAGATCGGCAGCTGACCTACAAGCAACATCTTGAAGCTCTCCGTGTTAAAGTCTCGGCACAGAACAACCTCCTGCATTGCTTGGGTGGATCGTCATGGGGCGCCAGAACATCTACTCTCCGAACCAGTGCTCTTGCACTCATGTACAGCGCCGCTGAGTACGCCGCCCCAGCATGGTGCCGCAGCGCTCATACTAGCATGCTAGACGGAATCCTCAACGACACCATGCGGATCATCACCGGCTGCCTACGCCCTACTCCGACGGATCTTCTGCCGGTGCTCGCAGGTATCGCACCGCCAAGCTTCGCAGAGAGTACTTCACTCATAGGCTGGTGTGCAAGGCCCCATCGGACGCCAAACATCCTCTGCACCACCTCGCCCAGGACTCACAGCAACTGGGACCTCAACGCCTGTCATCTCGTCGCCCCTACTCCCATCACGCAGCGACCCTCTGTGGCTCCGGTTTCAACACACTAGGAGCATGGAGAACCAGCTGGGAACAGACTTCACGACCTCCACAATTCACTGTTGCACCAAACACCACAGCCCCACCCGGCTCGGTCCTGCCCCGCAAAGAGTGGGTCGCCCTCAACCGGCTCTGTAAAGGGGTCGGCCGGTTCAATGGCAACATGCGTCGCTGGGGGCTGCGTTCATCAGCAGCCTGCGTGTGTGGAGCAGACCAGCAAACAGCGCAGCACGTCATTTTCAACTGCGCTGTCCTCCGCCCCCCTGGTGGAGGGGTAGACCTCACGGCCCATGACAACAGCACATTGAACTGGCTACAGTGCCTGGAGGGCGTTACATAACCTCTGCTGCCTCAAACACAAGAAGAAGCATGAACTTTGTTGGCCGAAGAGGCTGTTTCCAAGCTGTTTCTCTAAAAAGTAAAAATAATTAGGAAAATCAACTGCAGTGACTTCTAAAGGATTTATGACATGTTGCCTTGGTTTAGACAGGACACTTCAAAAATCAGAATTGTATCTTGGATTCTACACCAGAAATACCTGTACATTGCAGATTTATTGAAATATCAATCTTGAGGCAGGATAACAAACATTTTGCCAGTAACTGTTAGGGTCACCATGGCAATGAACCTTGCAGGACATCTGGAGATTACCAGAGGTGGTCACTGATACGCTATTCTAAAAGAGCTGAGAGTATTTCAGTCCCTTGTACCAGAGAGGAGGAGGTAGAACCATCTTATCACTGGATATATAGAACATAGAACATTACAAAACACAGGAATAGGCCCTTTGGCCCACAATGTGTGTACCACATGGGGCACCGCACGATGGCTTCCTTGCCAACGGTCTGTCTTTGTCTTTTTCATTTTTGTGTTTTTAGTTTGTTGTAAAATGCATGTTTTAGCTTATTTTTAGTTTTTGGATTTGTGGGGGTTGGTGGGGGGGGGGGGACTTTTTAATCTCTTTCCTCGACAGAGATGCAACTTTTTTCGTGTCGTATCTCCGTCTGCACTGCGGCCTCTTGTTTAGGATTTCTAGAGCTACAAAATCACGGATCCTGTGGACTTTAACATCTTGGAACGGGGGATCCCTTTGCCATGAGTTGGCCTTCGGTGCTCCAACCTGCAGGAGCTGCGGACTTTAACATCGTGAAGCTCGCGGTCCATTTTCGGGAACTCAAAGCCGCAGAAGTTTCGACTGGCCAGATGCAGGAGCTTAGACCGTCCCGACGAGGGAGCTCGATCACCGGCTGCAGATGGTTCGACTCCCCCGACCGCGGGAGGAAAGGAAGAAAGAAGATAAGACTTTATTGCCTTCCATCGCAGCGGGGAATGTAGAGGAGCCGCTGTGGTGGATGTTTATGTCAAGTTTTTATGTAGTTGTGTGTCTTGTTGTTTTTTGATATGACTGTATGACAAACCAAATTCCTGGTATGTTGCAAAACATACTTGGCTAATAAATTAGGTATGTTACAAAACTTACCTTCAGTCGCGCTGTAATTCTGCCACTGGCCGTGTGCGCAATTTTGGCGCCTTTAAGGGGGGACGGGGTTAAAACGCGGGTTTCTCCTCCCTTGTCCTGGTTAATATTTTGTTGGAGTACAAGCGTTGGCTGAAGAATCGTTCCTAGTGGCCTTTTGTGTATTTTTTATTTTTATTAAATCGTCAATGTCAGCGCTAGAGTAATTTTAAAATCAGCTCCTGAAGCGTCAACGCCGATAACGGGGACGGATTTCACACACGGGACAGGTAAACAAAAGTGGTTTCTTTAAATGTATAAAAGTGCTTCTTAAGAAGCCTTTAATTCACATTTTTTCATGCGACACGGTGATTTTATTCCCCGAATTAACGGCAGTATTTTTCATGCCAATACGGGGTTAAATTCACCGCAAATGAACGTTCCAAAAGATCGCGTTCCAGAAATCCTCACTCACAAGATGATTTAAATCCCCATTAATTTACAGCTATTAAACATTCAATTCCTTCCATTTGGCCTGTAAATTCATGAAAATGAGATTTAAAAATTATGTTATATTGTGAATTATTGTGTGAATGTTATTTGGACACTTAGGCTATTTAAAAATGTTAATCTATTCTTAAGAAATTGATAGATGTTTAGATCTAGGAATTGAATTTTGTAATTAGCTACAATTAGGTAACTAACTAATTATATGCTTTACTTTCATGTCTTCTGAGTAAGATTGTTTCATATTTGTTTCAGAATGCTTCAATCTATAATAACTGAAAATTTCTTTCAGTTATCTTAATTTTTAAGAAAGTTATGGGCTTTTAACTGTCCTCGATCACAGCTTTTGTGTTAAGTCAATGGAAAAGCAATAGGGAACAAGATGCTAATTTCCGAGTATGAAAATGGCCATAACTTCTTTAATACTGAAGATATGAAAGTGAATTAGGTGTCAAATTAAACTTCTTTTTATGCTTTATCTGATGGGATAAATTGCAGACTTTATTTTTAAAATCTCAAAATTTTGTAACATTGCTAAATAAATTACCATGATAATCATGATTATGACATGATTCCAAGGTAAACTAAACTTTTTCGCCTGCACTTGATTGATATCTCTCCATTCTCTGCATATAGATATGCATACTTAAAAGCCTCTTAAATCCTACTATCCTATCTGCCTTCATCACGACCCCTGCAGTGTGTTCTGGGCAGTAAAAATCCTTGCCCCTCAAATCTCCTTTAAACATTGGCTCTCTCACTTTAAAGCTGTGCCCTCTTGTCTTTGACATTTCAACTTGGGTTCTCACTATTTCAGGGACACAGCTGATAAGACATGCAACGGATAACTGTCACTTTTGGAGAGATTTGCTTGTCTGGAGAATTTCCGACACCATCTTTGGAGCAATGTCATACCAGTCATATTACGGCACTGTGCACTGTGGAGCAGTGGTAGAGGTGCTGCATTACAGCATCTGGTCCTGATTACCAGTGATGTCTGTACGCCATTTAAATGTTCTTCCCGTAACTGTGTGGGTTTTCCCTGGGTGCTCCAGATTCCTCCCACACTCCAAAGACATACAGGCTTGTAGGTTAATTGGCTTTGGTAAAATTGTATATTGTCCTTAGTGTGTAGGATAATACTAGTGTATGGGGATTGCTGGTCGGCGTGGAATCGGTTTGCCAAAGGACCTGTTTCCACTCTGTATCTCTAAAACTAAAATTAAAAACTAAAATCACAGTAAACCAGGTAACTGAGATCTTGCATATATAACCAGAGGTGGTCACTGATTCGCTATTATCTCACTGACACGCTAAGATAATGAATAGTTTAAAGAGAAAGTTTCAAGGAAGCCTTTTATCAGAAATGTTCTATCCTCAATCAGTGTACCAGGTGATTGCTGGTCAGCACGGACATGGTAGGCCAAAGGGCCTAATTCCATGTTGTCACTCTAGACAAAAGTCTAAAGTTTATTGTAAAGCTGCTCTGGTCCATGAATAGTTTTTCTGCCATTTCAACTTCACAGTAACTATGGATTTATTTTCCATCTTTTCCTCTCTGAAACAAAATGCTGGACTAAAAGAAAAAGAAATTGATGTTTTTTAACATCTAAAACCTGTAAATAATGATTCAAATAGACTTTTTCAGAAATAAAACAAGCAGTGTTATTAAATCTGATTAACAAAACAAGATTTGAGTAACCTTAAAGCTGATTAACAATTGCTCCAATAATTAACAATACAATTGACCTGGAGCAGTAAAATCTAAATTCATGATTAACCTTCTTCAACAATTTGATTTTCATCAACATTAAATATGCATGATGAGTGAACTGCTTTAGTACTTCAGGGGCACAATCATTCTTGCGCCACCAGGGCTGGATGAAGGCGAAGGAACCTCATCTGTGGAAAATAGGTAGTCACCAAAATATGCATAAATGTATGTCAATAATTGCAGTGGTAGGAAGACAAAGCAGAGAAAAACATCAGAGATTTATATGACATGTAACAGAAGGGGTTAGAGCCAACAACAGGAGAGAGTGGGGAGGAAGACTGATCCCATTGGAGAGGGTGGTCCCATCACTTGAACCACTCGTAAACTGTTAATTCTGGCCAAATTGGAGAGGCCAGGACACTAAAATTGAGTAAAGGCTTCTGGGCTGCTCGGCCATTTGGTCAATTTAAATTGGATAAGCTGCAGAATGGTGCCAGTTTGTCTAGAGCCTAGATAAGAGCTGCAGGAAGAGAATGGAACATCAGCAGATTCTGACAATTAGGTGCAAATTGCATGGAATGGATTGGATGAATGCAAACCAGACATATACATTGTAAATAATGTTGCAAAGCTTTACTTTGCTAGATGTTGATTGGATTAAGTGGTGAGCCTTGTCTGGGTTTCCTGAATATCAAGGCACATGTTGCATAATTCATTTTGGTTAAGTTGCATCTAGAAATTTTGTCAGATACAAGTATAAGTCACTGTATTATTGGATTGGGGAAATATCTATCATGTACTGTTTTAATCAATATCTGTTATTGGACTGTAAAGAAACCATCCCCCATGTGGTTCGGCCCCTCAAGTTTCGGGTACCTATAGAAGGCCACTCTCATGAGGTCCTGCGTCGATCTTCTGGGAGAACACTTGGGACTGCGTGACCTTCTGGAGTCTCTCTGCTTGAACGAGGCTAAGAGGGCTTGGACAAGCAGATACGAGAATCGAACCCAAGGTGGTTAGGTATAGTAGTGGGAACTGTTATTGTGCTTTTTCCAAAATAAAGTTCAGTTGCGCAAGTGCTTGACTCAGTGATTTTTGACTGAAACGAGACTGGTGGAAGCTTCGAACGAGCTATTTACATTGGTGGCTCGTCCAGGATCTCAACGGCCCCCCAAACACATGTTTGCGATCAAGGGTGTTGAGCTGTTTCGATTGCGAGTGCAGAAATCGGGCCCACTGTGCGTTTTTTCGCATTGATTTTCGGCAATTCGCCAGTCGGAGCGGATCGATCATTCGCGGGCCTGGGAAAGGGTCCCAACGAGATTGTGGAACAGAGTCTAGCAAGCATGGGGGTGGTGGATAGCACTCCTTTGGATTAGGGGCTCATAAAACAGGGCGAGGAGTGGCCCAAAACTTGGTCGTAGTTGGCAGTGCAGCCACTTAACGAGAGCCTGATGCGCTTTGAGGGGTGAGGGGTGGCCCATTGTTCCAGATTTGGTATCCAATTGATGGAGTATTGAAACACAAGTCTGGTCTAACAATTGATCAATCGTTGCCAGGAGCTCTAATTGGAAAGGTGCGTTCCGAAAATCGGCATCAACTGCCAGCGCGAAGAGGCTAGGCGCTGACACCCAGTGCCAAGCAGAGAGGGGTGTCTGTGTGAAGATATCTGAGTCCCTCCCTGAAGTGATGGACGAGAAATCTCGTAAAGGCACTGGGCTCGGTGGCTAGAGTATAGATTGGCTGGGAATAATCTAGTCCATTCGAGAATTCATTGGGCAATTTGAATTTGACAGCCCACGTATGTGGAGAGATACGCGCCAAAACTAGTTGGTCTGAGAACGAGTCTAGATTTGCAGAATCAAATTTCCAAATACAGAATTTCACATTGAAGTTCTGCCTGAATGGTAGAATTTGAATTCTGTGTAAATAGAACTTCGGAGTTTGTGCACGTTTGAGATCGATTCCGAATAGCGGCTGATCAACAGTGAATAGTAACCCTGATCGATTGTTGATTAGTACCTGATAGCGAAGAGTAACTGAGAGACGGGAACCTGGTTTACTTGGTGAAAAGTACCCGGATGCGAAAGGTACCCCAAATTCTGTAGAACTTAGAGAGGATGGATAGAGGTCCCCCTACAGAAGTCCAGTCTTAGCAGGGGAAAGTGACATTTAGGATGAAAAGTAGTCAATTTATGAAGTAGTACCCCTCAGCAAAGAGTACCCTTTTTACAAAGTGTTCCTGAAGGGGAAAATCTTTGGTATCAGAGGGAGAGGTTCACTGATTGATAACAGCGTGACGAGGCATTGAGATCGAGTGTTTGTAAACTGTGTGCCAGCGTGTTAAATTATTATTGTAAATTGTAGAATTCCAGTATCGTCATTTTTAGCATCGTTATTGGATACGAATTGTATAAATACTTTGTTTATGTGAAAAGATTTAGAGTGTATTAAGATTTAGAAAGTTAAGATTTAGAGTGTGTTAAGTTTGCAGACTGCTATTTGTATTGCCTGTGTGAGTGCTTAAGGATTTTTGGGTGTTAGATAATTTAAGTAAAAGTGTGTTTGAATTAAATATTTGTATTTGTTTAAGTTGGGATTGTAGTATTGTTAGAATCCGATTCATGGTGGTTCGATCAGTGTTCGTATTCTTTCGACTGCTGTGTCGGGGGAGGAGTCATTCCGTTGACCGAGTATGCCATGAGGAGGATTTATTAGAGTGTGATTTATCAGCATAATAAGTGGATGCTTGTAGTTTATATTGTGGTGTGTCTGGGGTTACTTGTAATTGGGAGGATACTTTCTTGTTTGATTATAGTCTTCCTGGCGTGGTTCGGATTTGTTTGTCTGTGCGATCTTAACTGGTTTGAGTGGGAGAGATTGCTGCTTGGGAGAGATTGGGATTAAGAGTTGGAGTCTTAGTTTGGGAAACCGAAGATTCTTTGTTTGAAGGCTGAGAGTTGAATGAAGTGATTGTGATCTAACTGATAAGAAAGTTGGGAGAGCAATTGAATACGAGCGATTGATTTGAATAATTGAATAGGAGCGATTGAGTGGGTGATTGAATAACATTTGGAAGGGAACAATTGTGTGAGAAGTGTGAATCTGGGAGACGAATAGCCATTGTGTGGGAGCGATTCCAGCGACCTTGGAGTCTGAAAGGAAGGAGTGAGTATTGAATAGGTGTGTGTCTGGAATTTTATTTTGTATCATGTCTATTGTGCAGAAAAATGGGGAATGTCTCCGAGAAGGACCTATCAAATAGACCCGAAAGCCCGAAAAGAATAATTTGTGAGAAACTTCCACATGGAGAAAGATTAAGAGGATTATCTGGAAAATTAAATACGTTTTGATGAGCGAACTTTGGCCGATGGGTGGACTAAAATCTGTAGTAGGAATAACCTACATAGAGACAATTGTTAGACGATGTGGAAACAGTGAAGAAGGGAATGAGCTTATTGGAATATGGGGAATGTTCTTCACTGAAAGAAAAATAAATAAAGAAATTGTTCTGCTTTCTACTTTAAGAATGGCAGCATCAGGTTAGGGATTAGAGGGGAACAAGAGAGAACTGGTCCTTCTCTGGACATTCAGGAACAGGGGAAGAAAGATAGTGGAAGCCAACAGCAGGAGCAGGAGCAGGAGAGAATACTAGCTTCTAAAAGAGAAATGACTGAGATGGCTCTTAAAGGGGAGGTGCCGACTAAAATCAAACATTAAATTTAGTAAGAGTGCCGCGGCATATGTGGACCGCGAAGGGAGAGAGGCTCACTATATTCCAGGGTGGGCAGAATTTTTCGGAGTGGAACCAGAGCATTCCTCACAGCACTCTCATGTTCTTAGTTCGGAGACACCATGCGCAGCTTACGAGCGGGGCACTCGGGAGGAGTCAGCGGTATCTTCGACTCCACCCACTAAATTCAAATCCAAACTGGAAGAATCGGGAAAGGACTCTCTAGCTCCTATGATTGCTCCACCAGCAGAGGATAGTGTGGGGGATCAAGGAGCTAGAAGGAAGATTCCGCCGAAATGGGTACCAAAATTAATTAGGAAATCAAGTGGGAAAGTGAAAGAATCCTTCCTGAAAACAGAGATTCTGGTAGCAGAACGAGTAGCTTTTCTGAGGGTGAGACAGCAGGAGGATACGAAGTGGCTGATCCTGACATTGATAGTGTTAATAGGTAGGAGCAAATTCCCGACGATGTGGGTATAGAACGGATTCCCTGTTGGCAATTCCCTTGTAGGAAGCTGCCTACTCCACCTTTGGTATTAGATCCCACAGAAGGTGTAAATGATCCCCGGGCCACAGACATCCACACTGCAATGCAACCTGGTCTAACGGCAGCTCAGAGACCCGTACTAAGAATCCAGAAACGGGAAATAACTTTGAAGGAAGATAAGGAGGAGGAGGATCTTAAAGCTTGGATAGACCTGCCATTCCGAGAGCCGACTTTTCCTCGGTTTGGTTGGAGAGGGTATAGAGCTGTTAGACCTGATCAGTGCAACAACTGTGGGGAATCAGGACATCGTGCCCTGTGAGGGAATACCAAGAAGGAAGGGGGGTAAGAAGAGAGCCACGGGGTTTAAGAAATCAGTGGATCCCGAGAGGTTACAGGGACACTTGGAACCCCGAAGGTAGAGGAAGAGGACACTAGCCAGGAGATCTGGGGGCAGGGACATTCTGGCAACCAAATCCATTCCGGTAGCCCTGACCTGCCAGCAAATACAACATATGAAATCTGAGGGCATCCTCACATGGCCCAAAAATAATAATAAATTATAAGAACCAGTGAGAACACCACCCCCTTCCATATCCTAGGAGAGACACAAAGAATCTAATTGGGATCGAGAAACCTCACTAAAAGGAAGGACTATGAAAAGGGAAACATAGTAACTGGTGACAACGAGAATGGGAACTAAGGAGAACTGACATGGCACTAGGGAGAGAAGAGACAAGCTAATTGTGCAGAAGGTACGGGAGTGGGGAAATGAGCTATTGTACTAACTTGTTACTAAGTTTGTGCCTGCAGGACATTATAATCGGCAACATACTATCTGGGGAGTGAGGTAAAGAATATACAGACCCCTTGAGAACAGGCAGCAGACAATTCAGGTAATGTAGCTCCTCAGAAACAGGAACCAACAACAAGGAGGAAATGATACTGTCCTGTCCCTTTAAGACAAATCTAGGAAGGCCAACAGATAGAGAAGGCTGCTCCTCAGTATCCCTACTCCTTTGAAACTAGCATGAAGGAAGAAGAAGAAGATACCAACCCTAATGCCCAACTTTAACATCATCCAGCTTTTGACACCAGTGAAGGAAAGGAAAGAAACACTATCCAATCTTTCCTAAAGAAACACACAGACAACCAATGACGACTGTTGCGACGAGCTCTACTTTGAAGAACTGTATTTGAAAATAGACATTCCTCTGTGGTTTGGGGCAAAACACCTACTTTGCATCTAAATTATGATTATTAGAAATAAATTGATAAAAATTTGAATTCGGTCTCTAAATTATATGGTAATGAATTGGAGGAACTTTAAAGTTGAGATTTGGAACTGACTTGTGAGATTTGGCTTAAGAATATTTAAAGTTTGATTATTAAATGGGTATTGTTATTGTCTCATCCCCAGACAGGCAGCCGAAGATGGGAAGGACTGTTCAGAGAACATCAGGAAAGGATGGAACTTGGGAAGATCTGGTAACATGGAAATTATTCAGGGAACATGAGAGTTGGAAATGGAAATAGTAAAAGAGGAACTGTGAACAGCAAGACTTCCCTTTTAAGAGACCAGATTAGGAAATTACTTAGTGGTAAAATGAAACTAGTTATAAGAGAGAACCCCTATGAACTGAGAGCCGAGCCAACATACTAAGGAAGAAGTACTGGAGGAGAAGTCTATTGAATTAGAAGGAGAAACTTAAATGGGTGTTGAGATATCAGAGTCGATGTATTTGACTGGTGGATCTAAATTGTTTAATACTTGATAGTAAAGCGGTTTCTATTATCAAGGTGGAAAGAAATTGTCCCTAGATTTGGAATTCCTGATTGGATTTATGATAAAATTGACAACATATGGAAATTGATTGATTAAATTTGAACAGCTGGGAATTCCACAGAAATTGGAATGGAATTGTGTTATCGACCACAATGCTGTGGAATGAGAAGGATGAGATGGACACTGAAATTTAAAATAGTAAATTGAAGGCTGACACTGAATTTGGTTAAATTGAAACATTCTTCATGGTTTGCTTTAAATAAGAGTCACGCCTGTAGGGAAATCTGGACTGAACCCAGCTGAAATTTCTATGAGAAACCATCATAGAAACATAGAAACATAGAAAATAGGTGCAGGAGTAGGCCATTCGGCCCTTCGAGCCTGCACCGCCATTCAATATGATCATGGCTGATCATCCAACTCAGTATCCTGCACCTGCCTTCTCTCCATACCCCCTGATCCCTTTAGCCACAAGGGCCACATCTAACTCCCTCTTAAATATAGCCAATGAACAGGCCTCAACTACTTTCTGTGGCAGAGAATTCCACAGATTCACCACTCTCTGTGTGAATTTTTTTTTTCTCATCTCGGTCCTAAAAGACTTCCCCCTTATCCTTAAACTGCGACCCCTTGTTCTGGACTTCCCCAACATCGGGAACAATCTTCCTGCAATTAGCCTGTCCAACCCTTAAAAAATTTGCAAGATTCTATAAGATCTCCCCTCAATCTTCTAAATTCTAGTGAGTACAAGCCGAGTCTATCCAGTCTTTCTTCATATGAAAGTCCTACCATCCCAGATATCAGTCTGGTGAACATACCATTCGCTTTCTTCCACTGGCTGCTGCACCTGTATGCCTACTTTCAATGGCTGGTGTACCATGACACCCAGGTCTCGTTGCATCTCCCCTTTTCCTAATCGGCCACCATTCAGATAATTGTCTACTTTCCTGTTCTTGCCACCAAAGTGGATAACCTCACATTTATCCACATTATACTGCATCTGCCATGCATTTGCCCACTCACCCAACCTATCCAAGTCACCTGGCAGCCTCCTAGCATCCTCCTCACAGCTAACACTGCCCCCCAGCTTCGTGAAATCCGCAAACTTGGAGATGTTCCATTCAATTCCCTCGTCCAAATCATTAATATATATTGTAAATAGGTGGGGTCCCAGCACTGAGCCTTGCGGTACCCCACTAGTCACTGCCTGCCATTCTGAAAAGGACCCGTTTACTCCTACTCTTTGCTTCCTGTCTGCCAGCCAGTTCTCTATCCACATCAATACTGAACCCCCAATACTGTGTGCTTTAAGTTTGCATACTAATCTCTTATGAGGGACCTTGTCGAAAGCCTTCTGAAAGTCCCGATATAACACATCCACTGGTTCTCCCTTAACCACTCTACTAGTTACATCCTCGAAAAATTCTATATGATTCGTCAGACATGATTTACCTTTCAAAAATCCACGCTGACTTTGTCCAATGATTTCACCACTTTCCAAATGTGTTGCTATCCCATCTTTAATAACTGACTCTAGAATTTCCCCCACTACCGATGTTAGACTAACTGTTCTGTAATTCCCCATTTTCTCTCTCCCTCCCTTTTTAAAAAGTGGGGTTACATTAGCTACCCTCCAATCCTCAGGAACTACTCCGGAATCTAAAGAGTTTTGAAAAATTATCACTAATGCATCCACTATTTCTGGGGCTAATTCCTTAAGCACTCTGGGATGCAACCTATCTGGCCCAGGGGATTTATCAGCCTTTAATCCATTCAATTTACCTAACACCACTTCCCGACTAACCTGGATTTCACTTAGTTCCTCCATCTCATTTGACCCCCGGTCCCCTGCTATTTCCAGCAGATTATTTATGTCTACCTTAGTGAAGACAGAACCAAATTAGTTATTCAATTGGCCTGCCATGTCCTTGTTCCTCATGATCAATTCACCTGTTTCTGACTGCAAGGGACCTACATTTGTTTTAACTAATCTTTTTCTCTTCACATATCTATAGAAGCTTTTGCAGTCAGTTTTTATGTTTCCTGCCAGTTTTCTTTCATAATCTATTTTCCCTTTCCTAATTAAGCTAATTTTCTAATTTAATGATATAGATATCATCAGATATCTATATCATTAAAAGTCTCATCTTGACCACTTCCTGTTTGCACTGTGCTTTGATTTTAGGAAAAACGCTACCACATATGGCTGTGATATTTTTGGCCATCTTACTCATAGTCCTCCTCTGCTGCGCAGGCCCCGAGGATTTTTCCCATCGATGAAAAATAAAAGACTTCAGATCAGATTCAGATTATTTAATGACCACACAGTCAAGCTGGTGGAATTCATGTTCAGTACAGGATGTTAGACAATAGGCTGATTCCCGACAAACATAACATAAAACACAACAACATACAGTATACAGTACAGTGGCTATGTGATGTTGTCATAGAGTGTTCAGAGTTCGAATTGCATATGGGTAGAAACTGTTTTTAAATCGTGATGTTTTGGCGGGCAGTGAGCTGTAGCGCCTTCCTGACGGCAGCAGGTGGAAGATGTGGTGAGCTGGGTGGGAGGGATCAGAAATGATTTTCTTCACCCTTGACACGGACCGTTTGAGATTGAGTGATTCTATTGATGGGAGGGGAGTGCTGATGATTTTGGATGCTTTGTTGACAATGCACTGTAGTTTATTACGGGAGTGAGTGTCTAAACAGCTGTACCAAACTGTTATTGGTGAAGTGAGCATGCTTTGGATGATGGCTGTATTAGTGTTTAAAAAACCTTGAGATTCTCTCTCCTTTCAATCACCACCATGAAGGCCACAACCCTTCCGGTGGGAGGGGGAGGGACTATAAAACCCGGAGGTGTGGGCATGGCTCAGTCTGTCTGCAAGATGGTGAGGGAGAGGTTACGACTCTCTGTCTGAGCTGGGAAACTACAGAACACTGTGAGCATGCAATGTACTTGAATAAATGATTTGTTAGCCCTTAATGAAAATGAAATTAGTTGTTTGGCCTGCCCCTGCCATGTGCTTGAAACTGGAATGGCAATGGAAATGAAATGAAAATGCAATCAGCTGTTTGGCTTGGGCCTGCCCTGTGCTTGAAACTGCAATGGCAATGGAAGTGAAATGAAAATGCAATGAGCTGTTTGGCTTGGGCCTGCCCTGTGCTTGAAACTGCAATGGCAATGGAAATGAAGTGAAAATGCAATCAGCTGTTTGGCTTGGGCCTGCCCCAGTGCTTGAAAGTGCAATGTCAATGGAAATTAAGTGAAAATGCAATCAACTGTTTGGCTTGGCCTGCCCTGTGCTTGAAACTGCAATGGCAATGGAAGTGAAATGAAAATGCAATGAGCTATTCGGCCTGCCCTGTGCTTGAAACTGCAATGCAATTGGAAATGAAATGAAATGAGATGTTTGGCCTGCCTGAAACCACTAATTTCGGCCCACAAGGCCCCTATTAGCTGAGAAAGCAGTACCTTTTTCCCAAAATGCCCGTATTAGCCCAGGAGGAGAATTTTGGCCCAAAAGGCCCGTGCCAGGCCAGGAAAAGTCCAGAAAAAGTGCCTTTCACTGAGATTTCACTCTTTTTTTTTAAAAGAGCCCCTTCGGCCCATCAGACCTGTACCAGCCCAGGAGTCCCTTCGGCCCATCATTAAGTATTCCCCCTGCAAGTATTAAACCTCACCCTAGTATTTGTCTCTCTCCCTTAATTTAGGAGGAGGAGCCATCTTGAGGAACGGCTGCAAAACAGCAGCCGTCCGTTAATTGTACTTTTTTACCAAGTTTTTAGTTTTCTTTAAGTCTTTGTTTTTATTTATTTTGCCTTTTGATGTGGGGGGAACAAGGGGAAATCACTTCCCGGTCCCTACCTGGTCGGTGAGGCAGCCTTCTCTCCGGCTGCCCATTCGACCCGTCCTCGCGGCCTACCAGCGGGTGTGGAGCGGCGTGGAGCGGCGTTTCCTGGCGGGAACCGCACAGCACCCTCAGCTTCGGTGGCGGCACGGTGCTGGAGCGCTACTGTGCAGCGGAGCGGGCGATGCCTTGCCTGGGTCGCCGCGCTGGACCGACGCGCTGGAGCTCCGGTGAGCTGGACCGCCGAGCTCAACACCTCCGGGACTGGAGCGACCATTCATGGGCGGCGGCGCCGACTCCAACACCGGGAGCCTTGAGCTCCAAGTCGGCGCGGCCTTGTCGGCTTCAGGTGCTGCGGACGCCTGCGGGAAATCGGCCGTTCCAGCCGTAATTACGGCCTCCGGTGAGGGATGCGGCCGTTCCAGATGGCCCAGCTGCTGGAGGACTCTCCCGACGCCGGGGCTACATCACCCGGCGAGAACGGCCAGGATCATCGGGCCTCCGTAGAGGCAATAGCGGGGGCTTCATTTGGCCTGACTTTTTTGGGGTGAACTGGGGCTGGGGACTGGACATTGTGCCTTCCCCCACAGTGGAAATCATTGTGGGGGGATGATTTTTGTATGTAATTGTTTGTAATTGTATTTGTTAGTCTGTGTTCAAGATGGCGGTCAGAGGGGAGAGTGGACGCTGGCGTTAAATTGCCGCTGCTCTCTCCTCAAATTGTGCTTCTGATTTTCTTTTTTTTGTGTTTTTGGAACGAATTCTGTCCCTGATTTATGTATTGGTCTTTATAACCAATTTTTTTAAAATTCTGATTATATGTTTTCTATAAATCTCTGTATGGTGTCCTTGAGACCTCGGTATAAGGCGCCCGTAAATAAAATCCATTATTATTATTATTATTATTATTAATTTGCTCCATGTGAGATCCAGGCCAGGATAGACTTTCTTCCTTCATTACTGTGATCTGCCGAAAAAGATGAAAAATGTCTAAAATTGATGCACCACCCTCTCCACCTTCTCTCTCACAGTCTCTCACCTGTTTTGGGCAGAATTTCTGGCAGTTTCTGAGCTGCCAGCCCACCAGGCCTGAGTGACTGAGCTGCCAGCCCACCAGGCCTGAGTGACTCAGCTGCCAGCCCACCAGGCCTAAATGACTGAGCTGCCAGCCCACCAGGCCTTAGTGACGGAGCTGCCAGCCCAAGAATCCATTCGGCCCACAATGTCCATACTAGCCCTCTGGAAACCAATACTTTCAGCACACAACACCCATACCAGCGCTCCAGAAATCCTCCCCCCCACTGGCCAGCAATATTGGAATTGGTGGAGAGGTGGAATATTGCATTGGGGACCAGCCCTCCCATGTGAACATGGGACCCAATGGGTCCCACTTAGTCTAGTACATATTATAACATCGTGTGAATACGGCAAAAGCTGATTAGTGTTGATCATAGGATAGTAAAGAGTATATTATAGAACAGAATAGTAATAGGAATACAGTGATAGAGCAGAATATAGCAGAGATAGTTATAGTGAAATGGAAAAGGGATAGTATTGCAGAATTACAGTAAATCTATGGGAAAGCATTGGTGCATGAATGCTAACTTGCTTTGTCCCAAGTTTTTCAGGAATTATAGGTTATAAGTTTGACTATGTAACAGAATGGAAGAAAGGGGAACAACACGGGTGGAGAGGATTCGCGCCCATGAAAACTCGGGAGGTGAAGACTCATCAGACGGAAATTGTGAAGCTACGCCCATGAAAACTCGGGAAGCTTGACAAGATTCTGAGAAGAGCGTCGTACACAAGATGATGCCCATCCAAGACAAATTATAGTAAAGGTGCAACTTGATCATGAATTTGACGAGATAATGAAGAAAATCGTCTGAAGGGGACAGCTCTATTTTGAAGGTGTGAGGTTCAGTATTTACCGAGATTATCCGGCAGAGGTCTTCAAGAAAAGAGCACTGTTCACTGAGACAAAAAGAATACTGAAGAATGTACCTGATTTGAGATACGGCTTGCTTTACCCCGCAAGACTAAGAGTCACCTACAAGCACAAGGAGCAATTTTTTAGAGACCACGAAAAAGCACTGGAATATGCCAAAGAAATCGGGAACGTGACCACAGACTGAAGAATTTACATTACTCCTCAGGAGTCAAGGATTAATGGGACTTCGCCAGATTTAAAAGGACCTTTAAAGTTCTTTTAAGAGCTTTAAGGACATTCGAAAACCGAAATGGACGGTGGACATTGGAGAAAACTGTGGTTTTCTATTTTTTTTATTTTTTTTTAAATCTTTTTTTATTTTTAGTATAAACTTTAAGAACAATAATATCATAGTTGTGACCAATTGTTATTAATCACTATTACTATTTAGTATATTCATATCTAACTATATATGTAACTACTAATACTTATTAAATATCTATATTACTACCAAAATTATTAACATTTATATTACTCATAACAATTTAATACTGGGTATGATTGATAACAATGATTAATAACTAACAGTCTCTGGTTAACGTAGAAATGAGTTACATACTTATATTCTATAGGAAGATGTGCAAGAGGTAATTCAGCCTACGTCATAATAAGGTTTGACGGTTTTTCTCTTTATTTTTCAATTTTAAATTAAATTTATAGATTTAGCGAAGATATTAATATGGTATGTAGAGAATAATAACGTTGTGAATTTATGTTGTTTTTGGACTTCTCTGCAGGGATATGTGCGTATATATGTATGTAAGTGTGTGTGTATATATGGGTATATATATATATATGTTTGCTACTCCCAAAGAAGTTAATAGATTGTCAGAAATATTCTTCTTTTTTTTTTCGGGCATGGGGCTGGGAATTTTTTTTTTTACAAAGGCTACGGAAGTCTTTAAAATTCTAGCCACGTTAGTGTGGCTATCACTAACTACACTAATTGTAGATGTAGTTTTTTTTCTTTCACCCTATACTAACCAATTCTATCACTTTTTTCACTTTAAATATTTTTATAACTTAATGTTTGAATGGAACAACAAGACTAATTCAAGGAGATGTGTTCGGAAGAGCGATGTATATGATTTTAAATTCATCTATTTGAGGTTCGGGAGCAGGGTCAGGTTTTATGTGTTGCACCTTCTGCTCGGTTATAGACCACCTTAGAAACAATATGCAAGATGTTAATATGACAAGAGGGGGTCAGAGAATAACATTTTGTAGTTGGAATGTTAAGGGAATCAATGAACCAATAAGAGAGGTAAAGTTTTGGCACATCTAAATTCAATCAAAACAGATATAATATTCCTTCAAGAAACACACCTTAAAAAGGAATCTCAACATAGACTTAAAGCTAAGTGGATCGCTGAATCATATCATTCCTCTTTTTCCCATAAGTCCAGAGGAGTTGCAATATTAATTCGTAAAGGAATACCTTTTACGAATTCATCAACAATAGCGGATATTGATGGTAGATATATTATATTAGTTGGAGAGTTAAATGGAGAAAAAGTGATTCTTCTTAATGTATATGGGCCTAATTTTGATAACCCTATGTTTTTTAATAAAACATTTAATATAATTCCTGAATTTACACAATATAAATTAATAATTGGAGGAGACTTCAATTGCACATTAGATTCATACTTAGATACATCATCAAGGCAAAAAAACGTAAAATCTCAATCAAGTGTATTTTTAAATTCATTTATTAATACCACTAATATTAAGGATGTCTGGAGAATTGAAAATCCAACTGGACGGGAATATTCATTTTACTCACCAGTACATAAAACATACTCAAGAATAGATTATTTTTTAGTTGACTCCACGTTTATCCCATTTACTTACAACTCAAAACACCATAATATTATAATCTCAGATCACGCACCTGTAACATTCATGATTAAATTAAATGGAATGTCCGAGAAACAAACATATTGGAGATTTAACCCACAAATTTTGAACGAAATATCATGCCAGGAATATCTTACTAAATAGATTCAAATATTTTTTTAGGTAAATGACAACCCTGACACACCTACTTCCCTTATGTGGGAAACGTTTAAAGCGTTTGTTCGAGGTGCATTAATTTCTGCTCAAGTATTTTATAATAAAGAGAACAGGATTAAACAACAAACATTGGAAAGGGAAATCAAGCAACTAGATGTAGAAAATGCGAGAATGCCATCTATTTCAAAACATAATAAAATTGCTGTATTGAAATATAAATTAAACAAAATGTATTCAGAACAAGTAATAAAACGTTATCAAAAAACCAAACAATTACATTTTGAGTTTGGAGACAAACCACAAAAACTATTAGCACGTCAGTTACGAAAAATGGAAGGGGAAAAAATAATTCATAAAATTAGAACAGAGACAGGAGAATTATTAAAAATGCCCAAGGATATAAACAAAAGAATTCTCCAATACTATCATAATCTTTATTCAACTAAAACTGTAGTACAACCAGAAGGAATAGCAGATTTTTTACTAAAATGTAATTTAAAAGGTTTAGATTCAAACGATAGAGAATTATTAGAAAGGGAGATTACGATAAAGGATATTGATGAGTCTATTGGCTCTTTAAAAAATGGTAAAGCAGTAGGACCAGATGGTTTAGGCTCTGAATTCTATAAAACATTTTATGACTTGCTCTCCCCACGTTTACAAAGGCTGTATGAGCATATCTATACTCAACAGAAACTTCCAGATACTTTAAATGAATCTATAATAACACTTATTCCTAAAGTTGATAAAGATCCGGAAGATCCGGGATCATATAGAGCAATTGCACTTTTAAATACAGATCAGAAAATATTAACTAAAATACTAGCGCATAGATTAAGTACAGTGATGAATAAATTAATACACCCTGACCAAACAGGCTTTATTCAGAAACGGTACTCATATTATAATCTAAGAAGATTATTTAATATTATTTATTCTAAGAGAATTATTAATGAAGATCTAGCAATAATCTCACTTGACGCTGAAAAAGCATTTGATCAGGTTGAGTGGTCTTATTTATTTTCGGTGATGGAAAATATGCAGCTAGGGGAGAAATTCTGCACATGGATAAAACTGTTATATACAAACCCTACAGCTAGAATATTAACAAACCAAAGGTTGTCATCTAAATTCAGCCTATCTAGAGGTTGTAGACAAGGATGCCCGTTATCTCCATTATTATTTGCGCTTGCTATTGAGCCACTCGCAGAAAGAGTTAGGGGTCATCCGGAAATACATGGGTATAACACAAAGGACACAGTGAATAAAATTTCTCTATACGCAGATGATGTACTAATTTACATTACAAAACCAGAAATTAGTATTCCAAACTTATTAAAGCTAATAACCCAATTTGGTTCACTCTCAGGATACAGAATAAATTGGAATAAAAGTGAAATTATGCCAATAAGGGAACACAACAAACAGATAATACATCAATTTCCATTTAAAATAGTAAACGAAAAATTTAAATATCTAGGCATTTACGTAACTAAGATATATACATCATTATTTAAAGCAAATTTTCCCCCATTACTGAACAAACTACATAAGAATATTCAATATTGGAAAACACTTCCTATCTCAATGGTTGGCAAAATTAATGCCATAAAAATGATTTTTTTACCGCAAATATTATACCTTTTTCAGACAATTCCGACATATTTGTCAAAAAACTTTGTTTTTAAATTGGATTCCATTGCTAATGATTTTATCTGGGATTATAAGAATCATAGGATAAACAAAAGACATTTGAGTAAATCAAAAATAAATGGAGGCTTGGTTTTACCAAACTTTCTGTTTTATTTTTGGGCAGTTAATATTAAAAATATGAATTTCTGGTTGGAAGAAATAGATCAACAACCAGATTGGTTAAAAATGGAAAAGGAAGATTGTTTACCTTTTGATATCGGCTCGATATTATTTGCTACGTCTAAATTAAACAAAAAAATGTATAGGGAAAACCCTATAATATTTAGTGCTATACGAATTTGGAAACAATTAAAAAAGATTAAAATTAGATAATTTATCACTTTTTCTTCCAATTGTGGATAACCCTTTGTTTAAACCCTCGTGGTTGGACAGGGGTTTTACACAATGGAAGAATTATGGAATTAAAAATATGGGAAACTTTACAAGGAAGGCACTTTTCTGACATTTCAGGAGTTGCAACAGACTTATGGACCGAGGAAATGATTTTTTCAGATATCTTCAACTCAGAGATTATGTAAAATCGAATACTCAAAATTTTCGAATTAGAAATTCAGAAATTCTTGACGAATGTTGGAATAAACATCCTAATACAGAAAAATTAATATCTTATATATATAATATTTTATTAGACAGTAACATTCCATCGACGGACTTACACAGACAAACATGGGAAAAAGAATTAAATCAAATAATAACGAAAGATACTTGGGAAGAAAGTTTACAACACATACATCAATGTTCATTAAATGCCAGACATTCTTTAATACAATTTAAAGTAATACATAGGTTACATTATTCAAAAACAAAATTACATAAAATCTTTCAACATATCTCACCTATATGTGATAAATGTCAACATTTAGAAGCTAACTTATCTCATATGTTTGCAAACTGTATAAAAATAAAAAAATTCTGGGTAAATATTTTCAGTATAATATCTAAAGTGACCAGCACACAATTGGACCCGGATCCAAAATTAATAATACTCGGAACATTAGAATTAAATCAAACATTTACAACAACACAAAGAAACTTTATTGATTATAGTATAATAACGGGAAAAAAATTAATTCTAAAATTTTGGAAAGGCCCTATAGCCCCCACAATCAAAATGTGGATTATAGAAATGACGGAGACCTTAAACGTGGAAAGAATCAGATTTTCCCTGTTGGACAAACAGGAATTATTCGTTGGAACATGGTCTCCCTTTATTGATTATTTAAAGGGTCAGAATGGTTCAGCACAGGAACCTGACTAACACTCGGGCTAAAGAATGGATGAAATGCTATACTCTGAAATGTACGAATATATCTCGAATGAAGTTTTTTATTTTAATAAATTTTTCCATTCTTCTTTAACTATCTTTTTCTTTTCTGTTTTTTTTTTTTTTTTTTTTTTTTTTTTCCTTTCCTTTCTCTCTCTTTTCTTCTCTCTCTTTTCTTTCTTTACTTCATCTATCTTTTTAGTTCTATCTAGTTTAAAAAAAACAAAAAAAGGCAAAAGGTATTGGAGACAACGTAATAATAATTGACAATATTATCAATTCAAAAATGTAAGACTGGTAATGATGTTAATAGGTTGTGTACTTATCTCCAATAAAAAATATTTTCAAAAAAAAAAAAAAGATTCTGAGAAGAAAAATCATCGTCTTGTTGTTGTTAATAGATGGAGAATATAATAGTCACACATACGTATATCTGGTTATCTTATTATCTGATTATTTGGTTGTCATAAATGATGGTTTATCATATATGATAAAAGGAAGGAATGTTAATTCTGGCCAAATAGGAGCGGCCAGGACACTAAAATTGAGTGAAGGCTTCTGGGCTGCTAGGACATTTGGTCAATTTAAATGTGCCTTCTGCAGAAATGGGACAAGCTGCAGAATGGTGCCAGTTTGTCTAGAGCCTTGATAAGAGCTGCAGGAAGAGAATGGAACATCTGCAGATTCTGACAAATAGGTGCAAATTGCATGGAATGGATTGGATGAATGCAAACCAGACATAGACATTGTAAATAATGTAGCAAATCTTTACTTTGCTATATGTTGATTGGATTAAGTGTTGAGCCTTGTTTGGGTTTCCTGACTATCAAGGCACATGTTGCATAATTCATTTTGGTTAAGTTGCATCTAGAAACTTCATCAGATACATTGTATTAGTCACTGTATAATTGGGTTGGGGAAATATCTATCATGTACTGTGTTAATCGATATCTGTTATTGGACTGTAAAGAGACAACCCCCATGTGGTTCGGCCCCTCAAGGTTTGGGGACCTATAAAAGGCCGCTCCCACAAGGTCCTGTGTCGATCTTCTGGGAGAACATTTGGGACTGCGTGACCTTCTGGAGTGTCTGTGCTTGAACTACGCTAAGAGGGCATGCCCAGGCAGATACGAGGATTGAACCCGCGGTGGTTAGGTATAGTAGTGGGAACTGTTATTGTGCTTTTTCCAAAATAAAGTTTAGTTGCGCAAGTGCTTGACTCAGGGATTTTTTACTGAAACTAGACTGGGGGAAAGCTTAGAACGAGCTATTTACAAAACCACACAGCAGAACTCTAACTACATGTCCACCTTAGCAACAAACTACAATGGACATTTTATATGTTTCCCTGAATGCTTTAGTTTGCACTGTTATGGTTTGGTTACTGAGTTATAACTATCATTTATTGTTTTACTTCGGAGTCACGTGAGTGATTACGTGAAGAAGTCCCCGTCAGGGCGCATGCGCGTCATTACGTCGTCGCATTGGCGCAGACAGGCTGGGAGGAACACAGTTCTCCAGTGGTAAGTTTGAAAAATCCTGCAGGTAAGTTTAAACTTACTTTTCAGGTTGTCCATTGCAGGAATAATTTTCTCAGGTTCCTGCTGGACATGGGAAAAATTCAGCAAAACCCGGTGGACCGCGGAGAAATTGTGGACTGCGGGGATGTCAGCTTCGGACCGCGGGAGTGCGGTAGCAGGCTGCCGGTGGGTTTTGCTGGTTGAGTCGCGGACAGAACGGTCCGCGACTCCCGAGGTTTAATTCGGGCCGTGGGTTTTTGTAGACCGCGGGATATGCAAGCAGCGGCCACGATAGAGGTGGCTGTTGAGTTTGTTATTTCGAGTCGCTGACAGGCAGGTCAGCGACTCCCGAGATGTGTTTAAATATGGGCCGCGGGGTTCTCTAGACCACGGGGATACCGGCTACGGTCCGCGGTAAAGTGAGGAGCCGGTGGCCGTCGGACTTGTTAGAGTCGCTGACAGTAGGTCAGCGACTGCCGAGGGTGTTCGGGGTGAGACTGAGCGTGGTCGTCGGGGTTATTACCCGGCTCATTGAGGGAAGGACCCCGACATCGGCAGCCCATATGAGGTAAACCATGTGGAGCCTGGCCAGGAGGGTCCCCTCTGTCACATATGTATGTCCTCATACGTGCATTATCCTGATATGGTGCTCCATATCAGGGCAGGACATCAGGGGATAGCGGCAGCACCTGTGTTTCAGGGCTGCTTACCAATTCCCTCAGTGAAGAGGAGTACAAGGGGTCAGTGTGTGGCTGACTCCAACCCCAACTTAAGAAGTGAGATTAGTGGTTTATCACCCTTATGTGTTGAGGTGGAAAAGTAGCATTTTCTGTTAATTCTGAGGAGGTTTTCAGGTTGCCCTCCAAATTAAAGACAAACGCAATTTTGGGAAGCGTTGAAAAGGGTAGACATAGTTACCACTTGGTCACATTGTGACTATTATACCGTGAAAGATGATTATCATTTACTCAATTAAGGAAATGGGAAGCCTTGTTGAGCTGTATTATCAGTCACCTGTGGGAGTTGCACCAGGTGGCGTCATAGTAATTGCTGCTCATTAAAAGGGACTGTGCACGGTTTCTTCCCCAAGACGCCGGATTACTCATATTAAAAGTAAATAAATCCCAGGTTTAACTGGGATGGGCGTCTTCATTCACATAAATGTCTTTGCCTATGACAAATAATTGTTAAGTTTGTTCCAGCATTTCCCACTATGTCTGATGTACAGGGCCAGAGGCGCTCCAATTCTTCCCTATAGACGGCGTTGGCATCGGGAAAGAGCACGATTTGGAGTCGCTAGCACGTGCAGCCTGTTTGGGGAAGGAGGATACCAACAGAGTATGGAATTGCATGGCTAGTCCTGGCGGCTGCTGTAGGCAGAGACCTGATAACCCCAACTCAGAGTGAGTGCCAAGCCAGGGGTATCAATGTCAGACAACATTGCGTCTCGTTGCAATTCAAGAACGCTCCATCGTAAGGCATGTCAGGCAGCAACACCTAGTAAAGGGATGCAAACGTCCCCCCACTCAAGGGTCGGAGTGGTCGAGAGAGTGCTACAGGAGGATGCACATGTGCCTGAAGCAACACCTGTTTGTAGGGTTGCCATTCCTCCCACTTGGTGCACCACAGTGGTCGAGATAGTGCTAAAATACATGCACACATGCCTGAGGTAACGCTTAGTAAAGGGTTGCCAAAAAATTTATCCCACTCAAATGGCGGAGTGGTCGAGAGAGTGCTACAGGAGTATGCACATGGGCCTGAAGCAACACCTGTTTGCAGGGCTGCCATTACTCCCACTCAAGATGGTGCTAAAATACAGGCACAGGCCTGGGGCAGCTCCTGTTGCAGGTTGCATAAGTCCTCCCACGTGGATGTATAGCGGATGAAGATGGAGCCACACACATATGTGATAAGATTGTGGGGAATGGAGTCGAACAACATGCTTGGTACAGAGGCATGTACAAGCAAATGGGGGAGATGGATGGTGATACCTGCTTCAGCTTCGATAAGTCCCACTCTAAAAGAGTGTCTAAGGTTAGTATGAATTAACTCCAAACAGGAATCCAAACATGGCTATGTGCCGGGATCCCATGCTGAATGCATGAGGGTAAGCAGTGGGCGTTTGCCTCTAAAATTGCTGCTTAGTCGCTGATTGCTGATCCATCCAGAGAAATCCAAATTAACACCTGACTATTTGGGTCACAATTGATTCAATTAAGTGCTCTGCCCAGGGAAAAAGGGTAGAGCTAATTGACAGTTGTATCACGCTAATTAAGGCATTAAGGATACATTCGGGTCATTATAATAGACCTATGCAGTTATCAGTAAAGACTATTCTGATTTGCAATGGTGGATTCACCATGTGTCCAGGAGTTATAGCAAGGTAATGCTTGACCAGCCTTCCATGATTTTGCAGATGAATGTCAGTGCACTCGGGTGGGGTGTCACGGATACGAGTTTCAACTGTGGAGGCAGATGGACTGAGCAAGAGGCATCGTTTCTGCAGACATGGGCAATTAACTATTAAGAGGGTTTTATAGACAAGGCTTATTGCTCTAACAAATGTAATCTGCATGTTCAGTTTCAGATTGACAATACTACGCAAGTGGCATATATATTAATCACATCGGTGGAATCAAGTCGGTATTTCAGCTATTTATCTACCAGGTAGATTCTACATAGTAGCAGACGCCAAGTCACGAAAGTTCCATGACAACATAGATTGTATATGAATGCCAGATATCGATTTTTTTTGGATCAAGGTTCAACCATCAGATGTCTAAATAGGTTTCATGGGAACCAGACCAGGTGGCAGTTGCAATTGATACTTTGACATTGAGGTGGTATGTTTTATATATTTTCCTACCATTTTGCCTAATAGGCTGGAGTCTGCAAGAAATCAAGCAGGATGCCGCTTTGGGGGTGCTTGTAATACCTAATTGGCCGAATCAAGCATGGTTTCCCTTTGATGGTACAGTTAGGGATCAAACCTCTTTTTGGTAGTTCCCAAGCGTAGGAATTGACTGGAGCATCCGCTAACACGGGAAAGTCATCAGTTATGTGATTGTATTGACTTGTTCATTTGCACGTTTTAAGAAGGCCATACCTGGAGCAAGGACTGTCAGGGTGAACGGTGGACATGCTCACTGTAGCCTGGAGAAAGAGTACTCAAAAGGGGTATATTACTTATGTAAAAAATGAGAGCAATATTATGTACAAAATAATATTGACTATAATACTGCAGGTATTGTGGATATTTTAGAGTTCCTGTTGACACTCTATGATGATGAGGGGCTCAGTTATAGCACCATTAATACAGCTTTAAGTGCTTTGTCATCGTATGGTTTTGATGGGGTCAGGAAAGATCCTATTGAGTTTCATCATATCATAGCTGGATTGATGAAAGGAATTTCAACTCTAAACCTCCTAAACCCAGGTAGATGGCGATTTGGGATGTAAGTGAGGTCCTCAAGATGCTTCGACAGTAGGTTCCTGTCATGTCTCTGAATTTGACAAACTAATCATGAAAGTGGTTATGCTCTTGGCATTGGTTCAGCATAGCAAGTGCAGATTTTGCAAAAACTTCTGCTAGACAGGATGGAAGTTGCTGAAGAGAATGTTATGTTATATAATTGCGTCCTGCTTAAGCAGAGCAGGCCAGGTGTCACAGGTTTGTTAAAATTGTGTTTCAGCATAACCTACTGATCCATGTTTATGTGTGATGGCACATTTATTTTCATTATATTGAAGCTATAAAGACCTTAAGAAATGTGGAAACAGCATTGTTTATCAGTTACATGAAGCCACACAGGAGAGTGTCAGTGCAGACTATCTCAAGGTGGTTTAAAGCAAATGTTGATTAAGACAAGTATTAACACTGAAGTGTATATATCCGTTTTTCCCTGAGTGCAGCAGCAACGTCGTCGGCTAGGGCGATGGATGTTCGCAGCGGCCATATTTTATAGGTGCCGGGTGGTCAAATGAATTTTTTTTTTTTTAATTACCATTGGCCGATCGCCGATCAGAGAGAGGCTGTTTTGCAAATTCAGTATTAAGTCCTGTTTACTTCCCCTGGGATAGACGGGTTACTGTTTGTTTTGATTATTCAAATCAATTGTTACTACATGATATTACCATTTCATGTTTAACGCATTATTGATTGTTTCTCATCGAAAGTCAATCAATGCTGTGAGGCCGGGATTTGGATCTGCGGCATAAAATCACAGAGCTTTGAAATCTTCACGTAGTCACTCACGTGACTCCGAAGTAAAATAGTAAGATTAAACGAGAACTTACCAGTTTGAAGTTTGATCTTTATTTTATGAGGAGTTACGTTGGTGATTACGTGCCCGCCACGCCCAACCCTCTCTCATAAAAAAGATCATATGGTAGTTCTCATGTTGCTCATCTTAATATGTTACTTCAATTAATTGTGTTGTCTGTGATTTCATACTGCTGCTTTGAAGATTGACGCGCATGCGCCCTGACGGGTCTTCTTCACATATGACCTTTTTATATGAGAGGGTTGGGCGTGGCGGGCATGTAATCACCAACGTAACTCCTCATAAAATAAAGATCAAACTTCAAACTGGTAAGTTCTCGTTTAATCTTACTATTTTATTCTATATATATTTTTGTTATGTTGTTGTGTTAATGTGTCTATAAATCTGCAGCAAGAATTTCAAGGTGCATATGACAAACATTCTTGACTCTTGACTTTCTTGAAAGATAATAAAGAGACTGACTATCTGATTCAAAGAACAAAAAAGTACAAATTTCAAAAAGAGAGGCTAGGAAAAGCAGCAAAAGAAAGGACTGTTTTTCCAAACCTCATCTCAATACACTTGGGTGGTGGCTAGGCCATTCAGTACCTCAAGCCAGCACCACTATTTTAGGTTTAGGTTTACTCTTGTCAAATGTATTGATATATCCATTGCTACGCAGACGATACACAACTCTATCTCCCCCTGAAGCCCCAAAACCAATCAAATCTGTTTAACCTTACCCACTGCCTCGAGGATATAAAGTGTTGGATGGCCCAGAACTTCCTCCAACTAAACGAGAGTAAGTCTGAGGTCATCCTTCTCGGCCCCTCGGACTCAATCAAAATGATAGCAGGCAGCCTTGGAAGCCTTACCCCACTACTCAATCCTTACGTCAAAAACATTGGCGTGATATTTGACTCCGCACTGAAATTTGACAAACAAGTCAATGCTGTGGTAAAAGCTAGCTTCTTTCAGCTTCGGACGATAGCTAAAATAAAACAATTCCTCCAGTTTGATGACCTCGAAAAGATCATCCACACATTCATCTCCTCCCGCCTAGATTACTGCAACTCCCTTTACACTGGCATCAGCCAATCTTCCCTGTCCCGCCTGCAACTGGTCCAAAACGCCGCAGCGAGACTCCTGATGGGCACCCAAAAAAGGGACCACATCACCCCGATCCTGGCCTCTCTCCACTGGCTCCCTGTGCGGTTCCGTATAAACTTCAAGATCC
Source organism: Malacoraja senta (assembly GCA_038087875.1). Classification (NCBI taxonomy): domain Eukaryota; kingdom Metazoa; phylum Chordata; class Chondrichthyes; order Rajiformes; family Rajidae; genus Malacoraja; species Malacoraja senta. Next base: position 323,211,425 of record CM075977.1, on the reverse strand, counting down.
TCCTCCATGTCTACAAAGCCCTCAATGGGCTTGCCCCCACCTACATAAAAAGTCTTCTCACCCACCACTCCACCTCCAGGCCCCTCAGATCGGCCGAGTTGGGGTTGCTGAATATCCCGCGGTCTAGGCATAAGCTCAGGGGCGACCGCGCCTTTGCGGTTGCAGCCCCTAGACTGTGGAACAGCATCCCCTTTCCCATCAGAACTGCCCCCTCCATCGACTCTTTTAAGTCAAGACTAAAGACTTAACTATACTCCCAAGCCTTTCCTGACGTCCTCTGAGTGAGGGCTACATGTATATATGTACGTAGTTTGTTTTGTTTGTGCTATTCTTATAACAAATGTAAAGCACTTTGGCCAACGAGAGTTGTTTTTTAAATGTGCTATATAAATAAATGTGACTTGACTTGATATACACTGAAAAGCTTTGTTTTGCACAAAAAAACAAAGTACTGGAGGTATTCAATGGCTCAGGCAGCATCTGAAGAGGAAATGGACATTGTGTATGGACCATTATTCAGACTGAAGGAGAGGAGGTGAAAGTGTCTCTGTCCTGGCCAGTTATACTCATGGAACTATCTTGCACACCTGCTGTGGGATTTCCATTATGAGGAAAAGCACAGTTTCTCCACATGTGCTAATTAGTAGCACATATGAACGATGAATGTTTGTTATACAGCCCAGAGCCTGAAGTCTCGGACCACCCTTCTTTTATACAAATTTTCCTTCAAACTCCTAAAGGAAGCCTTTGTTCTAACCCAAGGCTCTCACAATTCTGAAGTCAATCATTTCAAGTTGTCACTCATCCAGGTGCCGATTAAACAAATGGAATCTTCGTTCCTTATCAGGCTTGAGAGTTCTTAACTATCTTGCCTGTTCATATTTTCATTCTCATCATACAGTCCTTTGCAAAATCGCTGCTCCCAGACACCTTATCTACTCAAGGCCACACTACATAGCCATGAAGATACTTTCAGCTCTGCTCTCACTAGAAGTCCATCGTGTGACCATGTACACAGTGCTTCTTTGTTCTCCAGCTCCCTGCATTTCTCGGTCTCTCTCTAGTTAGTTGAATACTCCCAAAGCTTGTCGGGATACTTGACATCAAGTCTCCGGCTACACTACGCTTTAAAAACACCAAATGACTTGGCCTCCACTGCCGTCTGTAGCATTGCATTCCACAGATGCACCACCCTCTGGGTAAAGAAATTCCTCCTTATCTCCATTCTAAAGGTACGTCCTTTTCTTCTGAGGCTAGCCCTAGACTCCCCAACATCTGGAACCATCCCACCCACATTCTCCCCGTGACCGTGTGGGTTTTCTTCAAGATCTTTGGTTTCCTCCCACACTCCAAAGACGTATAGGCATGTAGGTTAATTGGCTTGTGTATGTGTAAATTGTCCCTAGTGTTTGTAGGATAGTGCTAATGTGCGGGGATCGTTGGTCTGTGCAGGCTCGATTGGCCGAAGGGCCTGCTTCTGCACTGTATTTCTAAACAAAACTAAACTAAACTAATCATACAGTCTATTTAGGCCTTTCATTATTCGGTATGTTTCAATGAGGTCCCGTGAGTGCATTGACTCCTCCTGAGAAAAGCCCATTTATTTTTTATTTTTCCTTTTGCCCTGTAATTTTATGCATATTCCTCACCCGAATCCCATATCCTTTAATTTTCCCCACTAGCCTCTTACCTGCAATTTTGTCAAAGGGCTTCTGAAAATCTAAATGGGCCTCAAGTTCCAGTTCGCACTTTGTTATTCTACTATTTTCATCCTCAAAAAACTCCAGTAGGTTATCAAATACAATTTCCCTCTCAGCGAAATCTTATTTTATTCATTTGATATCTTCTAAGTTCCCTGTTACCACATCGTTCAAAATTGACTCCAGCACTTGCCCCAGTTCTGAAGTTAGGTAACCAGTCTACGGTTCCCCATTTACTTCCTCCTTCCAATTTAAAAAAAAATACTGAGCTTATGTTTGCCAGGCTTCCAATATACAAGAACTATTTCATAATCAATAAGATTTTGGAAAATAATAACCAATGGCAGGAATTATTTCAATTCCTAATTCTTTCAATACTCTGGAATGCAGATTATCAGGTGCTGGAAATTAATTGGTTTTCATTCTTAAGAAGATGACCATCATTGCATTTTAACTAACAGTAATTCTCTTTCCTTCATTTCATTGGGCTCTTGGATCCCTGGCATTTCTGAGGAATTACTTGTATTCTTGCCTGCAAAGACAAAACAGTATTTGTTTAATTGCTTTGTCATTTATTTCTACCCCATTATAAAGTCTTCTGTTTCTGACTGCAAGGGATCTACATTTGTCTTCACTAACCTTTTCATTTACATTCCCGAGGGAGCTTTTATCGTCTGTGTTGTGTTATCCTTTAGTTTTTACTCTCATAATCAATTTTATGGGCTATTTTTGCTGAATTTCAAAACACGTCCAATCCTCTGATTTGCTATTTCCTCTGACAACCTTATATAATTCTTTAAGAAGGAACTGCAGATGCTGGAAAATCCCAGGTACACAAAAATGCTGGAGAAACTCAGCGGGTGCAGCAGTCTGAAGAAGGGTTTCAGCCCGAAACGTTGCCTATTTCCTTCGCTCCATAGATGCTGCTGCACCCGCTGAGTTTCTCCAGCATTTTTGTGTAACTTTATATAATTCTTTGTTGTTTCTAATACCATCCTTAACTTTTATTTGATTGCTATGATTTTGTTGCTTTACATTTTATATTTTTGAACCAGACAGGAATGTATAACTGGTGCATTTCCTGCATTTCAATTTTAAAATGTTAAGCATTGCATACCCATGGTTAGGCCTTTCAGCGATTTGGTCTGGATGGGGACATTATAGATGGCATGGACTTGGTGGGCCAAAAGGTCTGTGCCATCAGCACAGTGGCACTGCTAATAAACTGCTGCCTCACAACACCAGAGATCCAGCTTCAACCCAGACTCCGTGTGAAATTTGCATATTCTCCATGACCTCTTAGGTTTCCTCCAGGTGCTCCAGTTTCCACCCTACATCTCAAAAACACGTGGGTTCATAAAAACATGGAAACATAGAAAAATAGGTGCAGGAGTAGGTCATTCGGCCCTTCAAGCCAGCCCCGCCATTCAACATGATCATGGCTGATCATCTAAAATAGTAAGATTAAACGAGAACTTACCTAAGTTTGATCTTTATTTTATGAGGAGTTACGTTGGTGATTACGTGAAGAATCCCACCAGAGTGCCTGCGCGTCAATCTTCAAAGCAGCGGTGTGAAATCACAAAAAACAACAAGCGAAGTAATATAGTATCATAATAAAACGAGTAATACAAGAACTTCCATCTGACCTTTATGATAGAGGGTTGGGTCGTGGTGGGCACGTAATCACCAACGTAACTCCTCATAAAATAAAGATCAAACTTAGGTAAGTTCTCGTTTAATCTTACTATTTTACTTCGGAGTCACGTGAGTGACTACGTGAAGATTTTAAAGCTTTGTGATTTCATGCCACAGACAAATCCCGGCTTCTCACTGCATTGATTGACTCGGAACGAGAATATTCAATAATGCATTAATAATAACATTTGTACCACAAATGCAGTAATTCATTTATTTGAATAAAATAATTAATAGTATCCCCTTTAACCCAGGGAAAATTAAGCAGAACTTAATATAGTATCTGCAAACAGCCCCGTATTGGCAATAGCCCGATGGTAAAAGTGTTGAAACACCAACTTATTAGATCACCCAGCGGCTGTGAGAATATGATCGACGGGACTTCCTTCGCCCTGGTCGTCAATGTTGCTGCTAAACTGAATGGAATGTAAAACCATCAATGTTCACACGTGCAGCAACTAAAACTTGTTTTTAACCATCTTAAAATAGTCTAAACTGACACTATCTTGTATGGTTTTTCGTGAATGATAAACAATCTTGTTTTCATATTTCATAAGATCTTTGTAGCCTCAATTTTTTGCAATAAATATGTCTTAACATATAGACATGGATCCATAGAATATGTTAATAAAATAATCTTGAATCCTGTCACACCTGATCCTACTTCATTTGAGTAGTTCATAAAATGTAAAACATAACATAATCCTGAGGTACTTCTGTGTATCTGTAACTTTGTAATGTTACAAGTGTCATAAACATGACTACCTTCATGCTGAACTTGGCCAAATCAGAATCGTACCAAGACTCCTTTCATGAAGTAGCTTAAAACAATCCTATATTCCAGATTCCCTCCTAGGTTTAGAAGGTCTGGAATTAAAATTCCTTTCATTAATCTGGAAATAAAAGAACGAGACTCAACAGGATGTCTTTCCAACCTCATCAAATAAAAACGAGGAATAATATACTTCTGTGTGAATAAATCGCACTATACCTCAACCCCTTAAATAGAGGTCAATCCAAGATATTTGAGACATGTGCCGTACAACATTCCATATTCTTTTATACACAGAAATTTTTTCCCCTCACTCTTTACATAATGGGAAAGCAGTATTTACAGAGTCACACCTCAGATTCACAAATGTACTGCTTTTGAGTACTCTTCCACCAGACTGCTGTAAGCATGTCCACAGCATGCCCAGACAATCCTCTTTTTTAAAACCTGCATCCATACAGGCAATTGACGGATGTTACTCTCCAATTATCAAATACACCAGTAACTTCCTTCTTTTGGGAACATTTATCAGAAACTGTGTCATAAATTCCAATATCAAAGGGAACCATGGCTGCGTAGACCCGTCTGGTACCACGAATACCCCAGAGGCAGCATACTGCTTTGTTTTAAGCAGACGCCGATTTATGAGACAGGATGAAGTAAAATGCATATAACAACATACCATCCTAATATAGCGAGAAACATCCATCGCTACTGTCTCCCGATGTAGTCCCATAACACATATCTCTGTAACTGGTGATTGAGTCTGGATGGAATCAAGTCATATCTGGCTTCCCAAATCTGACTATTATATCATTAAAAAATCTTACGGTTAAACATCCATTCTTTGTTATCATGGAAATTCCACCCATACAATGAATACATGCCATTGCTGTAGTGTTGTTAATTTGAAACTGAACATGCAGATTAGTTGTATTTAACAACAAGCTTGTAGCTCCTAAGCCATCCAATAGACTTTAAAACGTCGATTCTCCATGTCTGTAAAATAATACTTCTTCCATATTCCATCTGTCCACAGATGGATACCTTTTCAGTGGCACCAATCCTAGTACACTGATATCAGTCTGTTAAGACCATGGAAGGCTGTTCAATCCGTATCTTGCTTGAACTACTGAAGACATGTTAAATCCACTACTGCAATCAGAAGCAGCATTTGTTGTTTAATTGCATGGCCTATCAAAAAATGGCCATCATGCATCTCAGTGTTTTTTTCTTTTTGCAGTCTGCAGCTACTGGTAGTCCAATGGCCCATATTGTATTGCTGGAAATAACACTAATTCTCCTAACAAGCTGGCCACCTGTCTTAATTGAAGATTGTTTCTTTTACAACCATCAATTAGCTTTACCCTTTACCCTGGGTAAATTACTACCTTTTCAATTGAATCAAATAATCAATTGTTGTAAGTATCGTTAACTTGATTTCTCACTGGATGAATTAAACCCAACTTTCAAAAGTGGTTTGAATAATTTGAGAGAGATAACTCACGAATTCTCTTGTTCGTCCTAATTAGGACATCATCCAGTTAAGCCATCCACATCTGTCCTTGGACTCTAATTAGCCCCAAAATTGGTTTTACCAATTTAGTGAATTTCTAGGGACTGAAGTCAACCCGTTAGACAGAACTTTGAATTGCCATAATTGTTCCTTTAGATAATTGTATCTTATAAATGAACAAACATTAAGTAATATACATCTTTCAGATCTATGTGCCATAAAACATCTTTTTTGAAATAAATTGTCTGGCAGTCTCAAAGTCTCCATTTTGAAGTGTCTATACTTCACAAAATTTTAAAGACTTGTCAGATCTAAAATACTCCTCACCTTTTTAGGTTGAGAAATTTTAAACACAATTTGGTGGTTTTGATAAACCGACCTTTCAATTACTTGTTTATAAACAAGTTTTCAATTCAGCTTGAACCTCCATCAATTATTTTTAAGTGAATTTGGAGTGTTCTGCTTGGAACATGCTGGATGGCAAACCAGTATTTGAATCGAATCAATTCAAAACCTTTCTATAATACTCAGAATAATAATTGAAGTAATTTGCTTCCAATATTTGGCTGTTTTTGCCTTAATATGTTCCCATAAAAACCAGGTCCACCTACCTCCTTTGTCATCTGAGTGACCTGTGGTCTCTGGCTCCTGGCAGGCAAAACCCACGCTTTTTCATTTTCCTGCTGCAGGACATCAACTGCGTACCTGCTTCAATGGTCGATTTGATCCTGATGTCGGTCCATGATTTTGTATGATGTCTGAAAGGATACGTCCTCTTTGCAGACTTGACGACCATTGATAGTGTGATCAACTTTGCTGTTTTTGCCTCATTATCCAACTCTTTCCCATGATTCTTGAGGTTTTTTCTCTGAAGAATAAGTTGAATGACTGCACATTGCTGGGCTTTACAGAGTTGCTGCAACTTTGGGTTGATGGTGGACCGAATGACATACTTCCTGAAACAATTCATCTTGAAGTGGGCGCTACATAGCAACCTTAGTGCCACTTGATGCATCTCCATCCATGGCCTCCATCCATTGTTTTGCGAATTGCAGTTGTTCATCAACCCAGCAGCTTCAATATTCTCTGCAGTTTACTTTCCTTAGGCTTACATGCCTTCGCCCATCTGACCCCTTATATCTTGGTTCACTGCTAGTACTTTCAGCAATACGCAGTTCCTTGGGATCTCGTGCTTTTTTGGCATTTTCATCCATTGTAAGCTACTAGAGCTGATGGCAGACACAATCATTGATCACAGAGGCCACTTCCTTTCCAAGTGGCTCTCCTGACTCTGACGGGGCAGCGAATCGTACTGCCAGGAGTAAAACATCTGGCAGCTGCCGTCTTCGCTTGTATCAGCCTCACCGTCAGACTCAGGGTCAGAACTCTCACAGAGCAGCAAATCGTACTGCCAGGAATAGCCCATCTGGCAGCTGCCGTCTTTGCTTGTTTTGGAAACTCTGCTGACCCTGTGTACGCGCCTCATCAATGAGGGTTCTATCAAGCAGCCCTTTACTAGGTGCTGCTGACCTGGCTTCTGGAGCCTGGTTCTGACATCACTCCTCCTGGAGTATATTTTGTTGGAGCAACCTGTGTACAGGTTCTCCATTTGGAATATCCACTCTGAAAGTGGTATCCAGCTTTGGAGGTGAATCCTAAACTGACTCTTGCTCCATGGCCCTGACTTGTATGTTGCCTAGCACCCAACCGACGCTGGCTCCGTTCTTTTCTTTAATACACAAGTCCACAGTCGCCCCGCTCCCAGCCGGCGACTGTTGTAGGGTATGAGGCAGTCCTTTACCGACCGCATTCCCGCAGCTTTTTATCGGCTTTGCCTTGCCCCACTGGTGCTGACTAAATTCACTTCAGCCCCAATATCCACAGTCGCTATGCTTTCTGCTGGCGATTGTACCGTGGTCAGAGGCGGCTGGTCGCCGACCGCAACTCGCGACTCTCTATCGGCTGTGCCGCTCGCCTCCTCCCCCTGCCTGTTTTTTCCATGATGCCTGTGGAAAAAATCCCCACAGACCCATAGTAAACGGACAGGGAAATACTTCCAAAAAAGTTTATACTTATCTTGTAGTTGAAACCTACAATTCCACTAGAGGAGCTCTGCTCCTCGCGTCCGTTTGCGCCAATGCGTCTGACGTAATGACGCGCAGGCGCTCTGGCGGGGTTCTTCACGTAGTCACTCACGTGACTCCGAAGTAAAATCAGTACCCCGTTCCTGCTTTTTCCCCATATCCCTTGATTCCTTTAGCCCCAAGAGCTAAATCTAACTCCATCTTGAAAACATCCAGTGAATTGGCCTCCACTGCCTTCTGTGGCAGAGAATTGGCCTCCAGTGAAAACATCCAGTGAATTGGCCTCCACTGCCTTCTGTGCCAGAGAATCCCACAGATTCACAACTGTCTGGTGAAAAGGTTTTCCTCAACTCAGCCGAAAATGGCCTATAATTTAATTGATCACTGTAAATTGCACATAGTGTTTAGATGAGTGTCAGAATCTGATACAGAGTTGTTGAGGATGGAGGGGAGAATAAAAAATGGGATTAGAATACAAAAATGGTACACATGAGTCGGTGATAGTACAAATTCAGTGGGCCAAATGGGCTGTTTCCATGCTGTATATCATTATACAGCTCTGAGTTATGTTATCAATGGGATTCATCTGCAAAAAGTAATACACGCTGATTTGTATCCACCCACCAGCCGAAGTGCACATCGGGTCCTCAGCCACCAACTGCAATAGTACAAAGAACCAGATAGAGCTGCCTTACAGCACCAGAGAACTGGGTTTGATCCTGACCACGGGTGCTTTCTGTACGGAGTTTGTACATTCTACCTGTGACTGCGTGGGGTTTCTCCGGATGCACCAGTTTCCTTCCTCACTCGTACAGGTTTGTAAGTTAATTGGCTTCGGTTGAATTTGTTAATTTTATTGCCTATCTTGATTTTCCACTCCATCAGCTCACTTTCCTTCTTGCCTTAAAATTGGAACCTATATCTTCCATTAATCAGGTTAAACACAATCTAGTTTTGATTATAACATTTACGAATTGCTGGAGTAACTCAAGGGGTCAGTTAGTATCTCAAGAGGATATGGATAGGTGACGATTCGGGTGATGTTTCTTCAGAAGAAGAGTCTCAACCCGAAATGTCGGTTATTCATGTCTCCAGTGATGCTGTCTGACCTGCTGTGTTAATCCAGCACTTTTGTGTGTTTTTTAGTAAACCAGCATCTGCAGTTCCTTGTATCCCCAGTTTTGATCACGTATATTCAGGGTGGACCTCAGTGAAGATAATTTCCAGTGAACTCATATCAAATGCAAAATTAAACCAGGCATTTTAATGCATGATTACATCTCGTCTTTCTCTGGCACTAGATAATGTCACTAGTCAAAATACTGAAGCAAGAATCTCCAGAAATGATATGAGAATTGAGAAGCCATTTGACGGCTGTGCTCCCGGGAAACACCCGCAGGCAAGACCCAGGCTAAATCAGCAGCAGGCAATGTGCAATGTGACCTAGGGTAAAGGTTGCATGGAACTTGCAAGGTCTGGATGAAAGAGGAATTAAATCCGATGAGTTTTACTGAGTCTGTCCATGAGGGTCCTGTCTCTAAACGTTGCCTATCCACGGGGGTCCCAACCCGAATGTTGCCTGTCTGTGAGGGTACTACAGACCAACAATGGAGGACCTGTGGCGGCTCCCAAGGGTCGGGCCATCCTAACTGTCAAACCCCTCGGCACGGGAATGGTTCAGTCCAGAGGCGGCCCTTAACCAGAGGGTTTAAAGGCAAGGGTTTGGGTGCCATCTTTCTCTCGTGGACTTCCCTACAACCTGGAAATACATTAAAAAAGGTGCCTCCCAAAATACCTGGCTCCTCGCTTTCATTTCAGGACCTATGCACCACAGACCCACCGGTAGGCCCGGCTCACCCAACACCGACTCTGTCGGCCCCGAGCCATTGGCGTCGATGGGAACTGCATTGCTAAGAGCGAGGAGGGACCAAGAGGGAGGTGGGCGTTGAGAGCGAGGTGGGCTGCCAAGAACGATGGGGGACCCAGCGGGGGGGCACCAAGAAAGAACAGAAGGAAGGGGGAACCAGAGGGAGTAGTCCTGCTGCCACGTGAGGTGGCGGCAATAGGTAAGACTGTTCGGTACTTTTGTAACTTTGTCGACGCCAAAACATGACGACACTTGTGTACTGCCTAGGTCGTAGGCAAAACAAGGCATTTCACTGTGCTTAGGTACATGTGACAATAAAGTATCATTCATTGATTCATTCAAAGTTTATAAATGGTCAATGAAAGTTTCAAACTGGAATGGGTCAACCGAGTACAGATAACTTAAAGGACATGGCAGACGAGGCAGCAGTTAGCTTAACAAATTGTATATATTACAATATAGAACTAGCTGGAGGAAACATAAACAAATGGAGGTTAATAAATAGACTTAAAGGCAAAAAAAATGATATAAGATCAGAGGAGTCATAACAGAAAGATGTTATCATAATGTATAACACCCATTTGAAATGAAATGGAGAAAATGGCTACCAGGCAAAGGAAGACGTCCTGGATATCAGGCAGGTAGAGGTAAGTCTCACAGAGGAAAACAAGAATCAAATACCACAAAGCAAAGTAGGCTGCTGATGAATTATTGTGAAAGTGTAAATTCCACATGTAACTATCGTAGCATGAATACTATAAACTGCTGGAAGTGGGTCTCGACCCAAAACTTTGCCTGTTTCCTTCGCTCCATAGATGCTGCCTCACCCGCTGAGTTTCTCCAGCATTTTTGTCTACTTTTGACTCTGTAGAGTATCTTTGAGCCTTTGGTCAATTACTTCCCCAGTATATACTGTAACAAGGCCTGAATAAACCGGCTTGTTTGAGAAATTCAGCACTGCTGTAATGACAGAGTCCTGTCCCGACTTCTGTCCCGACAGAGAAAGAGGGACAAGGGTGCCAGTATATGTTTGGAACAAGGACTGTTTGACGTAACTGTTCATGTGTTGTTTAATAAAAGAAACATAATATCAACAGTTTAATCTGGATCAAGAAAGGACACCAAGTGCTGGAGTAACTCAGTAGTTCAGGCAGCATCTCTGGAGAACATGGATAGGACATTTCAGATCAGGACCCTTCTTCAGACAGTCTGAATCAAGCACATTAGCATCAATGCTACCAAGGCTGCATAAACAAAAAAAATTAGGTTTGGAGTTCCTGGCATTAACATTGAATGTTCAAATTTGGGAAGGAGGGGGAGTAGAGGGACTGGGGGTGGAGGGTGGGGTGAGTTAGAAGGAAGTGGGCCTACAGTATATTGAATACTTTTGTAACTGTGTCGGTGCTCTTTACATGGCGACTCTTTGCATACTTGTGTACAGTGTGCAAAATAAGCAATCTCACTGGAGCAAGTACACATGACAATAACGTATCAATCAATCAAAAGAAGTTCTCCATATCCAATGATATTCCTGTTTCTTCGCAGCGTGAGAATCATGAAATTTGCTTTCATCTGCAGACTGTTAGAACTGAATAGAGTTGCAAGCATCATTTGAATGGACTAATCCAACGTGTAAACCCTAGCATTTACAAAAAGGGCAGAGACTAAGGATTAACATTATAACGCCGTTGGGCGGTGAATACTTCTTTTTAGATGGTAATTCAGGATCAAGGATGACTCCAGTTCTGTAGGTTCAGAGATTATCAGTTATATTCAGAAACAGTTAAAAGATCCTCGAGATGAGGTAATCAAGAATCTGCTCAGGGCCGAGTCACTGATAAAAGAAAACTACACTTTGCAGTTGTAAATAAAGAATGGTGCTTGTCTAAACTCAGAGTGCTTAAAATGTTTAGTGTGGTAACGGGGACCATGCGTGAGGTTAGTTTAAGGTGTAAATCTGCTAAACACTGTCCTGCCTGTGCAATTAAATTACCTGCAAAGATAAAGCTGCTTTCAAAAATGGAAAATCTGTTATCGTAAGGAACTTCCTCACAGTATTAATGCTACTGCGTAATATAACATCTCATTTTGCAGAAATTCATCTCAAACTTTCATTGAAGCTTGTTCTGTGCAGTCTGTAGAATTCTAACTTGATATTTTTATCATTCAATGCCATATGTAGCTGCCACTGGCAAGGTCAGTATGTATTAACCATCCCTAATTGCCCTTGACATGGTGGTGATGATCCAGCATCTTGAACTGCTGATAACAGCTGCGAGCAATTCCCAGGTGAGTTCATCAACTGCACATTAATAGCTGTGAAAAGGTGCACCACAGTATATTTCATGACACTATTTAAAAGGCACATGAAACCTGTCCTTACAATATCATTCAAATTGTCATTGAAGAAGAGATCAAGTAGTCAAGATTGTTCCAATTCTAAGAGAAATAGGTCTTCCATCTAGCCTTTCATAACTCTTGAAGCTTGAGTTTACACACCAGATAATTTATTTGTTATCTTTCAATACTTCTCGTTTGTTAACCAGGGCTGCAGGAGTCAAAAAAGGAATACATCTGCTGATATATTTTGAGATGGAGGTGAGGGTAATGCTGAGCCTCAATATTCCATAAAGTGCACGGTCTTCACTATACCTTTGGCATTTATATCAACTCCAGCTTTTTTGCATTTTCTACCTTCCTGATTACTCCAAAATATGTATGTTCTATAAGGCCCTAATTAACCATTTTTAGGGGCATTGATGTTAACATAATTCCTCAGTAGTTTGCATTATTTTAAGGATCTCACTATTATAAAATAAAAATCCACATTAGAATAGAAACACAGAATATTCATTGCACTTAAATTGGCAAATACATGATAATTTACACATCCATGCACTGACCAGTCATTTCCAGTATCCATTGTTTCTCTATAATAGTTGTATACATATTTCAGCCATGGATTCTAGTCCAGTTATTTGCCTGGTTATCGGTAATATCGGTAAAAATCGGTAATACCTTTTAATGTTGTCAAGAAACTCTCTGAGGATGTGTGCTATTTTCTATGCTTTATGAGATCCCAATACTGTGTGCAAAAGAAATGCAATCCTAAGAAGTACAGGTCTGTAGATTAATTGGTTTGATATAAGTGTAAATTGTCCCCAGTGTATTATGTGTTCAAGTTCAAGAGAGTTTATTGTCATGTGTCCCCGATAGGACAATGAAATTCTTGTTTTGCTTCAGCACAACAGAACATAGCAGGCATTGACTACAAAACAGGTCAGTGTGTCCATATACCATTATATAAATATATACACACATGAATAAATAAACTGATCAAGTGCAAATAACAGGCTATTAAAGTTCAGAGTTTTGTCCGAGCCAAGATTAATAGCCTGATGGCTGTGGGGAAGCAGCTATTCCTGAACCTGGTCGTTACAGTCTTCAGGCTCCTGTACCTTCTACCTGAAGGTAGCAGGGAGATGAGTGTGTGGCCAGGATGGTGTGGGTCCTTGATGATACTGCCAGCCTTTTTGAGGCAGCGACTGCGATAGATCCCCTCGATGGAAGGGAGGTCAGAGCCGATGATGGACTGGGCAGTGTTTACTACTTTATGTAGTATTTTCCTCTCCAGGGCGCTCAAGTTGCCGAACCAAGCCACGATGCAACCGGTCAACATGCTCTCTACTGTGCACCTGTAGAAGTTAGAGAGAGTCCTCCTTGACAGACCGACTCTCCATAATCTTCTCAGGAAGTAGAGGCGCTAATGTGCTTTCTTAATAATTGCATCAGTGTTCTCGGACCAGGAAAGATCTTCAGAGATGTGCACGCCCAGGAATTTGAAGCTCTTGACCCTTTCAACCATCGACCCATTGATATAAACGGAACTGTGGGACCCCATCCTACTCCTTCCAAAGTCCACAATCAGTTCCTTGGTTTTGCTGGTGTTGAGGGCCAGGTTATTGTGCTGGCACCATATGGACAGTTGCTCGATCTCTCTTCTATACTCTGACATCCCCATCAGTGATACGTCCCACCACAGTGGTGTCGTCAGTGAACTTGATGATGGAGTTCGCACTATGACCGGCTACGCAGTCATGAGTATAGAGTGAGTACAGCAGGGGGCTGAGCACGCAGCCTTGAGGTGCTCCCGTGCTGATTGTTATTGAGTCTGACACATTTCCACCAATACGAACAGACTGTGGTCTGAGAGTGAGGAAGTCGAGGATCCAATTGCAGAGGGATGTGCAGAGACCCAGTTCTGCGAGTTTAGTAACCAGCTTGGAGGGGATGATTGTATTAAATGCAGAGCTGTAATCGATGAATAACAGCCTGACATATGAGTTGTTGTTGTCCAAGTGGTCCAGAGCAGAGTGGAGGGCCAGCGAGATCGCATCCACCGTTGATCTGTTGTGGCGGTAAGCGAACTGCAGTAGGCCCAGGATTTTGTCGAGGTAGGTGTTGATTTGCGCCATGCTCAACCTCTCAAAGCACTTCATCACCACAGGCGTTAATGCCACAGGTCGATAGTCATTGAGGCACGTCACCTTACTCTTCTTGGGCAATGGTATAATTGACGCCCTTTTGAAGCAGGTGGGAACCTCAGACCTCAGATGTGAGAGGTTGAAAATGTCCCTAAAAACTCCAGCCAGTTGGTCCGCACAAGTTTTTAGAACACGACCAGGTATACCATCAGGTCCAGGCGCTTTTCGAGGGTTCACCCCTCTGAAGTATTTCCTGACGTCGGCCTCTGTGACTGAGACTGAAATACCATCACAGCGAATGGGGGCTCTGGAAGGCACATCGGTGTTCTCCCTATCAAAGCGTGCGTAAAACGCATTGAGCTCATCAGGGAGTGATGTTTCGCCGACATTCGAGCTGCCTCCTGATTTCACCTTGTAGGAGGTGATTCCATTCAGGCCCTGCCACAGCCGCCGAACATCTGTCTCATCCTCCAGTTTGGAGCAGAAGTCCCTTTTGGCCTTTTTGATGGCCAATGTGCGGGGATCGCTGGTCTGTGCGGACTCGATGGGCCGAAGGGCCTGTTTCCGCACTGTGTCTCTAAACTAAACTAAACTAAACTAAACTAAAACATAAACAGAGAAAATACACAGCGTATAAGGCAGCATCTGTAGAAAGAGAAACTGAATTACTGGTCAATGACCTTATCATCAGAACCTGTGTTTCTGTTCTCATTTCAAATTTCCAGCATTTGCAGTATTTTGTTTGAGTGCAAATTTTAAGTTTCTTTCCCTTGTGCATATCAATTGATTCAAGAGCTAGTAAGTAATTTGGACCCGATCGTGGATTTGGAGGCAATAGAATTAATTAAAACAATAAATTCAAAAGTGTACTTTTAAGTTTGCCAAAATATGATTTACTGCAGTTTGGCGTAGAGGGTATGATTAAAAAAAAAGACCAAGCAATCTCTGCAAAAACTAAACTGTGGAAATAGCAAAATTCATGATCGATTGCACTATCTTTATTAACATCTGTGGCCAAGATTATAATACTAATTGAAATTTGAATCCGACCATCTGTTCTTTTTTTTTTGCTTTGTGTGCACTTGTATTTCAGCTGAATATGCTTTCACTTCAATGAACTTTAGTGTGGTTTCTTCCTATTATTTTCCAAGGAACAATGTTATGATTCCACTTACAATGGAAATATATCTGAAGGCAGCATATAATACACATCTTCCTAATTTGGACATGTGTTCACACCTCTTTAGTAGTTTCAGCAATATTATATTTACAATATATAAAATTCATGTTTCAATAAAAAAGATGCAATATGCTCCAAAATACCCTTGCATTGAATCCAGATATATCTTTCTTTATCACTCATCAGGTAGTGAGCTAATTGCAATCATTGCCCATTACAATCAGGAGATTTTCGAAGTGTTTTAGCCTCATGAAGCTACACAAATGTATAGACACATGAATCAGTTGTAAGAAACATGAAACTGAGCCTTGTGAGGCATTAAATGTTACTTTCTTAATTCCCTCTAGGAACAAAATGCACACAGGCTGAATGTATACACAAGTTTGGAATATGTGCCTCGGTTAACTTTAATGTTTGAATCATTCTTTCACATTAATTTCAAGAGAAATATCATGTGGATATAGAACACAGAACAGTACAGCACAGGAACGGGCCCTTTGGTCCATAATGTATGTGCTGAACATGATGCCAAGTTAAACTGATCTCATCTCCCTCTACATGATCCATACCCCTCTATTCGCTGCACTTCCATACATTCGAATGAGTCTTTAATATTCATTCATAAATCAACTAACTTTCTTTTTCTTCATATTGATGAATGTCTGATAGAATTGCAGGTAAGTGGTTTGTTCCAATGGCTTGATTTTGATGATACAGCATATATGCAAAATATGCAGAATGCTCAAATATTTTCCTCACATTTGGTGTTCTGCTGTATAAACATTCCTTTTTTCCCAGAGAAACTGCTGTCAGCAAAAAGGTAGACAACCAGTAACAATTTAGTTTTTTTGCCTTAGACACGAAGAAGTTTAACTAAGTGAAAAGCATGCACAGTTCACGTAATTCTTTGGAATGCTGTCATCTAACCTAGGATTTAATAACCAAACCGATCAAAATATTGCCGGGTAGTAGAAATGGTGGATATACTGTTTGCAATTTTCTGCTGCTGCCAACGAATTAAAGCTTACATCTGACCAGCATGCAATCAGGAACACATATCTCATGTGCTTAATTATGCGGCTATGCAGTAAAGCATTTCACTGACTTTGCTGAGTGTAAGCATAGTTCAACCTCACAATTTTTTATTGCAATATTATTTCCATTGTAAGATAAATCCAGTTATTTAAAATAGAATGGTGGTACTAGAGACTCCGAAGATTTAACAACATTGCAGTTTGGCAATGACAGCCCAAGGCACTTTGACAATTGATTTTCATTGAGGGGCAGCAATGAAGATGCTATGGTAGGTACAGCACCACCAAATCTTTGATACAATATTTTTGATTGCTTAATTGTGGCACGGTGGCACAGCTGTAGAGTTGCTGCCTTACAGCGCCAGATCCCCAGGTTCGATCCTGACTATGAGTGCAGTCTGTACGGAGTTTGTATATTCTTCCCGTGACCTGCGAGGATTTTCTCTGGGATATCCAGTTTCCTCCCACACTCCAAAGATGTACAGGTTTGTAGGTTATTTGGCTTGATATAATTGTAAATTGTCCCTAGTGTGTGCAGGATAGTGTTAGTGTGCTGGGATCGCTGGTCGGCGCAGACTCGGTGGGCCGAAGGGCCGTTTCTACACTCTATCTCTAAACTAAACTAAACGAAAAATACAACACAGAAACCACCCCCACCAAATCCACGCTGACCATCGATCACCCATTCACACTAGTTCTATGTTAAACCACTTTTCCTCCACTCCCTACAACTAGGGGCAATTAACCTATAAATCCACATGTCTTTGGGATGTGGGCGGGAACCAGAGCACCCAGAGTAAACCCAGGCAGTTACAGGGAGAATCTGCAAACTCCACACAGACAGCAGCCGAGGTCAGGATCGAACATAGAACTCTGGCATTGTGAGGCAGCAGCTCTACAAGCTGCTCCACCGTGTCACCCTACTATTACAAAATTACATCCCTAACTCTTTCCAAAACATCATTGTGTGATTCTACTCTATGGGTTATGAAATATAGATTGTCCCCAAAGAGACGCAAGAGGCTGCATATACTTTAATCTGGAGCAAATAAAGGAGAGAAACTGAAGGAATTTCATGGGGCGGGCAGCATCTGTGGAGGGAAATGGTGTGAGCAAGACAGTTTTCTGGAGGGCAGCACGCTGGTGTAGTGGTAGAGCTACTGCCTTACAGTGCCAGAGACCCAGGTTCGGTCCTGACTATGGGTGCTTGTCTGTACGGAGTTTGTATGTTGTCCCCATGACCTGCGTGGGTTTTCGCCAAGATCTTTGGTTTCCTCCCACACTCTAAAGATGTACAGGTTTGTAGGTTAATTGACTTGGTATACAGTAAATGTATAAATGTTTTTAAAAAATGGTCCCTAGTGTGTGTAGAGTGATGTTAATGTGCGGCGATCTCTGGTCAGTGCGGACTCGGTGGGCCGAAGGGCCTGTTTCCTTGCTGGATCTCTAAACTAAACTAAAATGGCTATGTGACCACCAGCTTTACTTTTAGTCAAATAATTGTACTAACTAAGAATAATAAAACATGGCATGACATCTAAAGCCACTTTAATCTTGTTGTTTTTTTTAAAATATTTTAATTTTATTAGAAGTAAGTACAATCATATGGCACCAAAGTGCCTAATATATATTGACATAATACATTTTATGTACAGCTTCTTATTTTTTTAAATTATAATGAAGAAGAAAAAGAGAGAATAGATAATAAAAGATAGAAAAACGTGAGATATATAGTGTGTGAAAAAGAAAAAAGGGTGAAAGAAGAAAAGTGAAGAAAAGAAGATAGAAAGAAACAGAGTAGAAAGTTTAAAAAAAAATTAAGGAGATCATTATTTATAATCTTGACCCAGTCCTGGAACAGTTAGCTTCTACAATTGTGTTGCACCATATGCTTCCAAAAAGACAACAAATGGAGACCAACTCGTTAAGAATTGGTCTGATTTATCTATTAGGAGGAATCGCATTTCCTCAAGATGTGCGGTGTCCAACATGCTTGAAATCCACATTTTAAGCGTTGGTATTGGTGTATTTTTCCAAAATTTAAGTATTAGTTTTTTTGCTATTATTAAACCATAATTTAAAAATAAATTTTGAAATGAGTTCAATTTATTCCCGTCTTCCATTACTCCAAATATAATCATTTCAGTATTAGGTTCCATTTTTATCTTGAATAATTTTGTAAATATTTCAAAAATATCACTCCAAAATTTATAACGTTTATGCAGGAAACGAAAGAGTGTGTTATAGTTGCGTTTTGGGATAAACATTTATCACAAATGGGGGACATATTTGGATAGAATTTAGTCAATCTAGTTTTTGAATAATATAATCTATGTAAAATTTTAAATTGAATTAAATTATGTCTTACATTAATCGAACATTTGTGTATATATATCAAATACTTTTCCCATGTTTCCTTTGTAATTTTTATCATTAATTCTCGTTCCCACTCTTCTCTAAGTGCCTCTGTCGATGGTAGGTCTATATTTAAAATACTATTATATAAATATGATATTAATTTCTGTGTCAGCCTTAATATTCATTGCTTCTTCCAGTGGATCAAAAGTTATGTTTTGATATCTTTGTATGTATTTCTTCATGGTCGCAAATCTGAAGATATTTAAAATATTGGTTATTATTCAGTTTAAATTTTAATTGTAATTGTTGGAATGATAACAGATTTCCCATTTCATACATATCACCGATCCTTTTAATTCCCATTCTTTCCCATTGGTTATATGTTTTATCAATAAGAGATGGTTTAAATGAAGGATTATTTACTATTGGCATTAACAATGATAGATTTCTTAATTTTAGAGATCATTTTATTTGTTTCCAAATTCTTATTGTATCATGTATAATTGGGTTATTCTTATATATTGTGTTGTGTTGTTCAGTTTTATCGGGGAGAAGAGGATCGCTCCTATGTTACAAGGAGAACAATCCTCTTTCTCCATTCTTATCCATTCTGTCTGTTGGGTAGAACTGTCCAACCAGTAAATTATATTCTTAATATGCACTGCCCAATAGTAATACAAAAAGTTCGGAAGTGAAAGTCCCCCGACATCTTTTGGTTTACATAAGTGTTTTTTATTAAATTCTGTGTGATCTATAGTCCCAAATAATATTAGTAATATTAGAGTCTAGTTTTTTTTTATTTTTTATTTGGTATATATAATGGTATAGATTGAAATAGGTATAATAATTGTGGTAGAAAGATCATTTTTATAGCATTTATTCTACCTATTAATGATAAGGGAAGTGTTTTCCAGAATTTAATCAACATGTTATTTAATAGGCATAAAATTAGCATTAAATAATGCTTTATATTTTCTAGTAATTTGAATACCCAATATTTAAAGTTTTCTGTTGCAATCTTAAAGGGGAATTTCAATAAGTGTGTAGATTCTTGAGGTTTTAACGTCATGATTTCACTTTTATTCCAGTTTATTCTATATCCAGAAAAGGACCCGAATTCCTCTATTAATTAATCTTGTTGTTTGTGTCCCCTTTTTGTACAGAACAGGAAGAACCAGGTTGTGACATGTTAGGCATCAGTGTTCAATGTTCTGGGAGTGTTGCTAGGGTATCTCTTTAACTCTGGAAGTGGGAGAGGGGACAGATGCAGGGGCTTTGAATACCACAACTCCTGCAGTATGTTCTTCACAGCAGTTTAGCATTTAGTTGGTGTGAGTTAAATCGATTGCCTGCACTAATATGCCCTTGAGCACCATGCAGATCATTTCAATTACCCTACTCTGCTGGGCCAATTGGCTGTATCCATTCTGTCCAGCTTCTGTTAGTTTAGTATTTGCCTTGATCATTCTCTCTACCGCTTTAGGTACCCTCTTCCCATCTTGGATATTGTTTCAATTATGTCTTCAATACATCTTTCCATTGTTGGACGTAAAGATCTCAGTCTTTATCTATTCCCTCTGTCTTCAAATCTCTACCTCAGTGATTTCTGTTCCTTCCAATACTCCTGCATTTAAATGGTATTAAAATGTATGGTTTATTTCTCCTTTTCATGTTCTGATGAAGCACAGCGTGACTGAAAAGTTGACCTGTTCATTCATTATTTGAGCTGAAGGTGAACTGCAGAATACCATGCTTTGCTCATTTGTCTGAAATTGCTTTATATGTTCTGCAGTTCCTTTTGTTCCCATTATTCATCATTCAGTACTGGGCAGGCTAATTTGGGTGTAATTGCACCACTGTTGCTGTGCCTTTTGACTTGACCAAAAGCTCTCATCCCAATCATATAGATTAACTGTTGTCTTGGATTTAACGCTCAACCATGCCATGTATCACATATATGATGAACTACATTTTGTACAATACGTAGGTGAGTTAACTGGGTGGATGTGTTAACTCAAGGTTTGCTCTTGTGACAGTATCTGGAACTATGGATCTTTACTTAACAGTGAAGGTCACCTATTTAAGACAGATGAGGCAGTATTTCTTTCTCTTAGAAGGTCGTGAGTCTTTAGAACTCTCTTCACAAAAGAGGGTGGAAGTCAAGTCTTTTAATAAGTTGAAGACAAAGGTAGATTATTGATAGCGAAGAGGTTACCTTCACGGGAATGCAGTTAGGTTACATTCAGATCAACATGATCTTTCTAAATTATGGAGCAAACTTGAGTGGTCTACACCTGCTCATAATTCATCTGCATGTGTGTGTGAATGATAAAGTCTACTTGCTCTTTCCCCAAGATTTTTCTATATCCTTTCCTTATTCTCCCCATTTCCCGGACATCATAATAAACATGTGGGTACAATTCATTTTAATTACAGTGGCACAATTCTGATTTATGTTCCTCTGGGGTTTACTTGGTATGAATTGGGTAACCAATATACAGTATACAAATAGAGGCTCAATACTAGAAAAAAATGCAATTGATTTGTAGGGGATTGCAACTTCAAAGTTAATATTTCTCTGCCTATTGTAGCGAGAACTAATTTTCCCATATATTGCTTGTGATACAAAAGTCTTGGAATCTTAATCTAATCTGGAGGACTCACAGCCTTCACAGTTGCATCCATGCAGATATCAGACAGACCAAAAAATAGAGAATTCAAAGTCTAGCAGCAAGACATTCATTTTACCTCTTCCCATCCGGTGAAACAATGATTTACGTGCAACCTCGTGTACTGTTTGCAGTGTTCATAATGTGATTCCCTCTACTTGGATTGGAGAAAACAAACACAAAATATGGGACTGTTTTGCAATTCATTCAGTCTGTAATGGCATGGTGGCGCAGCAGTAGAGTTGCTGCCTTACTGCGCTTGCAGCACTGGAGATCCGGGTTCGATCCTGACTACAGGTGCTGTTTGTACAGAGTTTATACGTTCTTCCCATGACCACGTGGGTTTTCTACGAAATCTTCGGTTTCCTCCCACACTCCAAAGACGTACAGGTGTGCAGGTAAATAGTAAGATTAAACGAGAACTTACCAGTTTGAAGTTTTTTTTTAATTTTTATTTTTTAATTTTTTTTTATTATTGGAGATAAGTACACAATTTATTTACATCATTACAGTCTGACATTTTTAAATTGATAATATTATCAATTATTATTACATTGTCTCCAATACCTTTTGCCTTTTTTTTTTTTTTAAACTAGATAGAGCTAAAGAGATAGATGAAGTAAAGAAAGAAAAGAAAGAGAAGAAGTATAAAAGAATAAAAAAAAAAAAAAAAAAAAAAAAAAGAGAAAATAGTTAAAGAAGAATGGAAAAATTTATTGAAATAAAAAACTTCATTCGAGATATGTTCGTACATTTCAGAGTATAGCATTTCATCCATTCTTTAGACCGAGTGCTAGTCAGGTTCCTGTGCTGAACTATTCTGACCCTTTAAGTAATCAATAAAAGGAGACCATGTTCCTACGAATAATTCCTGTTTGTCCAACAGGGAAAATCTGATTCTTTCCACGTTTAAGGTCTCCGTCATTTCTATAATCCACATTTTGATTGTGGGGGCCGTAGGGCCTTTCCAAAATTTTAGAATTAATTTTTTTCCTGTTATTAAACTATAATCAATAAAGTTTCTTTGTGTTGTTCTAAATGTTTGATTTAATTCTAATATTCCGAGTATTATTAGTTTTGGGTCTGGGTCCATTTGTGTGCCGGTTACTTTAGATATAATACTGAAAATATTTACCCAGAATTTTTTAATTTTTATACAGTTTGCAAACATATGAGATAATGAAGCTTCTAAATGTTGACATTTATCACATATAGGTGAGATATGTTGAAAATTTTTATGTAGTTTTGTTTTTGAATAATGTAACCTATGTATTACTTTAAATTGTATTAGAGAATGTCTGGCGTTTAGTGAACACTGATGTATGTGTTTCAAACTTTCTTCCCAAGTATCTTTCGTTATTACTTGATTTAATTCTTCTTCCCATGTTTGTCTGTGTAATTCTGTCGAAGGAATGTCACTGTCTAATAAGATATTATATATATAAGATATTAATTTTTCTGTATTAGGATGTTTGTTCCAACATTCATCAAGAATTTCTGAATTTCTAAATCGAAAATTTTGAGAGTTCGATTTTACATAATCTCTAAGTTGAAGATATCTGAAATAATCATTTCCTCGAAGTCCATAAGTCTGTTGCAACTCCTGAAATGTCAGAAAGGTGCCTTCCTTATAAAGTTGTCCCATATTTTTAATGCCATAATTCTTCCATTGTGTAAAACCCCCGTCCAACCATGAAGGCTTAAACAAAGGGTTATTCACAATTGGAAGAAAAAGTGATAAATTATCTAATTTTAATGTCTTTTTTAATTGTTTCCAAATTCGTATAGCACTAAATATTATAAGGTTTTCCCTATAAATTTTTTTGTTTAATTTAGACGTAGCAAATAATATCGAACCGATATCAAAAGGTAAACAATCTTCCTTTTCCATTTTTAACCAGTCTGGTTGATGATCTATTTCTTCCAACCAGAAATTCATATTTTTAATATTAACAGCCCAGAAATAAAACAAAAAGTTGGGTAAAACCAAGCCTCCATTTATTTTTGATTTACACAAGTGTCTTTTGTTTATCCTATGATTCTTATAATCCCAGATAAAATCATTAACAATAGAGTCCAGTTTTTTAAAAAAGTTTTTTGTCAGATATATCGGAATTGTCTGAAAAAGGTATAATATTTGCGATAAAAAAATCATTTTTATAGCATTAATTTTGCCAACCATTGAGATAGGAAGTGTTTTCCAGTATTGAATATTCTTATGTAGTTTGTTCAGTAATGGGGGAAAATTTGCTTTAAATAATGATGTATATCTCTTAGTTATATAAATACCTAGATATTTAAATTTTTCATTTACTATTTTAAATGGAAATTGTTGTATTATCTGTTTGTTATGTTCCCTTATTGGCATAATTTCACTTTTATTCCAATTTATTCTGTATCCTGAAAGTGAACCAAATTGGGTTATTAGCTTTAATAAGTTTGGAATACTAATGTCTGGTTTTGTAATGTAAATTAATACATCATCTGCGTATAGAGAAATTTTATTCACTGTGTCCTTTGTGTTATACCCATGTATTTCCGGATGCCCCCTAACTCTTTCTGCCAGTGGCTCAATAGCAAGCGCAAATAATAATGGAGATAACGGGCATCCTTGTCTACAACCTCTAGATAGGCTAAATTTAGATGACAACCTTTGGTTTGTGAGTATTCTAGCCGTGGGATTTGTATATAACAGTTTTATCCATGTACAGAATTTCTCTCCTAGCTGCATATTTTCCATCACCGAAAATAGATAAGACCATTCCACCTGATCAAATGCTTTTTCAGCGTCAAGTGAGATTATTGCTAGATCTTCGTTAATAATTCTCTTGGAATATATAATATTAAATAATCTTCTTAGATTATAATATGAATACCGTTTCTGAATAAAGCCTGTTTTGTCCGGGTGTATTAATTTATTCATCACTGTACTTAATCTATGCGCTAGTATTTTAGTTAATATTTTCTGATCTGTATTTAAAAGTGCAATTGCTCTGTATGATCCCGGGTCTTCCGGATCTTTATCAGCTTTAGGAATAAGTGTTATTATAGATTCATTTAAAGTGTCTGGAAGTTTCTGTTGAGTATAGATATATTCATACAGTCTTTGTAACCGTGGGCAAAGCAAATCATAAAATGTTTTATAAAATTCGGAGCCTAAACCATCTGGTCCTACTGCTTTACCATTTTTTAAAGAACCAATAGACTCTTCAATATCCTTTATCGTAATCTCCCTTTCTAATAATTCTCTATCGTTTGAATCTAAACCTTTTAAATTACATTTTAGTAAAAAATCTGCTATTCCTTCTGGTTGTGCTACTGTTTTAGTTGAGTAAAGGTTATAATAGTATTGGAGAAATCTATCATTTATGTCCTTGGGCATTTTTAATAATTCTCCTGTCTCTGTTCTAATTTTATGAATTATTTTTTCCCCTTCCAGTTTGAAGTTTGATCTTTATTTTATGAGGAGTTACGTTGAGGGATTACATGAAGACCCCATCAGCTCGCGTGCGCATCAATCTTCAAAGCAGCGGTGTGAAATCACAGATAACAGTAGTCTAACTAAACATAGTAAGATAAGAGAACTAGCATACCAGCTGACCTTTATGATAGAGGGTTGGGAGTGGAGGGCACGTAATCCCTCAACGTAACTCCTCATAAAATAAAGATCAAACTTCAAACTGGTAAGTTCTCGTTTAATCTTACTATTTTACTTCGGAGTCACGTGAGTGACTACGTGAAGATTTCAAAGCTCTGTGATTTCATGCCGTGGAAACGAGTCCATGCGTCACACACTGCATCAGTTGACCAATGATGAGTGAACATTAATAATGCATTCAGACATGACATAGATATAGACATGTTGATGCTTTTAATGAACAATTAATGATAATAGTAACCTCCCTCAATCGGGAGGAAACTATAAACAGAACCGAACATAGAGTTGGCAAATACCCCAGGCCTGGCAATGGGTTAGTTCTAAATTGTTTGGAAGATCGTTCATTTGACCATCCTGCAGCCGCTAGGATGTGGTCCCACGAATATTCCATAACCCTGCTGCTGATGTTGTTGCAGCCCTGGTGGAGTGAAACTTAAAAATGTCAGTGTTCATTCCTGTATAAGCCAGAACCCGTTAACCACCTGGAGATGGTCTGTAGTGATACCTACTTATGAGGCTTTATGTAACTAACAAATATTGCTAGTTCAGAGTCTTTAAGCTCTTAGTGACCTTAACATACTGGTGTAGATGTGTGACCACAAACAAACGAAGGTCCAAGGGATATGCCAACAAGTCTAATTTAAGACCTGATGCCCCTGGTCTATTCTGCTTGACTAAGACATAACCAAAAAATGTTCTTTTGCTTGCAGATATAATCATCTTGTCCAGTCTCTAGCTTATGCAATGACTGGACCCGTTGCGCTGGACTCAGCGCCATGAGCATAACAACTTTGTAAGTGAGTTTGACCAAGGACAGGGATGTAGCTGGATCCCACCGGCGAATCGGCGTTAGCACAATGTTAACATCCCATATTTCTGCGTACCTGGGCCTGGGAGGTTTTCAGTTTGAAGATACCCTTCATAATTTAGATATCAGAGAGCGAGACCCGACAGAGTGGATTCTGCTCCCCGCAGCCAATATGATGAGAAGGCAAGTTCGGCACAATAAATGGCACTTTTACTTAATATTTGTCAAAACCCATATAACCTGAACTTCAAGACGTCACTCATCCGTGCCGAAACATATGTAATATTAGCATAAAACAACTACTTCCCATCTCCTTATGAGGAAAATACAGCTATTTGGTGCTATCCCTGCAATCTGCAGTGAGCATGACTATGGTTTGGTTTAACAACCCGAGCCACAGGAACGGTCTTCACAGAGTCTGCAAGTCAATGAATTGATTTTATCATGCAGAGGATGGTTTACCGAGTCATGGCTAAACCAGCAAATCTTTGTGTCTAGAAATAACCATATAAGGTTCTATTATCATTCCCCACATCAGCGGGAACCATGGCTGTAAATGCCAGTCAGGCACTACGAAGAAGCCTGAAGTGGGAACTTGCTGAATTTTTTGCAAGACCCGTCTGATGAGGCAAAATGGAGGAAGAACATTCCTCCCCAGTGTAGCGAGAATGCATCCATCACCACTGATATGCCACATATTTTTTGCAACTGGTGATTGAGCCTGGATGCAAACATCTGGATCTTTTAGTGTTCCATCGAGCCACACTGTCATTAAATACTTTGTGATCCAACATCCATTCTGTGTTATCATTGATTTTACATAATGATACACCAGTGCCAAATGAGGGTAGGTAAACTATCACCGGATACTTTAACTTGGTTGCACCCATGTGATTAACATACCACCACCAAAGTGCATCAACTTGGACTTGAGCATGCAGATCATGCATATCCGCACAAAACCTTTAACCCATAGAATGCACCTAGTGTATATAGGTAGTTGATACTTTATAACTGAAGAATTGGCAACTCATGCAATCCCATCTGCCTCCGTAACTAGAGATGGTATTAGTAATTTTCCATCTTGAGCAATAGCATCAGTTTGTAATTAACTGAAGATTTACTGCTGAAAAGTTAGTGGAGCAATGCTGAATACTGTTTGTCCACCATGGTGACTTTGATGGTTTCAGCTGGAATAGCATAGCTGGTAACAATGACCTACGTGGTACTTGAGAGCTTGCTCCTTTGCACGTGTATACTGATAATGCAAAGGCCAAATAGCACAGCTGAAAGCCAATACATTGCCAATTATAATTGATGAATAGAAGGCTGCTTGATAACACCAACAAGGTTGTTACAGGCTTCAATTCATTCCGATGTTTCATTCAGTTTTCCTGGCGGGGACTGCCCGGCACCTTCAGCTTCGGTGGCGGCACAGCGCTGGAGCGCTATCGCGGAGCGGGCGATGCCTTGCCTGGGTCGCCGCGCTGGATCGACGCGCTGGAGCTCCGGTGAGCTGCGACCGCCGAGCTCAACACCTCCGGGCTGCGGGACTGCGGAGCGACCAGCCGCGGGCGGCGGCGCCGAGTCCAACATCATGAGCCTCTGAGCTCCAAATCGGCGCGGCCTTGTCAGCTTCAGGTGCCACGGACTCCGGTAGGAATTCGGCCGTTCCAGCCATCCCAGCCGCTGTGAGGACCCTCCCGACGCCGGGACAACTGCACCCGGCGAGAACGGCCAGGAACATCGGGCCTCCGTAGAGGCAACTGTGGAGGCCTCAATAGGCCTGACTTTGGGTGAACTGGGGTTGGGGACTGGACATTGTGCCTTCCCTCACAGTGGTAATCATTGTGGGGGGATGATTTTGTGTGTAATATGTAGTGTCTATGTTAGTCTATGTCCAAGATCGCGGTCGGAAGGGAGAGTGGACGCTGGCGCGCTTTAGCAGCCGCTGCTCTCTCTTCCATATTGTGTTTTTGATTTTTGTTTTTGGATTTAATTCTATCTTTAATTTGTGTACTGGTGATGTCTTTGCTATTTATTTCATTCCGCTTACATGTTTCTACAATATTTGTTAAACTTTGTAAGGTGTCCTTGAGACTTTTGAAAGGCGCCCATAAATAAAATGTATTATTATTATTATTATTAATATCTTGCCTCAGGGCGGAATCCCAGACAAATTAATAGAGTTAAAGGTAAATCCCAATAATCAATAATTTCAGTTGGTATCAACTTAAATGTAACTGGATGGGTGAGAAACCCAATTTCTCAAATATAGTTTGGTGGCTGATACAGCTAATTTAGCAAAATACAGCATTTAGAATGTCATCCCACTGGCCATAACAATTGTTTTTTAGCTCTGAGCAGTTGAAGCCCTGGTTTTAGTAATTTGGTAAATAACCTGGGAGATGAAGTTAGCCCATTTTGCAACGCTTCTAACTGTATCATTGCCCCATCCAGCTAAATTTCAAATATCTCCGGTGCCCTGTGAATGGAAACCGATCCCATGGATATTAAACAGTCACGGTTTCCTATTCAGAAATGTCTATACTGCACATGCGAGTTGAACCTGTTGACAATGAACAGGCCACATCTGCCATAATTGTGAGCCTGCCTTGAAAGGCAACTCCCTTGCTTGTTTGCTGTGCAGTATAAACTAATCTCATGTTATCATTGTCATCTGTACAAAAACCAAGTGTAAATATTACCAACTTGTATCCGTGACAGGAGGCATCATATGGCTCCATCTTCATCCTTCATACCTCCGAATGGGAGGACTTATGCAACCTGAACCAGGAGCTGCCTCAACCAGCTTACAGGTTACAACAAAGACGTACAGGTGTGCAGGTAAATTGGCTTGGAATAAGTGTAAATTGTCTCTAGTGTGTGTACGAGTGTTAATGTTTGTCGGTGCGGACCCGGTGGGCTGAAGGGCCTGTTTCTGCACTATTTCACTGAACTAAACTAAACTAAACAAAAAAATAAAACATAGCCTTTGAGTCTCCACCTCGTTCACATTCCGAAGTTATCTATCTGTGGTCACTTACCTGCTCATAACAAGACTCAGCGTAAGCTGTCTATCATTTATCTGTGATTGATTAGTAGGACTGGATGTTACAATCCCTAAGATTTCACTACAATTGACATTCTTGGGTAGGACCACTAGGTGATTTTGTACCAATCAGACACATCTTCAGTTGTGTACCTCAACGTCACTGGGTGTTTCGGCCTTTTATCACAAGACACCCTCAGTCGAGGCAGGCCCCACCGCAGGTTGATTAGACCTGGGTGTGTGTCTTGTGGTTAGCTTCTAGATGGTCACATGGCAGCCCAGACCGCATCTTTTCTCTTCAGCCACAGCCAGTGACTGCTCCATTCGGCTTTTTCCCTTCCATCTTCCTCTCTACTGCTGACTGTGGCTGGTTGGGCTCTGGACGTGGGTCCGTTGGTGGGACAGTACTTGGTTGAGCTTCACCTGGGGTGCTGATACCCTGTGGACTGTGGTGGTTAACCTGCCACTGGGCTTCACTCAACTGTTTTGGCCTACTTCTTAGAGCGTAATGGTCAATGCGAGGCCCCACACCAAGCTCTCTCAGGCACTTTTTCCTGCCCTGGTGGATCTTGAGATCCTTCTCTGATGTTATCTTTTCCCAGCCACAGATGCAGCTTCGTAGCTTATGTCCTGCCGGTGCTGCTGCTCTGTCAATTGCTGTGCTAGTTGTAATATTCATAGTCGAATCCTTCCGTAGCAATATATGGGTGGATCCAAAACGCTGATTAGCAATGATCCTGCTGGCATGAGGAGCTAGACCATGCCAGCCCCGGTGGGGTCTATTCCCTCCAGTCAGCAGTCTCTCCTGGCCGTCACTAGGCCTTTCCCTGGTTGTCAGCTGCCCTTTTGCAGTGGTCACTGGTTTGATCCAGATGTTCAGATTCATTGGCTCAGTTTTTCGCTGTCCATCAGCACTCAATAATGATATGTCCTGCAACCTAGCATTTTGCATCCTTCCTCCGCCTTCTCTGCAACTTGTTTTCTCTTGTTACCACCAGTTCTGATGAAGGGTCTTTGATCTAATTCCACCGATGCTGCCTGACCTACTGAATGTTTCCAGTTGTTTTCTGTTTTATCTCAGAGGGTGATGAGTACCTGGAAGACACTGCTGGGGGTGGTGGTGGAGGCAGATATTATAGTGACGTTTAAAATGATTTTAGATAAACATCTAGATATGCAGGGAAATTGAGGGATATGCAGGCAGATGAGATTTGATTATCTTAGTGTCAAGTTCGGCATAGACATTTTGGGCAGAAAGGGCTGATACTGTGCTGCACTGTTCTATATTCTATGTTCAGACCCAAGCATCTCCCTTTTTTATTTTCAGGTTCAGATAGGAGTCTGGGAAATTATAAAAGGATTGGAGAAGGTGGATAGAAGCCATAAATGCAAGATATTTATTAATAATTTCAATAAGGAAATTGGGAGGAATATCTTCACAGATCTTTCTCAGCTATCATCTTGTTTGCAAATGAGGGTTACTAATGTTAGATGATGGTCTATTTGTCACTATCAAGGCATGATTGTGCATCTTGAGAAGGAACAAGAACAATAGGGCAAAAAAAATCATAATTAGAATCAGAGCTCAAAGAAATGGGAGGATGAACGGCCATTTTCAAAGTTACTTGATGTAGATACCACACCATGAAAATAAGTGATGGGAAATAGATGAAAGATAAAATCTGAGCATGCAATTTTAAAATCTATTTCTATTGCGTCAACTCCGTAACATTAATCAATAACAAGTAAAATATATTGCAATTACTACAAAAATCAATGCATTTTAATGTGAGTAAAAAGTTAAAATTGAAGTGATTTGGTGTCGCTAATGAGGTGGCCTGCAGCCTTGCTGAATGTTCTCAGTATAATATAGCTTGTGCTGTGCTACTTAGTGGCACTGGTTTAATTTTCTGTGCTAAATAGTGGGTGGAATCGCTGGTCTAAACTGAAGAAAGATCAGCCAACCATTCCTACACACATTCAAACTTTTCACTGTACTTTGGTAAACGTGACAATAAACTGAGATAGTGAAAACCCTTGAGATATCTAAAGAATCATACTGAACGTGCACAAGACCAGGAACAACAGACCAAAGTTGCTTTATATTTGCAACTTGCCCAACACAATTTTGGGTATGATACACTATTGGTAAAGTATAAGTTTGGGCCAGTTATACATTGCATTTATCAGAATGTTAGCAACCTTGGTACTATGCCAAGCACGAGGGAATCTCTTGAAAAGGACTGGGTAGCAAACAGGAACAAAGAACCAGACAGTGGTTTTGTAGCAGCATAATTTCAGAGACTGTTCGGCAAGTTGGAATGGAAACAGCAAGAATTACCATGAATTTCCTATCCAGGGAATGGTCTTTTTTACTTTAGTTTAGTTTAATTTAGTTTAGTTTAGAGATACAGCATGGAAACAGGCCCTTGGGCCCATCGAGTCCAGACCAACCAGTGATCCTCATACACCAGCATTATCCTACATACTAGCCACAATTTTACAATTTTACCTACAAACCTGTACGTCTTTGGAATGTGGGAGGAAACCAGAGCACCCGGAGAAAATCCACGATCATGGGGAGAACGAACAAAACTCCGTACAGACAGCACTAGCTAGGATCAAAGCCGGGTCTCTGGCGCTGTAAGGTAGTAACTCTACCACAACGCCACCGTGCTGCCCACAGTGTTTACTATTGCTCTGATTTCATCAGATTATTTTATTCGCTCAGTTCCTCTGAGGTTTCCAACTAAGGGAGATTGGTACTAAATGTCACAAGTTACAGATGGCACAGCTAAAGAAATAGTCTGACAGCATGACCATCCATCCGTAATAATCACATCATGCAATGGGCATGGTAAAGCATTCTTCATAATTGGACTGGGCATTTTAAGGACCTTGCGGCCTTTTAATAAAACAATCTGATGCCTTCATTGGGAAATATCAAAATTGCTGTCCTGAAGAAAGACCAAAACCATCAGATATCTCCAAGGCAAAATCGGCATGTTGTAGGCCTTGACACCCTGCTTTTCTAAAGGGAATTATTCGTGGTCCATTTGCTAATAAGGGCATGGCAACATTTAGAAAAATGGTCGCATAAGGATTGTTCTCAATTTCTTTGAGGGGAACTTTGCACTGCTGCCAGTAGCTCCATTTGTAGATGTAAAATGTAAATCATTTTGAAAAAATCTTTAGCTTTAAAAGTCCAGTTTTTTTAAATTTAATAGCCTGCCATGCCGATGTATAAATGTATTTTGGCTGTCTTATTGTTTCCTTCTGAACATGCAGCACCCAAGCAGATGGTCTATCTTGTTCAGATTCACGTATTCCATGCACTCTGTCTAATCCCTCTACTTTATCTCAACATTTCAGCATTGTTTACTTACCTCTCTGCTCTCTTGCCCTGGTCCATTATCCTAGAGGAAGTATCAATGCTATTTGTCTCAAGCACTTTTGCAATTGCGAATTTCACATTCTAAGCAAAGATATTTCTTCCAATTTCCCTATAGAATGAGTAAATATCTTGTTTTTTTACTTCCAGGGTTATATACTCTCCACGCTCATCTTCTCCAATCCTTCAATAATTTTACAGACTCATATTAGATTGTGGAAATTTAAAATAAAATGGAGATGAAAGAAGTTTGAAATAAAACTGAAAAATAACTGGAAACGTTAATACTGTCAGGCCGCATCTGTGGAAAGAAAACAAAATTAACAGTTCAGATCAAATACCCTTTATCAGAGCTGGGAAAGACAAAGTAAGGAGAAACAATAACTGCAGATGTAGTGGCATGGTGGCATGGTGACGCAGCGGTAGAATTGCTGCATTACAGCGCCAGGGACCCGGGTTCAATCCTGACTATGGGTGCTGTCTGTACGGAGTTTGTACGTTCTCCCCCTAACCTGTGTGTGTTTTCCCCAGGATATCCAGTTTTCTCCCACAATCCTAAGATGTACAGGTTAGTAGGTCAATTGGCTTGGTCTAAATGTAAATTGTCCCAAGTGTTTAGGATGGTGTTAGTGTGTGGGGGTCGCTGATCATCTCTTTCTCTTTCTCTTTCTCTTTCTCTTTTTCCTTCTCTTTCACCTTTTCTCTTTCTCTCTCTCTCTCTCTCTCTTTCTCTCCCACTCTCTCTTCTCCCCTCTGGCTGGAATGGCAGGCTTTATAGGGAGCAGGTTGGCGAGGTTCAGGTGGGCCAATCCGATGTCCGCTAATTGAATCTAGCTGTTACCAGTGATGCTGGGGATTGGCCTCTCCTGGCCTGTCTCCCAGTGATAGGGATCAGAGCGATATCCAAGGGAGGGGCGCTGTCATTGTGGATACAGGTGAGGGATTTTTTGATCTTCATTGGAGCAAATATGACAGAGACAGAGGAACTGTGAAATTAAAATGGAATCCTAACAGGAGACAATATGAGAGATGGGGGTTGAGGGGTTAAATCCTCTTCAGAGTTTACCTAAGTATGTTTTTTTTTTCTATTTACTTGCATAGGGCAACACAATGAGCAGTGGTAGAGTTGCTGCATTACAGCTCTTATAAGGCCAGAGACCCGGGTTCGATCCTGACTATGGGTGCTGTCTGTACAGAGTTTTTATGTTTTCCCCATGACCATGTACGTTTTCTCCGAGATCTTCGGTTTCCTCCCACACTCCAAAGACGCACAGGTTTGTAGATTAATTGGCTTGGTATAAATGTAAAATTGTCCCTAGTGTTAGTGTGTGGGGATTGATGGTCGGTGCGGACTCGGTGGGCTGAGGGCCTGTTTCCGCACTATCTCTAAACTAAACTAAGCTAAGATTTATCTAGTTTGTTCTGTGTTTTCTTTAGTGCTGCTAAATCATTTATAATGTGTGGGTCTCGCAATCGTACTCGGGATCGCAATCAACCTCCTTTCTATGCCAGAGTAATGAACCGTATCGAATTCTGTGTTTCATAGCAATAAATCCTTGTGGTTTGTCAGAAGCTTAATTGCTTTTCTAACCAGAGACACTGCTTTTATGGTTCACTGGATCTCTGGTATCCAATTTGTTCTTCCGCCCCGTTCAGTTTTGTCATTTCTATAATTTCTGCGAAAATGCATCACTTCCCCTTCATCTGTGCTGAGGGTCATTTGCCATTTAATGTTCTTACATCTTCTTGGAGTTTGTTGAAATCTTCATTTGTATTACCATTTCCCCTCAGGTTGTTTTCACCTTCTCTTGGCTTCATGGTTTTAACTACGGCTTGGGCTATACTTCCTTTTACCTCAATAAATGGTACAAGATAAGACCACAGGCTATCTCTGAGTTATGAACGCCTGACTTATGGATATGCTACAAATGAGTGAGCTCCCATAATATTATTCATTCCAAAAGTTTGACATATGTACATACATTCATTTCTATGAACAGTAAAACTAGTTTCTCCTCTCTTTCTACATTTATAATTGTTTTATCCTGTCATTTTTGTGTGCTATGACACATGGAACTAGAGCCCTTGTGAGGACTCCAGTCTCACAAATCCACTTGCATTCTTGCCTGAAGAAGAGTCCCAAACAAAAAACATCATCTGTAGGAAGGAACTGCAGATGCTGGTTTAAACCGAAGATCAACACAAAATGCTGGCGTAACTCAGCAGGACAGGCAGCATCTTTATATAGAAGGAAAGGGTAACGTTTTGGGTCAAGACCCTTCTCCAGACATAATCTGTCCATTCCCTCCAGAGATGCTGCCTGACACACTGTGTTACTCCAGCATTTTGTATACTACACAGGATTCTGACATTTGCAGTTTCGTGCTGCCTGATCTGCTTGATGGTTGCTCAAGAAAAAAAACGTGACAAAGTCCTATTCCTTCATTAGAGAATATGGAGAAAAACTTAAACAAGGCAAAATCAATGACCATCACCTGGAATGTTAGTAGCTCCAGAGACAGAACAGTTCAGACAGGGATTACGCTTGCAGCTCTGCTGTAGCAGATCACAGATCCCTGTCACCACTGACTTGGTCAATGGTTTCTTTATTGCTATGTGTACCAGGTACAATGAAATACATTTTTTACATACAACTCAGTGAGACAATCCCCATACATAAGCACAATGCCCAGTTAGTATAGAATGTACAGAACAGCCCATTAAGTTCATATGCAAGAGGCACCATTTTTGTGGTATTTTACCAAGGCCCGTTGCAGCTGTTGCCTCCATCCAGTCGTCCTGCGAACCGATGTTCCTCTCCACGCCTGGGCCTCTTTGGATTCCCGATCCACAAGGCGAGCTGGCCTTCCCTCTCAGGGCAAGTTCGCGGATCCACGGCATCAGAAACATCAGCTTGGTGAACACCATGCGGAGGTTGTATTGATTTTCGTGTGATTGATGATGGGAGTCTGGCTCCCTGATACATGCACGATAGGTACTGCTAATGGGAAACTTTTTTGCCATCAAGGGCAAGTTTGCTCAGTATTCAGCATGCACTATGCAGTTTCAGCTTATGCGCAATGCCCGGCAGGACTGAAAAATACACTGCTGCATAAACCCATCAGGCCAAGTAGAGGGAAAATAAAAAGGTATAAAGGGGTGAGAGGGAGGGGTGAGATGGAGACTGATAAGTGATGGGCAGAACCAGATAAGGGAGAGGGGTGAGGGAAGGTTAGGCAGATGGAATCGAGGTGAGGGGTGAGACTGAAGCTGCCAGGCAATAGGCAAAACCAGATGAGGGAGGGTCGATGAACAGATAAAACCAAGTGGGGGAGCGACCAGCAACAAGGAACCAAGAATCTACTTGACCATCACCCATAAATACATTAACCTTGTCCTTTTTCTCCCATTGTTCACCCCTTCCCTACCTCATTCCATCTACCTATGATCCCTCACTTCACCTGGTTCCCACTATTAAACTCCTAACACTTTAAAATTATACCAATGTGGATCAAAACTAGAAATGCCATGTCAAATTTCACA
Organism: Malacoraja senta; assembly: GCA_038087875.1. Classification (NCBI taxonomy): domain Eukaryota; kingdom Metazoa; phylum Chordata; class Chondrichthyes; order Rajiformes; family Rajidae; genus Malacoraja; species Malacoraja senta. The sequence continues at coordinate 323,175,611 of CM075977.1, read as the reverse complement.
ACATTTGTGGCTCATATAAAATGACAGATTTTTCATAAGTTAGGCATGGAAAGATCATTAAAATTCAGCATACAGCACTGAAAAATTAAGCACTATGTTTTTTAAACAAGTTTTTAGAGATCTTACTCTCAGTTAGAGGGTCACATTTGTGTATTGTAATAGACATCTTCCCAGAAAAAGAGTATTGGGCAAGTTGAGTGATTGTATCTCAGTCAATGTGCTGGCGGTTGCAATAAACTATTCAGATTCATTTTATATTGCTTTGTCATAGATTTTAATAATCTACCTTCTAGTCCATTTTAAAAAATGCTGAAATGTTCACTTTTACAATATTGCATAATGGACTCAATGGCAGAATGCCATCAAGACCAAGTATGCTGGCTCAGTTTGGGAACATTCTGCCAATGAAATGTAATTGAATGACAGACACAGAAATATCACTGACTTCCTTAGTCCAGTTCTCATCAGTATCTTGTACATTTATGCTGGAAAAAAACATCACCAGACATCCTGAGAGCTGGGGCCAGCCAGCCAGCCAGAAGCAAGGCAAACAGAATTGGGATGGCACGGGATTGCCTTGAGAGTGCAAGAGGCCTGGGTTTGATCCTGACTGCAGGTGCTATCTGTACAAAGTTTGTACGTTTTCCCCATGACCTATGTCGGTTTTCTCCAGAAGGTCTGGTTTCCTCCCACACTCCAAAAACGTAGAGTTTGGCTTGGTAAAATTGTAAATTGTCCCCAATGTGTGTAGGATAGTGTTATTTGGATCTCTGTCAGCATGGACTCAATGAACCAAAGGGCCTGTTTCTGCACTGTATCTCTAATTTAAACTGTTAAGAATATCAAAGATCCATTCCAAAGTGCCACACGTGAAGTCAGGCAGGTCTTTTATGTAAACACAGGCTGTCATCGCTATTCCTTTGACAATCCTCAAAAAGGTGTTACAGGCATACATTGCTATACGACAGTGGAGTCATCATGGACATTAGGTAGTCTAAGAATTACCATTTGGGATCAAAGGAGAAATGGATCATTAGAACATAGGGTGGATGTGTACAAGCACCACGATATCTTCTGAAACCCAGCAATTTTTTCTCGTAATTTAAAAAATACTTCCATGTTTTTCCTGCCAAACTGAATAGATTCACATTTTTCCACATGAAAATCCATCTATCATGTCCTTGCCCATTCACCCAACCTTTTTTTCCATGCCCCTCTGCATCATGCCTTCATCCCACACTGCCATCTACCTTTGCATCATCCGAAAACGTGGATATATTGCATTGGACCCAGTCATTCAAACTATTGGTGTAAACTGTGAGCAGCTGAGACCCCAGCACCACCTCTCTGTCACACTCCTTGATTAAGTGTAGTCTTGCATATGCTTCGGTTTTGACTCGTGTGTGTATAAAGCTGTCATGATCCTGTGAACACTCTTGGTGTCTCCTCAACTTCCTGCCCCTCCTATCCCTCACTCTTAGAGCATCTGGTTGTGCTGCCTGGCTTCATGTGTGCCGTATTTTTCAAAACCATGTCCTGTTGCACTTGAAGTCTCTGTTGCACTTCACTCCTTTTCTCATTCACCCACAGTGCTCCACATTTCATGGAGTTGCACAGCACAGAAATGGGCTATTCAAATAACCACAACGTCATCTAGATGAAACACATAGAGACCAAAATGCATGGAGCTTCATCAGCACCACCACTGTGTCAACTTTGTAGATGCTGCCCTGCATCAAAACACTAAGTGCTGTAAGACAGCAGCAGGACAAAAGTCATCTGTGAAGGGAATGAACAGTCATCGTTTCATGTTGGAACCCTTCGTCAGACTATCCATTCCCTCCACAAATGCTTCCTTATCCGCTGAGTTCCTTCAGCAGTTTGTGCTTTGTTCAAGATTCCAGCATCTACAGTCTCTTGTACCTCCATTAAGGGACACCTCTTAACATTTCATCTTCATCTATAATTGTAATGAGGCTTTGGTAATTTTTGGACTTCATCGTCTATTATTTATTCATTTCAAGATAACTAGAATATAAAAGCAAGATGTAATGTTAAGGCTTTATTCGATGCTGGTCAGATCTCATTTGGAGTGTTGTGAGCAGTTTTGGGCCCTATAAGATGTGATGGCATTGAAGAGGGTCCAGAAGAGGTTTACGAGAATGATCCCAGAGATGATTGGGTTAATGAATGAGGAGCTTTTGATAACTCTGTGCCTGTACTCGCTGGCGTTTAGAAGCTTGAGGGGATTTAATTAAAACTTACCGAATAATATAAGGCCGAGGTAGAGTGGATGTGGAGAGGATATTTCCAGTACTGGAAGCATCTAGGGCCAGAGGGTACAGCTTCAGAATAAAAGGATGTACTTTTTGAAAGGAGATGAGGAGCAATTTCTTCAGCCAGAGAGTGGTGAATCTGTGGAATTCATTGCCATAGATGATTTTGGAGACCAAGTCATTGAGTATTTTTAAAGCAGCTGGATAGGTTTTTGATTGGTAAGGACGTCAAAGGTTATGGGAAGAAGGCTGGAAAATGGGGTTGAGAGGTCAATTATGATCGAATGGCAGAGCAGAATCAATCGGACGAAAGGCCTAATTCTGCTCCAATGTCTTATCTTGCTATGATTAATTACTCACTCTCTAATTAGGCTGAAGGTGGCGGCACTCTGTTATAGCTGCGGCTCGCCTGCAGTCCGTCTGTCTTGTTTTTTTCTTTTTTGTCTTGTTGTTAATGTTGGATGCATGTTATAGTCTATTTTTAGTTATGTACTAGACTAAGTGGGACCTCACACGGGAGGGCTGATCCCCCAACGCAATATTCCACCTCTCCACCAATTCCAATATTGGTGGCCAGTGGAGCGCTAGTATGGGTGTTGTGGGCTGAAGGGACTGGTTTCCAGAGGGCTAGTACAGACATTGCAGGCCAAATGGATTCTTGGGCTGGTGGCTCAATCACTCAAGCCTGTTGCGCTGGCAGCTCACTCAATCACGGCTGGTGGGCTGGCAGTTGACTCACGGCTATTCCTTGAAATTCCATTTCAAACAGGGTGCAAGGCCACCAAATTCAAGTGCAGTTTCTTACCACTTCAAGCAGGGTGCAAGGCCACTAAAGACAGTGTCGTGACCTCTTCCTCCTCCATCTTGCAGAGACTGAACCACGCCCACACTTCTGGGTTTTATAGCCCCTCCCTCCTCCCACCAGAAGGGGCATGGCCTTCATAGCGTGATTGACAGGAGAGAGAATCTCAACATTTTTAAAACACTAATAACTCTTTTATTTTTCATCGATGGGAAAAATCCTTGGCACCTGATAAGCGGAGGGGGACTGAGTAAGATGGCCAAAAATCACAGCCGTACGTGGTAGCGTTTTTTCTTGATGATGATGATAATTATTTCTGCATGAAAGGTGCTAAAGAAATCCAAGTGATGGTTGTGGGATGTTTCTGTAATTTGCTAGATTATTGAAAATTATGCTTATTTACAAAGGCGCCGAAGTACCGCTTAAAATCTGCATTTCGTACAAATCACCAGGAGTCATTATTTGAACTTACTTCTCCATTCATTGCTATTCCATCCTCCTTGACTGAGTAGCAAAGTAAGAATTCACTCCAGGATATTGTTTTAATCAGTCACCGCAAGATATTTGAGAGAAACCAAAGATTAACTCAGCCAGCTATTTGGCTTCACTCCAGCTTGCCTCTTGTTAACATTAGCTGTTCTTGTTATCATTCTAAATCCGATCTGGATTTATGGTTTACTTTGCTCTTCAAATTGCATTTGGCTGATCCACCTTGTTGACCTGGTACAGTAGTTGGTGCTGTCTCCTATGTTTCTCCAGGAGATGATGCATGGGAACACAGACTGCTGGCTTGCAGTGAAAGCTGAGGGGCCTGTCCCACTGTACGAGGTAATTCATGAGTTCTCCCGAGTTCTCCCCTGATTCGAGCTCGTGTAATGTACATAGCGGGTACGTAGGGGCTCGTACGAGTAAAAAGTTAAAACAAAATTCATCACGAGTATTTTTTTACTCGTGGACATTTTTCACAGTGTTGAAAAAACGTACGAGTTTACCGGATTTCCCGAATACCTACCGTTACTCGTACGAGCCTGTACATGACATCCACGAGCTCCTACGTACCCGCTACGTACATTACACGAGCTCGAATCAGGGGAGAACTTGGGAGAACTCTTGAATTACCTCATACAGTGTGACAGGCCCTTAAGTAGGTATGTTACAATACTTACCTTCAGCGGCGCTGCAATTCTGCCACTGGCCGTGTGCGCGATTTTGGCGCTTTTGAGGGGGGGGGCGGGGTTAAAACGCGGGTTACTCCTATCTTGTCCTGGATTATATTTCGTTGGAGTGCAACCTTTTGCTGAAGAATCGTTCCGACGGGCGTTCTGTGTATTTTGTTTTAAAAATCGCCCGACAGGTTCAGCGCTGGAATTATTTTTTAATCAGCTTCTAAAGCCGTCAACGCCGACAACGGGGACGGATTTCACGCACGGGACAGGTAAACGAAAGCCATTTATTTTATGTATAAAAGTGCTCCTTAAGATGCATTTAAATCACATTTTAAGTTGCGAAACGGTGATTTTGTTCCCCGAACGAACCGGCAGTATTTTTCATGCCGATACGGGTTTAAATTCACCGCAATGGCAATGTTCCAAATGATCGTGTTCCAGAAAAACCCACTCGCAAGATGATTTAAATGGCCATTAATTTACAGGTATTAAACATTAAATTCCTTCCATTTGGCCTATCAATCCATGACAATGAGATTTAAAAAGTATGTTATATTGTGAATTCTTGTGTGAATGTTATTTGGACACTTAGGCTTTTTAAAAATGTTAATCTATTCCTAAGAAATTGATAGATGTTTAGATCTAGTAATTACATTTTGTAATTAGCTACAATTAGGTAACTAACTAATTATATGCCTTAATTTCATGTCGTCTAAGTAAGATTGTTTCATATTTGTTTCAGAATGCTTCAATCTATAATAACTGAAAATTTCTTTCAGTTCTCTTAATTTTTAAGAAAGTTATGGGCTTTTGACTGTCCACGATCACAGCTTTTGTGTTAAGTCAATGGAAAAGCAATAGGGAACAAGATGCTAATTTCAGAGTATGAAAATGGCCATACCTTTTTTAATACTGAAGATATTAAAGTGAATTAGGTGTCAAATTAAACTTATTTTTATGCTTTATCTGATGGGATAAATTACAGACTTGATTTTTAAAATCTCAAAATTTTGTAACATTGCTACCTTAAGTCAGTGAATATTTTTAAGGCAGTGATAGATAGATTCTTGATTAGCACAGGTGTCAGAGGTTATGGGGAGAAGGTAGGAGAATGGGGTTAGGAGGGAGAGATAGATCAGCCATGATTGAATGGCGGACTAGACTTGATGGGCCGAATGGCCTAATACTACTCCTATTCCTTGTTACCTTATGACCTTATGAGAAGTGTTATCAGTAGGGATGGCATGGTGGCGCAGTGGTGAAGCTGCTGCCTCACAGGGGACAGGGACCCAGGTTCGATCCTGACTACGGGTGCTGTATGTATGGAGTTTGTACGTTCTCCCCGTGACTTGCGTGGGTTTTCTCCGGATGTTCCAGTTACCGCCCACATTCCAAAGATGTACACAATTGAAAGTTAATTGGGTTTGTTAAAATTGTAAATTGTCCCTAGTGTGTGTATGATAATGTTAGTGTGTGGGGATCGCTGGTCGGCATGGACTCAGTGGGCTGAATGGCCTGTCTCCGCGCTGTATCTCTGAACTAAAATAAACTAAACGAGGGAAGTAACTACAGTGCATTTTGTAGGGGATTCTCACTGGGCTGATGGTGAAGGGAGTGAATGTTCAGGGCAGTGGATGAGGTGCCAATTAAGCTGTCTATTTCATCCTGGGTGATGTCCAGCTTCTTCAGAGTTATTGAAGCTGCACTGTTTCAGATCCTCTGGAGAGCATTCAATTGCGCTTCTGACTGTGCCTTGCTGAAAAACCTTCAGACCATCAGGAGATGGGTCACCCACTACAGGAAACCCAACCTCTGACCTGTTAGTGGAGCTATTGTAGAAATAAAGCTGGAGAATGGCCCACATCCAAAATGACACCTATCCATAGTATCTGAAGAAGGGTCCTGACCCAAACCCTTTCACTATTCGGTAAGTTTCAATGAGGGGAAACCTCATTGAAACTTACTAAATAGTGATAGGCCTGGAAGAGTGGATGTGGAGAAGAGAGTGGATGTGGAAAAAATGTTGCCACTCGTGGGAGAGTCTAGGACCTGAGACCATAGCCTCAGAAGAAAATAACATACCTTTCGAAAAGAGATGAGAAGGATTTTTTTAGTCAGACGGTGGTGAATCTGTGGAATTCATTGCCATAGATGGCTGTGGAGGACAAGTCATTAGGTATTTTGTAAGTGCTGATTGACAGATTCCTGATTAGTGTTAGGGGTTATGGGGAGAAGGCAAGAGAATGGAATTGAGAGGGGAAGATAGATCAGCCATGACTGAATGGTGGTGTAGACTTGATGGGCCAAATAGACTAATTTTGTTCCTATAACTTATGAACTTATGAACTTATGAAACATCATCTATCCATTCCCTCCTCAGATCCTGCTTGACCGCTGAGTTACTCCAGCACTTTTGTTCAAGTTTTTGTTCAAGGTACTAACATCTGCAGTTCATTGTGTCTCCCTGGTCTGCTTAAGTGGCTGGTCAGTGGTAACCTCCGTCCTTCCCCAGATGCTGATGATCGAGGACTTGGTGATGGTAACGCATTGAATGCCAAGGGTAGGTAATCGGACTTTCTCATGCTGTGAAGAACATGGATAGGTTCACAAAGACTGAAGAAGGGTCCCGACCCAAATCATTTCCTATCCACGTCATGTTCTCCCCATATGCTGTCTGAGCAACAGTTACTCCAGTATTTTGTGTCTTTTTATGTAAACCAGCATCTGCAGTTCCTTGCGTCTACGTTCTTTGTAGAAGGTCCGACATCAGCCATTGCAGGGTTTTGATCTTGATGGTTATTGCCCTTGGTTTTACAAACTTTACTCAGTCAAATGCTCCTTTGATGTCAAGGGCTCTTAGTTTCACCTCACATCCAGTATTCATGTCCTTGTATGTGGTTGGTTCAATGCTGGGCTGTGGTGTAGAACCAAGCGATCCTGGCAAAACTCAAAAAGGTCAACAGTGAGCAGGGCACTGATAAAGAAGTGGCACTTGATTGTACTGTCGATGACATCCTCCATCACTTTACTGCTGATTGAGAGGAGACTGATTAGAAATTAGTTGAATTGGATTTGTTCCAACTTTCCACACTTCTATTGCGAAGCAAAAGAGATTTCTATGCCATCACGCCACTTTTCTTTAAAGTTCATGGTTGATACGGTATTCAGAGTGAACTCAGCACAAGCACTTGAACAAATGGGAGTTTTTGAGTCGATTAAACACATTTCTAATTTAGAGTTACAAGAAACGGCAGATTTAGAGTCACAAGAGACTGCAGATACTGAAATATTGAACAAGACACAAATTGCCGGTGGAACTCAATGGATCAAGCAGCATCTGGATCAGAATGGACGGGCGATGTTTTTGCTTGGGACCCTTTTTCTGACTGATTGGAGATTGTGGTTGTGGGGGAGAGTGGGAAATGCACAGGCAAATATCTAAATATTTAAATATCTGATAAAAACCATCTACAAGCTTTTGGCAACTAATGTTTTAAAATGTCGTACAAAACAAGAACTTTTTTGTATTATTCCTTTAAAATTGTGCTTATAACAACCATAACAACACCCTTTATGCAACTTGCTCATCTTTTACTATTGCAGGTTATAGGACTAATACAATTTCAGCACCTTTGACCATTCAATAAAAATCAACTTATTCACAGAACTGCTGATCGATAAATGCAGTTTGATACCCCAAAAATAATGATAGAAAATAAGAAATTCCTTCCAAATTGGTGGAATATTTTTATTAATTTGTCTTTGAACTATTACTTTAGACATTATGGGGTGGCACAGTGGTGCAGTGATACAGTTGCTGCTTTACAGTTCCGCAATTGCTTGGTGCTGTCTGTATGGAGTTTGTACGTTCTCCCTGTGACCGCATGGGTTTTCTCTGGATGCTCCGGTTTCCTCCCACACTCCAAAGACGTACAGGTGTGTAGGATAATTGGCTTCTGTAAATTGTAAATTGTCCCTATTGTGTAGGATATTGCTAGTGTACAGGTGATCGCTAGTCGGCGTAGACTCAGTGGGTCGAAGGGCCGGTTTCCACACTGTATCTCTAAAGTTTATTACAAATAAATATGTTTACTGCCGACACTGGTCTTCCCAATTGCATTTTCCGTTCACTTTGCATCCCATTTCTCACCTTACAAGTGAGAAAAGCATTTTGTATTTGTCAAAAATGTAATTTTAAAATTAATCATTTTGTCCAGCACTGTGATTGTTCATTGATGGAGTTTTTATAATGAGTTTGATCGCTTATATTATCTGATTTCTTTATCAGATTTCTTGATCTGTTTCTTTCTTGCCTCGTTGCCGACTTGAACTGTGTGATAAATGTTTCTCTCTCAGTGTTACTGGATGCTAACCATCCTTCGAAGACTTTGCACCAAACTGCTTCATATCGAGCTTAAGGTTGGTTATCATTATTTATTTATTTTTTTTGAAAATATTTTTTATTGGAGATAAGTACATAACATATTAACATCATTACCAGTCTTGCATTTTTAAATTGATAATATTGTCAATTATTATTACATTGTCTCCAATACCTTTTGCCTTTTCTTGTTTGTTTTTTAAACTAGATAGAACTAAAAAGATAGATCAACTAAAGAAATAATAGAGAGAGAAGAAAAGAGAAGGAAAAAAAAAAAAAAAAAAGAAAACAGAAAAGAAAAAGATAGTTAAAGAAGAATGGAAACATTTATTAAGATAAAAGACTTTGTTCGAGATATATTCGTACATTTCAGAGTATAACATTTCATCCATTCTTTAGCCCGAGTGTTAGTCAGGTTCTTGTGCTGAACCATTCTGACCCTTTAAATAATCAATAAAGGGAGACCATGTTCCAACGAATAATTCCTGTTTGTCCAACAGGGAAAATCTGATTCTTTCCACGTTTAAGGTCTCCGTCATTTCTATAATCCACATTTTGATTGTGGGGGTTATATGGCCTTTCCAAAATTTTAGAATTAATTTTTTTCCCGTTATTATACTATAATCAATAAAGTTTCTTTGTGTTGTTGTAAATGTTTGATTTAATTCTAATGTTCCGAGTAATATTAATTTTGGATCCGGGTCCAATTGTGTGCTGGTCACTTTAGATATTATACTGAAAATATTTACCCAGAATTTTTAAATTTTTATACAGTTTGCAAACATATGAGATAAGGTAGCTTCTAAATGTTGACATTCATCACATATAGGTGAGATATGTTGAAAGATTTTATGTAATTTTGTTTTTGAATAATGTAACCTATGTATTACTTTAAATTGTATTAAAGAATGTCTGGCATTTAATGAACATTGATGTATGTGTTGTAAACTTTCTTCCCAAGTATCTTTCGTTATTATTTGATTTAATTCTTTTTCCCATGTTTGTCTGTGTAAGTCCGTCGATGGAATGTCACTGTCTAATAAAATATTATATATATAAGATATAAATTTTTCTGTATCAGGATGTTATCATTATTTAAATAGATATTTTCAATGCAAAGGTGGCCTTTAAAAAAAAGGTAATTATATGCAAGAAGCTGATATTCAGAAGCGAGAGTTTCCAAAAAGAAATTGCTGATATATGTTGCTGCAGATATGAAGAATAGCAGCCAATTAAAGCAAAAACTGCTGATGGACAATAATGTGTGAGGTCTAAAGTCAAGGGAACGAAACCCTCCAAAATACATCAGGTACCTATGGCTTGTGGCAGCTGATTGCTAATACTAAAGGAAAAGGAGACAAAATATATTGTTAAAATACTGCCTGTGGTGAAGACAATAGTTCCTTGACTTTAGGAGTGTGATGAGAAGCTATAATTATGACGTGAGTGGCTTTGCACATAAAAGTTGGGCTCTGTGAAACCGTGGAGTGACAGATCTCCGCAAGCACAGGAAAACATTGGAGATAATGTGTCTTCCTGACACCTCATCAACTGGAAAATTAGGTTAAGGGATCGATCAGTCAGGGTAAAGTGGCAGACATTTAATGGGATCCTTCGAAATACGCAGAATAGATAAATGACAAAGAGATGGAAAAACTGCAAGGGGAAAACCTTGATTGATTATGGAGATTATGGATTGGACCTGAGTGCTTTCTTTCTTTCTTTCTTTTTCTTTTTTCTTTTTTCTTTTTTTCTCTCTCTCCCCCTCTCTCCCCCTCTCTCCCCCCTCTCTCTCTCTCTCTTTTCAGAACTGTGATTGATAGACTAATAGATGTTGATTTGGTCATTTAAGGATCTGGAGCATAGATAAGTAAATGGAGTAGACTATGATTTAACTCAATGCCAGAACAGACTCAAGTGACAATGGATATTTCCTTTGTTCTTGCAGTTACAGTATGTGAGTTTGGTACTGAAACATTACTATAGTTCAATTTTTGAAGCTCACCTTCGAACAAGGTTTCTGATTGCCACAGTTATTTTTTCTGGAGTAATTACAATTTTTTTCCAGACATTTTGTTGTAATCAACATTTTACCTGCAATGACCTTTTTTTCCCAGAGACAGTTGGGACACTTAGTTAAGTTGATGGTACACAAAAATGCTGGAGAAACTCAGCGGGTGCAGCAGCATCTGAGTTAAGTTAAGTTGATATTAGCTTCCTGGAAATGTGACATCAGTAATGCTGGCATCATGCTCTTGTACTGAACTCGGATTAATTCAATTTATTTCACTGTCTCACTCCAACAAAAATAGATAAAGGTAAATATAAATGCAATTATTGGTCTTGTATTTATTTGCTAGCTCATCTGTAGCATCCTCTTGCATTTCATTTCCCATCACATTTTGTAAGCTTGTGCAAAATAAAATTGGGCAGCCGATCAGATAACATCAATTTAACAATAAGAAGAAAAAGCAACAGTTGGCCAGAAGGCATCTCAAACCTGCACAACCATAATCTTATCTTGGCAATGGAGCATCATGGGTTTATTTTCTGATTGTGTTTTTCACTGATGTCTTGTTTTTTTTGCACAGTCATTTCACTATCTTGTAGAACTCATGTGTATCTTATGTATAATTTATGTTTACGTGTGTTGTCTGAGTTTATCTTGATATGATGCCACTGCAAGCAAAAATGTCACTGTACCTGTACCTCACCGAAATGAGCATCTGACAATAAACCCAACTTGACAACTCCCCCTCCCATTCCGTATCCGACCTCTCTGTCCTGGGTCTGCTCCATGGCCAGAGCGAGCAACACTAGAAATTGGAGGAACAGCACCTCATATTCCGCTTGGGGAGTCTGCATCCTGGGGGCATGAACATTAAATTCTCCCAATGTTGTTAGTCCCTGCTGTCTCCTCCCCTTCCTATCTCTCCCTCAGCCCTCGGGCTCCTCCTCCTCCTTTTTCCTTTCTTCTCCCCGCCCCCACCCCCCCCCCCACACCCCACCCCTATCAGTCTGAAGAAGGGTTTCGGCCCGAAACGTTGCCTATTTCCTTCGCTCCATAGATGCTGCTGCACCCGCTGAGTTTCTCCAGCATTTTTGTGTGCCTTTGACAACTTGACTATTGCTCTGCCTTCAAGCCAAGCATGTACTTCCTTGGCCATGGAGACAAAGCTCCACTAATTAACTGTTCACCAAAGAGCCTGTTCCTGCGCTGTACATTATTCAGGTATTAACTTACCAAAGCCCTGAATAGATACAAATACTTCACTACTAGTATTTCAAGCCCATGCAATAAAGGCACAAAAAACACATAATTGCTTGCTGCACCTCTATGTTAAGTTTCCACTTTTCATGGACCTGCATGTCTACATTCTTTTCCACATCATTTTTTTTAGTACCTCACAATCTTTTTGAATTCTGTTTTCTATTCTTCCTAATTTTTTGTGAAATGAGTTAAAACATCAAACATAGAACAGTACAGAACAGGATCAGGCTCTAGGGCCGTCATTGTCTGTGCTGAACATGATGCCAAATTAAAGGAGTCACCTCCGCCTGTGCATATCCGTGCATTCCCTGCATTCCCCAAATTCTGTTAGAATTCTTTGAGGAAGTAAATAGTAGGATAGACACAGGAGAATCAGTGAATGTAGTTTAGCAGGATTTTCAGAAGGCCTTTGATAAAGTGCCACACATGAGACCTCCAAACAAGATGAGAGCCTATTGATGGCTTTGTGGCCAAGTTTGCAGGTGATAGGAAGATAGGTAAATGGGCAGGTAGTATAAAGAAGCAGGGAGTCCGCAGAAGGACTTGGACAGGTTGGAAGAGTGGTTTGATGAGCGTTTGATGGCTCTGGACCTGTACTCATGGAGTTTAGAAGGATGAGGGGGAACCTCATTGAAACTTACCAAATAGTGGAGTCCTGGATAGAGTGGGTGTGGAGAGGATGTTTCCAATCGTGGGTGAATCTAGGACCAAAGTGCACAGCCTCAGAATAGAAGAGTGTAACTTTAGAAATAAGACGAGGAATTTCTTTAGTCAGAGGGTGGTAATCTGTGGAATTCATTGCCACAGATAGCCGTGGAGGCCAAGTCATTGGGTAATTTTAAAACGAAGCTTGATAGGTTCTTGATTAGTAAGGGCATCAAAGGTCGGGGGTGTGGGCAGGAGAATGGGGTTGAGACAGAAAGATAGATCAGCCATGATTGAATGGCAGATTCGATGCGCCAAATGGCCTAATTGCCTATCTAAAAGCCTGTTAAATGCCACTATCCTGATTGAATTGAATGCCTCTCAATCTTAACATTTGTTTAGATTCTGATCACTTTTCTCTCGGTGATACCTTAATATGAAATTACTCCTTTACACTATTTTATTACAAATGGCTGGTCTAAGATAGCCTATGTCACAAGAAAGGCTTATAACAGCCAGTCTGAAAGAACTATGGCAAAAATTATGAAATATGTATTAAATTGCATTTACATGTGTCCATTGCATAAATGATATTACTGCCAGTTTCAATAATAACATGGTTGCATTGACAGAGATCTGGCTCAAACACACAAGGAGTGCATTTTTTATATTCCTAGTTACCAAATATTCATGAATGACAACAAAAGAAAAATAAGAGGAATACCCAATGTGTACAAATGTTACATATCAGTCCAAAACTTCCAACTGAGACTACATCATTTGGTTTATATTTTACCCGCTGTTCCATTTCCAATACCCACAAGTAATATTATGGATTAAAATAGCACAAATGACATGCCAATGCATCTGCTGGATTTTGCCCATGATATTTTCCACACCCTGCCCACACAGAATCCCAAAATTATTTTTTCCCCCAAATCCCCTCATCTTCCTAGAAGTTATTATCCGGGTTACCAGATCCACAGCTGTGAAGTGAAGGCGGTAATTAAAACAGATAATTACTGTATAAACCAAAGGATAGTTCTAACTAAATGAGGCTTCCCCTGCCTGGTTTAAATTCACATCTTTGAAAATTACAAACCATGGCTCTGGATTTATTTCATTATTGTCTGGGGTAGCTAGGTGTATGTGTGCAATGAAGAGGAAAATTGCTGGCTACATTTTTTCTGCATATTGCTTCCAAATAGCACTTCATGCAAACACCGTCCATACATTTTTAGTGTCTTTATCTAACTATGTACAAAGAAAATGTAAAAAGAGAGAAACTGTTAGTGATTAAATCTGAGTAAGAGTTACACTATGAATTTCTTTCAGCGACTGCTGGAAATAACAGTCCCTCAGATAAGCAGGGCAATATTGTTTTCTGAGCTGTGGCAGAAATGCTGTCGGACCTTTTGTGTCAGGCTAATTATAGCCAGAAAGGTCTTTATTGCTTTCACGTCCGGAATCAAATTAAGGGCCTGTCCCACTTGGGCGACCTAATCCGCGAGTTCTTGCGAGTTTGCCCTTGACTCAAACTCGCAGCATGGTCGACACGAGGTAGTAGGAGGACTTCGTAACTCTCCTTCATGCTCGAGAGTGGTCTCCGCGTACTCGAGGCCTCAGCTAGGTTGCGGCGTTTTTTTCAATATGTTAAAAAATGCCCGCGAGTAAAAAAAGGTCGCCATGGAAAAAATCAATACTTTTTTTACTCATAGGTTTAGTCGTAGTATGTCGTAGTAGGTCAGCATGTTAGTCGTAGGTAATCGAGGGTAGTCGAAGGTAGTCGAAGGTAGTCGTAGATAGTCTTCATCATAGTCGAAGGGAGGTCGAAGGAGATCAAAGGAGGTCGTCTTCACTCTCCACTATTCGGTGTCCAATTTTCCCGAAATTAGTCATAGCTAGTCGTAGCTAGTTGAAGCTGGTCTTCAACATAGTTGAAGGAGGTCGAAGGAGGTCTTCTACATAGTCGAAGGAGGTCTTCAACATGTCATTTTTTCAAACTCTTCTAAACTCGCCAATTAGGTCGCCCAAGTGGGACAGCCCCTTAAGTTTTTATGTCATTACCTTCTTTCCAGATTGCTGTTCATTTTTCTCATTTGAAGGTGTTCAGTGTCTACCTCACCGACCACCTGTTGCCATCCTCTTTCATGAAATATACTTACTGGAACATGCAGCAACATCTTACAGTCCCTTTAACAACTACCAGTGAAAGCTTCCAGGGCCACTCCTGTTCCCGATCACACGGTAGATAGAAATTGTGGCCTACCCCACCAATCGCCAGCTCTGTATAAATAAAGAAGACTCACGATCAAAATAGTATCGTGGTCCTCTTCTTGCCCTGCCCTGCCCAATTATTCTTCATACCCACTTCTTTTTTACAGGTAATTGGCCTTCATCAATCAGAGTATTGAGTACTTAAGTTGGGAGGTCGTGTTGCAGTACGATGACAGCGAAGCATCACTCCTTGACGAGTTCAATGCGTTCTATGCAGGCTTTGATAGGGAGAACAATGATGTGCCTTCCCGAGCCCCCATTCGCCCTGATGGTATCACAGTCACAGTCACAGTCACAGAGGCCAACGTCAGAAGATCCTTCACGGGGGTGAACTCTCAGAAAGCGTCTGGGCCTGATGGCATACCTGGACGAGTTCTCAAAACCTGTGCAGACTAACTGGCTGGAGTGTTTGCAGACATTTTCAATCTCTCATTACTGAAGTCTGAGGTTCCCACCTGCTTTAAGAGGGCATCAATAATACCGGTGCCCACGAAGAGTAAGGTGATGTGCCTCAATTCCTATCGACCAGTGGCACTAATGTCCGTGGTGACGAAGTGCTTTGAGATTTTGGTTATGGTGGATATCAACTCCAACCTCAACAAAAACCTCAACCCACTACAGTTCGCCTACCGTCACAACAGGTCAAAGGAGGATGCAATCTCACTGGCTCTCCACTCCGCACTGGACCACTTGGACAATAAAAAACATTACATCAGGCTGTTGTTTATAGACTACAGCTACCCGGTGTGCAATACCATCATCCCCTCCAAGCTGGTTAATGCGCGATCACGAGTGGGCCCCCCAGTGGGGGTCCCTATACGCAGGAATTCTCTCCCTCTACATCGGGGACCTGGGGTGGAGGGTACTGCATTGAGGAGTCCTTTACAACCTGTTTCTCTTGCGGTTCATAGACTCGCCAGCCGCCTGCCATTTTTGCGGGCTGGAAGAGTCTGTGTACCACGTGTATATGGAGTGTGTGAGGCTGCAGCCCCTGTTCCATTATCTCAAGGGGCGACTCCTTGCCTTCTGGCTGCACTTCTCACCCACCATGCTCATCTTCGGACACCCTGTGCATAGGGGAGAGGGTAGGGCCGAAGGTGTCCTTTCAAATTTTTTTAATTAAAAAAAAAAAAATTTAATCAAAAAATGTATTCAATTATTATAAAATAATATTCACAATACAATAAAACGAAACAGAACCATAATACCAGACAAACAAATATATTAAATAAACGACTATACAACTATGTTATAATCCTTGTCAAGGATGCATTCAACCCCTCGTGGAGCCCAGCGGTCCCAGAAATCCCCCAGGGTGCCCGTGGACAGTGCGTAGTCCCTCTCTAGAACCACCCGGGCGCGGATGTAACCCCGGAAAAGGGGCAGGCAGCCGGCTTGGGCAGAGCCCTCTTCTGCCTGGCGCCGTGACTCGCGGATGGCCAGCTTGGCCAGGCCCAGGATCAAACCCAACCAGGACATCTTCGGCCCTACCCTCTCCCCTACGCACAGGGTGTCCAAAGATGAGGATGGTGGGTGAGAAGTGCAGCCAGAAGGCAAGGAGAAGCCCCTTTAGATAATGGAACAGGGGCTGCAGCCTCACACACTCCATATACACGTGGTACACAAACTCTTCCAGCCCGCAAAAGTGGCAGGCGGCTGGCGAGTCTGTGAACCACGAGCAGTGATGGAAATCAGTTTTAGGAACTAGGGGTACTCTAAGGTCCGTGAGGCTGATGTTGGGAAGGAAGGGGGGGGGGGTTTAATGTGCGGTCATACCCATGTAAGAGTACAAGAATGCATAACTTGTTTATTTTGTATTTATAATATAGTTTATTGTGTATTATATGTCAAAGCTGCTTTCTTGCATCTCTCTCTCTCTCTCTCTTTCTCTCTCTCTCTGTGTTGGCTGCAGCCATCGTCTGCTTTGGTGAGAGAAGCAGGTCGGTGATTGATCAAAAGGCCCCTCGGAGACTGTGTCTGATTGGCCGCCGAGTGACCAGTGCATTATGTGATTGGACACAATGCCTTTGAAGACAGCGGCTGATTGGAAGGGAGGAGACCGACTTGTTGATTGGACAGGAATTTTAAGGGAAGCTGGTTGGTGATTGGACGCAACCCCCTTAGAGACAGCGGTTGATTGGCCGCCAAATAATCGGGCACAAAAAATTGAACATAGGAAAACAATAAAATCGGAATTACGATTTAAATCGGAAGAATATCATGCCTGATCTGCAGCAAAGATACTAGTATCCGCTCTAGTATCTTTGATCTGCAGTTCCTTCCTATTGAAGAAGAACCCTGGCCCGAAACAACTCCTAATCCGTTCCCTCCACAGATACCGCCTAGCCCGCTGAGTTCCTCCAGCACTCTGTGTTTTTTCTTTAACTCTTGAAATTGAAGTTAGACATAAAGCTGGAGTAACTCAGCGGGACAGGCAGCGACTCTGAAGAGAAGACCCTTCTTCAGACTGAACTGAACTCTCATCGGTGAGAGTACTTGTGATTGTCTGCAGAAGGGTCTCGACCCGAAATGCCACCCACTCCCCGGAGCCGCCGCCCATCCCGCTGAGCCACCCCAGCCCCCCCCCCCCCCCCCAGGTCCACCTTCAACTCCAGAGCCAAACAAAAAACACAGAGTGCTGGAGGAACTCAGCGGGCCAGGCGGCACCCACAGAGGGAACGGACCAGGAGCTGCCATGGGCCAGGGTCCCCCCCCCCAACAGGAATGAACTGCAGATGCAGCCGTCCCCGCAAAACGCCAAATGATTCCGGGAATGCCGAGGCGAGAGGGTGAGTGAGAGGGAGTGAGAGAGCGAGAGAGATCCAAAGGACGGATTCGGATCCCAACTACGCCTCGCTGAGACCTCGCCAGAAATGTAAAACCTACGGCCCCCTCCAGTTCGAGCAACGTGGACCAAGATACCACGTTGTAAACAACCACATTCGCTACTTTGACTGGGAGTTCG
Organism: Malacoraja senta; assembly: GCA_038087875.1. Classification (NCBI taxonomy): domain Eukaryota; kingdom Metazoa; phylum Chordata; class Chondrichthyes; order Rajiformes; family Rajidae; genus Malacoraja; species Malacoraja senta. Next base: position 323,157,828 of record CM075977.1, on the reverse strand, counting down.
CGTTCCGCCACAGTCCCGCCAGCGGTTTACAGCTGTGTGATATCCGCTTCAGGAAGGAGCGGGTGGTCTACGAGTTGAGTCCAGGAGGTGAACTCCGTTTACGGCGGAGAGACGCCAGGTCTGATGAGGGCCAAGTACTTAGACAGTCATTATGGAATTGGGAAAAGTTCCAATGAGCTGGTGAAAGACGTGGACTGCCCTTACAGCGCCACTTTCCTCCACACTCTCCATCTCATGGAGACTGGAAACCAAAGATCCTATAGCGGAGCAAGATAGTCCACTCGACGATAAAGCTGTAGTAGGGTCATGGGTAATCTGCAGCACCATTTCCGTAACTGGCTTCCGTCTCCACTCTAGTATCTTTGCTTTGGTCATGGCTTCTTCGTGCACAAATCATCTTTTTGTTTCTCAGCTGCAGGTGATTATTTTGATATTCCTGCCTAGTCCCTCTTATTAACTTTGAACATACAAAATATAGCCTTTTGGAAGGAGCTGCAGAAAATCCTGCACCCACTTAAGCCATCCTCCCCCCTCCCACCCTCCCTCCAAGATGGACACGGAGCGATCGCCGACCCCCTTTTTTTTGTTAAAAATCTATTTCCTTCGGGTGTTTAAAAAAATTTCGCCCTTAACATTTCCGATAGCTGCCGTGACCCGTTTGATGTCATCCTTCGCTCTGCTCCTGGTCTCGGCCCGCACCGATCTGCCGGACATGCTGTGTGTGTGTGTGTTTGTTTGTTTGGCGGAGTCTGGGGGAAGAAGCGCCGGCACCAAGAGCGAGCGAACGCGCGGACAGACGGACGAAAGCAACGATCATAGAGCGGAATAGGTGACATTTCGGGTCGCCCTTGGATTAAGTAGCGCAGGATAAAGCTGCGAATTCATTCACAGGATGGAAACTGGAAACTGAAAAGTGGGGGAACGCCGTCCCCCTGCGTACACCCCCCCATTTCCATCACTGACCGCGAGAGAGGTTCTGCAGGTTGCAGGGGACTCCTCGGTGAAGTACCCCCCACCCCAGGTCCCCGATGTAGAGGGGGAGAATCCCTGCGTAGAGGGCCCCGCACCGGGGGCCCCCCTCGCAACCGAAGATGTCCTGGTTTGGTTGCTCCTGGGCCTGGCCAAGCTGGCCATCTGCGAGTCACGGTGCCAGGTGGAAGAGGCCGCTGACTGAGCCAGCTGCCTGCCCCTTTTCCGTGGTTACGTCTGTGCCCGGGTGGTGTTAGAGAGGGACTACGCGCTGTCCACGGGCACCCTGGGGATTTCCGGGACCGCTGGGCACCGTGGGGGGTTGAATGCATCCTTGACAAGGAGTGTAAGATAGGTGTATAATAGTTTGTCGTGTATTATGGTGGTGGGTTCTGTTATGTATTTTACTGTACTATATATTATTTTAATATTTAAATAAATATTTGTTATTAAAAAAATAGCTGGTTACCAAGCACACGGAACTGGGTCTCTGCGCATACCTCTGCAATTGGATCCTCGACTTCCTCAACCACAGACCACAGTCTGTTCGAATTGGCAGAAATACTTCTTCCTCATTAACAATCAGTATGGGAGCATCTCAAGGCTGCGTGCTCAGCTCCCTGCTCTACTCACTCTATACTCATGACTGTGTAGCCGGATGCAGTGCGAACTCCATCTTTCGCCGACGACACCACCGTTGTTGCACGAATTACAGAAGGTGATGAGTCAGTGTATAGAAGTGAGATCGACCGATTGCCCAAATGGTGCCAGCACAACAACCTGGCTCTCAATATCAGTAAAACCAATGAACTGATTGTGGACATTGGAACAGGAAGGATGAGGAACCAAAATCCTGTTTATATCAGGATGGTGGAGAGAGTCAGAAATCTCAAATTCCTGGGCATGCATATTTCTGAAGATCTTTCCTAGACCCAGCACACTGATGCAATTATAAATAAGCACATCAAAGACTCTACTTCCTGAGAAGGCTATGGAGATTCGGTATGTCAGAGAGGATTCTCATGAACTGCTACAGGTGCACAGTAGAGAGCACATTGACTGGTTGCAACATAGCCTGGTTCGGCAACTTGAACGCCCAGGAGCGGAAAAGAGTGCAAAAAGTTGTGAACACTGCCCAGTCCATCACCAGCTCTGACCTCCCCACCATCAATCCATCAGAGTCGCTGCCTCAAAAAGGCAGCCAGCATCATCAGACCCACACCATCCTGGCCACACACTTATTTTACCCCTGCCATCAGGAAGAAGGACAGGAGCCTGAAAACTCTAATGTCCAGGTTCAGGAACAGCTACTTCCCTACATCCATCAGGCTATTAAACACGACAACCTCAAATAAGCTCTGAACTACAATAGACTATTATTATTATTGTTTTTTTTTGTGTGTACGTATGTGTGTGTATGTGTACATGTTTATATATATATATATACTGTATATATATTTGTGTCTGTGTGTGTGTGTACTTGTGAGTATGTGTATATTTACACACTGAACTTTTTTTTCTCTCTCTTTTATAATATTGCTTACAGTATACCATATTTACATATTCTATTGTGCTGCAGCAAGTAATAATTTCATTGTTCTATCTGGGACATATGACAATAAAACACTTTTGACTCTTGACAGTTGAATAAGACGTTGGTGAGGCCACATTTAAAGTATTGCATTCAGTTTTGGGTACCATGTTACAGGAAAGATGTTGTCAAGCTGAAAAGGTGCAGACACGATTTTCAAGGATTTTGCCAGGACTTCAGGGCCTGCTATAGGGAAGGGTTGAGCAGGCTAGGACTTTATTCCTTGGAGCGCAGGAGGATAAGAGGTGATCGTATAGAGGTGTACAAAATCATGAAAGGACTGGTTGCATCATGGCCTGGTTCGACAACTTGAACGTCCAGGAGCGGAAAAGACTGCAAAAAGTTGCGAACACTTCCCAGTCCATCATCGGCTCTGACCTCCCCACCATCGAAGGGATTTATCGTAGTCGCTGCCTCAAAAAGGCAGCCAGCATCATCAGAGACCCACACCACCCTGGCCACACACTCATTTCACCACTGCCATCGGGAAGAAGGTACAGGAGCCTGAAAACTGTAATGTCCAGGTTCAGGAACAGCTACTTCCCTACATCCATCAGGCTATTAAACACGACAACCTCAAATAAGCTCTGAACTACAATAGACTATTATTATTATTGTTTTTTTTTGTGTGTACGTATGTGTGTGTATGTGTACATGTTTATATATATATATATACTGTATATATATTTGTGTCTGTGTGTGTGTGTACTTGTGAGTATGTGTATATTTACACACTGAACTTTTTTTTCTCTCTCTTTTATAATATTGCTTACAGTATACCATATTTACATATTCTATTGTGCTGCAGCAAGTAATAATTTCATTGTTCTATCTGGGACATATGACAATAAAACACTTTTGACTCTTGACAGTTGAATAAGACGTTGGTGAGGCCACATTTAAAGTATTGCATTCAGTTTTGGGTACCATGTTACAGGAAAGATGTTGTCAAGCTGAAAAGGTGCAGACACGATTTTCAAGGATTTTGCCAGGACTTCAGGGCCTGCTATAGGGAAGGGTTGAGCAGGCTAGGACTTTATTCCTTGGAGCGCAGGAGGATAAGAGGTGATCGTATAGAGGTGTACAAAATCATGAAAGGACTGGTTGCATCATGGCCTGGTTCGACAACTTGAACGTCCAGGAGCGGAAAAGACTGCAAAAAGTTGCGAACACTTCCCAGTCCATCATCGGCTCTGACCTCCCCACCATCGAAGGGATTTATCGTAGTCGCTGCCTCAAAAAGGCAGCCAGCATCATCAGAGACCCACACCACCCTGGCCACACACTCATTTCACCACTGCCATCGGGAAGAAGGTACAGGAGCCTGAAAACTGTAATGTCCAGGTTCAGGAACAGATTCTTCCCTGCAGCCAACAGGCTATTAAACACTCGAACCTCAAATAAGCTCTGAACTTCAATAGACTATTATTATTATTACTATTATTATTATTGCACTACTATTGTGTTTTTTTAGAATGTGGGTATATTTACATATATGTATATGGATGTGTACTTGTGAGTATATACACAGAACTTTTCTTTCTCTCTCGTTAATTATATTGTTTACAGTGTACTATGTTTACATATTCTGTTGTGCTGCAGCAAGTAAGAATTTAATTGTTCTTTCTGGGACATATGACAATAAAACACTCTTGACTCTTGAATAGATCGTGTAAACATCCCGAATCTCTTGTCTAGAGTAGGAGAATCAAAACCCAGAAGTTTTAAGGTGAGGTGGGAAAGATTTAATAGGAACCTAAAGGGCAACTTTTTTACACAAAGGTTAGTGAGTGTATGGAATGAGCTGCCAGTGGTGGTAGTTGAGGAAGGTACTATTGCAATGTTTAAGAAACATTTAGACAGGTACATGGATAGGATAGGTTCAAAGGGCTATGGGCCAAATGCAGCCAGGTGGGACTAGTGTTGAATGGACATCATGATCAGTGTGGGCAAGATAGACTGAAGGGCCTGTTTCCACGCTGTATGACTATGACTCAATAACTGCTGGCCACCATGGTGTCCGTCTCTCTCACACGGTTCTGTTGCTGATCCAAACATTCAAAGAGGGAAAAGTCCCCTAAGTAAAGGCTGAAGATTTCCAACAGGCTAGTTGATGATCTGGAAAGCAAGTATGGATCTCCAAGATCGAAAACAAAGGATGGTTTCTACCAGTTATCACACTGAAAGTACTTCTGATTTTCTTTCAAAATATTCATGCCTCTTTTAGGCTGGGGATCTTTAAGGCGTAAGTGATAGTCAGGCATTCTTTGCACGGGTGTGTTATGTGCCCTGTGTGTACAATGGTGTCATTGTAAATAGGAATGGTAGGAAGAATGGCACCAGTGTAGAAAGGAGAGTTTTTGGTGGGTTCTGTGCAAATTGCTCTTGCACAATTTGGAGTGGTGAACTGCTCCATGAACTGTATTGGCATTCTTACTGCATTTGTGCCGACGCAGACAGAATATTTTGTATTCTGAGCTATAATTTAACCTTTAACATGAGCTTTTGAAAAAAACGGACATATCGTTGATATATATGTTTGTGATGTTCATAATGAATTACTAAACTGTGCAAAGATGCGTTGAAAGTGTGTCAGGGGTGATGTGAAGAAGGCAGGAGAATGGGGTTAAGAGGGGAAGATAGATCAGCCATGATTGAATGGTAGACTTGATGGGCCGAATGATCTAATTCTGCTCCTATCACTTATGAACATGAAATAAGTTGCATGAACAGATTAACTGGAACCATAATTGGAGTTGTGGGGGCAGAGAGTATACACTGATTTCACAGTAGTGTGACATATTGAAGAATAAAGAAACTTTATCAGCATGAAAAGGTTAAATAGGCGAGCAGAAAAAGCAATATGAATGAACTACATACATGTAAAGACAGAGAAAGATAAAAACACAACCGAGTGAAAAACAAAATTAAAACATTGTCTTATGAAAGGCACAGAATATTGTACTCAGTAAATAATGACTGAAACAGCTGAGGTAAGCTTTATTATTTAGAAACAATGTCATTCCCTCTTCTTTCTCCTGGAAACGTATTGCTAAGTGTTCACTAATAAAATAAATGTCCCCAGATTTTACTTCCCACACTGTCATGCCGTACAAATCAATAAGCAACAGCGTGAAAATGGCTAAGTGAAGAATTCCCCGTAGTGTGCTTCACAGTGAGATTGGTGTGAATGGAGTTTAACCATTAGGCAGGACCTACTGCAGCATCACTTGCTCTGGGCAAGGGACAGGTTTATACATAATTTCACATGATTCACTCTGAAATGTGACATGCATTCAACAACTAATGGCTACTCTCATGCTTATTCAATTGTGCAATACCGATACGAATTCCACATTTAAAAGGGACTGGAATTTATTTTGCGTTGTTTTATTTTTAGAGAGTACTGTGGGCATTTAAATCTTTGGGAGGTTTGGTGTGGAATATTTCTTTTGGCTCGTAAATATTTTATTTTCCTCGTAACTATATAAAGAGTTTTGTATTACAAGTCCACCACCTATTTTCCAGCAACTGGTGGTCCGGCACCTCCTTAAATGTGGACATAATTACGAGAGTGCACTTGAAATCTCCTGTAAAATTGAAAAATGTGGTGCCTAGGCCAGGTGAGGCAGCCAATCTCAACCTCTTTGAGACATCTGTACCAATCGGTGGGTCAAATTTACCCCCTGTGGCGGGGGCTCTGGAACTCCAGCCCCGCCGGAGTTGGCAGATCCGTTTTCATAGCCGACTTCCGAGGCCGACTTTGCAGGCCAGTATCTTGGCTCTTCAGCAGCCTAGGCAGGTCATTCTGGTAGAATTGGACTCCTCTCAGAGTCCGTGACCTTTGTTGGTGTGGCAAAACGGATAATCCAGAGATGCTGTGGAACCAAATATGCTGGAAAATCGCTGGTGGGCCTGTACAGTTTTCAAGCACTGCATGTTACGCTTAGACCAATATTAACATTTATAATTTTTGTGGAATAATCATAATCATAATAATCATAATCATAATCATACTTTATTAGCCAAGTATGTTTTGCAATATACGAGGAATTGGATAGTTCAATGGTTTAACATTTCAAATATCTCAACATTTATTGTTACATGTACCTAGATAGAGAGAAATTCTTCCTTTTGCAAATAATTCAGTAAGATCATTCTTTACATAAATGCAATCATATATAATTATAAAAGTGCAAAGATTATAGTGTAAAAAGAAAATTTCAAACAAGGGAATCTTCATTAATCCGGCCAAGTTTAATGTCTGACTATGATACAACACATGCTTCAATCTTGAGGAAAAAGCACATTGCTGGGAGAACCCAATAGGACAGGCAGCACTTGTGGAGTTTAAAAGGACAGACCCGCTGACTTCCTTCAACACTTTTTTCTTTGCTTAATTCTAATATCAGTCTTTATCTTAGAGCTCTGAACTTTGGACCGGAATGTGCTGCCTGAAGCTGTGTGAGGAATGCTAACCTCTGTGAACTACATTTGATCACATTTTATACAGCATTCCATGACATGCTGGAACATAATCTGCATGGAACATAGAACATAAAACAGTACTGCACAGGAACAGGCTGCTCAGCCCACAATATCTGTGCTAAACATGATGCTAAATTAAACTAATCTCATCTGCTGGTACATGATCCATATCCCTCCACTCTCCATATGCGTATCTATAGGCCGCACATTCCAGGCACCTACCATCCTCTGTGTGAAAAACTTGCCCAGCCTATTTCCTTTAAATGCTACCACTTTACCCTCATATCTATGCTAGTATTTCAAGATTCAAGAGAGTTTATTGTCATGTGTCCCTGATAGGACAATGAAATTCTTGCTTTGCTTCAGCACAACAGAACATAGTAGGCATTGACTACAGAACAGATCAGTGTGTCCATATACCATGATATAAATATATACACACATAAATATATAAACTGATGAAGTGCAAATAAACAGATAATGGGCTATTAATGTTCAGAGTATTGTCCGTGCCAAGTTTAATAGCCTGATGGCTGTGGGGAAGTAGCCTGAAGGTAGCGGGGAGATGAGTGTGTGGCCAGGATGGTGTGGGTCCTTGATGATACTGCCAACCTTTTTGAGGCAGCGACTGTGATAGATTCCCTCGATAGAAGGGAGGTCAGAGCCGATGATGGACTGGGCAGTGTTTACTACTTTTTGTAGTCTTTTCCTCTCCAGGGCGCTCAAGTTGCCGAACCAAGCCACGATGCAACCGGTCAGCATGCTCTCTACTGTGCACCTGTAGAAGTTAGAGAGAGTCCTCCTTGACAAACCGACTCTCCGTAATCTTCTCAGGAAGTAGAGGCGCTGATGTGCTTTCTTGATAATTGCATCAGTGTTTTCGGACCAGGAAAGTTCTTCAGAGATGTGCACGCCCAGGAATTTGAAGCTCTTGACCCTTTCAACCATCGACCCATTGATATAAACGGGACTGTGGGTCCCCATCCTACTCCTTCCAAAGTCCACAATCAGTTCCTTGGTTTTGCTGGTGTTGAGGGCCAGGTTATTGTGCTGGCACCATATGGACAGTCGCTCGATCTCTCTTCTATACTCTGACTCATCCCCATCAGTGATACATCCCACAACAGTGGTGTCGTCAGCGAATTTGATGATGGAGTTCGCACTATGACCGGCTACGCAGTCATGAGTATTGAGTGAGTACAGCAGGGGGCTGAGCATGCAGCCTTGAGGTGCTCCCGTGCTGATTGTTATCGAGGCTGACACATTTCCACCAATACGAACAAACTGTGGTCTGTGAATGAGGAAGTCGAGGTTCCAATTGCAGAGGGATGCGCAGAGACCCAGTTCTGCGAGTTTGGTAACCAGCTTGGAGGGGATGATTGTGTTAAATGCCGAGCTGTAATCAATGAATAACAGCCTGACGTATGAGTTTTTGTTGTCCAAGTGGTCCAGAGCGGAGTGGAGAACCAGTGAGATCGCATCCACCGTTGATCTGTTGTGGCGGTAAGCGAACTGCAGTGGGTCCAGGTTTTTGTTGAGGTAGGAGTTGATTTGCACCATGACCAACCTCTCAAAGCACTTCAGCACCACATCGATAGTCATTGAGGCATGTCACCTTGCTCTTCTTGGGCACTGGTATGATTGATGCCCGTTTAAAGCAGGTGGGAACCTCAGACCTCAGAAGTGAGAGGTTGAAAATGTCCGTAAAAACTCCAGCCAGTTGGTCCGCACAGGTTTTTAGAACATGACCGGGTATACCACCAGGTCCAGGCGCTTTTTGAGGGTTCACCCCCTCCGAAGGATTTCCTGATGTCTGCCTCTGTGACTGAGACTGAGATACCATCACAGCGAATGGGGGCTCGGGAAGGCACATCAGTGTTCTCCCTATCAAAGCGTGCGTAAAACGCATTGAGCTCATCAGGCAGTGATGTTTCGCCGACATTCGAGCTGCCTCCTGATTTTGCTTTGGAGGAGGTGATTGCATTCAGGCCCCGGTACAGCTGACGAACATCTGTCTCATCCTCCAGTTTGGAGCAGGTCCCTTTTGGCCTTTTTGATGGCCTTACCAAGGTCGTATCTGGACTTCTTGTAGACCACTTTATCATCAGACATGAATGCCCAGTGTCTGGTGTTCAGAAGAGTGCGGATCTCAAAGTTCATCCTAGGTTTCTGATTGGGAAACACTCGGAATGTTTTTGTAGGGATGCAGTCCTCCACACATTTATTTATGAAGTCTGTAACGACTGTGGCGTATTCGTTCTAGTCCGTTGCCGAGTCCTTGAACATTGCCTAATCTACAGACTCCAAACAGTCCTGTAGCTGTAGTTGTTCCTCTGCCGCCACCCCCCCCCCCCCCCGTCCCTGACCAGCTCTGTGCTGTCCTCACCTCTGGGGGTGCGCTCTTTAATTGCTGCCTGTAGGCAGGAAGAAGCAGCACCGGGTATGGTCGGATTTACCGAAGTGAGGGAGAGGGATAGAGCGATAGGCATCCTTGATGGTGGTGTAGCAGTGGTCAAGGGTGTTTGGTCCTCTGGTGCAGCAGGAGACATGTTGGTGGAAGTTAGGGAGTGATTTCTTGAGGTTTGCCTTATTGAAGTCCCCAGTTATGGTGGTAAATGCCTCGGGGTATGAGACGTCTGGTGTTTGTTGACCAGGCGTGCAGCTCCTCCAGTGCCAGACGGATGTCTGCCTGGGGTGGGACGTAGACCGCGGTCAGGATGATGGAGGTGAATTCCCTTGGGATGTAGAAGGGACGGCACTTCATTGCCACATGTTCGAGGTGTGGAGAGCAGGAGTTGGACAGGACTGCCACGTCTGAGCACCACGCAGAGTTGACCATGAGGCAGACGCCCCTGCCTCTCCCTTTCCCAGATGCCAGTGTACGGTCCATACGGTGGATGGAGAAACCTTCAGTCTGGACCGCTGAGTCTGGGGAGCTGGGGGTGAGCCATGTCTCTGTGAAACAGAACACAGAGCATTCCCTCAGCTCCCTTTGATAAAGCAGCCTTGCCCTTACGTCCTCCACTTTATTTTCAAGGGACTGTACATTGGCCGGTAGGATAGTAGGGAGAGGGGGCCGAAGTCACCTGCGCTTCAGTCTGACCTGACGTCCTGCCCGTCGGCATGTTTCCATCCCAGGAAAAGGGTTCTGACTGTCTATCCTAGCTACACCTCTCATCGTTTTATTGTCCATCAGGTCTCCCCACAGCTTTAGGCATGACAAAGAAAACAATCCAAGTCTGTCCAATCTCTATTTGTAGCTAACACCCCCAATCTAGGCAGCATTCTGGTAAACCTCATCTACACTCTCTCCAAAGCCCCCTCATCCTTCCTGTAATGGGATGACCAGACTGCATGTAATGCAGTTACATTACAAATGGGGCCTAACTAAAGTCTTATAAAGCCGCATAATTTCCTGACTCTTCTGCTCAATGCCCTGACCAATGGAGGGAAACATACTGTACACCTCTCTTACTGCAACTACATTGTACCATGAGCACAGGGCTATCAGATGCATTGCTATAGGTTATCTTTGCAAGAAGGCATCAGGTTTCCGAATGTAACAGTTGCATATTTGTGAACTGCAAAGGGTTAAAATGTCATCAATAACCAACAAATGAAAAGAAAAGCAATTAAAATGATATGAATGGTCTGGCTAAAATACTTCTTTTTAATTTACCTGCATAACTCTGCTAAATTTTAAAAGAAGGTTTAAAATATAAATGGCCTTTCATAGTGACAAAGAGGACAGTTTCAAAGACAAGGAGTGTGTATGATTACATTTCATGACAATGTATACCAGGTTGAATGTTTAACAGTTCAGCAAGGAAACAAGCCTGAAAGATAATAACTAATAATTTGGAAGTAAATTAGTTTATTGGCCTCTGACTCATCACCAGTAATTTAATCCGTATTCTATCCGTTTTCTCCAGAAATGCTGACCTGCTGAGTTACTCCAGCATATTGTGTCTTTCACCAGTAATTTAAATGCTACTTAGATACAACAGTCTGTCTCCACAAAGATGAGTGGATAACAGGATAGAACTCAAGCCACTTTTTAAATTCTAGGTACAGCTTTTGCTGTGAATCTGAGCCAAAGAATCCAATCAGTACAAAGACTCCAAAGAGGTACAGGTCTTTAGGTTAATTGGCTTTGTTTAAATATAAATTGTCCCTAGCATGTGTCGGGTTGTGTTAGTGTGCAGGGATCGCTGGTCGGCGCGGACTTGGTGGGACGAAGGGCCTGTTTCCACACTGTATCTCTAAATTAAACTAAACTAAACAAAATATAAAAATATAAAAATTCCCTTCAAAACCAGCAATAAGAATCTTCACTTGTGCATCCTGTCTCCCAATGACAATGAAATGTCTGAGAATCAGAAGTATTTGTGAATGTGATACCTGGCTACACAATCTCTGCACTGCAGCAGTAAAGCAGAACGTGCTCCAAAAACTAAACAGCAAGTCACAAGTGAAACTTCATGAAATTCTAGTCAGACTACTGGTTCAGTAATATACTCAGCTTTAGCCTTGATATATGACAAACAGGTTTAAGAGTTTGGGAAAAAATAAAAGAGGAACCTTATTTTACTCAAATTCATAGAATGAGAATGTTTTTTTTTTCAAAAATGGTCGTTTGATCCAATTATGAAAGTGCAGAAATGTCAGGCATGGAAAGTGTCCATCTAGGTTAGCATGTCCATGTCAACAAGTTTGGATGGTAACTGGACCAGAAAGATAAACCTGGATGGTGATAGGAAAGCATTATTGTTGGCATTTGAAGATATTCAGTGTGAATACACAAATGGATGGTGTGGTCAGTGTGGATATGGTGGGCAGAAAAAACAATTTATGTGCTGTATCTCTGATTATGCGTATCAATCAGATTATTTTAGTCTGGGAATGGGGGCTGTTTTGTGGGAAGAGCCATTTTCTCCCAGAATGTTTTATACCAGCTCAAAAGATTGCAGGCTTAATTTTCACTTTGTACTTCTAATGCACTTAAATGTAAGTTGCACTTATTTGGACAAATTCTGATGAATTGCACAGAAAATGGACAGTGCAAACTAGACAGAAATTCCAAGGCCCTGATTAATGATTTTAGCTATTCCCAGCCTGAGAACAATCAAAGGCTCCAAAGATGATCCTTCAATCACATTGTGGTTGCTATCAAGTGGCCTAGATAAAAATTTATACCTGAAACCTTCATGTCCATTACAACATTCTGAAAAACCATTGAGTTTTGCTAATGTTTATATCAATTTGATTATAGAAGGTAAAATAAAACATTTTGGGGGATTTTAAAAGCAACTGTCTCTTTAGTTCTTCTTTCAGGTTCTCTGTTGAATAGAACTGAGCAGATGATGTTTGAATTGTTATATTTTTTTACTAATAACTATTATTACTTCATTAATTAATGTGATCATAAGGGGAGTGATAAATAAAGCTGTAAAGTTCAACATGCCCATTCACTTTTATTTCTTGCAAAAAAAACAACTAAAAACAATAGGAATGCTGGGGTTTGTGCATTTTTCCAGTCTTTGTTATTATTGCAGGGGTTACTAATACAAATAAAATAGTAAGATTAAACGAGAACTTACCATTTTGAAGTTTGATCTTTATTTTATGAGGAGTTACGATGAGCGATTACGTGAAGAAGCCCACCAGAGCGCACGCGTGTCAATCTTCAAAGCAGTGGTGTGAAATCACAGATAACAGTAGTCGAAGTGACATAGTAAGATTTAGAGACGACTAGAGCTACCAGATGACCTTTATGATACGAGGGTTGGGAGTGGTGGGCACGTAATCGCTCTTCGTAACTCCTCATAAAATAAAGATCAAACTTCAAACTGGTAAGTTCTCGTACGAAGTTCTTACTATTTTACTTCGGAATCACATGAGTGATTCCGTGAAGATTTCAAAGCTCTGTGATTTCATGCCGTGAGAACGTGTCCACACAACCACAACAGCTTCAATTGACAGATAAGGGAAACATCCATAATGAATAAATAATAATAATAGTACCCCTCTCATCCGGGAGAAAACTATACAACAGAACTTAAAATAGAGTTGGCAAATACCCCCGGTCTGGCAATTGGTTATTATAAAATGTTTGGAAAGTTTGTTCGTGTTACCATCCTGCAGCCGCTAGGATGTGGTCCAGCGGAACGTACATAACCCTTGCTACTGATGTTGTAGCAGCCCTGGTGGAGTGAGATTTGAAAATATCAGTATCTACTCCTGCATAAGCCAAACCCCGTTTTAACCACCTGGAGATGGTCTGAAGTGATACCTTCTTATAAAGTTTTGTGTAACTAACAAACATTGCTAGTTCAGAGCCTCTAAGGCTGTTGGTGACCTTGACGTATTGTTGTATATGTGTGACCACACATAACCGAAGGTCCATGGGGTATGCCATGAAACTAGCTCAAGACCTGACGCCCCTGGTCTGTTCTGCATAACTAAACCATAAACATAAAATATGATATTATTTGCAGATGTAACCATCCTGTTCAGTCGCAATTATGTAGTGACTGAACCCGTTACGCTGAGACCAGCGCGATGAGGACAACTACCTTATAAGAGCCGGGCCAAAGCTAAGGATGTAGCTGGAGCCCCCTGGTGAAGTAGTAATAACACAATGTCAATATCCCATACTGCCCTGTACTTGCCCTGGGAAACTTGTGTTAAAGATACCCTTTATAAACTCAATATCAGAGGGTGAAACCCGACAGAGTGGGTCCCGTTTGCTGCAGCAAATATGATGGGAAGGCACTTTGGGCACAGTTAATGGCCTTATAACAATGTATTGTCAAAGACCTATTTGAAAATGAACTCCAAACGTCAGTTATCTGTAATGTATTAAATGTAACATTAGCATTTAAACAAAACACTTCCCATCTCCTGAAGAAGAAATGTACTGCTTATTTGGTGCTATCCCTGCACTCTGCAATGAGCAAAGACATGGATCGGTCTGACAACCCGAGCCCCAGGTGCAGTCTACTCAGAGTCTGCAAGTCCATGAATTGATTTTGCATGCAGAGGCTGGTTTCCCGAACCACAGGCTGAACCAGCACATTTTTATGTTTAGAATAACCATATAAGGTTGTATGAATATTCCCGACAAAAGCGGGAACCATGGCTGCATAGGCCAGTCAGACAGTATGAAACCTGAAGCGGGATCTTGTTGAATTTACTGCTAGACCCGACTGATGAGGCAACATGGAGGAAAGAAATAAAAGACCATTCCTCCTCTGTGTAACGAGAATGTATCTCTTGCCACTGTTATGCCCCATATTTTTGCAACCGGTGAAAGAGCCTGGATGCAAACATATCGATATTCGGTGCTCCATCGAGCCATGATTTCATAAAATACTTTGTGATCCAACATTCACACTGTGTTGTCATTGATTTACGTGATGATACACCAGCGTCAAATGAGGTTAGGTAAACTATTACAGGATACTTTGACTGGATTGCACCCATGTGACTAACATATGCCACCACCATAGTGTATCAACTCGGAGTTGAGCATGCAGATTATGCATATTCGCACAATGACCCTTTAACCCATAGAATGCACCTAGTGTCTATAGGTAGTCGATACCAATAACTGAAGAATTGGCAACTCATGCAAACCTCATTCGCCTCCGAACTAGAGATGGCATTCGTAACCTTCCATCTTCGAGCACTAGCATCAGTTTGTAATAAAACTGAAGATTTACTGACCAAAACTACTGGAGCAATGCTGAATACTGTTTGTCCACCATTGTGACTTTGGTAGCTTCAGCTGGTAATAGCATAGGTCTGTTAACAATGACCTACATGGCATTTGAGAGGTTGCTACTTTGCACGATGCAAGTTCCCCCACTTTCACAGCTGAATCACAGCTACTATATTGCCAATTACACTTGAAGAATAGAAGGTTGCTTTATAACTAGGTTTTTATAGGCTTCTATTAATTCCAACCTCTTGCCCCAGGGCGGAGTCACAGGGTAATTAATAGTAAAGGTAAATCCCAATGATCAACAAGTCTAGTTGGTATCAACTTAAATTTAACTGGATGGATGAGGAACCCCAAATTCTCAAATATAGTTTGAGGCTGAAACAGTTGATTTTAGCAAAATACAGCGTTAGAATATCATTCAGTCAAGACATAACAAGTGGTTTTGAGCTCTGAGCAGTCCAAGCACCGGTTTTAGTAATTTGGTAAATAACCTGGGTGCTGGATTTAGCCCATTGTACAACACTTTAACTTCTATCACTGCCCCACCCAGATAAATGTCAAATGTCTCCGGTGATCCCTGTGAATGGGAACTGAATAGAATGTATCTTTGGATCGATGCATGCCATAAAGATCCTGTGGAAATCAGTTGTTAGTCAGTAACGAAGTTCCATATTTGGAAAAGGTTATACTGCACATACAAGTTAAATGACATTCTCCATCTCTCACAAAGAACAGGCCACGCCAGACATAATTCCATGCCTGCCTCGAATGACAACTCTGGCCTGATTTCCGAGCCTGTCTTGAAAGGCATTCCTGGCCGTAATACTGAGCTTGCCTCGAAAGGCAATCCTGACCATAATACTGAGCCTGCCTCGAAAGACAACTCTGGCCATAATTCTGGGCCTGCCTCAAAAGACAATTCTGGCCCCAATTCCAAACCTGCTTGGAACCCTGGTATTGTGCAGTTTTACATGGTTAGATGCCACTAAGTAGATGGCAATGCCTTAACCATTTGAGTGTTGTAAGACCACTAGGGCCCCTTCCATACTTATCAAGAGGAGTGCTAACCTTCTCTCCTTTCATACAACATATAAACTAATCACATGTTATCATTATCATTTGTACAACAAACAAGTGTAAATATTACCAACTTGTAAGCCTTGGTTGTAGAGAAGGACTGGTAGGGTGCGTGGATTCCACATTTTTCCTAAACCCGACTTGGGCCTTGGCTTGAAGACCTCTGCCCAGCTTTCACGCTGCCATCAGCTTCAGCGAACCGCTTACTGCCGACCTTGACTGGTCCGACAGCTTTTGCTTCCTCATCCAGGTCTTACCTGTTGAGTAGGTCTTACCTGAAGAGAACATTCAGCGGCTGGCCTCTGATGTCACCCCTGATAGCGTTGTTCACTGCCAGCACCTGTAGCATGACGGGAACTCTGGCCCCTGCAGGGTATTCTGCCAACGGCTGGTAACCAACTCTTCTGGCAGCAACACCTTCATTTGCGCGGATCCCTTGAAACCATACGCATGTGCTCCAGTATGTTCGACGGACCTACTTTAGAATTTCAGGTCAGTTACACACTGACCACTCGCACTCCCCTCCACAGAGAGGGAGATTCGTAGGCAGCCCTGAAGCAGGTGCTGCCGCAGGCCCCTGAGGATACCTGCACTGATATGGCCCCTCCTACGGACCTGTACCACGATGGAACATCACATTTGTGGAATAAACGCCCGAGGACGGTATCCATGCTCCATTTTCCTTGCGGGCACTTCTGATTTATGCCCTTCGTGCCTCGTGGTATGCTCTCCGGCTATATCTTCGAACTCATGAGTCAGAACTGACCGCGAATGCTCCCCTCATCAGAGAGGGAGACATTGTGCAGCCCTGAAACAGGTGCCGCTGCCGCGGGCTCCCGAGGAGACCCGCGCTGATAACTCCCTCCTTTGGAGAATATCATTGTGGAGCAACCTCTCCATCAGGTGCTCCATGTGGGTTTAGACGTCCGAAGACGCTACTCATTAAAGGAGGGGAACCCTCCTGGCTTGACTCCCCGAGTACATAGGCCTGACCAACTTATTGTTGGTTTTACCCCCCTTTCATGGGTACCACAGCGGTCTAGGAGCCGCTGACCGCCCTGTCAGCGACTCTGGTGGTGATACCGACTTCTCCTGGATTTACCCCCTCCACGGGAACCACAACGGTCTGGGAGCCGCTGACCGCATCGTCAGCGACTGGGGTAGCGAACCCGACGGCCGACGGCTACACGCGCTTCCGCGGTCGGGACCGGAGTCTCCCCACGGCCCATAACCGGTTTCCCCGCGGCCCGTCCGGACTGCTCCCCAACAATATCCAGCAGGAAACCTCTGTAAAAAGAGGTCCCTGCAAGAAAAAGAGAACCAGGTAACAAATACAAAACTTACTTGTAGGTTTAAACTTACTGCTGGCAGGAGCGACGCGCCTGTCAGTCAGTCAGTCATCGCGCCATGCGCTAAGACGTAATGACACGCGTGCAGTCTGGCGGGCTTCTTCACGGAATCACTCACGTGACTCCGAAGTAAAACTGAATTTGCAGTACACTTATTGTACACACCGTTATATACAAATTAGCATTTCAGATGTAAATCCAGGACCAGAGGAAGGGTGTACAACATGGGACGACATTTTAAAGCTCAGTGGTGCAGTAGAAAGGTGGTGGTAGGCTTTCCATAGCGGCGACTACAGAGGGTTTATGGCCCCAACCACGGATGAACGAAGGAGGACTGGCTGAACTTTGTTGCCTTCCACCACAGTGAAGAATGCTGAGGTGGATGTTTGTGTTAAATCTTATTGTGTATTGTGTGTTCTTTTTAAGTGAATCGCTGCTGGCAAATTCATTTCACTGCACCTTCGGGTGCATGTGATAAATAAAATTGACTTTGACTTTTGACAATGACAGTGCAAAGATGCAAAGGGAGTTGAGAATGCTGGTGCAGGATTCCCAAAAAATTAATTTGCAAGTCGAATTGGTAGTAAGGAAGGCAATCTCAATGCTGGCATTTATTTGAAGGCTGAATAAATCCCCAAGGCCTGATGGTCTGCATCCAAGGAAGTGGCTCGAGAAATTGTGGATGCATTGGTGATCATTTTCCAATGTTCTATAGATTCAGGATCAGTTCCTGTGGATTGGAGGGTAGCTAATGTTATTCCCACTTTTTAAGAAAGGCAGGAGAGAGAAAACAGGGAATTATAGACCAGTTAGCCTGACATTGGTGGTGGGGAAGATGCTGGAGTCAATAATAAAAGATGAAATAGCGGCACATTTGGATAGCAGTAACAGGATCGGTCCGAGTCAGCATGGATTTACAAAGGGGAAATCATGCTTGACTGATCTTCTGGAATTGTTTGAGGATGTAACTAGGAAAATGGACAAGGGAGAGCCAGTGGATGTAGTGCACCTGGACTTTCAGAAAGCATTTGATAAGGTCCCACAAGGGAGATTAGTGGGCAAAATTAGGGCACATGGTATTGGGGGTAGAGTGCTGACATGGATAGAAAATTGGTTGGCAGACAGGAAACAAAGAGTATGGATTAACGGGTCCCTTTCAGAATGGCAGGCAGTGACTAGTGAGGTACCGCAAGGCTCGGTGATGGGACCACAGCTATTTACAATATATATTAATGATTTAGATGAAGGGATTACAAGTAACATTAGCAAATTTGCAGATGACACAAAGCTGGGTGGCAGTGTGAACTGTGAGGAGGATGCTATGAGAATGCAGGATTACTTGGACAGGTTGGGTGAGTGGGCAGATGCATGGCAGATGCAGTTTAATATGGATAAATGTGAGGTTATCCACTTTGGTAGCAAAAACAGGAAGGAAGATTATTATCTAAATGGTGTCAAGTTGGGAAAAGGGGAAGTACAACGAGATCTGGGGGTCCTTGTTCATCAGTCAATGAAAGCAAGTATGCAGGTACAGCAGGCAGTGAAGAAAGCAAATGGCATGTTGGCCATAACAAGAGGAATCGAATATAGGAGTAAAGAGGGTACACAAAAATGCTGGAGAAACTCAGCGGGTGCAGCAGCATCTATGGAGCGAAGGAAATAGGCAACGTTTCGGGCCGAAACCCTTCTTCAGACTGATAGGGGGTGGGGAGAAGAAAGGAAAAAAGGAAAAAAAGGCGGAGGAGGAGCCCGAGGGCTGGGGGAGGGGAGGAGACAACCAGAGGGCTGATGAAGGGGAGGGGACAGCAAGGGCTAGCAGAATTGGGAGAATGCAATGTTCAAGCCCCCAGGATGTAGACTGCCCAAGCGGAATATGAGGTGCATTTCCTCCAATTTCCGGTGTTGCTCGCTGTGGCCATGGAGGAGACCCAGGACAGAGAGGTCAGATACGGAATGGGAGGGGGAGTTGAAGTGCTGAGCCACTGGGAGGTCAGGTTGGTTATTGCGGACCGACCGGAGGTGTTCGGCGAAACGATCGGCAAGCCTCCGCTTGGTCTCACCGATGTAGATCAGCTGGCATCTAGAGCTGCGGATGCAATAGATGAGGTTGGAGGAGATGCAGGTGAACCTCTGTCGCACCTGGAACGACTGCTTGGGTCCTTGAATGGAGTCGAGGGGTGAGGTGAAGGGACAAGTGTTGCATCTCTTGCGGTTGCAAGGGAAAGTACCCGGGGAGGCGTGGTACGGGAGGGAAGGGAAGAATTGACAAGGGAGTTACGGAGGGAGCGGTCTTTGCAGAAGGCAGACATGGGGGGAGATGGGAAGATGTGGCGAGTGGTGGGGTCATGTTGGAGGTGGCGAAACTGACGGAGGATCACTTGTTGTATGTGACGGCTGGTGGGGTGAAAGGTGAGGACTAGGGGGACTCTGCCCTTGTTATGAGTGGGTGGATGGGGAGAGAGAGCAGTTGCAGGGTATGGCAGAGACCCTGGTGCGAGCCTCAACTATGGTGGAGGAGGGGAACCCCCGTTCCCTGAAGAATGAGGACATTTCGGATGCCCAGGTATGGAAAGCCTCATCCTGGGAGCAGATGCGGCGTAGACGGAGGAATTGGGAGTGGGGGATGGACTCCTTACAGGAAGCAGGGTGGGAAGAAGTGTAGTCCAGATAGCCATGGGAGTCGGTAGGTTTGTAGTGGATGTCGGTAAGAAGTCTATCACCAGCGATGGAGATAGTGAGGTCAAGGAATGGTAGGGAAGTGTCGGAAATGGTCCAGGTGTACCTGGACCCCTACCTCCGCTACATCGATGACTGTTTTGGTGCCACATCCTGCACCCACACACAACTGACTGACTTCATCCGCTTCACCACCAACTTCCATCCGGCACTCAAATACACCTGGACCATTTCCGACACTTCCCTACCATTCCTTGACCTCACTATCTCCATCGCTGGTGATAGACTTCTTACCGACATCCACTACAAACCTACCGACTCCCATGGCTATCTGGACTACACTTCTTCCCACCCTGCTTCCTGTAAGGAGTCCATCCCCCACTCCCAATTCCTCCGTCTACGCCGCATCTGCTCCCAGGATGAGGCTTTCCACACCAGGGCATCCGAAATGTCCTCATTCTTCAGGGAACGGGGGTTCCCCTCCTCCACCATAGATGAGGCTCGCACCAGGGTCTCTGCCATACCCCGCAACACTGCTCTCTCCCCTTCCCCCCACTCACAACAAGGGCAGAGTCCCCCTAGTCCTCACCTTTCACCCCACCAGCCGTCACATACAACAAGTGATCCTCCGTCAGTTTCGCCACCTCCAACATGACCCCACCACTCGCCACATCTTCCCATCTCCCCCCATGTCTGCCTTCCGCAAAGACCACTCCCTCCGTAACTCCCTTGTCAATTCTTCCCTTCCCTCCCGTACCACCCCCTCCCCGGGTACTTTCCCTTGCAACCGCAAGAGATGCAACACTTGTCCCTTCACCTCCCCCCTCGACTCCATTCAAGGACTAGGTGCGACAGAGGTTCACCTGCATCTCCTCCAACCTCATCTATTGCATCTGCTGCTCTAGATGCCAGATGATCTACATCGGTGAGACCAATCGGAGGCTTGCCGATCGTTTCGCCGAACACCTCCGGTCGGTCCACAATAACCAACCTGACCTCCCGGTGGCTCAGCACTTTAACTCCCCCTCCCATTCCATATCTGACCTCTCTGTCCTGGGTCTCCTCCATGGCCACAGCGAGCAACACCGGAAATTGGAGGAAATGCACCTCATATTCCGCTTGGGCAGTCTACATCCTGGGGGCTTGAACATTGAATTCTCCCAATTCTGCTAGCCCTTGCTGTCCCCTCCGCTTCATCAGTTGTCTCCTCCCCTCCCCCAGCCCTCGGGCTCCTCCTCCGCCTTTTTTCCTTTTTTCCTTTCTTCTCCCCACCCCCTATCAGTCTGAAGAAGGGTTTCGGCCCGAAACGTTGCCTATTTCCTTTGCTCCATAGATGCTGCTGCACCCGCTGAGTTTCTCCAGCATTTTTGTGTACCTTTGATTTTCCTGCATCTGCAGTTCCTTCTTTAACACATAGGAGTAAAGAGGTCCTTCTGCAGTTGTACAGGGCCCTAGTGAGACCACACCTGGAGTATTGTGTGCAGTTTTGGTCCCCAAATTTGAGGAAGGACATTCTTGCTATTGATGGAGTGCAGCGTAGGTTTGCAGGGTTAATTCCCGGGATGGCGGGACTGTCATATGCTGAGAGAATGGAGCGGCTGGGCTTGTATACTCTGGAATTTAGAAGGATGAGAGGGAATCTTATTGAAACATATAAGATTATTAAGGGTTTGGACACGCTAGAGGCAGGAAACATGTTCCCATTGTAGGGGGAGTCCAGTTTAAGAATAAGGGGTAAGCCATTTAGAACGGAGTGAGGAAACACTTTTTCACACAGTGAGTCTGTGGAATTCTCTGCCTCAGAGAGCGGTGGAGGCCGGTTCTCTGTAAACTTTCAAGAGAGAGCTAGATAAGGCTTTTGAAGATAGCGGAGTCAGGGGATATGGGGAGAAGGCAGGAACGGGGTACTGATTGTGGATGATCAGCCATGATCACATTGAATGGCGGTGCTGGCTTGAAGGGCCCTATGGCCTACTCCTGCACCTATTGTCTATTATCTATTGCTATTTCAAGTGGATTAGAATACAAAAACAGGGATGTAATGTTGAGGCTCGATAAGGTGCTGATCAGGCCGCATTTGGAGTATTGTGAGCAATTTTGGGCACCATATATGATGAAGGATGAACTGCTTTTGGAGAGGGCCCAGAGGAGGTTTACAAGAATGATCCCAGGAATGAGTGGGTTGGCATAAGCTGAGCGTTTGTAAGCACTGGGACTGTTGTCGCTGGAGTTTAGAAAGATGAGGGAGAACCTAATTGAAACTTTCCAAATAATGAAAGGCTTTTATAGAGTGGATGTGAAGAGGATGTTTCCACTAGTGGGAGAGTCTAGGCCATAGGTCAAAGCCTCAGAATTAAAGGACATTCCTTTAGGAAGGAGATGAGGAGGAATTTATTTAGTCAGAGGGTGGTGAATCTGTGGAATTCTTTGCCATTGATTGATGTGGAGGCCAAGTCAATGGATATTTTGAAGGCAGAGATAGATAGATTCTTGATTAGTATGGGAGTCATGGGTTATGGGGAGAAGGCAGGAGAGTTAGGAGGGAGAGACAGATTGGCCGTGATTGAATGGCAGAGTAGACGTGATGGGCCGAATGGCCTAATTCTGCTCCTATCACTGCTATTTATTTTTCTATAATCCCATTACCACTCAACGACAGTTGGAGATCTTATCCTAATTTAGTCCATTTTGCTGTTCCTTCCCTGATTCAATTGTCCTTTTGCTACAAACCATGCCTTGATCATCAACTGGCCCATCTCTTCAAAGCAGTTATAAATGTTTACTCTCTAAAAACATATTATTGAAACTTCTGTGCTCTACAATCACAACTCACCAACTTGTTCCTTCCTTAGTTTTTGAAAAAGTTATTTTCTACGTAACCTGAAAGCTACCTCTCACTACCTCTTTTTTGTTGTACCAGTCTGGTTTCTATTGCTATTGAACTGAAAATGCCCTAGTGATTCATCAGTGACATTCTGTGTGAATGTGATCATGGTGTTTATCTGTCCCCAACTTATTATTAGATCTGGTTAAGCATAGTAAACTCGTGCTGTGGTTTAACCTTAATTTCCAACTCCTAGTGTCATTCCATTTCCCCATAGCCCAGTCAACTCATTTCATGCAAGGACATGTCTTCCTCTGCCCTCATGGCCACCTCTTTCATGCTTTAAGGCACTGCATGATTGTTTGCCATTGTCCCCGCTATATTTTGTCCTTCTCTGTCATTATACTTAAGCGTATAGACATCCTTCATTTTATGATAATGATACCTCTGCTCCATTAACCATGGTTCATGACTGTCACTGACGGCCAGACCACCTCTCCAACATCACAAGATGAATATAACCATTCAGTGCCAAACTGGGCTTCAAATTCCAAATTCAGTTTGTCTGCATAAGTGTTTACTTTCACCACCAATATTACTTACAATCTTCCACGCTCTGCTTTAATTGTGATTTTTATCTAAATCTGTCCCTCTTTATTGAATCCTCCTGTTTTTAAACTCTTGAGGTGCACCTCCAAAAACTTCTGCCCTACCAGACCTCATTAGGTCACAAATTAACACATTGTGTTGCATTGCATTGAACAATCATTACTGTAGCAATTGAATTTTGTTGGTTTACAATGCTTGACACAGCAACATTGCATTTTACAACTATGAAAAATCCCATCACGGCCTTTCTTCTTTCTCCTCTTTCCTGTATTTCCAGCTTATTTAGCATCTATGGCAGGGTTCCTCCCCTCTTCAGTCGAAGTAAAACCTGGTGAGGTCCAAGGGAGAGAGGGACATTGGATTTGTAATAGGCTCAATGTCAAGAAGCAAGTGTAATAAGGTCATAAGGTCTTAAGTACTGGGAACAGAATTAGGCCATTCGGCCCATTAAGTTTTCTCTGCCATTCAATCATGGCTGATCTATCTCTCCCTCCTCACCCCACTCTCCTGCCTTCTCCCCATAATCCCTTGATGGCTGTCATTTTGACAAGAGGTCTGTTACCATTGTGTTTTCACAGATGTCAGAACCATATTTGTTACTTATTAATATATGTTAATGGTTTAAGCTTAAATGTAGAAACATTGATGAATACATTTGCAGATGACGTGGAGCTTTCACAAGATATGCGTGACGTGGTCAGTTGGGCAGAAAAGTGGAAAGTGGAATTCAACCCAAAAATTGGAATTCCATCCAGACCATGCTCTATTTTGCTTTGGAGAAAGTCAAATACAAATTGGTGATCTCTTTGAGGAATTTCTCTCTTCAGTCTGCAAGGGTGATCCTGAACTTCCAGTAACCTTTAGCTGTAATTTTCTTCTCTCTTCTCACTCTGACCTATCTTCAGTCTTTTAATCTGTTTCAGTGAGGGCAAAGGTAAGGTTGAGGATCAACATCTCATCTTTTGACTGGGGACATTACAATCCTCAAGACTCAGTTCAAATCAGCGATATCAGGTTTGCAGCCTTTCCCATTCCACCGAAAGGTCATTAACTTATAAGGTTCATGCAGTTTTCTCTGTCCATAGATACTGCCTGACCCACTGAGTATTTTTCTATTTATTTCCGATTTCTAATAACTGCAGTGTTTGGATTTCACAGCTTAAGCATCTTTTACAATCTCTCCTCAGCTCCCATTTATTCTCCCTCTTTGTGGATTTCTGCCAGACAGATCAACTGTGAATAACAAGCCCCTCTCATTATTTCACTCATTTACTTTCTCTCAGCCTCCACCCTATCTCCTCCCTCTCATTTCCTCCTTAAACCCTGCATATCTCTTTGCAATTTGTAATTTTGTTTAATTTCTAGCTTTTGCTTGTGCTTATGAATTTACATGGACTAGCCTTTTAGAGATACAGCATGGAAGCAAGCCCTTCAGCCTATCGAGTCCGCATTGACCAGCAATCATCCATACACTACTTCTATCCTATACACTAGGGACAATTACGGAAGCCAATTAACCAACAAACCCGCACATCTTTGGACTGTGGGAGGTAACTGGGGCACTTGGAGAAAACCAACGCAGTCTCTGGGAGAACATACAAACTCCATACAGACAGTACCCAGAGTCAGGATTGAATCCAGATCTCTGGTGCTATATGGCAGCAACTCTACGACTATGCAACTTGAAAAATGCTTTTCCCTCGACAGAAGAGTAGTCCCAGCGCCTTTGTTATATTTCCATCCTGGGAAAAGAGAAGCACTTTCTTTAGGGAGGGATGATAGACAAACAAATGCACGATAAATAGATTGGCATGGTGGCGCAGTGGTAGAGTTGCTACCTTACAGCGCCAGGCCAGGCACCCAGATTCGATCCTGATTACACGTATTATCTGCACGGTTTGTACGTTCTCCCTGTGATCGTATGGGTTTTCTCCGGGTTGCTCCGATTTCCTCCCACACTCCAAAGATGTGCGAGTTCATTGCTGAAGCCTAGGCCCCTTTTGCACACTGTTCAGCCTCACAGGATAGCGACAACATTGAACCCTGAGATTGCTTAGAGACGTGCAGCAGCAGAAGATAAGTGCAACTTCTGGAATAGCTCAAGATTCATGGGGAGGAGGGTGCACGCCAAGGCAGGCTGAATATATAAGATCCAGCCCACTGTATTGAGAAACCCATTTTATGCAGAGGCTGTGAGGCATTATATGTGTTCGGGTCGAGACCCTTCTTCAGACTGATGAGTCTGAAGAAAGGTCTCGACCTGAAATGTCACCCATGCCTTCTCTCTAGAGATGCTGCCTGACCCACTGAGTTAGTCCAGCATTTTGTGCCTCTTTTCGGTTTAAACCAGCATCTGCAGTTCCTTCCCACATATGGGTACATGTAACTTGTCCCTCCATCATTGGCATTTTTATCTTACACTTTAAAAAAAACCCTACCTTTATTAAATTCTGAAGAAAGTGGCTTCATGCTTGCAAATTATGATTCTCAGTGCCAGAGAGAGATTTAGCAGTAATTAAGATTCAGCATGCCACTTACACTTGAATAATCATTGTAGCACTAATCATACCTCCACCCCTTTATATTTTCATTAAAGCTCTCTGAATGCAGCTTGCACATTGCTAATTATTTGAGACTAACCTCAAATCCTTCTCTGTGGTCTTGCCAATGCCTACTTATTGAGTTCCCTTATGGAGATGTGCAGTCATATCGCACCGTTCATTTCAGATGCTCACATGAGAACAATAATAAATGGCTTGCAAGTGCCTCACTAAATAAAAAGTAATATATTTACGTGACTTTTAATATCCTATTTTCACCATCTTAATTCCACTGCCAGAAATAAAAACGTTTTTTTTAAATCTTTTGTCATGACTGGGCAGCAACTGTGGAGAAATAACAAGATAATTGAAAATATTGAACAGAACAAAAATAATTTAAAAAGTAGAAACATACTCCCCCCCCTCCCCTCCCTTGCTTTCTTCTCCACTGCCTGAAATCAGTTGAGTTATGAATCTTGCACCAGATCTAAATTGGTACAGGACTTGAAGGGTGATTCCCCAAGATAAGTGCTGGCATTCTCAGTGAGACAGAGCTCTGGCATTGAATCCATGTGGAATCTTGGCAATATACTTTCAGTTTAATTTAGTTTAGAGATACAGAACAGAAACAGACCTTTCGGCCCACTGGGTCCATGCCGACCAGCGATCCCTCCACATTAACACTACCCTACACACACTAGGGACAATTTACATTTCTACCAGGCTAATTATTCAACAAACCTGTACGAGTGTGGGAGGAAACCTAAGATCTCAGAGGAAACGCATGCGGTCACGGGGAGAACGTACAAACTCCATACAGACAGCACCCGTAGTCGGGATCGAACCTGGGTCTCCGACGCTGCAAGCGCTGTAAGACAGCAACTCTACCGCTGCGCGACCTTGCTGCCCCAGATACACCGTTCACTATTCCAAAGTAAATTTCATGTCAAAATTCACGTCATTACATTTATTTCTCCATCCACAAACGCTGCCTGATCTGTTGACCATTTCAAACAATTTTTGTTTTAATTCAGATTGTCCACATCTGAAGCATTTTTTCTTTTTAATAGGAACTACAAGACTTAACTGGTCACTTTAGAAGATCCACAGCTGCGCAGCTGATAGAGCTGCTGCTTCACAGCACCAGAGACCCAGGTTCGATCATGACCTTGGATGCTGTGTGCGGAGTTTGCACGTTCTCTCTATGACTGTATGGAGTTTCCTCCGGGTCCTCCGGTTTCCTCTGACATCCCAAAGATATGCGGGTTTGAAGGAAATTGGCCTCTGTAAAAATAGCCCGTGGTGTGTAAGTATGCAAAAGTGGGATAACATAGAACTAGTGTGAATGGGTGATCGATAATTGGTGTGGACTCAAGGTACTTATGGTACTTTATATTTCAATTGTACCAAGGTACAGTGAAAATGCATTTTTGTATATAATTCAGTATAAGTATCACTACACATAAGCAGAGAATGTTTTCATTCTGTCTCTTTCAATCAATCAATCAATATTGAGTTTTCTCACCCAAAATGGCTTCAGGTTTGGGACCAAACATTTTGACTTATTGTTGATGTTTATATTTTCAAATGCCAAATTATTTTGCAGTTATTCATCATGCTGCCAAATTTCCACTTCAGAATAATGACACACTCAGTCACAAAGTAACATGTTTACCAATTTAATAGGAATACAAATTTATATGATTGGTTCAACATGTTGCCCAGGATACGATTTCAATTAAGTTGCAACAAAAATGAAACACTACCTTGCCGATGCTTTAATTGTCAGTCATATTTTACCCAGTCAATCCTTCGATACCTAAATTTAAGCCCTTGGTACTGTGGATATAGTCTTCAATAGTTTATTGTAGTCACTGATGTAAGTTAAATAATAATTTAACTCACGATACAGTTTCTTATCAAACCAGTATGAAATGGGCATTTACTTTTACCAAAGGATTCCAAATTTGACCACAGAAGATCGTTTTATCCTTGAAATGAAAAGTGAAATTTGGAATTTATAACTGAAGTGAATCCAGAATAGATTAAATTAACCAGAAGGAATTACCTACAAAGTCACACCCATGAGAATATACATATAATGGAAAATATTGTCATTGCCAATACTGTCATTTGCAGCGTTTAGGATGTAACCGGCCCCAGAGGAGGACGTTGCACAGAACAATTAGGAATGTAAGCTCCAACCATTTTTTTTCCCTGAACCCTTTAACTCCAAAATAGTCCAAACTCAAGTAAATACAACTGACCTGAAATAGGGCCGTTAGATTATTACAGCATGGAAACAGGCCCTTTGGCCAACTTGCTCATACCAGCCAACATGTCCCATCTGCACTAGTCGCACTGCCTGCATTTGCCCATATTCCTCCTAAACCTGCCATTTCCATGTACCTGTCCAAATGTTTTCCTAAATGTTGTGATAGTATCTGCCTCAACTACCTCCTCCGGCAGCTCATTCCATACACTCACCACCCTTTGTGTGAAAAAGTTACCCCTCCTATTATATCTTTCCCCTCATTTAAGCCAATGTCCTCTGGTTCTCAATTCCCCCTACTCTGGGCAAGAGACTCTGTGTGTCTACCCCATCTAATCCTCTCATGATTTTGTCCACCTCTATAAGATCACCCTTCATCCTACTGCATTTCAAGGAATAGAGTCCTAGCCTGCTCAACCTCTCCTTATAGCTCAGGCCCTCGAGTCCTGGCAATATCCTCGTAAATTCTTCTCTGCATCCTTTCCAGCTTGACAACATCTTTCTTATAACATGGTGCCCAAAACTGAACATAATACTCTAAATGCGGCCGCACAAACATCTTTCCAAAGACTGTTGTAAAATATGCTGGATAAAATGAAAATGTGAATGAAAAAGTAGTTTAATTTAGTTTAGTTCATTGTCACATGTACTGAGGTTCTGTGAAAAGCCTTTTTGTTGTGTGCTATTGTTACGACTCCCGAATGCAGGTACTTCAGAGCCGCGTAACATAAGTCAAAAACAGTTTTTTTTGTTGGTTTTTTTGAAAATATTTTTTATTGGAGATAAGTACATAACCTATTAACATCATTACAGTCTTACATTTTTAAATTTATAAATATTATCAATTATTATTACATTGTCTCCAATACCTTTGCCTTTTTTTTAAATTTTAAACTAGATAGAACTAAAAAAGATAGATGAAGTAAAGAAAGAAAAGAAAGAGAAGAAA
Organism: Malacoraja senta; assembly: GCA_038087875.1. Taxonomy (NCBI): domain Eukaryota; kingdom Metazoa; phylum Chordata; class Chondrichthyes; order Rajiformes; family Rajidae; genus Malacoraja; species Malacoraja senta. The sequence continues at coordinate 323,128,758 of CM075977.1, read as the reverse complement.
AAGAGAGAAAAAAAAAAAGAAAAAAAAAAACACAAAAAAAAAAAAAAAAAAAGAGAAAGATAGTTAAAGAAGAGTGGGAAAATTTATTAAAATAAAAAACTTCAATTCGAGATATATTCGTACATTTCAGAATATAGCATTTCATCCATTTTTTAGCCCGAGCATTAGTCAGGTTCCCCGTGCTGAACCATTCTGACCCTTTAAATAATCAATAAAGGGAGACCATGTTCCAACGAATAATTCCTGTTTGTCCAACAGGGAAAATCTGATTCTTTCCACGTTTAAGGTCTCCGTCATTTCTATAATCCACATTTTGATTGTGGGGGCCGTAGGGCCTTTCCAAAATTTTAGAATTAATTTTTTTCCCTGTTATTATACTATAATCAATAAAGTTTCTTTGTGTTGTTGTAAATGTTTGATTTAATTCTGATGTTCCGAGTATTATAATTTTGGATCCGGGTCCACTGTGTGCTGGTCACTTTAGATATTTATACTAAAAATATTTACCCAGAATTTTTTAATTTTTGTACAGTTTGCAAACATATGAGATAAAGGTAGCTTCTATATGTTGACATTTATCACATATAGGTGAGATATGTTGAAAGATTTTATGTAATTTTGTTTTTGAATAATGTAATCTATGTATTACTTTAAATTGTATTAAAGAATGTCTGGCATTTAATGAACATTGATGTATATGTTGTAAACTTTCTTCCCAAGTATCTTTCGTTATTATTTGATTTAATTCTTTTTCCCATGTTTGTCTGTGTAAGTCCGTCGATGGAATGTCACTGTCTAATAAGATATTATATATATAAGATATTAATTTTTCTGTATTAGGATGTTTATTCCAACATTCGTCAAGAATTTCTGAATTTTTAATTCGAAAGTTTTGAGTATTCGATTTTACATAATCTCTGAGTTGAAGCTATCTGAAATAATCATTTCCTCGAAGTCCATAAGTCTGTTGCAACTCCTGAAATGTCAGAAAAGTGCCTCCTTATAAAGTTGTCCCATATTTTTAAATCCATAATTCTTCCATTGTGTAAACCCCCTGTCCAACCATGAGGGTTTAAACAAAGGGTTATTCACAATTGGGAGAAAAAGTGATAAATTATCTAATTTTAATGTCTTTTTTTAATTGTTTTCCAAAATTCGTATGGCACTAAATATTATAGGGTTTCCCTATAATTTGTTTTGTTTAATTTAGATGTAGCAAATAATATCGAACCGATATCAAAAGGCAAACAATCTTCCTTTTCCATTTTTAACCAATCTGGTTGTTGTTCTATTTCTTCCAACCAGAAATTCATATTTTTAATATTAACTGCCCAAAAATAAAACAGAAAGTTGGGTAAAACCAAACCTCCATTTATTTTTGATTTACACAAATGTCTTTTGTTTATCCTATGATTCTTATAATCTCAGATAAAATCATTAACAATAGAGTCCAATTTTTTTTTAAAGTTTTTTGACAAATATATCGGAATTGTCTGAAAAAGGTATAATATTTGCGGTAAAAAAATCATTTTTATGGCATTAATTTTGCCAATCATTGAGATAGGAAGTGTTTTCCAGTATTGAATATTCTTACGTAGTTTATTCAGTAATGGGGGAAAATTTGCTTTAAATAATTATGTATATATCTTAGTTACATAGATACCTAGGTATTTAAATTTTTCGTTTACTATTTTAAATGGAAATTGTTGTATTATCTGTTTGTTATGTTCCCTTATTGGCATAATTTCACTTTTATTCCAATTTATTCTGTATCCTGAGAGTGAAATTGGGTTATTAGCTCTAATAAGTTTGGAATACTAATTTCTGGTTTTGTAATGTAAATTAGTACATCATCTGCGTATAGAGAAATTGTATTCACTGTGTCCTTTGTGATATACCCATATATTTCCGGATGACCCCTAACTCTTTCTGCAAGTGGCTCAATAGCTAGCGCAAATAATAATGGAGATAACAGGCATCCTTGTCTACAACCTCTAGATAGGCTGAATTTTGATGACAACCTTTGATTTGTTAATATTCTAGCCGTAGGATTTGTATATAACAGTTTTATCCATGTACAGAATTTCTCCCCTAGTTGCATATTTTCCATCACTGAAAATAAATAAGACCATTCAACCTGATCAAATGCTTTTTCAGCATCGAGTGAGATTATTGCTAGATCTTCATTAATAATTCTCTTAGAATAAATAATATTAAATAATCTTCTTAGATTATAATATGAGTACCGTTTCTGAATAAAGCCTGTTTGGTCAGGGTGTATTATTTTATTCATCACTGTACTTAATCTATGCGCTAGTATTTTAGTTAATATTTTCTGATCTGTATTTAAAAGTGCAATTGCTCTATATGATCCCGGATCTTCCGGATCTTTATCAGCTTTAGGAATAAGTGTTATTATAGATTCATTTAAAGTATCTGGGAGTTTCTGTTGAGTATAGATATGCTCATACAGCCTTTGTAAACGTGGGCATAGCAAGTCATAATTTTTTTTATAAAATTCAGAGCCTAAACCATCTGGTCCTACTGCTTTACCATTTTTTAAAGAGCCAATAGACTCCTCAATATCCTTTATCGTAATCTCCCTTTCTAATAATTCTCTATCATTTGAATCTAAACATTTTAAATTACATTTTAGTAAAAAATCTGCTATTCCTTCCGTTTGTGTTACAGTTTTAGTTGAATAAAGGTTATGATAGTATTGGAGAAATCTTTCATTTATGTCCTTGGGCATTTTTAATAATTCTCCTGTCTCTGTTCTAATTTTATGAATTATTTTTTCCCCTTCCATTTTTCGTAACTGACGTGCTAATAGTTTTTGTGGTTTGTCTCCAAATTTAAAATGTAATTGTTTGGTTTTTTGATAAAGTTTTATTACTTGTTCTGAATACATTTTATTTAATTTATATTTCAATACAGCAATTTTATTATGTTTTAAAATAGATGGCATTCTCGCATTGTCTAAATCTAGTTGTTTGATTTCCCTTTCCAATGTTTGTTGTTTAATCCTGTTCTCTTTATTATAAAATACTTGAGCAGAGATTAATGCACCTCGAACAAACGCTTTAAACGTTTCCCACATAAGAGAAGTAGGTGTGTCAGGGTTATCATTTACCTCAAAAAATATTTGAATCTGTTTAATAATATATTCCTGGCATGATCTTTCGTTCAAGATTTGTGGGTTAAATCTCCAATATGTTTGTTTCTCGGACATTCCATTTAATTTAATCATAAATGTTACAGGTGCGTGGTCTGAGATTATAATATTATGGTATTTTGAGTTATAAGTAAATGGGATAAACGTGGAGTCAACTAAAAAATAATCTATTCTTGAGTATGTTTTGTGTACTGGAGAGTAAAATGAATATTCCCGTCCAGTTGGATTTTCTATTCTCCAGACATCCTTAATATTAGTGGTATTAATAAATGAATTTAGAAATACACTTGATTGAGATTTTACTTTTTTTTGCCTTGATGATCTATCTAAGTATGAATCTAATGTACAGTTGAAGTCTCCTCCAATTATTAATTTATATTGTGTAAATTCAGGAATTTTATTAAATGTTTTATTAAAGAACATAGGGTTATCAAAATTAGGCCCATATACATTCAGAAGAATCACTTTTTCTCCATTTAGCTCTCCAACTAATATAATATATCTACCATCAATATCCGCTATTGTTGATAAATTCGTAAAAGGTATTCCTTTACGAATTAATATTGCAACTCCTCTGGACTTATGGGAAAAGGAGGAGTGATATGATTCAGCGATCCACTTAGCTTTAAGTCTGTGTTGAGATTCCTTTTTAAGGTGTGTTTCTTGAAGGTATATACATAGATACATAGATACATAGAAAATAGGTGCAGGAGTAGGCCATTCGGCCCTTCGAGCCTGCACCGCCATTCAATACGATCATGGCTGATCATCCAACTCAGTATCCCGTACCTGCCTTCTCTCCATACCCCCTGATCCCTTTAGCCACAAGGGCCACATCTAATTCCCTCTTAAATATAGCCAATGAACTGGCCTCAACTACCCTCTGTGGCAGAGAGTTCCAGAGATTCACCACTCTCTGTGTGAAAAAGTTTTTCCTCATCTCGGTCTTAAAGGATTTCCCCCTTATCCTTAAGCTGTGACCCCTTGTCCTGGACTTCCCCAACATCGGGAACAATCTTCCTGCATCTAGCCTGTCCAACCCCATAAGAATCTTGTACGTTTCTATAAGATCCCCTCTCAATCTCCTAAATTCTAGCGAGTATAAGCCAAGTCTATCCAGTCTTTCTTCATATGAAAGTCCTGACATCCCAGGAATCAGTCTGGTGAACCTTCTCTGCACTCCCTCTATGGCTATAATGTCCTTCCTCAGATTTGGAGACCAAAACTGTACGCAATACTCCAGGTGTGGTCTCACCAAGACCCTGTACAACTGCAGTAGAACCTCGCTGCTCCTATACTCAAATCCTCTTGCTATGAAGGCCAACATACCATTCGCTTTCTTCACTGCCTGCTGCACCTGCATGCCTACTTTCAATGACTGGTGTACCATGACACCCAGGTCTCGCTGCATCTCCCCATTTCCTAATCGGCCACCATTTAGATAATAGTCTGCCTTCCCGTTTTTGCTACCAAAGTGGATAACCTCACATTTATCCACATTATACTGCATCTGCCAAACATTTGCCCACTCACCCACTCATAATATCTGCTTTGATTAAATTTAGATGTGCCAAGACTTTACCTCTCTTAATTGGTTCATTGATTCCCTTGACATTCCAACTACAAAATGTTATTCCCTGACCCCCTCTTGTCATATTAACATCTTGCATATTATTTCTAAGGTGGTCTATAACCGAGCAGAAGGTGCAACACATAAAACCTGACCTTGCTCCTGAACCTCAAATAGATGAATTTAAAAATCATATACATCGTTCTTCCGAACACATCTCCTTGTATTATTCTTGTTTTTCCATTCAAACATTAAGTTATAAAAAGTTATAAAAATATTTAAAGTGAAATAAGTGATAGAATTGGTTAGTATAGGGTGAAAGAAAAAAAAATACATCTACAATTAGTGTAGTTAGTGATAGCCACACTAACGTGGCTAGAATTCTAAAGACTTCCGTAGCCTTTGTAAAAAAAAAAAAAATTCCCAGCTCCGTGCCGAAAAAAAAAAGATTATTTCTAATAATCAAATAATTTCTTTGGGAGTAACAAACATATATACATACCCATATATACGCACACATATACATACATATATACACATACATATATATATATATATATATATATATATATATATATATATATACCCACATGCATACATACATAAGCACGCACCCCTGCAGAAAAGACCGAGAACAGCATAAATTCATAATGTTGTTATACTCTACATATCATATTAATATCCTCGTTAAATCTATAAATTTAATTTTAAATTGAGAAATAATTAGTTATTAATCATTGTTATCAATCATACCCAGTATTAAATTTTTATGAGTAATATAAATGTTAATAATTTTAGTAGTAATATAGATATTTAATAAGTATTAGTTATTACATATAGTTAGATATGAATATACAGATAATAATAGTGATTAATAAAAATATTTAAAAAAATTAATTAAAAAAAAACCCACGGTTTTCTCCAATGTCCACCGTCCATTCGGTTTTCAAATGTCCTTAAAGCTCTTAAAAGAACTTTAAAGATCCTTTTAGATCTGGCGGTCCCGTTAATCCTTGACTCCTGAAGGGTAATGTAAATTCTTCAGTCTGCGGTCACGTTCCCAATTTCTTTGGCGAATTCCAGTGCTTTTTCATGGTCTGTAAAAAATTGCTCCTTGTTCTTGTAGGTGACTCTTAGTCTTGCGGGGTAGAGCAGGCCGTATCTCAAATCAGGTACATTCTTCAGTATTCTTTTTGTCTCAGTGAACTGCGCCCTTTTCTTGAAGACCTCTGCCGGATAATCTCGGTAGATACTGAACCTCACACCTTCAAAATGGAGCTGTCCGCCTCGGACAATTTTCTTCATTATTTCGTCAAATTCATGATCCAGTTGCACCTTTACGATAATTTGTCTTTGATGGGCATCATCTTGTGTACGACGCCGCTGCGCTCTATGAGCTCGACCGAGTAAAGGTTTTTGATCCAATTTTAAGACTTTTTGTAGTAGGTCTGCCACAAAATCCCAAGGGCCCATTTCCCTCTCACTTCCTTCTTTCACCCCTACAATTCTTAGATTCTTACGTCTTTGACGCCCCTCCAAATCGGTACATTTATCACTTAATTTGATCACCATATCGGTGAGGCGTTGGTTTTCAATAATGAGTCGACCTACAGTTTCCCCACCTGTCGCCGCCCATTTCTCAAGTTCGGTTATCGCTGTTCTATGTTGTTCGAGTTCTTGATGAATGGGGTCCACCTCCCTTTTAACGCTCGCTTCCACCGAAACGAGCCTTGCTTCCAGCACTTCCATCTGTTCCTTGACCTCCTCCTCCCTCGACCTCTTCCAGACTTCCGGTATTTCTTGAACGGTAGAAAGCATTTCTGCTTTAAAATCTACCTTAAAAGAGTTAAGTTCCTCTTTAAAATCCTCTTTAAAATTCACTCCAAAGGTTTTCAATTCAGCAGCGAGAAAAGCTTTAAGATCATCCATTTCAGTCTTTTTCTGCTTTGTTTTCTTCGGAGGGTCTTCCTGGGCAGTCGTTGTACCTGAGGCCGAGGCCTCAGTTGGGCCTTCCTCTTCCATCGGTGGGGGTTTCCCTTTAGGGTTTTTTTTTTGTGTCCCACGGGAGGGGGGGGGAACGTTGTAACGACATACCGTCCAAGTCGCGTTCCTGATGACGTCACGCGGCAGGCAGCCGTTCAGATCGCAATCGCTGCAGGTAAGACCCGATTTTCTCCCGTTTTCAGTTTTCTTCGGCACGGAGCTAGTTGGCGCTGGACTCAAGCCTCCATAGCGCCACAGGTTTAAGTTCAAAAATAGTTTTAATTATTTCAATGGGACACAAAAAACCCAAACGTGATTCAAACAACCCAGTCAGGGATAGGAATGGACTAACAAACAATTTAATGGTGCTCCAGCCAGCCACGTGATGGACCGTCGAACCGGAGTCTCTAACCTGCCTAAAGATATATAACCCTGAAACAAAATACACGAAAACTCTTTGGTCAGCCCTTATCCGTCCCAATTCAATGTTTGTTACTAATTAATGTTGAAAGTACACAAAGTTCTATGCCATGTGGCCGTTCCTTCTGCAGCTCACTCCAGCAGTCAGCTCACAAGTCAGGGTCGCCGACGAAGAGAGAGAATCCTGGGTAGACTCTGGTATTTAAGCTTCAGATGAATCACCCGTACAGGCTTAGACGAAACCGAAGGACACAGCATCTCCCCATCAACTTCCACAGGCTCCTGCTCATGGTACTGCTTCATCATGTTGACATGACAGAGCTGAGTCTTACGCCTTTGATCAGGGGTACCTATAACATAATCCCTTTCACAAACCTTCTTAACCACCTGATAGGGACCGCTATACCGAGCCTGCAGACTGGAACCAGGAATAGGCAACAACACCAGGACCTTGTCACCTGGAGAAAAATTCCTACTAGAAGCCTTCCTGTCGAACCTCCCCTTCATCCTAGACTGGGCAGATGCAAGATTACCCATTGCCAGTTCGCATGCCCTCTTCAGTCTAGTCCGAAAGGTACAGACGTGGTCTAAAATACTTTGTTTTGTATCCTCCTGCAACCATTTCTCCTTTAGGACCCTCAACGGACCACTACAGTATGCGCGAACACCAGGTCAGCAGGACTGAACCCTAAAGACTCCTGCACGACCTCACGCACCGCAAACATAACTAGATGAACCCCCTCAACCCAGTCTTTTTCAAACTCCAGGCAGTAAGTCCTCAACATCGATTTCAAAGTCTGGTGAAACCTCTTGAGCACTCCCTGGCTCTCATAGTGATACGCACTGGAGTAACAATGCTTAATATCTAACAACTTCATTACCTGACCAAAAACCTTCGACATGAAGTTGGAACCTTGGTCACTCTGCACCACCTTGGGCAAACCGAACAACGAAAAAAACATAGTGAGAGACTTCACAATGGTAGGGGCAGTAATTCTACGCAAAGGGACCACCTCCGGAAAGCGGGTAGACGCACACATAATTGTCAATAAAAACTTGTTGCCCACCCTTGTCCGAGGTAGAGGACCCACACAATCAACTAAAATCCGCTCAAACGGCTCACCGACCACAGGGATTGGATATAAAGGCGCAGGAACAATCGATTGGTTCGGCTTTCCTGCCACCTGGCAAATGTGACAACACCTGCACTGCTGTTTCACGTCCCTTTTCAACCCTGGCCAAAAAAAATTCCGTAAGATATGGTCATACGTCTTATTGACCCCCAAATGTCCACCCAGAGGACCATCATGAGCTAAACCGAGTATCTCGTCCCTATACCGACGAGGTATCACAATCTGATCAACCACGCTCCAATCATCATGCCCAGATATATCCAAGGGAGACCACTTTCGCATCAGTAAGCCCTCCCTTAGAAAATACCCCTTTGCTGTGCAATCCATATCCCCCTCAGGCACCACGCAGTCGAACAGCTCAGATAAACCTGGATCACTCTTTTGCTCCTCAACCAGCCGGTCACGTGACAGTGACACCGGCCCATTTCCAGACACTATCCCCTCTTGAGACGTAGAAACACCCTTCACAACACAGGATCCCTCATCCTGATCCCCAAAAATGCTCTCACTTAGGTCCACTACATCCACAAACTTCGCCTGGCTCTTAGCCATAGCCCTCGTGACAGCACAAGCTGCGAAGACCCTCGGATGCTGCATAGCCAATCTATCAGGACTCTGCACCATCGGAACAGCCGTCACCTCAGGAGTAACTAAAACTCTACCTCCTGCCAAGTCATTCCCCAAAATTATTGAAACTCCCTCAACGGGAAAACACGGCCGTAACCCAACAGTTACCCGGCCTGAAACCAACTCGGACTTGAGACTCACGGTATGCAAAGGCACTACCATGCCCTCCATCCCGAATCCTACCACAGGGACACTTGACCCAACCGATGATTACCCAGAAATCGGCAGTACACTCTCCAATATAAAGGACTGAGTAGCACCAGTATCACGCAAGATAGATACTGGAATTCTATCACCCCCATCCTCCAGAGAAACAAAACCATTCATGATGAACGCAGAATAATTCCTACACTCATCAGACTCAGGCACGTCAGGTACCACAGGTGCCTTCTGTGTACCCACCAAAGCCACAGGCTTTGCATTTTTCTGCTTCAGAACGGGACACGCCTTTAACATGTGTCCTCTTCCTCTACAATAGTAGCACACAGGACCTTTGTTAGTCCTCAAATTTCCGTCAACCTTATCAGCTCGGACCTCCCCCTGTATCAACGTGCTGCCACTTGCAGGCACAGAAACACCTTTGACACTGCCACCGGCGACACCACCACGATCAACCGGCTGTGCACCAAAACTATAGGAGCGCCCAACAACATCAGTTATATGAGTCAATACATACTCATCTGCCAACACCGCGGCCTTAGACACCTCATTCACCTTCTGCTCATTAAGGTAAGTAGTAACCCTCTCAGGGAGACAGTTCTTAAAGTCTTCCATTATCATCAAGGCCCGCAGTTGCCCAATATCCTTCACTCCTTGAGAAGCGCACCACCTGTCAAAAAGTGCCTCCTTCTCCCTAGCAAACTCCACATAAGTCTGACTATCAAACTTCCTAAAGCGCCGGAATTTCTGCCGGTACGCCTCTGGAACTAATTCATAAGCCCTTAATACTGTAGACTTCACACACTCATAGTCCAGACTGCTTTCAACAGACAAAGACGAGTACACATCCCGTGCTTTACCCACAAGGACACACTGCAATAGCAAGGTCCACACGTCCCTAGGCCACTTCAGTGATATAGCCACACGCTCAAACAAAGTGAAATATTTATCAACTTCTTTTTCACTGAACGGTGGAACCAAACGAATATTTCTGCTCACATCAAACTCCCGTTCCCTAGAAGGAACCCGGGAGGCATCCAATTCCTTCTCCCACAGCCTTATCACTGCCCTCTTGGTTTCCTCCTCAACCCCACGCAGCTGAATCTCTGCTCTTTTGGTCTCCTCCTCTGCTTTTTTGGTCTCCTCCTCTTTCATTGCCAGCTCTAACTCCTTCAACCTAATGACTGCCTCCATGTCCTGACCAGGCTGAACAGAAGGTGTGGGACTGTCTGCACCGCCAGGCAAAACCCCACCCTCCACTAACGCAGCCCACAACACCGATTTAATGGACTGTTTATTTGAATGTGGGTTAATAGGCACTTCATAGTTCCCTGCCAGAAAAATCAAATGCTCCTTCGTACATTTATCAAACAACTCCCGACTAGGAGCCTCAATAAATTCCTTCCCTTTAAACTCCATATCTAATGTAGCACCAAACCACCAGCCAAACCCTGGGTACCAATGCTACCACAAACAGGGAAGAAAAATTTCCCTTACAACACACAGACTTCCTCAGTCACCAGAAGCCTACCAAAAAAAACTCCAAAAACGTCTAGGGTCCTCAAAACTTAGGATGAGCCCCCCATTTTGTTACGACTCCCGAATGCAGGTACTTCAGAGCCGCGTAACGTAAGTCAAAAAACAGGTTTAAGTTCAAAAATAGTTTTAATTATTTCAATGGGACACAAAAAACCCAAACCTGATTCAAACAACCCAGTCAGGGATAGGAATGGACTAACAAACAATTTAATGGTGCTCCAGCCAGCCACGTGATGGACCGTCGAACCGGAGTCTCTAACCTGCCTAAAGATATATAACCCTGAAACAAAATACACGAAAACTCTTTGGTCAGCCCTTATCCGTCCCAATTCAATGTTTGTTACTAATTAATGTTGAAAGTACACAAAGTTCTATGCCATGTGGCCGTTCCTTCTGCAGCTCACTCCAGCAGTCAGCTCACAAGTCAGGGTCACCGACGAAGACAGAGAATCCTGGGTAGACTCTGGTATTTAAGCTTCAGATGAGTCACCCATCACCTGACGCAGCTTGGCCAATCGGGTACAGGAGCCTTTTAACCCTTTGATTTCAGACTCACAGCCACAAGGCCTGCACTGGGGAAAGAAACAGATAAAGGTAAGTACATAGCGTTCACCAGGTGGGGAGAGCACCTAACAGCTATGCAGTCAGCAAGAAATACCTGATTACAATCAAGCCATCCATAGTGTACAGATACAGGATGAAGTGTATATTATTTAGTGCAAGATAAAGTCCAAAGACATATACACAAACAGTAGGCACAAATGGTATGTACCTTGTTTAAGGGATATTATTCTCCAAGCCAGTGAAGTGATGAAGTCAATCTCTAGAGACCTGAAGCTCCAACGAAAGTTGCCACTTTATGTAATGAATGAATGAATTCATTCATTTATTGGCCAAGTATTCACATACAAGGACTTTGCCTTGGTGCTCCGCCTGCAAGTGACAACATGACATACAGTGACAGTTAGGAATGACACATAAAACATTAAACATTAATAATAAAACATTATTGGTGTACCAATATGGTATAAGAGAACATTGCACAATGAGGGGCCAGCTATTCTGATTGGATATAAGCACATTTGAAGAACAAAGAAAAGCTCTCTCTCAGTGTCCTGGCCAAAATTATTTCAAAATACCAATGCTCCCATAATATTCACTTAGCTTGTTGCATTTAGTGGGATCCTTGCGAGGTGCAAACTGATAACTGCAATTCTGTAAATTTCAATAGCATTCTCTGGGGATGTGTGCATTTCTGATAAGGCAAACATTTCTTGCCTACGTTTCATGTGCAACGTTTCATGAGTAATCACACTCCAAGGGATGCTCATATTGTGATGCAGAAGAGGGAGGCAGATGATTTTGACCCAGTGACAATGAAGGAATTGCATCAGATGTTTAACTGAAGATAGTGTGTAACTTGGAGAGGAATGTAAAGTTAGTAGCATTCTCATATGGTATGAACCTGTTGTTTCAGTCATAGAGTCACACAGCATATGGCATGCCAACAGGCCCTTCAGCTCAACCTGCCCATGCCGATCAGATTCCCCATCTAAGCTAGTCCCATTTACCTGTGTTTGGCCCATATAATAATAATAATAATGCATTTTATTTGCTGGCGCCTTTCTGGACACCCAAGGACACCTTACAGGACATAAAATCACAATACATTTATCAATATTAAAATCTAGTTGATTAAAACAAAAAACAGTTTTTACTTTAAGGGCCCCCATACAAAAGTCTCCAGGACACCCCACAATCCAACAAAGAAACATACAAACATACAATCAGAGCAAAACAAGTTACAAAGACATCACAAATACACAAACCAAAACAGAAACTTGATCCAAAGAAGACAATAACAAAACTCAGAAAACACAATATGAAGGGAGAGCAGCGGCAGCCAAACCGCGCCAGCGTACACTCTCCCCTCCGACCGCCATGTTGGACACAGACCCACAGACCAACACAGACACACAACACCACACACAAAATCATCCCCCCACATTGGTTACCACTGTGGGGGAAGGCACAATGTCCAGTCCCCAACCCAGTTCTCCCCAGAGTCAGGCCCATCGAGGCCGCCACAGTTGCCTCTACGGAGGCCCGATGTTCCTGGCCGTCGGGAGAGTCCTCGCAGCGGCTGGAACGGCCGGTTTCCCAGCGGAGTCCATGGCACCTGAAGCCGACAGGGCCGCGCCGATTTGGAGCCACGATTAGGAACCACGAGGCTCCCGATGTTAAAGATCGGCGCCGCCGCCCACAGCTGGTCACTCCGCAGACCGGCAGCCCGGAGGTGTTGATCTCGGCGGTCATCGCATACCGGAGCTCCAGCGTGCCGATCCAGCGCGGCGACCCAGGCAAGGCATCGCCCGCTACGCTCCACGATAGCGCTCCAGCGCTGTGCCGCCGACCGAAGCTGAAGGTGCTGGGCGGTCCCCGTCAGGAAACGGCGCTCCATGCCCGCTGGTAGGCCACGAGGACGGGTCGACGGGGCAGCCCGGAGAAAAAGCTGCCTCACCGACCAGGTAGGGACCTAGGATATAATTACCCCATTCACCCTACACTTAAAAGTAGAATACTCCCACACACTAGACAATGGACACAATAAAACTATTTAAAAAAAGGTGATTTGAACGGACGGCTGCTGGTTAGCAGCCGTTCCCCAACATGGCTCCTCCTCCATGTACCTGTCCAAGTGTCCTTTAAATCAGTGATGTGCGGTGAGGTCAATGGCCGAGGAGGCACTGGCTAGTATCAGTGGCCCGGCCCTCACGGTATTGATCACCGCGTCTCCTTGGGGAGAGAGAGGGGTGGAGCCGGGGCTGTGTGCGTGAAGCAGGGCGACTGGAGGGGTGGGAGCGTTGCCCCGGGACCGTGAGGGAATGACCCACCTCCCCCTCTCCCCCTTCTCCATTCCCCCTCACCCCCCCTCCCCATCTACCCCTTGCTTCCCCCTCTACCCCTCTACTCTCTCTCCACCCTTCTCATCCCCCTCCACCCGATGTAGATCTACCCGAGCCGAGAGTACATTACTCCAGCGCGGGGCCCAATTGGGAGCTCTCAGCAGGCCAGAGCCTCTGAATCGGCCACTACAAATCAATGAATCAACCTACAAGTCAGCGCCGCCCGCGGCTGGAAAGTCAGCGCCACCAGCGGTGGAATTCAGTGCTGCGCTGCCACTGCTGAAGCTAGCTAACGTGGAGGGAGAGTGAGGTAGCGTCAATTATATGGGCTGAGCCTACGTAATTGATGCTCGCTCTCCCTCCACTGGGCTCAAGACACGCCCCTCAGTGAGGCAGATGTGATCGCTGCCTCCCCTGGTGCTTTTTCATTGCAGTTTTATGACGAGACCAGCGAGCCTAAATTGAATATATTTATACGTGAAATAAGCTACCGGGACTATGGAAGGCGGGGACATGTAATGAAGGGGTTTACAAACATTACATTGGTGACATACAGAGAGATAGTAACAGGCAAACGCTTATTGCCCGCGCTCCATCCAGTTTCTGAGGGGTTGTGCAATCAGAGGGGAGGCTCAGCTCGTCGTTGCCTCACCTCTCATCTCTCCCTGTATTTGCAGCGGAGCTGTGCACATTTGGCGATTTTGACTATAAAAAATAATTAGATTCATATAGAAATGACATATATACCACAGATCAGTGGAAAAATCTTTATATTTATTTTATTTTATTATTATTTTTCTTTACTTTTCTTAACAGCGATTTTCATTGGGAGTATGACAGGTGAGGCTCTGCCTCCCCTGCCTCCCCTGACTCCCCTGCCCGCATGTCCCTGCTTTAAATGTTATAACTGTACCTGCCTCTGGCAGCTCGTTTCATATACCCACCATTCTCCATGTGAAAACGTTGCTCCATGTGAAAATGTTTGTATTAAATCTTTCTTCTCTCACCTTAAAACTATGTCCTCTAATTCTTGATTCAACTATCTTGGGAAAAAGACTCTGCATTCACCATATTTATATTAACTTCATGGTTTTAAGATCACCTCTCAACCCCCTGCTTTCCAAAGAATAAAGTCTTAGCCTTCCTAAATCATGCCCCATAGCTCACAATCTCAAGTCCTGGCAGCATCCTTGTGCATTTTTTCTGCACCCTTCCCATCTTAAGGGCATCTTTCCCACTGCAGAATGAACAAAACTGAATAAAATATTCCAGACGCTGCCTCACTAATGTCTTGCACAACTGTAGCATAACATTTCAAATTCTATAATTAATTCCCTGACTGATGAAGGTTAATGTACCGAAAGCCTTCGTCACCACCCTTTCCACTTTCAGGGAACAATGTACTTGTACTCCTAAAACTATCAACTCTACAGCACTCCTCAGTGCCCTAATATTCACCGTGAAGGTCCTCCCCTGGTTCAACTTCCCAAAATACCTAGCTTACCTAAATTAAATCATTAGCTGTTCCTCTTTTTTTGCAGGAAAAATGTTCCTGATGGTGGGGAGTCCAGAACCAGGGGTCACAGTTTAAAAATAAGGGGTAGGTCATTTTGGACTGAGATGAGGAAAACCTTTTTCACCCAGAGAGTTGTGAATCTGTGGAATTCTGTGGAAGGCAGAAAGGTGAAATTTTTATGGGGAACAAGGAAATGGCAGAAGAGTTGAACAGGTACTTTGGTTCTGTCTTCGCTAAGGAAGACACAAACAATCTCCCAGATATATACTAGAGGTCAGAGAATCTAGGGAGACAGAGGAACTGAAAGAAATTTGCATTAGGCAAGAAATAGTATTGGATAGACTGATGGGACTGAAGGCTGATAATTCCCCAGGGGCTGATGGTCTGCATCCCAGGATGCTTAAGGAGGTAGCTCTAGAAATTGTGGATGCATTGGTGATCATTTACCAATATTCTTTTCTTTTCTCTCTTTTAATTAATTAATTTATTTATTTATATGTTTAGATTATTCTTTATTATTTTATTTATTTATTTATTTTTTTCTTTTAAAATCTTTTTATAATTTTTTTTCAAAAACAAAAACAAAAAAACAAAAAAATAATGATAAACATAACAATGATATTGATACATAGGGATCAGGATTATATTAATAACAGGTATAACCTAAATATGAGTCCAGTGTCAAAATGCACATTGAGTATATAGTTAAGTGTTTAAAAGAGAACTTGTATGTATAAAAACAAAAAGATAAAAAGAAAAGGAAAAAAGAAAAGAAGAGAAAAAAGAGAGAAACAAAATCCCCTAAACTAGAAAAAAAAAAGCAAAACAGAATCTGGGCTGCAAAGAATTTCAACAATTTAAGTCCCTGTTTGTCGTCAAGTCCATTCCACCGTATAAAGGTAAAATAATTATTATAACGGTTGGAGAGGGGACAATTTATATTGTGTGAAAATGTTGAATAAAGCTTCCCCAAGTCCTACCAAATTTAACCAAGGGTCCAACAATGTCACTCCTAATTTTTTCTAAATTTAAACATGATATCGTTTCAGAGTACCAATGGAGTGTGGTCAGAGGATTAGAGTCTTTCCATTTAAATAAAATAGATCTTCTGGCAATTAATGTAGTAAAAGCAGTCAGCCGATGGGCAGAACGGGACAGATGAGTAGAATCTAACATTGGTAGCCCAAAAATTGCAGTAATAGGATGAGGTTGTAAATCAATACCTAAAACTACAGAAATAGTATCAAAAATGTATTTCCAATATTTTTCCAAAAGTGGGCAAGACCAAAACATATGAGTCAGTGAGGCCACTTCAGAATTACATCTGTCAACCAACGTTCAATAGATTCAGGATCAGTTCCTGTGGATTGGAGGGTAGCTAATGTTATCGCACTTTTCAAGAAAGGAGCGAGAGAGAAAACGGGGAATTATAGACCAGTTAGCCTGACATCGGTCATGGGGAAGATGCTGGAGTCAATTATTAAAGAAGTAATAACAGCGCATTTGGATAGCAGTTAAAAGATTAGTCCAAGTCAGCATGGATTTATGAAGGGGAATCCTGCTTGACTAATCTTCTGGAATTTTTTGAGGACGTGACAAGTAAAATGGATGAAGGAGAGGCAGTGGATGTAGTGTATCTGGACTTTCAGAAAGCCCCACACAGGAGATTAGTGGGCAAACTTAGAGCACATGGGATTGGGGGTAGGGTATTAACATAGATAGAGAATTGGTTGGCAGACAGGAAACAAAGTGCAGGAATAAACGGGTCCTTGTAAGAATGGCAGGCAGTGGGCGAGTGGACTGCCGCAATGCTCGGTGCTGGGGCCGCAACTATTTACAATATACTGTATATTAATGATTTAGATGATGGAATTAAAAGTGACATTAGCAAATTTGCTGATGACACAAAGCTGGGTGGCAGTGTGAACTGCGAAGGGGATGCTAAGTTGCAGGGTGACTTAGACAGGTTGAGTGAGTGGGCATATGCATGGCAGATGCAGTATAATGTAGATAAATGTGAAGTTATCCACTTCGGTGGCAAGAACAAGGAGGCAGATTATTATCTCAACGGTGTCAAATAGGAAAAAGGAAGTGCAAGAGACCTGGGTGTCCTTGTACACCAGTCACTGAAAGTAAACATGCAGGTGCAGCAATCAATGAAGAAAGCTAATAATGAGAGGATTTGAGTATAGGAGTAAAGAGGTCCTGCAGTTGTACAGGGCCCTGGGGAGACCACATCTGTAGTATTATGTGCAGTTTTGGTCTCCTAATTTGGGGAAGGACATCCTTGCTATTGAGGCAGTGCAGCGTAGGTTCACGAGGTTAATCCGCGGGATGGAGGGACTGTCTATGAGGAAAGATTGGAAAGACTGGAGTTTAGAAGGATGAGGGGGAAATCTTATAGAAATATATAAAATTATAAAAGGACTGGACAAGCTAGATGCAGGAAAAATGTTCCCATTGTTGGGGGAGTCCAGAACCAGGGGCCACAGTCTAGGAATAAAGGGGAGGCAATTTAAAACTGAAATGAGAAAAAACTTTTTCACCAAGAGAGTTGTGAATTTGTGGAATTCTCTGCCACAGATGATAGTGGAGGCCAATTCATTGGATGAATTTAACAGAGAGTTAGATAGTGCACTAGGGCTAGCAGAATCAAGGGGCTTGGGGAGAAGGCAGGCACGGGTTACTAATTATCACAATGAATGGCGGTGCAGGTTCAAAGGGCCAAATGGCCTCCTCCTGCACCTATTTTCTATGTTTCTATGTTTCTAGCCCGCAGAAGGACAACGTGAGAAACTTTAATGAAATGAATTAACATACAGTATTTCAATTTTTAAAAGAGGTTTGATAAAGCTACAGGGAAACAAATGAGCACATTAAAAGAACTGATCATCTAAATAGTGGAATTCTAAAAAAGTTAAACATTACATGATGGGACCTGGGGAAGCTTAATAAAATAATTGAAAAGCCACAAAACATCCTATTTTTACACCAGGTTATATTTCCTATGTTCGCTCATCCCTCCTGCCCTCATCGACCACTGGTACTTTCTCCTGCAACTGATAGAGATGTAGAAACATAGTAACATAGAAAGTAGGTGCAGAAGTAGGCCATTTGACCCTTCGAACCAGCACCACCATTCAATATGATCATGACTTCAATATGATCATCCAGAGTCAGTACCCTGTTCCTGCTTTTTCCCCATATCCCTTGATTCCTTTAATCCTAAGAGCTAAATCTAACTCACTCATGAAAATATCCAGTCAATTGGCCTCCACTGCCTTCTGTGGCCAAGAATTCCACAGATTCACTACTCTCTGGGTGGACAAGTTTTTCCTCACCTCAGTCATAAATGGCCTACCCCTTATTCTTAAACTGTGACCCCCTGGTTCTGGACATCCCCAACATCGGGAACATTTTTCCTGCATCTAGCCTGCCCAATCCCTTAAGAATTTTGTATATTTCTATAAGATCTCCTCTCAACTTTCTAAATTTCAGTAAATCCAGTGTAAAAACACCTCTCCCTTCACCTGCTCCTCACCATCCACCAGGGATCTAAGCGGCCCTAAGATTGACCTGCACCTCCCCCAGCCTGGTCTACTGCACTCAGTACACGTGACGTGGCCTCCTCGACAATGGTGACTCAGGAACCATTTTGTGGAGCAACTGCGCTCTGCTTCCATCCCAATCTGATGGTGAAATTTCATTGTAACTCTCCTTCACACTCCCACACCAACCTGTCTGTCCTCGGCTTTCTCCATTGTTATGGAGAAACTAAATGCAAATTGGAGGAACAATATCTCTTATTGCATTCGGGTAGCTTACAACCCTATAGAATGAATGTTGAATTTTCCAGTTTCATGTAACCCATACCGCCATTGTTCTCTTCCCAAACACACTTGCCTGAACACCTGCGCCCTTCATTCATCCCTCCCTTCCTTTCCCCGACGTTCCATCTGCCCTTTATCCCCACCCCGTCTGGCTCCACATATTACTCACCTGCCCTTGTCCCACAACATCAGCCCCATCTGATTTCAGCTGCCCATCAGTTTAGTTTAGTCTAGTTTATTGTCATGTGTATAGAGGTACACGTTGCATGCTATCCAGTCAGCGGAAAGACAATACATGATTACAATCGAGCCATTTACAGTGTATGCATACATGATAAGGGAATCACCCAATCCCCACCTGGTTTTCACTAGTCACTGCCAGCCACTATCTCACCCCCATGTACTGCTATTCACTGCAATCGTTCCTGCTCCCTCTCAGTCCAGATGCAGTGTCTTGACCTGAAAAGTCAGTTTACACTTTTTCCCTCTGCAGATGTTGCTTGAACCACTGAGTACTTCCAATGTGTAGGAAGGAACTTCAGATACTGGTTTAAACTGAAGATAGACACAAAAAGCTGGAGTAACTCAGCGGGTCAGGCAACATCTCTGGAGAGAAGGAATGGGTGACATTTTGGGTCGAGCTCCTTCTTCATACTTCCAATGTGCTGGTTTTGTTCTGGATTGCAGCATCCACAATCTCTTTTGTTCGCAACTCATTGACCTTACCTGCGCCAAGTTTTGAGAACCCATCAATGCAGCAGCCACTGAAAACATACATTCATTGAAGAAATAAATGTATGTCAGGATGAGATCATTCACAACAGAAATTTTCAAAATATAATCATAGAAATAAGGATTTGGCAGCATGGTGGTTATGTTACTGGATTTATAATCTAGAGATCTGAACGACAGATCCAAATCACAAGGTTTCATTTGTGTTGGTTAAATAAAGCTGGAATCAATAATTGTGATCATAAAACTACAGGATTGTTGTAAAAAAACATCTAATTTACACTGAGCCTCAGCACGGATCGTATAACATGGACTGTTATCGATAAGGGCTGCATATGTAATTGGAACCTCTACCATTGTTTTACCTGTCCTTTAATCTTTGCTGAAATAATTGCAAGTGACTACACGCAATTGAGTGTGAAATAAAATTTAAATGAAGGTATGCATTGTAATGAAGATTAACACCAACATGGTCCCAACCTCTGTGAATTCAGAAAAATCTTTGCCATGGAAAAAAGTGAATGAGTAAATAGAAAAGTTATATAGAAATTATAGCTTTTGAGAAAATGTCTGTGTTACTGTTAATCCTCTGACAATAAATATTTTCCTTTTTCTCACTCAAACCAAGGAAGCAATTTGTCGTGTAGGAGGAAATTGCAGATAGACATCAAATGCTGGAGTAACTCAGCGGGTCAGGCAGCATCCCTGGAGAGAAGGAATGAGGGACATTTTGGGTCGAGACCCTTCTTCAGACTAGTCAGGGGAAAGGGAAACAAGAGATATAGACAGTGATGCTGAGGGATATAGAACAAATGTATGAAAGATATACAAAAAAGTAACGATTATAAAGGAAACAGGCCAGTGTTAGCTGTTTGCTAGGTGGGAATGAGAACCTGGTGCAACTTGAGTGGGGGAGGAATGGAGAGTGAGGGAATGCAGGGGTTACTTGAAGTTAGAGAAATCCCTATTCTCCTACCTTCCCGGAGAAGATATAGGAGCATCAACGCTCAGATGTCCAAACTTAAGACCAGCTTCTTCCCCACTTCTATCAGACTCCTGAACGTTCACTTATTTCACATCCCTTTCCTAGAGATGCTACAACGTTCTCTTACTCTGAACTCCACCTTATTTGGTTGTTCCATTTTTGCACTTTAATATTCCTTTCCGCAACTCAGTTTTTGAACAACAAACTAGTACCATTCTGTTGTTTTGAACTCACCATTGTATTTATCATTGTATATATCACTACTATTTGTATACTGTGAGTATCACAAGAACAAGGAATTTCATTGCAGCATGGTGTACATGACAGTAAACAAATTTGATCTGAATCTGAGGTAATTCTCACTCTTACATTGAAATGCATGTGTCATTTCTATTTGTAAAATAAATTTGTCTCTGTGTGAGTTTCTATTCAAACTACTTTGTCATCTTCACCAAACCTAACCATCTCTAATAAATGCATGTATTCCAAATATTTAATTTAAATTATGATTATGCAATACATTAAAAAAAATCTAATTAGTCAAAGAAGAGTTTGGTAAACCAATTTGGAAAGCATACTTGGGGATGAAACACTGGGCGATAAGCTCCAACTAGCTTTCCAGGAATGAATGAAGTGAGAATGTGTGAACATAATTGGTTCTTTGACCTTTATTTTATTGACCATGGATAACGCAGCATTGGCACGTTATTCTTTACATTTTAGTTTATTGTCACGTGTACGGAGGTACAGTGAAAAGCTTTTGTTGCGTGCCATCCAGTCAGCGGAAAGACAATACATGACCACAATTGGGCCATTACAATATATAGATAAGGGAATAATGTTTAGTGCAAATAAAGCCAGCAAAGTCCCATGAAGGATGGTCCAAGGTCACCAATGAGGTAGATAGTAATTCTGGACTGCTCTCTGGTTGTGGTTCTGGTTCAGTAGGTTATTTGCCTAGTAGCTTTACTGAAGCAGCTAAGTGCTTGTGATTTTGTTTCCTCATCTGGGCACTTTCACACTTTCTATTTCATTTTCACCATGTTTCATTAACAGCCTGTCATTATATACAGGCAGATGGGACCACTTCAAATGGGGCACTTTGGTCAGCATGGACATGTCGGTGGGAATAGGCAGTAACACATCAACTAATGGAAGAAGGAAGATTTCAGTAGCAGACTAGTCTGAGACTAGAACCAGGTCAGGTGAGAGAACAGAGACAGGGACAAAAATGTTCTGCCTTGGTGAGGACAAAGCTCTGTGGAAGATTGTCTCAACATTTGAACATGACATCTGGCTTGTAAACAAACTGGACATGAAGGGGGATGAGCAGCTGGAAGGTGTTGCTGATGTGAGTCAAGTCAAAAGTCAAGAGTGTTTTATTGACATATGTCCCAGATAGAACAATGAAATTCTTACGTAGCAGCACAACAGAATATGTATATATTATGTTAGTTAGATATAACTCTTAGGGCTAACGGAATCAAGGGATGTGGGGGGAAAGCAGGAACGGGGTACTGATTTTGGACGATCAGCTAGACTGATCTAGAGGGACTCAAATAGAGAAAGCTAGTAGGAAATGTGGGAGGCAGGAGGCAGAGAAGGGAAGCACTCGGACCCAAAATGTAGGGGAGAAAGAAGAAAAAGATAATAAACAGAGAATAAGTGGTGGTGGGTTTCTTAAATGTGTTTATTTTAATGCTAGGAGCATTGTAAGAAAGGTGGATGAGCTTAGAGCCTGGATTGACACCTGGAAGTATGATGTTGTGGCAATCAGTGAAACATGGTTGCAGGAGGGCTGTGATTGGAAACTAAATATTCCAGGATTTTGTTGCTTCAGGGGTGATAGAATTGGAGGGGCAAGAGGTGGGGGTGTTGCATTGCTTGTCAAGGAAGATATTACAGCAGTGCTTTGGCAGGATAGATTAGAGGGCTCGTCTAGGGAGGCTATTTGGGTGGAACAGAAATGGGAAAGGTGTAACAACATTTATAGGGGTGTATTATAGACCGCCAAATGGGGAGCGAGAATTGGAAGAGCAAATATGTAAGGAGATAGCAGATATTAGTAGTAAGCACAAGGTAGTGATTGTGGGAGATTTCAATTTTCCACACATAGACTGGGAAACACATTCTGTAAAAGGGCTGGATGATTTGGAGTTTGTAAAATGTGTACAGGATAGTTTTTTGCAGCAATACATAGAGGTACCTACTAGAGAAGGGGCAGTGCTGGACCTCCTGTTAGGAAATGAGACAGGGCAGGTGGTGGAGGTATGCGTCGGGGAGCACTTCGGGTCCAGTGATCACAATACCATTAGTTTCAATATAATTATGGAGAGGGTCAGAACTGGACCTAGGGTTGAGATTTTTGATTGGAGAAAGGTTAACTTTGAGGAGATGTGAAAGGATTTAAAAGGAGTGAATTGGGACGTTGTTTTATGGGAAGGGTGTAGAAGAGAAATGGAGGACATTTAAGAGTGAAATTTTAAGAGTACAGAATCTTTGTCCCTGTTCGGTTGAAAGGAAATAGTAAAAATTGGAAAGAGCCATGGTTTTCAAGGGAAATTGGACAATTGGTTCGGAAAAAGAGAGAGATCTACAATAATTATAGGCAGCATGGAGTAAATGAGGTGCTTGAGGAGTATAAAGAATGTAAAAAGAATATTAAGAAAGAAATTAGAAAAGCTAAAAGAAGATATGAGGTTGCTTTGGCAAGTAAGGTGAAAGTAAATCCAAAGGGTTTCTACAGCTATATTAATAGCAAAAGGATAACAAGGATAAAATTGGTCCATTAGAGAGTCAGAGTGGACAGCTATCTGCAGAGCCAAAAGAGATGGGGGAGATATTGAACAATTTATTTTCTTCGGTATTCACCAAGGAGAAGGATATGGAATTATGTGAGGTAAGAAAAACAAGCATAGTAGCAATGGAAACTATGAGATTCAAAGCAGAGGAGGTGCGGACACTTTTGAAAAATATGAAAACGGATAAGTCTCCAGGTCCTGACAGGATATTCCCTAGGACATTGAGGGAGGTTAGTGTAGAAATAGCAGGGGCTATGACAGAAATATGTCAAATGTCATTAGAAACGGGAATAGTGCCGGAGGATTGGCGTACAGCGCATGTTGTTCCGTTGTTTAAAAAGGGTTCTAAGAATAAACCTAGCAATTAAAGACCTGTTAGTTTGACGTCAGAGGTGGGCAAATTAATGGAAAGGATACTTAAAGATAATATATATAAGCATCTGGATAAGCAGGGTCTGATTAGGAACAGTCAAAATGGATTTGTGCCTGGAAGGTCATGTTTGACTAATCTTCTAGAATTTTTCGAAGAGGTTACTAGGGAAATTGATGAGGGTAAAGCAGTGGATGTTGTCTATATGGACTTCAGTAAGGCATTTGACAAGGTTCCTCATGGAAGGTTGGTTAAGAAGATTAAATTGTTGGGTATTAATGGTGGAGTAGCAAGATGGATTCAACAGTGGCTGAATGGGAGATGTCAGAGAGTAATGGTGGATGGCTGTTTGTCAGGTTGGAGGCCGGTGACTAGTGGGGTGCCTCAGGGGTCTGTGTTGGGTCCACTGTTGTTTGCCATGTACATCAATTTCTGGATGATGGTATGGAAAATTGGATTAGTAAGTATGCAGATGATACTAAGATAGGTGATGTTGTGGATAATGAAGTAGATTTTCAAAGTCTACAGAGAGATTTAGGCCATTTGGAAGAGTGGGCTGAAAGATGGCAGATGGAGTTTAATGCTGATAAATGTGAGGTGCTACATCTCGGCAGGACAAATCAAAATAGGACGTACATGGTAAATGGTAGCGAATTGAGGAATGCAGTTGAACAGAGGGATCTAGGAATAACTGTGCATAGTTCCCTGAAGGTGGAATCTCATGTAGATAGGGAGGTAAAGAAAGCTTTTGGTGTGCTGGCCTTTATAAATCAGAGCATTGAATATAGAAGTTGGGATGTAATGTTAAAATTGTACAAGACATTGGTGAGGCCAATTCTGGAGTATGGAGTACAATTTTGGTCGCCTAATTATAGGAAGGATGTCAACAAAATAGAGAGAGTACAGAGGAGATTTACTAGAATGTTGCCTGGGTTTCAGCAACTAAGTTACAGAGAAAGGTTGAACAAGTTAGGTCTTTAATCTTTGGAGCGCAGAAGGTTAAGAGGGGACTTGATAGAGGTCTTTAAAACTATGAGGGGGTTAGACAGAGTGGACGTGGATAAGCTTTTCCCATTGAGAGTAGGGAAGATTCAAACAAGGGGACATGAGAATTAAGGGACAGAAGTTTAGGGGTAACATTAGTGGGAACTTCTTTACTCAGAGAGTGGTAGCTGTGTGGAATGAGCTTCCAGTGGAAGTGGTGGAGGCAGGTTTGATTTTATCCTTTAAAAATCGATTGGATGGGTATATGGACGGGAAAGGAATGGAGGGTTATGGTCTGAGTGCAGGTAGATGGGACTAGGGGGAAGTAATAAAAACAAATTTAAAAAAGTGTTCGGCACGGACTTGAAGGGCCAAGATGGCCTGTTTCCGTGCTGTTATGGTTATATGGTTATCATATTGAATGGCGCTGCTGGCTCGAAGGGCCTACTCCTGCATCTATTTTCTATGTTTCTATGTTCCTATGTAAACATAGTACACTGAAAACAATATAATAAACAAGAAAAAAAATGTTCAGTGTGTGTATATGTACACATGTACTGTCCGGACTGTCAAAGCTGTCACAGCGAGACATGAAAACAGCTTTTTCCACGAGTAGTAGCTCTACTCAATAACCTAAAATCTGTAGCCTCCTTTTGCTCTGGTATTTTATTTAATTTGCATGTTTAATCAATAATGTTTTATGTATCATTCTTAACTGTCACTGTATGTCATGTTGTCACTTGTGTGCGGAGCACCAAGGCAAATTCCTTGTATGTGAATACTTGGCCAATGAACTTATTCATTCATACATGATCACATGCACACACATGTAGATAGAGTATGATGGGTTATAAATACAAATGCTGCCATGGTCAATTTTGGCTGACAAGCCCACTTCTAGCTATTTATTCCAGTTTAGCATAATTTGCTTCATGTAGTAATGAGCTGAATTCATACTGAGTGAATCCCATCACATTGAAGCTGGATGTCAAAGCCACATCAAGTGGGAAAGTCCTTACAGACCTCGAGGACGTCAATGAATCTGCCAGCAGCAACTGGCCAGCTGGCCAACCTCTGAAATAAAACAGAAGGACTGACTAACAATTTACATAACATCTTTCCTCAGCTGAAACACATCCTGAGGTCCTTCACAGAATTGTCACTCAGCCAAAGATGTTAGTAAGAAGGAGACAAAAAAAACAACAACTGCTGGATGAACTCAGCAGGTCAAGTAGCATCAGTGAAGGGAAATGACCAGGCGACATTTTGAGTCGTGACCTGTCCTCTCGACTGAAAGAGTGAAGGAAGGAGCCAGCATGAAGAGGGGAAGAGGTGGGGCAAGAGATGGCACACAATAGGTGGATGCAGGTGAGAAGTGGTGGAGACACAAAAGACACAAAATGCTGGAGTAGCTCAGTAGGTCAGGCAGCATGTCTGGAGAACATGGATCGATCGATGACGTTGCAGGTCGAGATTCTTCTTCAGACTGTTCTCTCTCTCCCCTCTCTCTCTCTCTCTCTCTCTCTCTCTCTCTCTCTCTCTCTCTTTTTAGGGACAGGTAGAAATTATCACTCATTTTCTCACTCCTATGCATATAGAAACATAGAAACATATAAAAAAAGGTGCAGGAGTAGGCCATTCGGCCCTTCGAGCTAGCATCGCCATTCAATATGATCATGGCTGATCATCCAAAATCAGTACCCCATTCCTGCTTTCTCCCTATGTCCCTTGATTCAGTGAGCCTAAGAGCTATCAGGTATAAGAGCTAAAAGAGTATGAGCTATAAGAGCTCTATGAAGAAAGATAACAGAACATGGCTGATTCTTCAAAAATAATGTGAATTGCCCCAAGATAACTTGCCTCTAATTAGTTGGGAGTGGATGCGGAAGTGGGATAACAGATAACTAGCGAAGCATTCATGGTCAGCGCAGACACAATGGCATAGGGTGGCGCAGTGGCGCAGCAGTTGTTGCTGCCTTATAACTACAGAGACCCGGTTTCGATCCTGACTATGTGTACTGTCTGTACAGAGTTTGTATGTACTCCCTTTGACCGCGGAGGTTTTCTCCGGGTATTCTGGATTTCTCCCACATTCCAAATATGTGCAGATTTGTAAGTTAATTGGCTTCTGTAAATTGTCCCTAGTACGTAGTATAGAACTAGTGCATGGGTAGACACAAAATGCTGGAGTAACTCAGAGGGACAGGCAGCACCCCTGGAGAGAAGGAATCTCCAGAGATGCTGCCTGTCCCGCTGAGTTACCCCAGCATTTTGTGTCTACCTTCGATTTAAACCAGCATTTGCAGTTCTTTCCTACACACTGGTGTATGGGTGATCATTCATCTGTGTGGACTCGGTGGGCTGAAGGGCCAGTTTCCACGCTGTATCTCTAAACTAAACTAAACATGGTGGGCCTGGAGATCTGTTCCTGTCCTGCACTGTTCTGTGTTCAGTGTGTAAGGAAAAATTAGTCCCCCCTGCCGACTGATAATACTGACCCAATGTTTTCCAAATATGAGTGATTGGGGTATTGGTTGGTAGACTCTAGCCCCAAATTTGACCTGCTAAAACCAACTTTTTTTTCTGGCTTATCAGGGCAATTCAGTGCAGAATCCAAATAAGGCTCAGGAGTAAAAATTGGCCAAATCTCAAATTGATTCTGAGCCTCATTCTTAAAATGGCCCAAATTCCACTCCCTTTTAAAGTCCTCACACTCAATTCTTACACTCTCAGAGAGTTTATGGGATAGCTTTTGAAACAATTCAGGGGAGTAGAAAGACAATACCAAAAAGGAGGTTTGGCAAACACTATCAAAACTCATGGGCACCTCAAGCTCTACGTGTTTTCCCAACTTCTGAAGACCTAACCAACCTCAAAAAACATCAAAAATATGTTTTGAGCACGAAATCCTTAAAAGCATAAATTATTTGTCCCATTTTGTTGTGCTACATCAGAAAATATAATATTTAAATCAATTGTTAGCAAATGTTGGAAACCTTAAAGAATGTTGGAAACCCACCAAGAATCCTTAAAAATTGTAACATTGCTGATTATGTGTAGAATCTTATTGAGTGCTTTGTAATTTTTAAACATGCTGCAAATCGTCAGGATAATGCTTTTCTAATTAGCACTGTTTTTACGTTACATTACATGTAATTAATGGATCAAAGTTTGCCCTTGCCATGGCAAGTCTCAGTGTGCGAAGTAGGCAAATGTCTCCAGATAGCTCAATCAGACTTATTCTTGTGCCTGAAATTATTCACAGACTTGCCATTCCCCTTCAACGTTGCTTTGTGCAAGACAGTGATAGCTGGGATTATAGGTGAAAGCACTACATCTCTCCATGACAGGCTCAATGTTATTCACATCTTATTATCACGTTATTATCCAGGTCAATTTGCTCAAGCATTTGCATGATCTGTCAGTCATTGCTCTCCTTTGACAAGGCAACTATAATGCCATAAATATGTCTTGTTCTGGAAGGAGCAGCATGCAACAAAATGACTCTAAGCAATATCCTTTAAGACGTAAATAGTGAGGAACTCTACATTTCTTCTTTCCAGGGTGTGTGATGTTTAATAAGCACTCAAATGCCCTTGAAAAAACTTACTAAACACTCCAAAATCAGAAAGAATATATAATAAATAACAACAAATCCTGACTGAGAGCACTAGGGAAGTCATAGAAAGCATCCTAACAGATGCACCACAGCTTGATGTGGCAACTTTTCTGTCCAAAACTGCAGAGAGTTATAGAGTTACAAAGAATCATAGTCATACCGGCATGGAACCAGGCCCTTTTGGACTAACTTGCCCATGCCAACCAAGATGCCTCATCTACGCTAATCCTTCCTGCCTGTGTTTGGCTCCTCATCCCTTTAAGCCTCTCCATGTACCTGTCATTAGATGACTGAAAAAATAATGACAATTAAAATCTGAAAGAAGTATCATCAAGAAGGCAACAATTAGACCAGTCAGATGAAGAGAGAATAGAAAAACATGACAAAAGAACGAGAAATGCTTAGAAAGAGCCAGGTATGAGCAGAAATTTCTCAAGGTGGCAGAAGTATGACTTTCTCAAAGTACTGCAACTTAAAAGCTCCCAAACAGCCTGAGAAAACCAAGATTGAGTGAATGACAGGGACTTGCCAAAAATGTAATGTAATGTAAGCAAGTTGTAACGAGTGACAGATCATAAGGACCAAATTATAAGGATTCCAGGATTTATAGGAAATCGGTGACAAGTAATCCTCCAACTATAATTTTCCAAGTTCTCTCAATTTGGGAAAATATTTCCTCTGGATTATGAAATGGTGTTATTCATAAAAGGATCAACAGTGAAACCATAATTGTAGACAAGGTAGAGGCATTCCAGGCTAGTCTCATTTGCCTGCATCTGGACCATATTCCTCTAAATCCTTCCTATCCTCATATCTCTCCAAATGTCTTTTGAAAATTGTAATTGTATCCACATCTATAGTTTCCTCTGGCTACGGACTTCTCTCTGAGTAAAAACATTGTCTCAGAGGTCCCTCCTAAATCTCTCTCCTCCCTCCTTAGATAAGGTTGAAAAGGAATAACATTGAAAGCAGGTGCATAATTTAGATATTGAGTTGACATGGAATACATAGAAAATAGATACATAGAAAATAGGTGCAGGAGTAGGCCATTCGGCCCTTCGAGCCTGCACCGCCATTCAATATGATCATGGCTGATCATCCAACTCAGTATCCCGTACCTGCCTTCTCTCCATACCCCCTGATCCCTTTAGCCACAAGGGCCACATCTAACTCCCTCTTAAATATAGCCAATGAACTGGCCTCAACTACCCTCTGTGGCAGAGAGTTCCAGAGATTCACCACTCTCTGTGTGAAAAAGTTTTTCCTCATCTCGGTCTTGAAGGATTTCCCCCTTATCCTTAAGCTGTGACCCCTTGTCCTGGACTTTCCCAACATCGGGAACAATCTTCCTGCATCTAGCCTGTCCAACCCCATAAGAATTTTGTACGTTTCTATAAGATCCCCTCTCAATCTCCTAAATTCTAGCGAGTATAAGCCAAGTCTATCCAGTCTTTCTTCATATGAAAGTCCTGACATCCCAGGAATCAGTCTGGTGAACCTTCTCTGCACTCCCTCTATGGCTATAATGTCCTTCCTCAGATTTGGAGACCAAAACTGTACGCAATACTCCAGGTGTGGTCTCACCAAGACCCTGTACAACTGCAGTAGAACCTCCCTGCTCCTATACTCAAATCCTTTTGCTATGAAAGCTAACATACCATTCGCTTTCTTCACTGCCTGCTGCACCTGCATGCCTACTTTCAATGACTGGTGTACCATGACACCCAGGTCTCGCTGCATCTCCCCATTTCCTAATCGGCCACCATTTAGATAATAGTCTGCTTTTCTGTTTTTGCCACCAAAGTGGATAACCTCACATTTATCCACATTATACTGCATCTGCCAAACATTTGCCCACTCACCCAGCCTATCCAAGTCACCTTGCAGTCTCCTAGCATCCTCCTCACAGCTAACACTGCCCCCCAATGATTTGGAATCAACCATCATTTATAATCTAATACAGGCCTGCAAGGTTTTTTGGTCTCAGGAAAACCAGAATCTAAAGGGGGTTAAGGACTGTTGGAATAAGCAGATCACCCGCTGGGTTCATTTCATCTGCTTTGTACACAACCCTCCTTCCAAAATCAGATGGGCTCCTCTGCACTTCCAGATTTCCTTTCTGGGACCCTAATAGCTCCTTCCAGCCTCCGTGCACCCCATCGAATGGCCATTCCAACATTGGGAACATGGAAACGGAGTTAGGCCATTTCAACTCTTTATTCTCTTCCACCCCATTCAGTGAGCTCGTGGTTTGCAACTCAGATTTCGATTACTATTTCATTTAGCACCCCCTTCTTTTAGTAATTTAATGAGCAAAAATCCACCAATCTCGGATTTAAACTTAATAATTGATACAAAATCAAATACTGCTGTTGAGGATTTTCAATAGAAATAAAAAAGCATAAAATTGGAAAGTGAAATGACAAAAGGGGCTGGTTGACAATTGGAAATCCTCGACAAGTAGCATTTGATTCTGTATCAATTATTAAGTTTAAATCCAAGATTGGTGGGTTAATTTTGTGCCATTGACCAAATACTCCATCTAAAATTGTCACAAAACCAGGACGCCTTGGGGTTCCAGCACACAAGATACTTTCTGGAATTGTGAGCCTTTCAGGGGCTGGAATGCACAGTGACAACATACTTTTTCCCTTTATGATTTGGTTCTCTGTTAGTTGCGCTACTCAGATATTAACAAAAAATAGATTTTTAAGTTTATGATAGAAGGACCGCCTAATGCTTCCTTTTGACATTTAAACAAATGTGGAATTGCATTTAATTTAAAGCTACATAAACTAGGTTTTCCTGACACTAATTAATTAAATAAAGTCTATTAATTTCTTACTGAAATATTAAATTTGATGTGGACTGATAGGAGACTTGATTTGTTTAGTTTTTTTATCCAGGACATCATTGTTAATTGTAAGGGGAATTGAATTCAAACATCGGGAGGTTATGCTCATGTTAAAGGCATTGGAGAGACCCCATCTGAGGTTTTGGCCTCGTTATTCAAGGAAGAATGCTTTTGCATTGGAAAAAGTTCAGTTAAGCTTTACTAGACAAATGCATGGAATGAGAGGTTTGTCTTTGGACAAATTTATATCAAGAAAGATATGCCTAGGAGAGGAAGTAAAGACTGGATTGAGAGAGTGAGAAAATAGACAGAAAGAAAATATATTTTCAAAAAGTAAACATACCGTACAGTATTAACATATCACTGAGAGGTTTAATATTTGCATTTTTTTAAATTGTTATCTTTCTAAGACAGATATATTGATAGCATTGCATTAATAATTGTTATATGGGGTCAACATTGAACATGTCTGATGAGCACACTATTGGCCAGAAGATTTACTCTGATTAAAACCACTTCTAATTGTAATTTGTGCCACCAGACTAGTACAAATGTAGAAACAAAATGCACATGCCGGCTTACACAAAACACACAAAGTGCTGGAATAACTCAGTCCAACTTCAGTCCAACTTGTCCATGCCAACCAGGTTGGCATTCGGGGCTTGTCCCGTTTGCCTGCATTTGGCCAATATCCTTCTGCACCCATCCTATCCACCTTTCGGTCCAAGCCTATTTTAAAAGTCATACTTGGATCTGTTTCTATAGCTTCCTCTGGCAACTCTATGGCTCTATGCATGTATGCCTCATTCCAAATATGGACAGCACTCTAGGTGAAAAAGTTGCTCTGAAGTCTTAGCCCTCTCATCTTAAACCTACACCCTCTAGTTTTAGAATTGTCTACCCTGAAAAAAGACTGTGAACACTCACTTTATCCATGCCCCTCATGATTTCGCACACTTCAACAAAGGAACCCTTCAGCCTTCCCATGCTGCAAAGAAAAACGTTCCAGCCTATCCAGCCTCTCCCGATAATTCAAGGCCACAGATTCCTACTTAATGTCATCCTTCCTATAGCGGGTGACCAGACCTGCACTTAGTACTCTAAGCGGGTTCTCACTTTTCTTGTCCTCCTGCATCATGATTTTCCAACTTTTGTTCTCAATAATGAAAGACTCAAAGTGCTGGAGTAACTCAGCAGGTCAGGCAGCTTTCTGGAGAACAATGGATAGGCGACATTTTGGGTTAAGACCCTTCTTCAAAGATGCTGCCTGACCCATTGAGTTACTCTAGCAATTTGAGTATTTTTTTGTAAACCAGCATCTGCATGTCATTGTGTCTACTCTTTGTTCTCAATACCCTTCCCAATGAAAGCAAGTGTGTCAAATGCATTATTCACTACCCTGTCCACCTGCACTGTCACTTTCAGGGATGGTTGAATGGATACTTAGCGTCTCTATTAGCAAGCTGAATCGCTATTAGTAATTCCTGCAGTGAATATATCAATGATGTCAAAATGTGATTATTCAGGGCATTGTGTTACTCTTTTCAACTACGGTTTCATCTTTTTCCTTCTATATAAGTCAATTACGGCTGGGCTTGTATTCTCTGGAGTTTAGAAGGATGAGAGGGAATTTTATTGAAACATATAAGATTATTAAGGGTTTGGACACGCTAGAGGCAGGAAACATGTTCCCGATGTTGGGGGAGTCCAGAACCAGGGGCCACAGTTTAAGAGTAAGGGGTAAGCCATTTAGAACGGAGGCGAGGAAACAGTTTTTCTCACAGAGTTGTGAGTCTGTGTAATTGTCTGGCTCAGAGGGTGGTGGTGGCCGGCTCTCTGGATACTTTCAAAAGAGAGCTAGATAGGGCTCTTAAAGATATCAGTCAGGGGATATGGGGAGAAGGCAGGAATGGGGTACTGATTGGGGATGATCAGCCATGACCACAAAGGGACGAATGGCCTACTCCTGCACCCATTGTCTATTGTCTATTGCTTAAAACAAGCTGATTGATGAGTTTTCGCCTGAGTTGCTTGGTTTGTTAGAATGATTGTTTAGAATTTGTACCTGACTTTCGTTTGGTGCATTAAACATGTGGTGAGTATAGCAATAACACAACTCATATTACCCTGAAGAAAGTTATGAAATATGACAACAAAAAAACTGTTAAGATGCAGAGCTGAGTGGCTTCAGTCAGAAGATGCACGCAGAGCTCACAGTTGCCGCATCATTATTGTGCCGTCCATTGGGAGACGCTTCAGCAATAATGAACACTCCCCATGCCAGTGTGTCGGAAGGAACTGCAGTTGCTGGTTTAAACCGGAGATAGACACAAAAAAGCAGGAGTAACTCAGCGGGACAAGCAGCATCTCTGGAGAGAGATGGCTGACGTTTTGGGTCGAGACCGTCTGAAGATGGGTCTTGACCAGAAAGTCACCCATTCCTTCTCTCCAGAGATGCTGCCTGTCCTTCTGAGTTACTCCATCTTTTTGTGTCTAACTCCCCATGCCAGCCACTGACCAGCTGTGGCAAAGACTGCTGTGGGAAGAAGGGAGAATGCAGAGGACTACAAGTGACACTGTGCTCCACATAGTGCCTTGGTACCTAACACGTGATCCGGCTCAATCAACTCCTGTGCCATGAGTGG
Organism: Malacoraja senta; assembly: GCA_038087875.1. Taxonomy (NCBI): domain Eukaryota; kingdom Metazoa; phylum Chordata; class Chondrichthyes; order Rajiformes; family Rajidae; genus Malacoraja; species Malacoraja senta. Next base: position 323,094,910 of record CM075977.1, on the reverse strand, counting down.
TCATTAGCCACAGCGAGCTGCAAGCTGATTAAGGGGCCGGTGGTTGCAGCCTCATCATGTGGCTCAGTTGTGGTCTAAAGGAAGAGGCTGTGATGAGTGACGGGAGCACCGTGCTGACAATCAGGAAGCTGACAACTGCAGTGTTCAGGAGATTGATGTGTCGCGCCTTCCCCTTAACCTCCACCTCATTACCAATCCAAGCAGGATGCGCTTCGAGTATATTAGTGAGTGAAGGCTGAAGATTGTAGGTTGCCCTCTTTATGCTGGCAGTTGAGGGATTGTGTGCTGGGGAACGTGTGATTAGGTGAGCAACTAATGCCAGGCAAACGTCACTGGTACAGTGATGAACTGGGCATGGGAGTACCTGGGCTAACTGACTGATGAGCATGCTATTGGCCAGAAGATTTACCCTGGTTAAAACCACTTTTAAGTGTAACTAGACCAAGTGCAGACCCGTTGGGGTCTGTTTCCCCAACGCGCGTTTGCAGGGGGGGTTGCTGCGGCTTCACACGCACACTAACCACCCCACACACACACAGGGGGGGAGGAGGTGGAGGAGACAGGGAGAGGGCGAAGGAGAGGGGGAGATGGAGAGGGGGAGAGATTGGGGATGGGGAGGAGAGGGGGGAAGGGAGAGAGAGAGAGAGGGATGGGGAGAGAAAGAGAGAGAGAGGAGGGGATAGAGAGGAGGGGATAGAGAGACAGGGAGAGAGGAGGGGAGAGAGAGAGAGAGGAGGGGAGATAGAGAGAAAGAGAGAGGAGGGCAGAGAGAGAGGAAGAGAGAGAGAGGAGGGGAGAGAGAGAGAGAGAGGTGGAGGAGAGAGAGGGGAGAGAGGGGGGAGAGAGAGAGAGGGGATAGAGAGAGAGGGGGGAAAAAGGGTGGAGAGAGAGGGGGAGAGAGAGGGGGAGGAGAGAGAGGGGGAGAGGAAGGGAGAGAGGGAGAGGGAGAGGGGGAGAGGGAGGGGGAGGAGGGGAGAGAGGAGGTGGGAAGAGGTGGGAGAGATGAGGGGAGAGAGAGGAGGGGGAGTGGGGAGAGAGGGGGGGGGTAGAGGGGAGGGGAGAGAGGGTTTGAGGGGAGAGGGGGTTGGAGGAGGGGAGAGGGGGGTTGCAGGAGGGGAGAAGGAGGGTGGAGGAGGGGAGAGGGGTGGGGGCAGAAGGGGAGACGGGGAGGGGACAGTGGGGGGAGGGCAAGAGGGGGGAAGGGAAGAGAGAGTGGGGAGGGGGAAGAGGGGAGGGGGAAGGGGGGGAGGGAGGGGGAGGGGAAGAGGGGGGAAGGGAAGAGAGAGTGGGGGAGGGGGAAGAGTGGGGGAAGGGAGGGAGAGGGTCCCATCCATTCAACACGCTGTTGTGGGGGAGGGGGCAGGTTGCTGCGTCACACACACACTAACCACCACCACCCCCCCCCCCACACACACACAAACCATCCTCCCAACACACACACTAACCACCCCCAACACCACACACTAACCACCCCCACCCCCCCCAAACACACACACACTAACCACCCCCCTTGATATTATATTAATATTATTAATTGGCCAACTATCTTAATTTTGAAGCTCGTTCATTTTTTGGCTCTCTAACTACTTCCATTAACTCATGAACTGTATGAGAGCCACAGCCTTCCCATGCCAGAGATCCAGGTTCACTCCTGACTTTAAGTGTTTTCTGTATGCAGTTTGCCCATTAGAGTAATACAGTGTGGAAACAGGCCCTTTGACCCAACGTGCCCACATGGGCCAACAATGTCCCAGCTACCCTAGTCCCACTTGCCTGCGCTTGGTCTATAAACCGCAAACCTCGAGACGCTGCGTACGCCCTCAATGGGGCTGCGGGCCGACAGGCCGCTGACGCGCCAGCTGTGTGACGCTGGCTGAAGGCAAATATGTGTTTTTTCACCGTTGCTTTTCGGCGTCCTCGGAAAGAGGACGGTGAAAAGCAGCGGTGGAAGAGCCGATTTTTGGCTTGAGCCAGCGTGAGAGAGCCGGCCTGGGGGGGGGGGGGGTAGTGAAGGAGAGGCGGGCGGCAGCAGCAAAAATCGTGAGCGAAAGAAAAAAAATGGCGGCGTTTTTGGAGCCGAGCCGGGCGGCAGCAGCCGTTATGGTGGCTGGCCAGCAGGAGGAGACAAAATGAGTGAGTGGGGGGGGGGGTGGATTTTATTTAAAAATGTGTACATAAAAATGTCTAAATCTAATAAGGAGTGTGTTAGGGTATGTAAAAGTGTAATGTCTAGCGATATACAAAAAATCTCGGAGTTATCGGGTGTGGTTTTGGCGGAGCAAGGAATCAAAGGCCAAATCTGACACCCACAAATAAATAAACACACACACACACACACAAAGTTTTAAAAGTATATAGATTTGTGCCTCCAGACTTGTGCAAATGTAGTAACAAGGAACCACAAGCACCGGTTTACACCAAAACAACACAATGTGCCTGAGTGACTCAGTGGGCCCCGATCCGAAACATCGCCTATCCATGTTCTCCAGAAATGCTGCCTGACCTGTTGAGTTACTCCAGCACTTTGTCCTCTTGTGCAAATGGATGTAATTTGAAGGCGGATTTGTTGAGTGTCATTTCAGAGAGAGCAGGCGGATGTGATTGGCATGTCACACGACTCACATCACTGACCTCAGTGTTTATCGTGCAATGCATTATCCCCAAATATGTTGCGGATACGATTAAATCTGTCTCCGGAGAAAGTGCAGGCTTGCTTATGAAATATTTGATATCGACCTGTACTTGTGAAACAAAGTGTAGTTGATGTGGGATTTACTGAGATCATTAACTATTTATAAGACCCATCTGGCAGGCATTTGCTCAGCTTGACTAAAGACTGTTGGAAAGTAACCCAATGTATTTTAATAGGCCATTCACAGCTTGCCATAAAACGATACCGGATAATAGATAGAGAGGAGGCTAAGGTCAGAGAAGTTAACAATTCTAAATAACAAGACAACAATCAAAGTAAGTGGGATGTGATGCTTCCAGATTTTTCAATAAATTTGGGAAAAATATAATGCAGTGCAGAAAGTTAATATTAAGTTATTTAGGAAGAATTGACAGATTTTCCTGACATTATTATAGTCAGTTGAAGGCACTTTATTGACCGTGATTGGGGCATTCTGAGGTCATAATGTTCATGAAAGTGGCCCCCTCCACCTACATTCCTTCCTCTGACTTTACATTTCACCTCTCTTCAATCCTATCTGACATTCTTTCATCTCCTGTTCTTCTGCCCCACCTCTCATTTCCACCTTTCTACCCCTGCTCCCACTCTAAATCAGTCTAAAGAAGTGTCCTAACACAAAACATTGGCTGTTCATTCGTCCCATAAATGCAACTTGACCATTGAGTTATTCCAGCACGTTGTGTTTTGCTCAAGATTCCAGCATCTGTAGTTCCTCGTATCTCCATGTTTATGAAAGTCATTGTGCACACTAGGGGGGGGCAGAATTCCCAGAGGATGCAACTCTTCGCCAAGGCTTGGTTGAAATGTTCAACACTTGAAGCTGAAACTGAATTCAAACCTCCAGCACAAAGATGGTGAAATTGCAAAGTTAAAAAAATATTTTTCATAGAACTGATGAATGCATTATTATTTTCAAATACTGTGCAATTTTAGTCCTATATACTTAACTATACAAGGAAGTGAAAATATATTTTTTTAATGCTTTGGGTAATTTAATTGGCTCCTTTTTGCCACAAGTTTTTTTGATAGAACTAACCCAGTTTTTTTTTCAGATTCAATATTTAAATGGTGATCTGCTCCAGCATACCATTAAAACCTGATTTCATCATATCTGAGCCTGACGAGTTATAATTTGTTTTTTGCATACCTGACCTGGAAAAACTTTGATAAAATCTTCGCAAAGATGAATATTCATATGATAGGCATGAGTATGTTCTACGTAGTACGCAGGATAGGCTTTTAAAAATGGTGTAGATTGAATGGTTCAATAACTTTGCAGAACTAATGTATGAATTTTTGCTGAAATACAATTGTAATTCGGTTCAATTCTTACCCCTTAGTCTGGTTCAGTCAAACACCAAATGCAAGCACTGGTAATCAACTCTCTTTATTATCCAACACAAACACACTACCTATACGATACATAATCCAACACCGCGGGTCCAATCCTTGTCTCTACTCGTTCAAGCCCTTCAGCCTCGTGCGAATAGAACAACTCCAGAACTTCAGCATGGTCCCAAGTGCTACCCCAGAAGATCGGCACGCCCCAATGTGCTATCCCCTCTTTGAAACCTTCACAGACCCTTGGCGCAAAATATATGGGGGGGGGGGCAACCCCTACAAGCCAATCATCAATAAAGGTTACAAAATACATTAATTGACAGTTCCCTAACTCAATCACAAAATATCACATAACATTGTTTTGATAGAAAGCATTTAGTAGGAAACTGTTCCATTAAGCAAAGAAACATTCTACCAGGTAAAGTAAACAATTTGGGCAAGGTCCCTCTCCTTGACCAATCATGAGTAACGGCACGAAGATCATGCAACATAGTTATCAACATTATTATAATCTCATCATCTCCCAACCAATCCTGATCATGCATTTGCAGGAGGACCTAGTTCCCTCATACATATTATCAATTAAAGGACATCTGGACATCAACCTGTATTCAACCTCTTCCCAGGCCCCAGACACTCTGGAGCCATGATCCTCATGGTCTTTGCAAAGGATGTCTTTGCAAAAGCAGAAATCCTCCATTTTATCAGGCATCTAAAATGCCCAATATTATCACAATCAGTGAAAATGGGTGTGAAGAACCCTCTCAGCTGCACAGTAAAAAAAATCCACTTGATTGTTAAATATAATTATAACTGCAGAAAAAATTTAAATGACAACAACTGAAGGCGGCACAGAGTTGCTGCCTTAAAGCATCTGAGACCCGGGTTTGATCCTGACTACGGGTGCTGTGTGTGCGGAGTTTGTATGTTGTCCCCTGTGATTGCGTGGATTTTATCTGGATTCTTTGGTTTCCTGCCACATTCCAAAGACGTGTAGGTTTGCAGGTTAATTGGCTTCCGTAAATTGTCCTCAGTGTGAACGGGTGATTGCTGGTCAGTGTGGACTCAGTGGGCCGAAGGTCCTGTTTCCACACTGTATCTCTAAAACTTTTTTTTTTTAATCAATAAATAATTCCAAAATTGTACGTGAATCCAGGCTTACAAATGGAGCAGTGGAGTTACATCAAAGCCACAATGCAGCTGATTTTACACCTGGGAGAATCCAAAATCTGAGGATAGCAGAATTCTTTCAGATTTACCTGATAATTGTGAATAGCCGTGTTGAAATGGACTTGCAGTGTGTTCAGCAGGCCAACATTTGCTCCAATTGATATCCAGGAATGCCGTGTTGCCTCTTTGGAATTGTGACAGTGGCATCATAGTGAACAAATATGTCTCCTCTGTCAGGAGTCAGCAATCATGAGTCATTATATCATTGCCCTATCTGTAGCCTGTTGGCCAACCTGAACTGTTGCGGCCTACATTGAAATGATGAAGTCTAAATCCAGAGCATCTCGGAAAGGCAACAGCAAAAAGCCAGTAGCTTCCTCTCAACCATGCTGAAACCTACTTGGGCCAATGGGCGAGTGCAACCTGAGGAACAATAGGCTCATAAGTGATTAATGATAGTGTCCAATTTGTATCCTTCTTTGGATGAAATCCTCAGAGAATGTATGGAATAATTGTTGGAAGATTTTTGTGAAGCTGTTGTGAAGTCATTCATATATATGGGCTTATGGATGTGCAGAGAATCGAGGGATATGGATCATGGTATTAGTTTAACTTGGCAACATGTTCAGCATAGACATTATGGCTGAAGGGCCTGTTCCTGTGCTGTACTGTTCAATGTATAAATCCAGAAGCCTCCCAATATGTTCCAGAGGTCCGTTCACAGACTCAGCAGTGACCATGAAATAGTAAATAATTCTGCAAGTAACACCTGAAATCAATATTGCAAATTTGTTTACTATAGGTGCATGTTAGACAATTATCTGCAAGCTAAAGTATGCGAGGATGAAAAGTATTAAGAGGAAAGGAATTTGATTTCAACTGAGAAATAAAGAGACAGAATAAAATTAAGACCTGAAGGAATGCAACTTTATATGCATAGAAATCAATCATTAACCTGGTATCATTAACAGTGTAATGGCACTGAACATTAATTTCTATACATACAGAGATGTAGATCATCAGATACTATTTTTTTATTCATAAAATGTATTTTTATTAGTTCATATCCACATGAGCAGCAAAGCAGCTCTGACATTGGTGGGTAATGTCGTGGTTACTGATACTCAAAATTAACTCAGGCGACGCGGAGAATTCTTCAAGAAGTCCAAACCTTTATTTGCAAATTAAGGCTGGAACACTCAAAGAGCAAATCACTTGATAGTTCACTCCAAACCAAGAGCTGCCCCTTTTTATGGCATGTTTAACACCGTATGTCCCACCCCCGGTGTATTTCCATACCCAAGCAATTGCAGACATTCCCTTATCGATAACCAATCACTTGCAAACATTCCCTTAGCAATAACCAATCACTTGCATTTACTTTTCTCCTCCTTCTGTTATTTTCCATTCTGTAATCCACCCATGTTTAAACCACATTGCTTCCCCTTTCTTGGGCCCCTTATTTCTCTCAGCTAGGGCTTGATACAGTTACAAAGGTCATATAATTGTCACAATTGATTTTTTTCAGCATCATAGCTCAGAGGATGACCAGCTATTTAGAGAGAAACAACCTTGTGGATACAACAGTCCAAAAAGCAGGCATCCCAGGGTTCTCTGGATGTCTCGAACATACCAGCATGATTTGGCACCAAATCCAGACTGCAAGAAAAGAAAGAGAGATCTGCATGTCATTTTTCTTGACCTTGCCAACGCGTTCGGAACTGTCCCACACAGTTTCCTCTGGGCATCCTTTGACTTCTTCAGGATACCAGAGACTATCACAAGCCTTGTCAAGGCTTATTTTCAAGATCTGCAGCTCTGTTTCACCACGCCTGACTTCACGACCACATGGCACTGCATGGAGATTGGCATTATGGCAGGGTGTACCATCTCCCCATTGATTTTTACAATGGCTATGGAAGTCATCATAAGGGCCTCCAAGTGGGTAGTGGGTGGCGAGCGGCTGAAGTCTGGAGTCCGTCTACCACCGATCAGGGTCTACATGGATGACATGGCAATCATAACAACAACAGCACCTTGCACCAGGCGCCTTTTAGGAAAGCTTCAAGAAAACACCACTGGGGTCAGAATGAAATTCAAGCCATCCAAATCAAGAAGCATTTCTACAATCAAAGGCAAACTGACAGATCAAAGGTTCTTCATTGATCAAGAACCTATTCCAACTGTCAGAGAAGCCAATCAAGTCTGGGAAGATGGTATAACTCTAAACTGAAGGACACTGATCAGGCAAGAAGTCATCAAAGGTCTGGCGAACATCGACCGATCCATGCTGCCTGGAAAGCTGAAAATCTGGTGCCTGCAGTTTGGGTTACTACCTCGCCTTATGTGGCCACTAACCATGTATGACATCACCCTCACAATAGTTGAGAAGATAGAAAGAACAATCAGCTCTTTCGTGAGAAAGTGGTTAGGTGTTCCTCAGTGCCTGAGCAGCGTAGGCCCTGTACGGTCAGGGGGTACTCCAGCTGCCTCTCTCTAGTCTCACAGAGGAGTTCAAGTGCACTAAAGTCAGACTAGAGATGACCCTGGCAGAATCAAGGGACACTGTCATCCGAGCTGCTGCTCCAACCCTGGCAACAGGAAAGAAGTGGACGGCTAAGAATGCGACACAGCAGGCAAAATCTGCTCTCCACCAAGGCGACATGGTAGGGCAAATCCAACACGGAAGAAGTGGCTTGGGGCTTGGTGGAAAGCGACCTTGCTGGAACAAGGCATCATCACTGGAGCGCCGGAAGTTGGTCGCGGCTGAAGTCCGCCGACAGGAGGAGTTGAGTAGGTGTGCCAAGGCTGTGTCGCAAGCTAAACAGGGCCAGTGGATGAGATGGGAGAGTGTGGATAAGAGGAAGATCAGCTGAAGGACATGTGCGAGATGGAGGCGAGCAGGATAAGTTTCCTCATTCGGGCAACCTATGATGTCCTTCCTAGCCCAAAAA
>CM075977.1:323027641-323086553 GCA_038087875.1 Malacoraja senta | reverse complement strand
AACCCATTTGGTCACAGGGAAAACGTGCAAACTCCACATAGACAGCACCCAAAGTCAGGATTGAAGCAGGATCTCTGGTGCTGTAAAGCAGCAATTGTACCAGCTGTGCACCGCTGAATATTTCCAGCATTTTTTATTTTTATTTCCATTTCATGTTCATGTTCCTTTGAAACTATGGTTTGGAAATCAACCACATTATATTCAATCATTCTCACAGTATTTGCACCTCATATCCAAGGCACCTGCAGCTATTTGCTTCTCTAGTGTCCCTTTGGCATAACTGACAGAGATAATTATGGGTTCTAACGGCAGGGCCATTTAAAATTAGACAAATGTGTTAGGGTATTAACATGTGACAAATTAACAATGAGATGTTCCAGATGGAGCGTTACATCATCGTATAATAAGTGGAACATAACTAAATACCTACATACGTATCTATTCCGACAATAGGTTGGTGAATTAGAGACACAAGACATCGCAGATGCCAAAATCTTAAGCAAAACGGCAAACAGCTGGAGGCACTCAGCGGGTCAGGCATCATAGAGTGATACAGTGTGGAAACAGGTCCTTCGGCGCAACGCCCACACCGGCCAACATGTCCCAGCCACACTCGTCCCACCTGCCCGTGTTTGGTCCATATCCCTCCAAGCCATCGGGTAGCACCACCGCAGTGGCTGCCTCACCAGCAACTCGTCAGCCCTTTCCCCTTTATTGTTATTTTAGTGCGTCTAAATGTATGTTTCAATGTTTCTCAGAATGTCTTATGTGTGGGGTGAATAGGGGGAATAGGGGGAAACCGTTTTTCAGTCACTTACCTGGACGGAGATGCACCTTTTCTCCATGTCGCATCTACGCCCCCCTCGCGGTCTACCAACTGGATTGGCATGGCCTTTCCGACCGGAGACTGGCCTAGAGCTTCAGCACCAGGCGCAGTGCGGAATTACCATCGTGGAGCCTGGGATCCTTAATGAGAATCGCAGTGTTGTAGCTCTGATCACAGGGCCTGCTGACTTTAACATCATGGAGCTGTGGTCTGTGGTGCTTCTAGCCGCGAGCACAGCGCTGACTTTAACATCGTGGAGCCTGGGATCTTTTGCCGAGGATCGCCAGTGTTGGAGCTCCGTCCAGGTAAGTGACTGAAAAACGGTTTCCCCTATTCCCCCTGTGGTCTTCAGGTAAGTGACTGAAAAACGGTTTCCCCCTATTCCCCCTGTGGTCTTCGGAAGCCGCGGTTTCCGGTAAGGAGCGGCTGATTCGGGAACTCCAAGCCGCAGAGTGTGTTCAGATCCGTCCCGACATCAGAGTTTCGATCATCCCAGCGAGAGGGCCTGTACATCGGGCCATCTGTGGAGGGTTCAAGGCCCCGACCACTGGTGAACAAAAGGAGGGAGATTGACTGAACTTTATTGCCTTCCATCACAGCGAGAAATGTTCCTCAGATATGGTGCCCAAAATTGCTCACAATACTCCAATTGCGGCCTGACCAGCACCTTATAGAGCCTCAACATTACATCCCTGTTTTTGTATTCTAGGCCTCTTGAAATAAATGCTAACATTGTGTTTGCCTTCCTAGGACTAGAATATAAAGTATTGAGTATGGAAGTTGGGAGGTCATGTTGCAGCTGTTTAAGACATTGGTGAGGCCACATTTAGAGTACTTTGTTCAGTTCTGTACACCATGTTATAAGAAATATGTTGTCAAGCAAAAAAGGGTACAGAGTAGATTTACGAGGATGTTGCCAGGATTAGAGGGTCTGAGCAATAGGCAGAAGTTTAGTAGGCTGGGACTCTATTCATTGGAGTGCAGCAGGATGAGGGGTGATCTTATGGAGGTGTATAAGATCATGAGGGGAATAGATTGGATAGATACACAGTCTGTTGCACAGAGTAGGTGAATCAAGGACCAGAGAGCATAGGTTTAAGGTGAAGGGGAAAAGATTTAATAAGAATCTGAGGGGTAACTTTTTCACACAAAGGGTGGTGGGTGTATGGAACAAGCTGCCAGAGGAGGGAGTTGAGGAGGGACTATCTCAACATTTAAGAAACAGTTAGACCGGTAGAAAGATCAAGTTCAAGTTCAAGTTCACATTTATTGTCACATGCGCCAATTGGTACAGTGATATTTGAGTTCCATACAGCCATACGAATAAAAAGAACACAATACACAATAGAATTTAACGTAAACATCCACCACAGTAAGATTAAACGAGAACTTACCAGTTTGAAGTTTGATCTTTATTTTATGAGCAGTTACGATGAGGGATTACGTGAAGAGCCCGTCAGCACGTATGCGCATCAACCTTCAAAGCAGCGGTGTGGAGTCACAGACAGGAACCGATTGACCTGAGAATAGTAAGATTCAAGACACTAGAAATACCAGTTAGCTTTATGAGGAAGGGTTTGGGAGTGGAGGGCACGTAATCCCTCATCATAACTCCTCATAAAATAAAGATCAAACTTCAAACTGGTAAGTTCTCGTTTAATCTTACTATTTTGTTTCATCAGTTGCATTATTTAATTTTCATTTTCTGTCATGAAGGTTGTTTGGTCTTCTACCTCTTGTATTGCAATGGATGCTGAGACGTTCACCTCAGGTGTTGCTTCATAGTTATACCATTGTCTTTCAGCTCAGAGAGACTTTTCCCAACTCCCAACATTCATTGCTGACACAACGCACGCCCACTTTAAGAGGTATATACGGACTTCACCTGGAACGAGCCGCTCATGTTAATCCTCTGCTGAAGTATGCAGCCAATTTAAAACTCTGTTAGACTTTGCTGCCTGCAGCAATCATGAAAGGGCAAGTTACCATGATGCTTGCAAAGGAAGCTAAAGGCTCAGATTACCCTGCGTCATTATTCCGATGCCAGCTTGGGACTACTTGTAAGGTCATAAGGTCATAAGTGATAAGAGCAGAATTAGGCCATTCAACCATGCTGATCTATCTCTCCCTCCTAACCCCATTCTACTGCCTTCTCCCCATAACCCTTGATACCTGTACTAATCATAATCTACCTATGGCTTAAAACATATCCATTGACTTAGCCTCAGCCTTCTGTGGCAAAGAATTCCACAGATTCACCACCCTCTGACTAAAGAAATTCCTTCTCATCTCCTTCCTAAAGGAAAGACCTTTAATTCTGAGGCTATGACCTCTAGTTCTAGATCCTCCCTCTATCCACTCTATCCAAGTCTTTCACTATCGGTAAGTTTCAATGAGGTCCCCCCCCCCCTCCCCCTCCCCCCTCCCCCCTCCCCTCATCCTTCTAAACTCCAGTGAGTGCAGGCCCAGTGCTATCAAACGCTCATCATACAGTAACCCACTCATTCCTGGGATAATTCTTGTCTACCTCCTCTGGACCCTCTCCAGAGCCAACCATCCTTCCTCAGATACGGTGCCCAAATTGCTCACAATACTCCAATTGCGGCCTGACCAGCACCTTATAGAGCCTCAACATTACATCCCTGTTTTTGTATTCTAGGCCTCTTGAAATAAATGCTAACATTGTGTTTGCCTTCCTAGGACTAGAATATATTTGGATGGAAGTTGGGAGGTCATGTTGCAGCTGTTTAAGACATTGGTGAGGCCACATTTAGAGTACTTTGTTCAGTTCACGTGAGTGACTACGTGAAGATTTTAAAGCTCTGTGACTCCATGCCGTGGAACGAATCCATGCGTCACACACTGTATAGTTGACAAACGAAGAATGGAAACTGTTCAGTCATGGTATTCGAACAGTAACAATTTAATGGAAAACAAAACAGTAGTCACCTGTGCACAGTATATCGTACTGTGCACAGAACAATTCCCATTTCCTGATATACAATGCATATTGTTTCTGTGTACTGCTTCTCCATGCCGCAGTTAAAACATCCACCTTACGCTCAGCTAGTCCCAGTCCAAGGAAAGGTCTTCTCAAAACCTGCAAATTAACAAATTGAGTCGATCATGCAGAGGATGCACTTCACCCGAACTGGGGTTAGTCAACAACGACTTGTGTTTGGGTATCCTCCAAACTGGTTGTACCATCATGCCGAGAACAAGCGGGTACCATGGCTGAGTGGGCCAATCAGGGACTACCAGAATGCCAGAGGCAGAGTCCTGCTGAATCTTTTGCAGACAGCGAGTGACAAGGCAGCATGGGGGGAATGCGTAGAAAAACATTCCTCCCCAATGTAGCGAGAACGCGTCTACAGCTACAGCCCCTGGGTCTGGTTCCCACGAAACATATTGAGGTAACTGATGGTTTAAACTTGAAGCGAACAAATCCATATCCGGTGTTCCGTACCAAGAAATAATGTCCTTAAATACTCTATGATTCAACATCCATTCTGTGTTGTCATTGAATTTACGTGACCTGGTGTCCGCCACTGTGTTGAATCTACCTGGTAGGTAGATTGCTGAAACCCAAATATTCCAAATAATGCACCAGTGCCAAATGAGGTAAGCCAATTTATCACAGGATACTGACTTGATACCACCCATGTGATTTATGTAAGCTACAGCAGTAGTATTATCTATCTGTAACTGAACATGCAGCTGCTGCATGTGTGCACAATAAGCTTTCAGACCATATAAAGCTGCAAGCAACTCCAAATAGTTAACCCCATGCACCTGTAGAAAAGATAGTTCATGCACAGTCCATCTGCCACCACAGCTAGAAAGGGTGTCAGTGGCTCCCCAACCTAAAGCACTTGCGTCAGTCTGTAATACTATTGAATGGTTTTCAATTGAAATATTACCAGAACAATGGTCAAGATTGAATATCCACCACTGGAGCTCATCAATTGCCTCAACCGATAATTGCATGGCCCTGTCAAAATGGCCCAAATTCCTTTTAAGTGCTTGCACCTTGGATCTTTGCAATTGCTGATAATGAAGAGGCCCAAATTTTGCTGCTGGAAATGCAGCAACCAATTTCCCAATTAGACTTGCCACTTGTTGAATTGAAGGCAGCTGCTGTGCAATCATATTGCTGCAGGACTCTATTAACTTCAATCTCTTGCCCTTGGGCAAAGTTACAACCAGGTGATTAGAGTTAATAGTAAATCCCAAGCAATCCATGATAGTTGGATTTTACTGGATGAATTAGGAAACCCAGCTTTTCAAACACAAATTTAGTGGCTGAAACTGCCGAAATAGCTAATTCCATAGTTTTGCCTATGATGAGGATGTCATCTAGGTACGCCATCACTATGTGTCCCTGTGCTCGTAAAAGAGCCAGTGCAGGTTTTAGTATTTTAGTGAACAGCCTAGGCAGGTAGGTCAACCCATTAGGCAGGGCTTTAAATTGCCAAAACTGCCCCATCCAGCTAAACTTCAGGTACTTCCTGTGTTCTTTGTGAATAGGGACTGAATAATAAGCATCCTTGAGATCAATACATGCCATATAACACCCCCTGGAAATTAAATGTTTAGCCGTAACAAAGCTTTCCATTTTGAAATGTTTGTACTGAACAAAAGTGTTTAATTGTGTTAAATCCAATATGATGCGGCACCCCCCATCCTTCTTTTCTCTGGTGAAAATATTGGACACAAACTGGTGTGGCTCATGCCTGGTTTTCTCAATTACCCTTTTTTCACACAGTTTCAATTTCAGCCTGGACTTCCAAATCATTCTTTTTTTAATGCAAAAAGGTACGGCTTGGAACATGCTGCGTGGGTGGCAACGCGCCCGTAAATTCTATTTTAAACCCTTCAACACTATGCAGTATGAACAAATCAGAAGTAATCCAACGCCACTCATGCAAAAAGAAACGTAACCTACCACCAACATGCAATAACTCTACACTCGGTATGTTACAATGTGAACCAGACCCACCTACCTCCGTACTAGATGGATTCTGGCCAGTTATTTCCTTCCCCGATGTTTGGGGTTTTGTGGTACTTGTGGACGGTAGCTGCGCATCTTCGTGGTGGGTCGACTCGGTCCTTGCCCTAAAAAAGACTTCCGTCCGGTTATTCCCGACCTCATTGGTTGCGCAGCCGGTCTTGTGCTGGATACAGGATACGGCTGGAAACGGCGGAACGACGACGATGACGACGGTTTGTTCACTGGTGGAGCCCACAGAAGTCCCACAGCCTTTGACTCCTCATTGAGTTCTTTCACCTGCCTGGACAGGTCATCCCCAAACAGCAAGTTTGGTGGCTGCACATTACTAGGTTTGCACAACCCTGCAAACTTGGGGTTGAGAACGGGACGAATGGCATTCTTCCGAAAACAATTGATTTCAAAGTGTGCATTGCACAACAATGCCATTGCGTCCCGCTGCGCATCCGATAATGTGGAGCCGTCCAGCGACCTGGCGAAAGCTGTCAGACCTGACCCCAGCAGATTCAGAATTCTCTGGAGCTTCATTTCTTGGGTCTTAATACCGCTCCCAATGTGGTTCCAGATGGAACTATTTACCACCGGTACCTTCAGGGACGCACAGTTGCTGGGTGCGTGATACCGCATGGTTGTCTCCATAATGACCTGCAGCTGGTGGGAGACCAGATATTTTATACTTGCCGCCAGCTCTTCCTCCAGCGGCTCTCGAATAAGCGACGGCACCGCAAATTTGGAAATCATTCCGGGTACCTCCGCTTCCCGCGGGTCCCGCATCGAGCGGTCGTCCCCACAGGACTCGTCTCCACTCCCATCTTCAGATGGGGAGACATCATGCAGCCCTCCAAGAGGTGCTGCTGCGGGTCCCCGAGCCCCGCTGTGGTACGACTCCCGACCACGAAGCTTATTTTGTTGGAACATTCTCTCCATGAGCTGCTCTACCTGGGAAAGGAGTCCAGCCAACCTTCCCACTCTGGGAGGCGAATCCTCCCGGCCAGACTCTTCTGAGTCTACAGGCCTGTTGGACTTGCACTTTGCTTTCCCCCGCGGGGTATGCAATATGCTGTCCATGGGAACTGAGCCCAAAGTCGCTGGCTGTGCAGCTGGCAGTGACCACGATGGTGAAACGGACTGCCGACCGCTGACCGTACTCCCACGATCCTCCGAAGCGGTTCTCCCTGCAGTCTTGTGAGCCTTCACCCTCGCGTTGTCCATCCTGTAACGATAAGAAGAAGAAAAATCCCCCCCGCAGCTGAGTTTTTATACTCACCTGAGGTCTTTTAATGATGTGCATGCGTGCTGACGGGCTCTTCACGTAGTCACTCACGTGACTCCGAAGTAAAATTACATGCTGGGAACACTGGGATGGAAACCCAAGCAACTGCAGATGCTGGTATCTAATGCAGACCACAAAGTGTTGGAGGTACTCAATGGGTCAGGCAGCATCTATGGAGGGAATGGACAGACAACAAAGGGTCCAGACTCAAAACAACGTCAGCCCATTTCCCTCCCCAAATGCTGCCTGACCCACTGAGTTGTTCAAGCACTTAATGTAATGCTGGAAACACTCAGCAGGTCGGGCAGCAAAAGTGAAAAGACAAAGTCAATATTTTAGGTCAAAGACCCTTCTTCAGAGCTGCGAGTTACATTGTAGGGAAGGTGGAAGAGGAAAGAGTTATGCCATCTTGAAAGAGAGTAAATTTTCATGTTTCACCATGTCCTTGCCAGGTTCCAAGGGGCAGTGCCTCAGCCATGCAGAAGAGTTTGGAGGAAGATAGCTGGACTGTTGTGAAACCCTGCAACCTCTGTGGAGCATTGATATCAACAGCCATGAAGACAGGTCCGAGCTAGATAGGCAGACATGGATTGTGAGCTTACACGGAAGCAATGTGAGCTGTCATGAAAGCTGTAATGAAGAGAGTAAACACTGCAACACCCAGCAGGGTAGGTGGCAACTGTTGGAAGAGAAACAGTTAGCATTTTGGGTTGAAGACGGGTCAAAGGCATTTTACAAAACAATTAGCATTTTAGGTCAAAGAAAAGACAAAAAATAAGTTTACATTGGAGAGGAATAGATGGGACAATGAGTTTATGTTGGAGCAATGGGTGGGATACAGGAAGCATGTCTGGCAGGATGAGGCAAAGGTTTCTGTGGGAAAACGTAAAGAGGTCATAGTTGATAGAGCCCTTGACTGCACTGATTTATTTCTTCTACCACTGCTTTCAACCACTCTCCTCCTGGACCTCCTTGACCATAATGTGGACTATCCTCAAGACATCTCCATTAACAATCCTTAAGTTCCCTTGTCTTCATGTCTTTCTGCCTGGTAAAAACAGAGGAGAAATACTCATTGAGGACCTTGCCCATCTCTTGCAGCTCAGAGATTTCCGCTGGTTTCTGAGGGGCCCTAATCTCTCTCTGGTTACTTTTCCCTATGATGTATATATAATGCCTTTGGATTTTGTTTAATAATACCTGTCAGTGTTATCCCATACCCCCTTTTTGCCATCCTAATGCAGGCCCATACGAAGCTTTTCAAAAAGGGGGGTGGCATGGCAGGATTACAAACATTTTATGTGAAATAACTGCACGCAGTGCATATCACAAGCATGAAGCTCAAAGACCCTTGCGGCCGGGGTCCAGGGCCCGCTTAAGGGCCCTGGGATCTCTGGGGTTTTAGATGCTCTCTGGTGCATTCTGAGCCTTATTTTGGAGCATTTTTGCACCACATTTATGACCAATATTTCAGAAATAATTTTGGTTGAGTCAAGAGTGAGTAACTTTATTTGGAAGAACAGTAAATAATGTACAGTTTTAATGTACAGTTGTGTATCTCGAGTGGGAGAGAGGGTGACAGGGATGGAGAGAGGGAGGGAGAGAGTGAATGAAGGAGGGATAGAGAGAGGGAGGGGCAGAGGAAGATGGAGAGGGTGGGAGGGGAGAGGGAGGGAGTGGGCGGAAGATGGCTTGGGCCCCGGCGGCGGGGGGAGGCGAGGGGAGCGCGCCCCGCCGCAGCGGTGTCTGGTGATGGGGTTACAGCTGCTGTGTTAAGATTCAGCCACTCCCGCCCGGCGACGGGAGAACGGTCTCCTGGTCGCCTGGGTGGCCGTTGGCGAGGCTCCGACTCTGACGCCGACGCCTGCAACGCAATATTCGACTACTTACCTGGAGTAGACACGAGGCATCGACCTCAATGTGTGGAGTACAAATGGCAGTCTGATCCCGCCCGGGCCCACTGCGCACGCGTGGAGAGGCGGCGTCATTTTGTGTCGCTTCCCCAACTGCGCAGGCGCAGATGCCGCATTTTTTCCCCCTTCTCCCAAATCATCCAGCGGCCGGAACCAGTTTTTTGGGCGATTTCCGACAAAGTGGAAACGCTGATTGCGCTCCGATTTTTTTTTTCTCTGGACTTTTTCTTACTCTGGGGGAAAAAAGGGGGGTATGGTCGCACCCAACGCACCCCCCCCCCTTCGGATGGCCATGTAATGGCCTTCTTAATATGTTCTTCAGTTCCCGAAACTCCTCCAGGGATACATTTGATCCCAGCTTCCTACGCCTGTCCTGTACCAGACTATGATGCAACCAGTCAGGATACTTACTTCAGTGCATCTGCAGATTTTTTTTTAGTTTTCGTTATTATGCTGATTCTCTTTAAACTTCTAAGAAAGCAAATGGGCTAGCACGCCTTTGGGATTACATCTGTGTTAGGCCCAGATCATCTGAAATGTTAACATGTAGCATGACCTTTGCTGCCTACTTGCTGGACATGTGTGAGTGGTCTGTGAATTAACAGCCATGTCATCAGCAGTTATGCCTCACCATCAACTCACCCTTGTTGACTTAGCTGTCGTGATTTAGGTGCTGTTGACCGTCACACTACGAATGCACCATGACTGGTGCACAAACCAAGGATGTAGAGAGAGAATATATTTTCCTTGCAAAGCACATCTGAATTGGCATGCAGTACATACGAAATGAATTGCATCTGATGAATGGCACCTTAAGGTAACTTCACTCCTCAAAGAACCCTTGATTAGCATGAGTTTTCCGGGGTTATGTGGAGAAGGTAGGAGAGCGAGGTTGGGAGGGAAAGATATATCAGCCATGATTGAATGGCAGAGTAGATTTGAAGGGCCGAATGACCTAATTCTACTCCTATAACTTATGAACTTATGAACCCACACCTTCACTTTGCCTGCTGCTCTCCAGGAAGAGAGAACAAGAAGTAGCCAGATCTCATTAAATGTAATGGTGCATATGGAACTCCAAGATTTGCAAATATCTCCTACTCCATCATGAAGCCTGACACGTATACGTCTGTTGCCATGGTTACCTTGAGAGCCATTGGCAATGGAGACCACCCTGTTCTGAGACCTCTGCCAGACGTTGTGGATGAAGGAGGAAGATTTAACGGAGAATGTCCTACTGAAGTCTTAGAAGCCGTTCAGGTGGAAATATTGCTCTGCAAGGATGCCAGGCGGGTGCTGCTCCTCCACCTCCTCCCCATTCCAGCCACTTTTCTACTCTGTGGCCCCTCTACTCATTTTCTCAGTCTCTCCACTCTCTTTGGGGAACACAGAATAATGTTGTGTAGAAGCACGATATCAAAGCCGAGTCCTTCAAGGTTCATGCACCATTCCCTGCAGGTTAATAGAAACATAGAAAACAGGTGCAAGAGTAGGCCATTCGGCCATTTGAGCCAGCACCGCCTTTCAATATGATCATGGCTGATCATCCAAAATCAGTACCCCGTTCCTGCTTTCTCCCCATATCCCTTGATTTCATTAGCCCTAATAGCTAAATCTAACTCTCTCTTGAAAACATCCAGTGAATTGGCCTCGACTGCCTTCTGTGGCAGAGAATTCCACAGATGTCTTTAATGACTTTAAAGAACTCTAACAAGGGCCAAACTCTTGTTGTATTAGAGTGATACTCTGTAGAAATTAACTAGCAGCAGAAAAGTAAGTAGTAAGTTAAAAAAAAAGAAGGAATTCTACATTCGTGTCTGATCCACCTGTCAATTAGATCACGGCTGATCTTTTAACACAGGCCAACATCTTTCAACAATCCCATACTCTTTGATTCCCTGAATGTCCAAAAGTGTGGTGAATTCTGCCCTGAATATACTCAGTGACTGAGTTAGACACAAAATACTGGAGTAACTCAGTGGCACAGGCAGCATCTCTGGAGAGAAGGAATGGGTGATGTTTCGAGACCCTTCTTCAGACTGATGTCAGGGGAGTGGGCGCTACAGAGATATAATGTAGTCGGAGACAATAAGACGGGTCGGTGAAATGGGAGGGGGTAGAGGATGGAGAGAAAAAGCAAGGGCTACTTGGAGTTAGAGAAATCAATGTTCACACCGCTGGGGTGTAAGCTACCCAAGCAAAATATGAGATGTTGTTCCTCCAATTTGCACTGGGCCTCACTCTGACAATGGAGGAGGCCTGGGACAGAAAGGTCAGATTGGGAATGGAAGGGGGAGTTAAAGTGCTGAACAACCTGAAGATCAGGTAGGTTTAGGCGGACTGAGCGGAGGTGTTCAGCAAAACGATCGCCGAGCCTGCGCTCAGTGACTGAGTCTCTACTGCTCCATGAAGTAGTTCTATAAAGTTCCAAAAACTCGCAACTCTCTGGGTGAAGAAATGCCTTCTCATTTCACTTCTGAAAGGCCAGGCAATTTCAGATATCAGTTGAAAGTCAGCCACAGTGATGTATAATTTAAGACAAACCGATTAAGAACAGTTGAATTCCTTTCCTGAATGAACTAGATGGGATTTTATTATAATCTATTAGTCCATTGATCCAATAACATTGCTGATGCCAGCTTTTCACCCCAGATTTATGTATATCTTTTAATTTACTGAAATGAAGTTCTCCAGCTGCTGTGGTAGGATTTGGACTCAAAGTGTTTCATTCTGCCCTTCCATCAGCCTTGTGTGGGCTGCCCCATTGATATGCTCTTCTGCTGCAGTATCCTGTGCATGACATTGTCAACTCAAGTTTAGATAGTCAAGAGAGTTTTACTGTCATATGTCCCAAAATAGAACAATGGAATTCCTACTAGCAGTAGCACAACAGTTATGTAAATAAAGTATTCTGTGAACATCATAATAAACAACAAAAAACATCAGTATATATTCAACACATAATCCTCCAAAGGTTTTGCCACCTCCAACGGGATCCCAACACTAGTCACATCTTCCCATCTCCACCCCTTTCCACCTTCTGCAGAGACTGTTCCTGAACTCCCTGGTATCTCAAATTTCACTGTACCTTAATTGGTACTTGTGACAAAAAACGGACCTTGGACCTTGAACCTTGAACCTTGAACCTTGAGCTTATCCCTTCCCACCCCCCCCCCCCCACCCAGGCACCTTCTCCTGCAACTGCAGAAGGTGCAACACCTGTCCCTATACCTCCTCCCTCGACCCTGTCCAGGGACCCCGACAGTCCTTTCAGGTTCGGCAGGGGTTCACTTGCACCTCCTCCAACCTCATCTACTGCATCCGTTGTTCAAGATGTGGACTCTTACACATCGGAGAGACCAAACGTAGACTGGGCAATCATTTTGCTGAACACCTTCGCTCAGTCCGCCTGAACCTACCTGATTTCCCGGTTGTCACCCAACAAACAGCTAGCAATGGCCTGTTTCCTTTATCAACGTTACTTCTTTGCAGATCTTTCATTCATTATTTTACTTCGGAATCACGTGAGTGATTCCGTGAAGAAGCCCCGCCAGTCCGCATGCGCGTCATTACGTCTGTCGCATGGCGCAGCGACTGACTGGCAGGCACATCGCTCCTGCCAGCGGTAAGCTTAAACCTACAGGTACGTTTTGTATTTCTTACCAGGTTCTGTTTTTTCTTGCAGGAACCTCTTCTTACAGAGGTTTCCTGCTGGATATTGTTGCGAAGTCCGGACGGGCCGCGGGGAAACCGGTTATGGGCTGTGGGGACACTACGGTAGCCGGTGGCTGTCGGGTTCGCTACTCCAGTCGCTGACAGTGCGGTTAGCGGCTTCCAGACTGCTGTGGTTCCCGCGGAGGGGTAAATCCAGGAGGAAGGCGGTATCACCACCAGAGTCGCTGACAGTGTGGTCAGCGGCTCCCAGACCGCTGTGGTCCCCAGGACATGGGGTAAAACCACCAATAAGTCGGTCAGGCCTATGGACTCGGGCAAGTCAGGCCAGGAGGGGAACCCTCCTTCAATGGGTAGCGTCTTCGGACGTCTACCCCACATGGAGCACCTAATGGAGAGGTTGCTCCACAATGATATGATCCGATGGAGGGAGCTATCAGCCTGGGTCTCCTCGGCACCGCTCCACAATGTCTCCCTCTCTGAGGAGGGGAGCATTCGGGGTCAGATTTCTGACTCAGGAGATCGAAGGTATAGCGGAGAGCATACCACGAGGCACGAAGGGCTTAAATCGATGTGCCCGCAAGGAAAAAATGGAGCATGGATAGCGCCCTCGGGGGTTTATCCCATGAATGTGATGTTCCATCCTGGTATAGGTCCGTAGGAGGGGCCATATCAGGGCAGGTATCCTCAGGGGCCTGCGGCAGCACCTGTTTCAGGGCTCCCTGCGAATCTCCATCTCTGTGGAGGGGAGTGCGAGTGGTCAGTATGTAACTGACTTCAAATTCTAAAGTATGTCCGTCGAACATACTGGAGCACATGCGTATGGCTTCAAGTGAATCCTCGCAAACGAAGGTTATGCTGCCAGAAGAGTTGGTTACCAGCTGTTGGCAGAATACCCGGAACGGGCCAGAGTTCCCCTCACGCTACGTGCCGGCAGTGAACAGCGCTATCAGGGGGACATTAGAGCCAGTCGCCGAATCTTCTATTCAGGTAAGACCTATTCAACAGGCAAAACCTGGATGAGGAAGCAAAAGCTGTCGGACCAATCAAGGTACCAACGACGAGCAAACCTTCATCTTTTCTGCGACAACACACCCCACGCCTCCATCGGCAGTAAGCGGTTCACTGAAGCTGATGGCAGCATGAAAGCAGGGCAGAGGTTCCACGCACCCTACCAGTCCTACTCTACAACCAAGGTAACCAGGCAGGTAGGTGGGTCTGGCACTTCCGAAACATGGGGTAGGTGGACCACTTACAAGTTGGTAATATTTACACTTGTTTGTACAACACACAAATGGTTAAGGCATTGTCATCTACTTAGCGGCATCTAACCATGTAAAACTGCACAATACTAGCATTCCAAGCAGGGTTGGAATTGGGGCCAGAATTGTCTTTTGAGGCAGGCTCAGTATTATGGCCAGGATTGCCTTACAGCCAGGCTCGGAAATATGGCCAAAGTTGTCTTTCAAGATAGGCTCAGTATTATGGCCAGGATTGTCTTTCAAGACAGGCTCGGAAATCGGGCCAGAGTTGTCGTTCGAGGCAGGCATGGAATGATGGCAGCCGTGGCCTGTTCATTGTGAAAGATGGAGAATGTCATTTAACTCGCATGTGCAGTATAAACTTTTCCGAATAGGAAACTTCGTTACTGACTAACAACTGATTTTCATAAGGATCTTTATGGCATGCATCGATCTCAAAGATACATTTTATTCAGTTCCCATTTACAGGGATCACCGGAGACATTTGAAATTATCAGGATGAGGCAATGATAACAGTAAAGCATTGCAAAATGGGCTAACTTCAGCTCCCAGGTTATTTACCAAATTACTAAAATCGGTGCTTGAACTACTCAGAGTTCAAAAACACTTGTTATGTCTTTACTGGGTGATATTCTTAGGCTGTATTTTGCTAAAATCAACTTTCAGCCTCAAACTATATTTGAGAAATTGGGGTTCCTCATCCATCCAGTTAAATTTAAGTTGATACCAAATAGACTTGTTGATCATTGGGAGTTACCTTTAACTATTAATTAGCCTGTGACTCCGCCCTGGGGCAACAGATTGGAGTTAATAGAAGCCTGTAGCAACCATGTTGTTATAAAGCAGCCTTCTATTCATCAAGAGTAATTGGCAATATAGTAGCTGTGATTCAGCTGTGCAAGTGGGAATCGTGCAAAGTAGCAACCTCTCAAGTGCCATGTAGGTCATTGTTAACAGACCTATGCTATTACCAGCTGAAGCTACCAAAGTCACAATGATGGACGAACAGTATTCAGCATTGCTCCAGTAGTTTGGTCAGTAAAATTTCAGTTATATTACAAACTGATGCTAAGTGCTCTAAAGTGGATAATTGTGAATGCCATCTCTAGTTTGGAGGTGGAGGAGATTTGCATAAGTTGCCAATTCTTCAGTTATTGGTATCAACTATCTATGGACACTAGGTGCATTCTATGGGTTAAAGGGTTATTGAGCAAATATGCATAATCTGCATGCTCAACTTCAAGTTGATACACTATGGTGGTGACATATGTTAGACACATGGGTGCAATCAAGTGAAAGTATCCTGTAATAATTTACCTAATCTCATTTGCCACTGGTGTATCATCATGTACAGATCAATGACAACACAGAATGTGTGTTGGATTACTACGTATTTAATGAAATTATGGTTTGATGGAACACCGGATATCGATATGTTTGTTTTTATGCTCATTCACCGGTAGCAAAAATATGTGGCATAAAAGTGGCGAGAGATACATTCTCGCTACAAGGAGGAGGAATGTTCTTTTATGTCTTCATTTTGCCTCATCAGTCGGGTCTTGAAATAAAGTCAGCAAGATCCCGCTTTAGGTTTTTCGTACTGTCTGACTGGCCTATGCAGCCATGATTCCCGCTTTTGTCGGGAATAATAATACAACCTTATACGGTTATTCTTTTTTTTTTTTTTTAATTTATTTTTTTTTTTTTTTTTTATTTTTATTTATTAGAAGTACATTACATCACAGCCACATACATTAATACTCGTCATTTATATCTTCTTACAATTAATGTACTCCCTTTATTTTTTTTTTTTACGCTAAAGAAAGAAAAGATTGAAAGAGAGAAGAAAGTGAAGGAAAAAGTGCAAGTGTAGAAAAGTGTAGAAAATGTAACAACAAAAAAAAAAAGGACGAGGACCCTATGAGAGCGAAATTAAAAACAAAAAGAAAAAGAGTTAAGAAATAGGCCCTAAGAAAAGAAAAGAGAGAGAGAAAAAAAGAAAAACAAATGTTTTTTTTTTTTTGAGCATCACGTAAATAGGACATACCAACTCTTCAACTATCATCCCCCCTTACCCGACCTCAATTTTTTATTTTTTTAAAGTACTTTTGCACCCTATGTTTGTAATAATTCTATAAATGCAGACCACGTCAGGTGGAAGTGATCTGGTTTACCTGCTAGGAGGAGTCTTATCTCTTCAAGGTGTAGTGTTTCAAACATATTTGAAATCCACATATTTATAGTTGGTATTGGAGCCTTCTTCCAAAATTTTAGAATTAGCTTTTTTCCAGTTATTAACCCATAATCCATTAATTTCTTTTGAAACACATTTAGTTCTGGATCATCTTCCGTTATTCCGAAGATAATCCATTCTGCTTTGGGTATCAGTCTTGTTTTAAATAACTTTGTAAAGATTTCAAAAATTTCATTCCAAAATTTTTGAATTTTTGTACAGAAGACAAATGAGTGCGCTATAGTTGCTTCTTGGGATTGACATTTATCACAAATAGATGATACGTTTGGGAAAATTTTATGAATTTTAGTTTTCGAATAATATAATCTATGTAAAATTTTAAATTGTATTAAAGTGTGTCTTACATTAATCGAGCATTTATGTACTTTTAATAAGTATTCATTCCAACTTTCCTTTGAAATTTTAATAGCTAACTCTTGTTCCCAGTCTCTTCTGATACCCTCCGTAGATGGTATTTGTACATTTAAGATAATATTGTACAAATATGATATTAAGTTTGCTGATTCCGCTTTTGTCTGCATTGCCTCGTCCAGTACATCTGCTGGGTTATTATGATGATCTTTTATATATTTTTTCAAATAGTCGCATATTTGAAAGTATTTAAAATATTGATTATTTCCGAGTTTATATTTTATTTGTAATTGTTGAAATGAAAGTAATTTTCCAGTTTCATACAAGTCACCAAGCGTTTTAATTCCTAGTCTATCCCATTGTGTATAAGCTTTATCTATAATAGAAGGACTAAACGAAGGGTTATTGACTATAGGTAATAAAAGTGATAAGTTTCTTAATTTTAAATTTTGTTTTATTTGTTTCCAAATACGGATTGTACTATGAATAATTGGGTTCTTATTATAGTTTATGTTATTCAATTTCATTGGAGAGAGGAGGATCGCTCCAATGTTTCTAGAGGAGCAATCCTCTTTCTCCATTACAATCCAGTCTACTTGCTGGGCGGAGTTATCCATCAGTTGAATCATGTTTTTAATATTTACTGACCAATAATAATACATAAAATTGGGTAGTGCTAGACCCCCCAATACTTTAGATTTATTCAGATGGGTTTTTTGTATTCTATGTGATTTATAGTCCCATATAAAATTAGTGATATCTGAGTCGAGTTTTTTAAAAAACTTCTTAGGTAAGTATATAGGAATTGATTGAAATAGGTATAAAATTTGTGGTAAAAAGATCATTTTTATTGCGTTTATTCGGCCTATTAAAGACATCGGAAGCGTTTTCCAGAATTTAATTAATGTATTCAGTTTATTAAGTAGGGGGTCAAAATTTGCCCTGAGCATACCTTGATATGCTCTGGTAATTTCGATTCCCAAATATTTAAATTTTTCTGTAGCTATTTTAAAAGGGAATTTTAAAAGATGTGTTGAATCTTTCGGTTTTATTGACATAATTTCACTTTTATTCCAATTTATTCTATATCCAGAAAAAGATCCGAAGTCTTCAATTAAATTTAATATATTTGGTATAGTGATTTGAGGTTTTGTAATATACAATAATATATCATCCGCGTATAAAGATATTTTATTATATGAGTCTTTAGTATTATATCCATGAATATCAGGGTGTATTCTAATTTTTTCTGCTAGCGGTTCAATAATGAGAGCAAACAGCTGTGGTGATAATGAGCATCCTTGTCTATTTCCCCTTGATATATACGGTTATTCTAAACGTTAAACTTTGCTGGTTCAGTCTGTGGCTCGGGAAACCAGCCTCTGCATGATAAAAGCAATTTATTGATTTGCAGATGCTGAGTAGACTGCTACTACGGCTCGGGTTGTCACACCGATCCATGTATGTGCTCACTGCAGAGTGCAGGGATAGCACCAAAAAAGCAGTACATTTCCTCTTCAGATGGGAAGCATTTTGTTTAAATGCTAATGTTACATTTAATACGGTACAGATTACTGACGTCTTGGAGTTCATTTTCAAATGGGTCTTTGACAATAATTGAGTTATAGGGCCATTAACTGTGCCCAACGTGCCTTCCCATTATATTTGCTGCAGCGAACGGGACCCACTCTGTCAGGTTTCACCCTCAGATATCGAGTTTGTTAAGGATATCTTTAACACAAGTTCTCCCGGGACAAGTACAGGGCAATATGGGATATTGACATTGTGTTAACACTGCTTCACCAAGGGGTTCCAGCTACATTCTTAGCTTTGGCCTGGTTCTCATAAGGTAGTTATCCTTGTGGCGCTGGTCTCAGCGCAACGGGTTCAGTCGCTACATAATTGCGACTGGACAGGATGGTTACATCTGCAAATAATGTAATATTTTATGTTTATGATATAGTTAAGCAGAGCAGAAAGGGCGTCAGGTCTCAAACTATTATCATGGCATACCCCAGGGACCTTCAGTTATGTGTGGTCACACATTTACAACATTACGTCAAGGTCACCTAGAGCCTTAGAGGCTCTGATACTAGCTATGTTTTTTAGTTACAAAAAACCTCATAAGAAGGTATCAGTTCAGACCATCTCCAGGTGGTTAAAACGGGGCTTTGGCTTATGCAGGAGTGGATACTAAATTTCTAATCTCACTCCACCAGGGCTTCTACAACAGCAGCAAGGGTTATGTACGGTCCTCTGGACCACATCCTAGCGACTGCATGGTCTAACGAACGAGTTTTCCAAACATTTTATAATAACCCATTGCCAGACCAGGGGTATTTGCCAACTCTATTTTAGGTTCAGTTATATAGTTTCCTCCTGGATGAGAGGGGTTACTATTATTATTATTTATTCATTATGAATGTTTTCCCTTATCTGTCATTTGAAACTGTTGTGGTTGTGTAGACTCGTTTCTCACGGCATGAAATCACAGAGCTTTGAAATCTTCACGGAATCACTCACGTGACTCCGAAGTAAAATAGTAAGATTAAACGAGAACTTACCAGTTTGAAGTTTGATCTTTATTTTATGAGGAGTTACGATGACCGATTACGTGCCCTCCGCTCCCAACCCTCGTATCATAAAGGTCATGTGGTAGTTCTATGATTCTCTAAATCTTACTATGTCACTTCAACTACAGTTATCTGTGATTTCACACCGCTGCTTTGAAGATTGACGCGCATGCGGACTCGCGGGGCTTCTTCACGTAATCGCTCATCGTAACTCCTCATAAAATAAAGATCAAACTTCAAACTGGTAAGTTCTCATTTAATCTTACTATTCTTTAGCTCTCTACATCATCGTCGATATCTCTCATTTCCCTTATCCCTAACTAGTCTGAAGAAGGGTCTTGACCCAAAATGTCACCCATTCCTTCTCTCCAGAGATGCTACCTGTGTATATAATGTGTGTGTATATATATACTAGACTAAGTGGGACCCGTTGGGTCCCAAGTTCACACGGAAGGGCTGGTCCCCCAACGCAATATTCCACCTCTCCACCAATTCCAATATTGGTGGCCGGGGAGGGGGGGGGGGCTTTCTGGAGCGCTAGTATGGGTGTTGTGGTTTGAAGGGACTGGTTTCCAGAGGGCTAATATGGACATTGCGGGCCAAATGGATTCTTGGGGTGGCAGCTCAGTCACTCAAGCCTGATGTGCTGGCAGCTCACTCACGGCTGGTGGGCTGGCAGTTGACACAGCTATTCCTTGAAATTCCATTTCAAGCATGGTGCAAGGCCACCAAATTCAAATGCAGTTCCTACCATTTCAAGCAGGGTGCAAGGCCACCAAATTCAAGTGCAGTTTCATACCACATCAAGCAGGGTGCAAGACCACCAAATGCAAGTGCAGTTTCATGACATTCAAGCAGGGTGCAAGGCCACCAAATTCAACTGCAGTTTCATACCACTTCAAGCAGGGTGCAAGGCCACCAAATTCAAGTGCAGTTTCGTACCACTTCAAGCAGGGTGCAAGGCCACCAAATTCAAGTGCAGTTTCGTACCACTTCAAGCAGGGTGCAAGGCCACCAAATGCAAGTGCAGTTTCATGACATTCATGCAGGGTGCAAGGCCACCACATTCAAATGCAGTTTCATACCATTTCAAGCAGGGTGAAACCACCATAAAACCACACAAAACACCACAAAACACCACACTCACAGTTCAGTAGACATTCAGTGTGTTCAGTTGATTCACAGCTCAGACAGTCGTGACCTCTCCCTCCCCCATCTTGCAGAGACTGAGCCACAACCACACTTCCGGGTTTTATAATCCCTCCCCCTTCCCACCGGAAGGGGCGTGCCCTTCATGGTGTGATTGACAGGAGAGAGATTCTCAACATTTTTTAAACACTAATAACACTTTTATTTTTTATTGATGGGAAGAATCCTCTGCACCTGATGAGCGGAGGGGGGAGTAAGGGGTAGCGTTTTATCTAAAATCAATATACAGTGTAAACAGGAAGTTGTCAAGTTTAGACTTTTGATCATTTGCCATTTCAAACCAAACCACCACCAACCATTTGCTGTGCTTTATTTCAAACCAACCACCACCAACCATTTGCAGTACATTTTTTCAAACCAACCACCACCAACCATTTGCTGTGCTTTATTTCAAACCAACCACCACCAACCATTTGCTGTGCTTTATTTCAAACCAACCACATTTTCATTTTCAAACCACATTAAGGGCACTCAAGGTCAGTAAAACTACACTCACCGAATGCAGAATTGATTATTTTTTGAACAATGGAAGCCAGCTTTGAGCTGACTTCGTTCCAAAAGAGTTTCCTTAATTACGGCTTAATAATGGCAAAAAAACGTATACTTAAATTCTGGAAAAATGCTCCCACATCAACGATAAAAATGTGGATTTCAAATATGTCCGAAATGTTACACCTCGAAGACATGAGATTCCTCCTAGCAGGCAAATCAGACCATTTCCAAAAGATTTGGTCTCCATTTATCGACTTATTACAAGCATAGGGTGCAACATAGCTTTGAAAATAAATGGTTTCAGGACCTGGTGAGGGGTTTGTAAAGATACGAAGTAGGTACATCCCTTTTATCTTATTTTACTTTCTTATATCTTCTGTTTTCTATTTTTCTATTTTTTTTCCTTTGGTTTTCTTTTTTACTCATGCTCGTGTTTTACGTTTCTACGGGTTTCTTCTGATCACTCTTTCACGCACTTACTATCTTATCTAACTCTCTCTATTCTCCTTTTTAAAGTTTAAAATAAGAAGTGGTACAGGAAATGTATTATGTTATTTTTGGCTTATATCACTGTAATGTACATTACTTCTAATAAATAAAATTTAAAAAAACAAAAAAACTACACTCACAGTTTAGTAGACATGTGTTCAGTGTTATTCACAGCTGAGACTGAGAGACGTGACCCTCTCGCTCCCCCATCTTGCAGAGACTGACTGAGGCACTCAACACTTCCGGGTTTTATAGTCCCTCCGGAAGGGGCGTGGCCTTCAGGAGAGAGATTCTCAACATTTTTTAAACACTAACAATTCTTTTATTTTTCTTCGATGGGAAAAATCCTCTCGTCCTGCACAGCGGAGGGGGACTCTGA
The DNA here is from genome assembly GCA_038087875.1 of Malacoraja senta. Lineage (NCBI taxonomy): Eukaryota > Metazoa > Chordata > Chondrichthyes > Rajiformes > Rajidae > Malacoraja > Malacoraja senta. The sequence goes on along the minus strand of CM075977.1, from coordinate 323,064,852 downwards.
GTAAGATGGCCAAAAATCACAGCCGTAAGTGGCAGCGTTTTTTCCAAAATCAATATACAGAACAACAGGAAGTGGTCAAGATCAGACTTTTAGTAATATAGATATATATATATATATTTATATACATATACATATATGTGGATGGAGGGGAGAGGTTTTGAGCTTATTTGAAGATTGTAGTGTTTAATAGCCTGATGGTTGCAGGGAAGAAGCTGCTCCAGTACCTGGACATTACATTTTTTAGTCTCATGTACATTGTGATGGCAGGTGTGCCTCCAGCAAGATGGTGTTTCTCACTGCGAGCTACTCAAGCCTGGAGATTGTCTCTAAGTTAGGCTCCAAATTATGTGCAATGTCAGTATCTCTGCTGCTGACTGCAGGTGTTAAAATTGTGTCTTCGTGTTCGACCCTACCTTGCTTTTCTATTGGTGAGTGGTCAGTGTGGAATTTTTAACTATCTGAAAGACCCTGGTATGAGGTTGTGGAGAAGGAAAGTAGGAGATGAGTGCTTAAACATCCACAACTGGTGAATGCTATACATTGTCTGCCCCTCTGAAACATCCAGGAGAATGGGATTCACTGCTAACTGGAAGACCATCACTTTCTCTGGGCAATAAGAGATGAGCAATAAATGCTGGCATTGCTAATGACGCTCAGATTCTGAGAATATTTATATATTTTTTTAATAGCCTTTCTTGATCGCAGAAATGCTGCTGGTGAAGAATGCTTCTTAAATGTTCCTTACTTCAGGTTTATCTCCATTACACATCTGCTACATGACAGAATCCAAGCTGTGAATCTAAACTAATGGATCCACAAAACAAGCTATATTAGTGCAGATGGGCTTAGTCAAGATGTAATTGTTCATGTACGTTTCTGAACCTCTCTCACTGCAATACTCTGTCTAATCAACTGTACTGCTTGCTGGAGTGGAGCCAATACAAGAATGTGTTGATCCTCCTCAAAACTAAAATCACACCATAATCTTTGAGAGGATTTCAGCTCTCTCAGAAGAAAGCTGAGCATATCTCCTACTCTCTGCCTCATGCACTGTTACCTCCAGGGCAGGTCAGCCCACCAATGCCTCTACCTCCTTGGAAGCCTCAGGAAGTTCGACATGTTACACAGTGAACGTTAGGGCTCTGGAGAGTGTTGTAGAGCAGAGGGATTTAGGAGTACTGGTACTTAGATCGCTGAAAGTGGCATCACAGGTAGATAGGTTGGTCAAAATGGCTTTTGGCACATTGGCCTTCATCAGTCAGAGCACTGAGTATAGAAGTTGGGAGGCCATGTTGCTGTGGTATAAGATGTTGGTGAGGCTGCATTTAGAATATTGTGTTCAGTTTTGGGCTCCATATAGGAAAGATGTTGTAAAACTGGAAGTGGTGCAGAGAAGATTTACGAGGATGTCGCCTGGACTCGATGGGCTGAGCTAAAGGAAGAGGTACGATCGCAACATTTCAGAAACATTTAGACAGGTACATGGATAGGACAAGTTTAGAGGGATATGGGACAAACGAAGGCAGGTGGGACTATTGTAGATTGGACAAGTTGGCCAGTGTGGGTAAGATGGGATGAAGGGCCTGTTTCCACGCTGTAAGACTCTATGACTCAATGACTCTAAGTTCCAAAACAACCTTCACCAATGTCTACAGATGCGCTGTAGAAAGCATTTTATCATGATGCTTTACAGCGTGTTGGGAACAGATTCATCCAAGACTGCAAGAAATTGCAGAGAGTTGTGGACATGGCCCAGGCCATCATAGAAACCAACTTCCCTTCTATTGACTTCATCTACACTCCCTCTTATCCCCGCTCCCAACAGGCAAGATACTGAAGTTTGAAGACACATACCTCCAGATTCAGGGACAGTTTCTTCCCAGCTGTTATCAGGCAACTGAATGGTCCTCTCACCAGCTAGAATGCGGTCTTGACCTTCCATCTACCTCGTTGGAGATCTTTAAACTATCTTAATTTGGATTTTATTGGTCTTTATCATGCACTAAATATTATAGACAATAGATAATAGGTGGAGGAGTAGGCCATTCGGTCCTTCGCGCCAGCACCGCCATTCAATGTGATCATGGCTGATCATCCCCAATCAGTACCCCATTCCTGCCTTCTCCCCATATTCCCTGACTCTGCTATTTTTAAGAGCCCTATCTAACTCTCTCTTGAAAGCATCCAGAGAACCTGCCTCCACTGCCCTCTGAGGCAGAGAATTCCACAGACTCACCACTCTCTGTGATAAAAAGTGTTTCCTCGTCTCCGTTCTAAATGGCTTACTCCTTCTTCTTAAACTGCGGCCCCTGGTTCTGGACCCCCCAACATGTTTCCTGCCTCTAGCGTGTCCAAACCCTTAACAATCTTATATGTTAAATAAGAGACCCTCTCATCCTTCTAAACTCCAGAGTGTACAAGCCCAGCTGCTCCATTCTCTCATAATATGACAGTCCCGCCATCCCGGGAATTAACCCTGTAAACCTACACTGCACTCCCTCAATAGCAAGAATGTCCTTCCTCAAATTAGGGGACAATAACTGCACACAATACTCCAGGTGTGGTCTCACTAGGGCTCTGTACAACTGCAGAAGGACCTCTTTGCTCCTATATTCGATTCCTCTTGTTATAAAGGCCAACATGCCATTCGCTTTCTTCACTGCCTACTGAACCCTTTCTCCTTTATCTGAACTTAAAGAAAGGTAACTTTGAGGGTATGAGACGTGAATTGGCCAAGATTGACTGGCAATTAGTTCTAAAAGGGTTGACGGTGGATATGCAATGGAAGGCATTTAAAGACTGCATGGATGAACTACAAAAATTGTTCATCCCAGTTTGGCAAAAGAATAAATCAGGGAAGGTAGTGGATCCGTGGATAACAAGGGAAATCAGGGATAGTATCAAAGCAAAAGATGATGCGTACAAATTAGCCAGAAAAAGCAGCATACCAGAGGACTGGGAGAAATTCAGAGACCAGCAGAGGAGGACAAAGGGCTTAATTAGGAAAGGGAAAATAGATTATGAAAGGAAACTGGCAGGGAACATAAAAACTGACTGCAAAAGTTTTATAGATATGTGAAGAGAAAGAGATTAGTTAAAACAAATGTAGGTCCCTTGCAGTCAGAAACAGGTGAATTGATCATGGGGAACAAGGATATGGCGGACCAATTGAATAACTACTTTGGTTCCGTCTTCACTAAGGAAGACATAAATAATCTGCCGCAAATAGCAGGGGGCCGCGGGTCAAAGGAGATGGAGGAACTGAGTGAAATCCAGGTTAGTCGGAAGTGGTGTTGGGTAAATTGAATGGATTAAAGGCCGATAAATCACCAGGGCCAGATAGGCTGCATCCCAGAGTACTTAAGGAAGTAGCTCCAGAAATAGTGGATGCATTAGTGATAATTTTTCAAAACTCTTTAGATTCTGGAGTAGTTCCTGAGGATTGGAGGGTAGCAAACATAACCCCACTTTTTAAGAAGGGAGGGAGAGAGAAAACGGGGAATTACAGACCAGTTAGTCTAACATCGGTAGTGGGGAAACTGCTAGAGTCAGTTATTAAAGATGGGATAGCAGCACATTTGGAAAGTGGTGAAATCATTGGACAAAGTCAGCATGGATTTACGAAAGGTAAATCGTGTCTGACGAATCTTATAGAATTTTTCGAGGATGTAACTACTAGAATGGATAGGGGAGAACCAGTGGATGTGTTGTATCTGGACTTTCAGAAGGCTTTCGACAAGGTACCACATAAGAGATTAGGATACAAACTTAAATCACAAGGTATTGGGGGTTCAGTATTGATGTGGATAGAGAACTGGCTGGCAAACAGGAAGCAAAGAGTAGGAGTAAACGGGTCCTTTTCACAATGGCAGGCAGTGACTAGTGGGGTACCGCAAGGCTGAGTGCTGGGACCCCAGCTATTTACAATTTATATTAATGATCTGGACGAGGGAATTGAAAGCAACATCTCCAAGTTTGCGGATGACACTAAGCTGGGGGGCAGTGTTAGCTGTGAGGAGGATGCTAGGAGACTGCAAGGTGACTTGGATAGGCTGGGTGAGTGGGCAAATGTTTGGCAGATGCAGTATAATGTGGATACATGTGAGGTTATCCACTTTGGTGGCAAAAACGGGAAGGCAGACTATTATCTAAATGGTGGCCGATTAGGAAATGGGGAGATGCAGCGAGACCTGGGTGTCATGGTACACCAGTCATTGAAAGTAGGCATGCAGGTGCAGCAGGCAGTGAAGAAAGCGAATGGTATGTTGGCCTTCATAGCAAGAGGATTTGAGTATAGGAGCAGGGAGGTTCTACTGCAGTTGTACAGGGTCTTGGTGAGACCACACCTGGAGTATTGCGTACAGTTTTGGTCTCCAAATCTGAGGAGGGACATTATAGCCATAGAGGGAGTGCAGAGAAGGTTCACCAGACTGGGATGTCAGGACTTTCATATGAAGAAAGACTGGATAGACTTGGCTTATACTCGCTAGAATTTAGGAGATTGAGAGGGGATCTTATAGAAACGTACAAAATTCTTATGGGGTTGGACAGGCTAGATGCAGGAAGATTGTTCCCGATGTTGGGGAAGTCCAGGACAAGAGGTCACAGCTTAAGGATAAGTGAAGGAGCAATATTGTCTAAATGAGCAGCATTGGTGATAGATTAGCATTAATTAGCATGCATCTTATTTTATAATGCCATTTGTGAGGTGCAAGAAAAATAATCTTTCTGAAGTTGTACAATAACACTTTGCATTCATTTCGACAGAACAACTATTTGAACAAAACAAAAAATAAAGTTCTACAGTACAACTTTATCTTGTTCTCCATGTACCTCTCCCTGGAAAAAAATGCTTTCTGACATCTCCTTAGACCAAGCTCTGGATCAAGACCCCACCACCAAACACGAGGCCAGTGATTCCCTGTAACTGGCATGGCTATCTTCCTCCACTCCAAAGTAATTCCACAAGCAAACAGACCCTCCCCTCCTTTCCCTTTCAGGACTATGAAGGAGTTGATATCTCAGCAAACCCTTGGGTTATTCTTCCAAGTCAACACAGTTGTGCAGCGGTAGAGTTGCTGCCTTACAGTGCCAGAGATCCTGACTGGGGATCCTGACTGTATGGAGTTTGTACGTTCACCCTGTGAGCGCTCCAATTTCCTCCCACATTCCAAGGATGTGTAGCTTTGTAGGTGAATTGGCTTCTGTAATTTGTCCCTAGTGTGTAGGATAGTGCCAGTGTATGGGGTGATTGCTGGTTGGTGTGAACTAGGAATCAGTGTGCCGCTATATGTTGGCTTTCAATCTGCACCAGGCTGAGCTAATAATTGGCTGCATGTTAATTCTCCATCCCAACAGTTCGCTGATCTCTCTGCCTTTGTCCCAATGTAAGCTGGAGGAATCGTGTATCATCTTCCAACTATGGCCCTCCAGATTCACCATCCCATGCAACAATTTCAGATCAGCAGCCTTTCCCATTTGATTCAGAACTGGGTAGCTCAGATGAAAAGTCATCAACCTGTAAATGTAACTTACTTTTTCAATCTCTGCGGAAGCTGCCCGACCTGCTGCACATTTCTTGCATTTTCTGTGTTTAGATATGACATCAACTTTTGCTTTTGCTAAATCTTTAATAATGAACTCAAATGATAACAGATAGGCTATGATATCTGTGATCCTAAAATTGTGTCTCCACTTGCATTAGTCAAAATTCATTTTTACAAGGCCATAAGGGTTTACTACAAAAAGCTATTAATTTTTTTTTTTCATTAAAGCTTCAAATTCTTTCATCTATAGTGCTTGATCCATGCAATTAAGGAAACAAGTCTGTAAATTATTGATTTTGCTTCAAGAATTTAATTTTTAATTATTTTACATATTTTTTTACAAGTTTGCTCATCATCATGCAAAACTGTGTCTTTCCCAATCACCATCATAGTTGAAAAATGCAATCTGTCTGCAGGAAAAAGGCAAAAAATATGCCCTCTGTTGAAAAGCCACACCATGATCTAAATGGTGGCAGAAATAAATATGTTTCTGACTGCAATATTTATCCTCAACTATTCAGACTTAATTAACGTTTTCTCTTTCATTTTCATCCTCTTCCTCAACACCTATGCACTAAAAGAAACTGGTTTCTCCAAATCAAAAACTCTCCAGCACTTTACTACCTACTTTACCCCAAACCATCTTGTTCTTTCATGTACAAATTCCAAAATTAATAATGATTTCTTTTTCAGGGAAAAATAAATTACACCTGCTGTGTTAATGGGGAGGGATGGCACAGTTGGTATGTTTGGAGATGTCTATTTTTAACTGGCTGCTTAATAGCCAGGTCTCAGGTCTTCAAAGTACATAATTTCAACCTATTAAGCATGATTTTCCCTGACTACTTAAGGGACCAGTTCAGGTATGAAATCCTTGAGAGAAGGCAAGGATCAGTGGGGATGTTTGCAAGAATCTGCTGAGGTTTCTGCAACTGAGGAGATAACATACTGTCTCAGTGAGATCTCAACTTAACTGTCCAGCCTAGATATATTGTGTGTCATGTCTGCATCTCTGAAAAATAAGCTATTTTAGTGTACATCACGACATTTGGTGACTTTTATAAAATGTCTCATTAGTAAGTCAACATTCTTGAATAATTATTACATTCTATTATCCCTTTCTTTGCTTAAGGTCAAAATGCAAGGACCAAGGACACATCATGAGCAAGATCAAATCCCCTCAAAGGTGTTAATGCATTCTAAAAATATTTCATCACATGACGAAAATATTGTTGGCAGCAAAGGGAATAACAGCATCTTGACTGGTCTACACAGAAGATAGATGGACTGTAATCTCCTGGTACCAATGAGTAAATTTAGAAAATGGTGGTAGGGAGAAGTAATTAGATTGCATGCCAAAATATTCAGCGTTCTCAAAGGAATGATGATTACTACAGAAATACATATACTTGTGGCCAGTGCTGGAAAGGACAATATAGGACGCAGAGCAGCTACAAGCTAAGATTTTGCCAAACTTACCAGGTACAGAGGGAAAAAGGATGTCGGAGTCCAGATTGAATATACACGAAGTGAAAACAACAAAGCATTTTAAACCCACAAGTAATGACCTCCACCTAAACTGTATGGGTCTAGATTAACAGTTGCCAATTCCAACATGCTATTTCGGATAGCAGATGTACAGGTTTGGCAATAGGCAAACTGTTTTTGACAAGATCATTCTGAGTCTGGATTTGTGTTTCAAAGATGGCACTAATATCTGCAGCTGACATCTAGCAGGACTAATATGCCATGGAGGAGAAACAGAGTTAATGTTTCTTTCTCTAAAGGTGAGGCTCAACATGTTGAGTTATTTTATTTGCTTTTATTTTATTAATAAATTGCTTTTATTTATATTTCAGATTCCCGGTGTCCACCATTTTGTTTTTTTTACTAATGTTCCATAGCCTAGGGGTGGAAGGATGGCAAAATGAGCAAAGCAAGCATTAAGCAAGAACCAAGCTAGACACAAGGTGCTGGAGTAACTCAGCAGGTTAAGTAGCATCTGTGGACATGAAGAATAGGTGATGTTTTGGGTCGGGACTGCAAGAACATGCAGGTTTATCGGAAAACATAGAATACCGTATATATGTTCATATGTGCATGCCCAATCAGCATTAATGGTGCCAAAGTGGAGATGATCAATAGCTTTGAGTTCCTGATATGGACAATAATTTATCCTGGTCCAATCATATTGACTCAAGGGCCATGAATGCACACCAATGAACAGTAATACTGCATGTCCCATTTAGGTTTTTTATTACAATTAGTTTCTTCTTGCGTTTGAGGCAGCAGAATTCTGCAGCAGGGTGATGCCATCCGGTTCGACATCCATAGGTGCCCACCCTAAAAAGGGCGCATGCTCCGGGTTGGGCACAAGCTGCGGTGCTGCTGCTGTCTCTGTTTGTTGTCGTTCGCCTGACTGAGGTCAGTTGACAGGGCTCACCACGGGGAGGTCGACAACATGAGCCCCACAATTACTTTGATCAGAATTAAACATTTTTAACTTACAGCTTCTCACAATCTATTTATTGATTGCAGGCAACATTGTCATGTTTCGATGGGAATGGAAGGTGATAATTCGAATCTCAGAAATCTGGGGATGTCTTATCTTTATCTTTCAAGAGCTTACAGTATCTTCCTCTTAATTGGGTTTATGTGATCGGCAAATAGTGAACAGTTTACTCAAAGTGCAATTCACCACTGACGCCAGTGTATACAATGGCACAACGGCAACTGCTTTCAGAATTGTCACAACATTTACCGTCACAACCCGCATTCAATGGGGCATTTCTTTATCTCATGTGGATGCTATCGATCAAATAGCTGCACCTTTAGCAAAATGATAACCATTTAAAACTTAAAACTGTAACGACAGTGAAGGACATAGTTCTGAAGTGATCTCTGTTTGTGATCAATGTATTGAATTACTAAACTGATCTGCAATGTCGCATAGAACATGTTGAGATCTAGAGCATGGTTCTGAATTTAGCACGGCCCTGTTCTGAACTGCAGGATGAGCACAATGACAGATCTGGGAATTAGGCCAACGCAAGAAGGCCTCGGAGTACTTGTGGCAACATAACAACCTTATTCCCAATCAAATGCTATGCCAGAATTCTCAGGATATCAGTCCAGTACTGTATGAGAGTGTGCATTAGAGCATATAGAAAGTGTTTGGAGCTAAAACTGTTTAGTATAGTTTAGTTCAGTTTAGTTTTGTTTAGTCTTGTTCAGTTTAGTTTAGAGATACAGTGCCGAAACAGGCCCTTCGGCCCACCGAGTCTGCGCCGACCAGCGATCCTTATACACTAGCACTATCCTGCACTATCCTACACACTAGGGACAATTTACAATTTTTCTTACCGAAGCCAAATTAATTTATTGATTGCAGGCAACATTGTCATGTTTCGATGGGAATGGAAGGTGATAATTCGAATCTCAGAAATCTGGGGATGTCTTATCTTTATCTTTCAAGAGCTTACAGTATCTTCCTCTTAATTGGGTTTATGTGATCGGCAAATAGTGAACAGTTTACTCAAAGTGCAATTCACCACTGACGCCAGTGTATACAATGGCACAACGGCAACTGCTTTCAGAATTGTCACAACATTTACCGTCACAACCCGCATTCAATGGGGCATTTCTTTATCTCATGTGGATGCTATCGATCAAATAGCTGCACCTTTAGCAAAATGATAACCATTTAAAACTTAAAACTGTAACGACAGTGAAGGACATAGTTCTGAAGTGATCTCTGTTTGTGATCAATGTATTGAATTACTAAACTGATCTGCAATGTCGCATAGAACATGTTGAGATCTAGAGCATGGTTCTGAATTTAGCACGGCCCTGTTCTGAACTGCAGGATGAGCACAATGACAGATCTGGGAATTAGGCCAACGCAAGAAGGCCTCGGAGTACTTGTGGCAACATAACAACCTTATTCCCAATCAAATGCTATGCCAGAATTCTCAGGATATCAGTCCAGTACTGTATGAGAGTGTGCATTAGAGCATATAGAAAGTGTTTGGAGCTAAAACTGTTTAGTATAGTTTAGTTCAGTTTAGTTTTGTTTAGTCTTGTTCAGTTTAGTTTAGAGATACAGTGCCGAAACAGGCCCTTCGGCCCACCGAGTCTGCGCCGACCAGCGATCCTTATACACTAGCACTATCCTGCACTATCCTACACACTAGGGACAATTTACAATTTTTCTTACCGAAGCCAAATTAACCTACAAACCTGTACGTCTTTGGAGTGTGGGTGGAAAACCAATGAAGCTGGAGGAAACCCACGCAGTCACGGGGAAAACGTTCAAACTCTACACAGACAGCACCTGTAGTCAATATCAAACCTGGGTCTCTGGCGCTGTAAGGCAGCAACTCAACCATTGCACCATCCTGCCAATATCTGGGGCTACGGTCCTGGCAGGTCCACTCATGGCAGGTAGGTCACGGAGGAGGTTCCTGACAAAGCGCAGCCCAAGAAGAAGAGCTCAACAGTGAAACGGGTGGAGGATGATGGTTGGCCAATAGGTGGAGAACCACAATGGCTGAGAAGGTGGAAGATGGCTGCCGCAGGGAGAGACTCCCAACCATCATGAAATCTATGTCATTGGAACTGGATCTCTGCTAAGGACTATGTTGTGGTTGTTCGGGCACATCCTCGCCTCATGTTAAAAGACATAGAGCACAGGTGTCCACCTGGAGGGACAATTAAGTCTATGGCTCCAGGATCAGCTTATTCAGCCATCTCAACATCCAGAGAAATGACCCACCAGGACAATGATCATACTCGACTTTGAGTGAGAATGTGGTAGCTTAAATACAGTTTGTAAATTGTCACCTTATCGAGTTCCAGACCTCCAGTTGACAATGTCAGAAAGTTTTGATATGTCCCTCTTTCATATGGTCCAGCAAAAACACTATCTCCATTCACCTCCCCCCCTCCTCCAACAACCTGACCTGAAACACATTCCCTGTTAACATAAGTTTCTCTGTCTTGCTCTCTTACGTTTGACAAGATCAAAAGTTATCTTTAGGTCACTTCCAAACTATTATTAATCACTTGTATTCTTGTATGTCTTAATTGATCAATTTTCTGATAAGAAAAGAGGTTTGCCATAATTTTAAGATATCTGCTGATTCGCAATTTTCAGCGTAGGGATTTTTGTATTAAGAAGTACACTTTGGCAGATTGTCCATAAGCAGACATCAAATGTAAATTGATATAATTGTACCTAACATTAGGTCAACCTGTATTTAATGATTTGGAAATCTTCCCAGAACTAGTACACAAAGCACAGTTATTCCACATATTGTTCAAATCCTAATTCAAGAAGGAGTCAAATGTGTGTGTGGGAAAACACAAAGTGAAAATTGATAAGATGTATAATTGCAAACCCTAAAAAAAAGCTGCAGATGCTGGTTTATACCAAAGATAGACACAAATTGCTGGAGTAACAGCGGGTCAGGCAGCATCTCTGGATGAAAAGGATGGGTGACGTTTCGGGTCGGGATCCTTCTACATCATGAACGGAAATTAGAATTAGACTGCACCTGGCTCACAGTAGGTATATGTACAGACTATGTTAGAAGCTTGAAAACTCCTTTGATATAGGATCGAGGCTTATATTTTCTGAACTGAGGTGAGTTGTGGAGCCTCATTGGACTCCCAGATGCAGTTCCCTCAGTATTGGCATGGTGATTTCTTGTGCTAAGTCTCCCGAGGGGAGGGGTGGTGGGGGGAGAGGAGGTGGAGTAGGCAATGAAATCAGATGTAGAGCACAGTGGAGGAAGTTCCAGACAGCAGGACATTTGAAATCTGTGCAACCAGCGATGAGCCAAAGATTATGAGAGAATTTGTGAAAGTGAAGCTCGTGACCAAAAAAACGACCATGACAACATTTAAAAGTATGTTAGTTGGTTGACAGAAGAGGGTAAAGGAATAGTAAAACAATGCAGTCATGTTGAATATGCAGTTTATCCCTGGTTATACATTGGTTATATATGGTGATAAGGAATGGAGTGGATGCATTGCGAGTCAGAATTAAGAGAGGGGTGTGGAAGGTAAAATAACTTGGTTTGCACAGTTAGAATGGAGCATAGGCAGAAAGTAAACTGAATATGATGATGCAGAATTTATATTTAATATAAAGAGTCAGGGTTTTAGCAAGATGAGGACTGATGTGTGAGTGATATTTAATTTAGGACTTGTCATGGGAAGCTGCATTTTGGAGTTAATGGAGAACAGACAAGAGAAGAACTGCAGCAACAATGTCAGAAAAGCATCAGAATAGTTTTAAAGTAGTTGATAAATCGACGCTACAGAAATATAAAGAAATAATCTTGGTGGCGAATGCAATGTGGGGCTTAAATTCATCTCTCAAGACCTAAGTCACAAATCAAGTCATTATCTGTGAGCCAGTCATTTGTAAGTACATTTATCGTTATTTATTAAAGCTGGTGTGCAAAAAGCTCAATATTATTTTAACTTGCAAATTACTAGAAAGTATTGATTCTAATAAAATAATGTATTTTTTTCCCCCTAAATGACATTTTTAGAGCATTTTTAGATTTAGTCTGACAATACTTCTGTGAGAGGCTGGCTACATTTTACCAAGTTACTGTACCAAAAAAAAGGCTGCACACTGCTGATTTGTGTATGATGATTAATTGGACCAATCCAAAAAGAAGAAATTAAGAATTATGATTATAAAATTGGAAACGTTGATGTTTCAAGGGGAGAATCTTTAAGAAGGAATGGGGTGGGAGAGTATCACTGAAGATATGTTGCCAAGGGTGGAACATTTAGGCCAGTGTCACAAACTGTGCTTTTAACTGTGCTTTGTTTTACTCATAACCCATAAAAGTATTAAATTAACTTAAGGTCCATCATATCCTCTTAGTCATACCACATGGTCATTTTCTCTTGACCACAACCCTATTTTCTAAAGCATTGAAAGCATGTTCTATAAATGCGACAGGATGCAAGTTATTCAAGATGCTGGAAAGGCGAATCTCCTTGTGAGCAGTAATTTATAATTCTCACATATATCGTTTTGATTAAGAAGTGTGTCATACATCTTTTTGACATGCAGCTCATTAGAATTTACAAAGTAGCTAATAGGAGTTTGTTATGTTCAGTTCTAAGTCCTTAAAATTAACTGTCTTCATCATCTATATTTGCTCGACTGATTTTGCTTATTAGCTTTGAAGTAGTCTTCCTCCAGTTAATTGATTATGTCTTGTAGCGGTGGAAGTGGTAATAACTTATTCCAGTCTCTGACAGATGTTCATGTGATGAGACTCGCTGAATCCCTTCATTTATTAAAAGAAACCGTGCTTGGCCTTATCATTTCTGGCCAGATATTACTCATTCTTTAAATCAGCAAAGACCATGAAGTTACCGAGATTAAGATAAATTAAAGCCATTACTTATGGTGTCCAGAGATGTGCTTCGGAAAGAAAAACAATCAGTCCTCCTCATTCTAATCAAAATCATGTTAAAGGTGCATCCATGCAGATTGGCGAGAGGGGTGATTTAGGCTCTGAATTTTTTGTTGTTGAAAATACTGATCATGCTTTTAAATGAAGAACACTAAATTGTATTTCTTTATAATTAAAATATCACTGCCAAAAGCTGTTCAAGACTGTGTGGGGTTGCACAGGTCAAGGTTAAGTATATTCAGCATAGAAGCTGACATTAAATGAATGAATGCAAATATACACTCTTTAGTTTTAACAATGCGTTGAAGCAGCTGAAGGGTTGAGACAGGAGGGACACTGATGACCTGATGGGACCAGTGGTTAGAGGGAGGGGGCAAGAGGCTAGAAGAACAGTCTGTGGCGAGGCAAGGTAATTGAGGTGCGGTGTTGAGAATGATGCGTGTGTCTGTGAGATGCTGGGATGGTGGTGGTGGACACTCTCTGGACGATCACAGGTACTGACCTCCCCACCATCAAAGGGATCTATAGGAGGCGCTGCCTCAAAATGACAATCAATGTCATCAAGGACCCACGCCACCCTGGTCATGCTCCTACCATTGGGAAGAGCCTGAAAACAGTGACCACCAGGTTCTAGAATAGTTTATTTCTAACAACCATCAGAGTCTTGAACACTGCAAAACACTAACCTCAGCACGTGTCTTTAATTCCATTAAGGACTTTGTTTGTGTTTGCATTAATATTACAGTTTTTTTTATTTATTGCATATTTAAAATTATTCTATATTATCTGTGTGTATTGTGTTCATGGGTCTGTGATGCTGCGCAATTAAGAATTTAATTATTCCATCGACAATTAAACAATTGACACTCGTCTCTTCATCAGGGATGAATCTGGGGTGGAAGGAAGTGGGATGATGATTACAATGGTAGAGAGGTGGAAGAGTTGGTGAAGTGAGAGTGAAGGAGGGTTACTGTAAATATTGCACCAAGTGTCTGCAAGATGAGAAATTGTCTATCATTTACGAAGATGGATAGAAAAAGCTGGAGTAACTCAGCGGGACAGGCAGCATCTCTGGAGAGATGGAATGGGTGACGTTTCATGCCTAGACCCTTCTTCAGAACCCTTCATTTATGACCCTTTTCCTCGGTTTCAATGGAATGAGATTTACGGGGAGGCGGAGTGGTAGAATCAACTGACAAATATATGAGCACATGCACCAAAGCACATCCCACAGCTTATACATCATATAGTTGTGATGCTAGAATTAATTCAACCAACCTTGAATGACCTGAACTCCACAGTACAAGTGTGAAAAATAAATTGCCAGCTCTGCTGGATGTGACAACACAAAGCCTATAGCAGTGGCTCTACCTTCTGAACCCCCTATGGTGTTTTGAATCAGATTTGCTTCATTACCATATTTTAGTATTCAGCAATTTCGTGAAAGTTGCATGAAGTATTTTTCATATGATTGAAGATTTTTTTTATTGCGGCATAATTAGTCTGAAAGATTCAGACAGGAGAGTTGGACGTATTTCCATATTGTTTGGGTGCTCAGGGGTCGATCAATTGGAAAGTGACTTTGGAAGCACATGTGCGGAGCTATGGTGCCCATTACTCCTGTCCTCCATACTACCGAGAACATTAGCAGAGATGCAGCTAACACCTGCCAACAACGTTGAGAATAGACAGATCGGAATATCAGTCAATGTACAATGTGCATTTTAGAGCTTATTGCTCCAGCAAACGTCCTCCCTAACCTCATACAGCTGGGGGGGGGGGGGGGGACAGGCAGCTAAGCCTGGACGATTTTAGATTTTACCCATCATTTTAAGATAAGTTGTTGATTAGGTCATTGTTGGGATTCTATAAGGGTTTAGTGTTTTCTAAAGTTGTGAATACATACAGGGTATGATCAAAAGACATTTGGACAGGTACATTGATAGGAAAGGTTCAGATGGATATGGGCCAAATGGGATTAGCTTAGATGGGGCATCGTGGTCGACATGGATGAGCTGGTCGACATCTATGACTAGAGAGTGCTGAAGGATGTTTGTCTTGATTTCAAGGCTTCTGCACAAAACTAGATGAAAAGTCACAGAAATTGGGATATCAGTATGCATTTCCTTGAGAACACAATATGACTTGGAGAGTCAGCAAGGATCACCCAGAGCAAACCAATGGGACAGAGATAGGAGAAATGAGAGAGGAATATTAGTTGTCAGCTTGGCGTAAAAGCCACCTAAGATGATCAGTGAACACTTCCCAGAACAGGTAGACAAAAATGCTGGAGAAACTCAGCGGGTGAGGCAGCATCTATGGAGTGAAGGAATAGGCGACGTTTCGGGTCGAGACCCTTCTTCAAACTGATACTACTCCACTTCCCAGAACAGAATCTCAGAGAGGAGCAAAAGAAAAGACATATGTACTTCATTCAGAATTCTCTGCTCCTCCACAACTGCAGCCTTTGTGAAGAGCAAAGGGTTTCTCCAATAGAATCAAGGTCACCATGCCCATCAATGTTTCCACATTGGAGTCTTTCCACCTCAAGTAAGTTGCTGTAGATACTTGCAACATTTTACACTTCTCCGTACATAGGTAAGGTCACCAACAGCATTTTCAAAGAGAAACAAGTAGATCTTATGATTTATTGCCAAGGAACAGCACTTGCCGTGAAAATATGTAATTGTGAAGATTGCAAGAAATAGATGAGCTGTCAAGTTCAAGTGAATTGAGTCAGAAATGCGAGGATTTATTATGGGGAACTGGAAAATGAATGCTATAAGCAAATACTGTGGATCTATCTTCAGTGAAGAGGATTAAGTACAAAATGAGGAGCAGAAGGACATCAAAAAGAAAATAGCTCTGTATAAATTATTGGCACCAAAACCTTCCCAGGGTGCCAAAGGAGATGCCTGTGGAAATAGTGAATTACTTCATCATTGTTTTTCAGAATTCAATGGTTTGTGGAATAGTTCTTGCATATTAGAGAGTGGAAACAAGAGAGAGGAAACAGGAAGCTGCAGACTAACATCTGCCATGGCGATAAAGCTCGGAGCTTTTATAAAGACAAGAGGACAGGGTGCAATATAATGTGAATATAGATTCGATTAGACAAAGTCAACATGGATTTCTGGAAAAGACACCATGATTGTCGAGCGTGGTGGAGTTTTTAAACATGCAACTGATCGAATAGATATGAGAAATTGAGATATTGGATATGAGTTATATTGGATTTTCAAAAACATTTTGATAAAATCCAACAGAAACGGTTATATGTAAAATTAAAGTGCATGGTATTGGGGTAATAAATTGGCGTGGATTGAAAATTGGCTGACAGGAGGGAAACAAAGTGGAAATAGATTTTTATCAAGGGGGTAGACAGTGACTACAGGGCTAGCAGTGCTTGGGTTTCAGCTATTCACAACATGTAGCAATGACAGATGTGGGAACAAAATGTATTTTGAAATTTACTACTGACACTAAACTGTGAATTATGAGGTGGAATCAAATAGGCTTTAAGGCGACTTGGATTGAATCGGTGGATAAAAAATATGGCAGGTGCAATATAATGTGGATATATGTGAAGTTATTCGCTTTGATAGGAAAAGAGAAAGACTGTACATTATTTAAACAGAGTTAGATTGAGAAGAGTCAAGTATTTTTGCAAACCAGTTATTGAAAACAAACATACAGGTGCAGAAAACATGTTTAGTTTAGAGATACAGCATGGAAACAGGCCCTTCGGCCCACCGGGTCCGTGCCGACCAGCGATCTTCGCACATTAACACTATCCTACACCCATTAGGGACAGTCTTTACGTTTACCAAGTCAAGTAACCTACAAACCTGTACGCCTTTGGAATGTGGGAAGAAACCGAAGATCTTGGAGAAAATCCACGTAGGTCACAGGTAGAACGTACAAACTCTGTACAGAAAGCACCCTTAATCAGGATCGAACCCGGGTTTCTGGTGCTGCATTCGCTGTAAGGCAGCAACTCTACCGCTGTGCTACCGTGACTGCCCATGTCACCATGTTGATCTCCATGGTAAAATTATTTGATTAAAGGAGCAATAATGTCTTCATATTATTATTCATGCCTTGGTGAGGCCACATCTGGAGTATTGTGTGCAATTTTGGTAATCTTCCTGAAGAAAGAATGCACTTGCCCGAGTGGG
This sequence comes from Malacoraja senta, assembly GCA_038087875.1. Lineage (NCBI taxonomy): Eukaryota > Metazoa > Chordata > Chondrichthyes > Rajiformes > Rajidae > Malacoraja > Malacoraja senta. Next base: position 323,047,683 of record CM075977.1, on the reverse strand, counting down.
AATGAAATAAAAGTTTACCAAAGTGATTTCAGGGAGTGGGACCTCCAAATGAGAGATTAGTTCTACTAGGTTTGCACAAAAAAATAGGAAGTAATCTCTTTTAAGTTATGAAATGTTAATAGCCTACATCAAGGGACAATGCGTAGATTGTGTCTCAGGTTGCAGAGGGAAAGATTTACAATTGAGATGAGGGGAGATCTCTTCACCCAGAAGCAGTGAAGCCGTGGAATTCACTGCAGTAGGAGGATTCACAGACCAAGTCACGGAATATCGGAAGTAGATACATTTCTTAATGCAAAAGGAATCCAGGGATAAGGGAAGAAAGTAATTGATGTTGTTTTAGATGATCGGCCATGATCATATAGTATTGAAAAGCAGGGCCTATTTTTGCTCTATTCTCCATCTTACAGGATGCCTTTGACTGCAAGCATTTTAAACTACATACAAAGCACATAAATTTGGAGATGCCTCACAATTAGAAGTTACTCCATTAGTTTCAGTGGTGTGGGACCTGACACAGAATATTAGACAGGTCAATGGCCAATATGCTGGCAACCATTATGAAGCTTTTTACATGTATCACATGGAATATCAGTCAATGGACAATAACTCTTCATTAAACTTTGTCATTGCTTTAATTATTGCTAGACCAAGTGGGACCTGTTGGGTCCCATGTTCACACGGGAGGGCTGGTCCCCCAACGCAATATTCTACCTCTATACCAATTCCAATATAGGTGGTCAGTGGGGGGGGGGAGTGCTTTCTGGAGGGCTAGTCTGGACATTGTGGGCTGAAGGGATTCTTGGGCTGGCAGCTCAGTCACTCAGGCCTGGTGTGCTGGCAGCTCAGTCACTCAGGGCTGGTGGGCTGGCAGCTCAGGCACTCAGGGCTGGTGGGCTGGCAGCTCAGTTACTCAGGGCTGGTGGGCTAGCAGATCAGTCACTCAGGGCTGGTGGGCTGGCAGCTCAGAAACTGCCAGAAATTCTGTCCAAAACAGGTGAGAGACTCTGTGAGAGAGAAGGGGGAGAGGGTGGAGAATCAATTTTAGACATTTTTCATCTTGTTCTACAGTTCACAGCAATGAAGGAGGAAAGTCTATCCTGGCCTGGATCTCACAGGGAGCCAATGAAGGGAGGGAGAAAAATACTGGTGTGAGGTTTAATACTTACACGGGGAATAATTACTGATGGGCCGAAGGGACTCCTCCTGTGCTGGTACATGCCTGATGGGCCGAAAGGGGTTAAAAAAAATCTGAGTGAAATCTCAGTGAAAGGTGCCTTTTGTGGACTTTTCCTGGCCTGGCACGGGCCTTTCGGACCTAAATGCTCCCCCTGGGCTAATATGGGCATTTGGGGCAAAAGGGACTGGTTACTGGGCTAATAGGGGCCTTGTGGGCCGAAATGAGTGGTTTCAGGTAGGCCAAAGGTGGGCTGGCAGTTCACTCACTCACTCAATCATGGCTGATGGGCTAGCAGTTCACTCACTCACGGCTGGTGGGCTGGCAGTTCACTCACTCACAGCTGGTGGGCTGGCAGTTGACTGACTCATGGCTGTTGGGCTGGCAGTTGATTGACTCATGGCTGGTGGGCTGGCATTTGATTGACTCACGGCTGTTGGGCTGTCAGTTCACTCACAGCTGGTGGGCTAGCAGTTGATTGACTCAAGGCTGGTGGGCTAACAGTTCACTCACGGCTATTCCTTGAAATTCCATTTCAAGCAGAGCGCAGGCCACCAAATTGAATTTCATAACATTTCAAGCAGAGTGCAGGCCACCAAATCCAATTTAATTTCATACCATTTCAAGCAGAGTGCAGGCCACCAAATTCAATTTTAATTTCATACCATTTCAAGCAGAGTGCTGGCCAACAAATTCAAATTCATTTCATACCATTTCAAGCAGAGAGCAGGCCACCAAATTCAAATTAATTTCATACCATTTCAAGCAGAGTGATGGCCACCAAATTCAAATTCATTTCATACCATTTCAAGCAGAGTGCAGGCCACCAAATTAATTTCATACCATTTCAAGCAGAGTGCAGGCCACCAAATTCATTTCATACCATTTCAAGCAGAGTGCAGGCCACTAAATTCATTTCATACCATTTCAAGCAGAGTGCTGGCCAACAAATTCAAATTCATTTCATACCATTTCAAGCAGAGAGCAGGCCACCAAATTCAAATTAATTTCATACCATTTCAAGCAGAGTGATGGCCACCAAATTCAAATTCATTTCATACCATTTCAAGCAGAGTGCAGGCCACCAAATTCATTTCATACCATTTCAAACAGAGTGCAGGCCACCAAATCCATTTCATAGGGCTCTGGTGAGACCACATCTGGAGTATTGTGTACAGTTTTGGTCTCCTAATTTGAGGAAGGACATCCTTGTGATTGAGGCAGTGCAGCGTAGGTTCACGAGATTGATCCCTGGGATGGCGGGACTGTCATATGAGGAAAGATTGAAAAGACTAGACTTGTATTCACTGGAGTTTAGAAGGACGAGGGGGGATCTTATATTACATATAAAATTATAAAAGGACTGGACAAGCTAGATGCAGGAAAAATGTTCCCAATGTTGGACGAGTCCAGAACCAGGGGCCACAGTCTTAGAATAAAGGGGAAGCTATTTAAGACTGAGGTGAGAAAAAACATTTTCACCCAGAGAGTTGTGAATTTGTGGAATTCCCTGCCACAGAGGGCAGTGGAAGCCAAGTCATTGGATGGATTTAAGAGAGAGTTAGATAGAGCTCTAAGGGCTAGTGGAATCAAGGAATATGGGGAGAAGGCAGGCACGGGTTATTGATTGGGAACGATCAGCCATGATCACAATGAATGGCGGTGCTGGCTCGAAGGGCCGAATGGCCTCCTCCTGCACCTATTTTCTATGTTTCTATACCATTTCAAGCAGAGTGCAGGCTACCAATTCATTTCATTTCTAGCAGAGTTCAGTTCACTCATGGCGTAGACTCACAGTTCTGGACTCAACTCTCACCCACAGTCTTCTAGGGAGGCTGACTCATGTCTGGCCTCCAGGGCTTTATACTCCTGGCCCCCCGGAAGGGGCGTTACCTTCATCATGGTGATTGACAAGTGAGAGGACCAATCAGCTGATCACAAGATTTTCATAACTTTTTTATTTTTCATCGATCGGAAAAATCCTCGGGGCTGCCTCAGTGGAGGAGGACTGTGAGTAAGATGGCCAAAATCATAGCGTTTTTTCTAAAATCAATATACAGCGCAGACAGAAATTGGTCAAGATGAGGCTTTTAGTTATATAGATATCATGTGATTAACTGCTGTCTAGTACTACAACCGTACTTAAAGTAGAAAGCACTAATGTCGTTCCACCTGGAAGAAAGCCACAGTAAAAATGCTAGCTGATAGCGCAAGGTTTTTCATTAATTAATTACCTTTGTTGATAGTTTAAATTAGTAACTATTTCTAATATCTTAGAGAATGAGTACAAGGGATACTGATCCACAGTGTGATCCACATTTAGGTGAGAATGTGCAAGGCATGATTTATAGGTTTGGAGGTTTGTAGATGACACTAAACTAGATGGTATCGTAATGGTTATCAAAAATTACAGCAGGATTATGATCAGCTGGGCAAGTGGAAGAATGGCTAATTGATGTTAATGAAGGTAAGTGTGAGCTGATGCATTTTTGGGAAGTCAAACCAGGACAGGACTTTCATAGTGAATGACAGGGCCTTGGGAGGGTTGTAGAGCAGAGAGATCTAGAAGTACAGAGGCACAGCTCCCTGAAAGTGGTGTCACAGGTAGATAGGTTGGTAAAGAAGACTTTTGGGACATTGCTCATAATCAGTCAGGGTATTGTATTTGGGACATAATGTTACAATTGGACAAGATTTTGGTGAGGCTGCATTTGGAGTATTGTGTTCAATTTTGATCACTCTGTTAAAGGAAACGTGTCATTAAGCTGGAAAGAGTTCAGAGAAGCTTACGAGGACATTGCCAGGACTCAAGCTCTGGGGATTGGTTGAGCAAGCTACGACTTTATTCCTAGAAAGCTGAAGAGTAATCTTATAGAGGTGTATAAAATCATGAGGTGGAATTGATCGGGTGAATACACTTTTACCCAGTGGCCTTCCCTCTGTCACTGACAATCATAGCACCCCTTGGTCACAGTGTAAAATATATAGTCTACACAAAATCAACTTTCCCAGTTCCCAGTAACTTGTGAAGCTGCATGTGAAAGCAGAAATGCAGAATGGTCGAGTATTATGAAAGGGGAGACATGAAGCAGTGCACATTAACTCCATCTGCAGTCTGTAACATAGAAACATAGAAAATAGGTGCAGGAGGAGGCCATTCGGTCCTTCGAGCCAACACCACCATTCATTATGATCATGGCTGATCGTCCCCAATCAATAACCCGTGCCTGCCTTCTCCCCATATCCCTTGATTCCACTAGCCCCTAGAGCTCTATCTAACTCTCTCTTAAGTCCATCCTGTGATTTGGCCTCCACTGCCCTCTGTGGCAGGGAATTCCACAAATTCACAACTCTCTGGGTCAAAAAGTTTTTTCTCACCTCAGTCTTAAATGGGTGTCTTTATTCTAAGACTGTGGCCCCTGGTTCTGGACTCGCCCAACATTGGGAACATTTTTCCTGCATCTAGCTTGTCCAGTCCTTTTATAATTTTATATGTTTCTATAAGATCCCCCCTCATCCTTCTAAACTCCAGTGAATACAAGCCTAGTCTTTTCAATCTTTCCTCATATGACAGTCCCGCCATCCCAGGGATCAATCTCATGAACCTACGCTACACTGCCTCAATCACAAGGATGTCCTTCCTCAAATTAGGAGACCAAAACTGTATGCAATACTTCAGATGTGGTCTTACCAGAGCCCTATACAACTGCAGAAGAACCTCTCTACTCCTATACTGAAATCCTCTTATTATGAAGGCCAACATTCCATTAGCTTTCTTCACTGCCTGTTGTACCTGCATGCCAACTTTCAGTGACCGGTGTACATCAGAAGAGACAGTCAGATGGATTATTTAAGCAGAGAACAGTGTCATTTTCTGAGGTTTCAACAGCACTGCTCATCGCAATCTCAGTAATGAGCTCCAGTTTGGGATGCAGTTGTGCTTGGCTGTCATTTGGCTGCTGCTGTCCATGATTGAAGGCTGCATCATCCTGCAGGCTGGTGGGGGGAAGTGATGCATTGGTGGACATCACGCAATATTTTGGCTGGCATGCCATTGCAATGTACAGGTTGCACATGGAGTTAGCAGTGTGTAATATATTGGCTGACGTGCCAGTCATGGCTGTATACTTGGCAGTGTGTTCACACTGTGGGAACTGGGCATGAGACTTTCAGCAGTGTTGGATGTCTGAGGACACAGTGGAGCATGTACTGTATGTGTGAAGTAAGAGTCCTATGATAGAGATTGTCAGTGGTGGCTATTAGGTGTGTGGTGTAGAGTACGGGTTCAGAGGCTAGTGGTGCATTTGATGGGATATAATATTTAAGAATGATCATTGATCTTGACTAGGCCTGATCATTTTGAACTTTTTCAGCATCGAGGTTTCATCACAGAGGCTTTTCATCTGCTATTAACCATTGTAGCCATCTCCTCCTGCTGCATTTTCATTGTCCATCTGCACCAAAGTCCCCTGGACATACAGTGCATGTTTTATTTTTACATTCCTTTCATAGATGGCTATGATGCAGCATCCCTCCATTCTGATAGTTCCCCAGGCCATATCCTGTTGTCGACATGCTGTAGACACTACTCATCTCCATCTATAAGAGGCATAGGGTTATGGGGTAGGACTGGCCAATCATGATCCTGAGCAGTTTGCTGAGGTGTGCAATGAATGAACACTGCGACCAGAGATGGCTGCAAATTGACATCAAATAAGAGGCATACTGTAGATAGGGTGGACAGTCAGAACCATTTTTCCCAGGGTGGAAATGTCCAACACTGGAGGGAACAGCAATAAGGTGAGAGGGGGGAAGTTTAATGGGGATGTGCGGGGCATGGTTTTTGCACAGAGAGTTGTAGGAGCCTGGAGCGCATTGCAAGGCGTGGTGGTGGAGGCAGATATGATAGTGACACAAGAGGCTTTTATATAGCCACATGAAAGTGTAGGGAATGTGGATATGGATCATGTACAGGCAGATGAGTTTAGTTTAATTTGGCATCAGGTTCGGCACAAACATTGTTTGTACTGTTCTGTTGTAGGAAGGAACTGCAGATGCTGTTTACACAAGATAGACACAAAATTGTGGAGTAACTCAGCGGGTCATGCAGCATCTCTGGAGAAAAGGAAACGGTGATATTTTGGGTTGAGACCCTTTGTCAGACACTTTCGAGTCTGAAGAAGAGTGTCGACCTGAAAAAAATTACCTACTTCATAGTAGTAGATGCTGCTAGACCCGCTGAGTTATTCCAGCATTTTGTGCCTGCCCTGTTCTATGTTCTATTTTCTATATATAATTGAGCAGACAACACAAAATTGGCATGTTTCTTGCAATGGGAGGAACAGGCTGAGATTAATCATATCGCAGCCTACTCTTGTCAGTTTTCAATGGCAAGTAACTGAGGTTCCATCATTTGCCATTTGTATACATACAGATTGGTACATCCAGTTTTACCATGCTCTGACATGGCCTCAACATTCAGAACTTTCCCAGATGCCCATCATAGTTCTCCTTGAGTTTGTGCACTGGAGGATAATAATTCAATTTAAAATTAACTTGGAAGAAATCCGCAAACAGTCAGAGCAAAATCTATCATCTCTGCCAACCCACATTTAATCGTTACTCACATATTTTCTGCATCTGAGATTGAAATGAATGTTTAACCTTTAAAAAAGTATACTTCTGGTAATTTTTTTATCAACAGTTTGTATTCAATTTGATTTAGGCTCACAAAATATCTCTGCCATTGCTTCATAAATGTACTCAAAATATATGATTCTGACTTGTCAGTCAATTCTTAAGTTTAATTCTATTGCTGTCAAAAATATTTTTGAGGTAATTTTGCACGTCCAGGTTCTCCATTGTCTTAGAAAAGTGCGTGAAGGCATGCCAGGCTTCGGTGCTGGCCAAGGCCAGAGTTGATGTGTTGTTAAGTGACCAACGACAAGATGTCTGTGCAGTGAGACAAGAGGGGAAAAGATACCAGCCAACCATACAGCGCAAATACTGCCGATACAAACATGGGAGGAGGAAGGAGAAATGTCCGGCATATGGCCGGGAGTGTTTCAAATGCCATCAGAAAGATCATTTTGCATCACAATGCATGGAAAAGCAGGTGCAACAGAAGATCCAGAAGAAAGAAAAGAAAGGGAAAAAACCTGTGCCTGCCGTGGAGGAAGTGGAGAGTTCCAGTGATGAGTATGATGACAGTCAAGAGGATGATGAAATTCACACGATGGAACTGCAACCAGAGCAGTGCTACAGATGCCTAACCCAACGGATGTCCAAGGAGTTCAGCGATTTATTGGGTTTGTTAACTACTTGAACAAATTCCTTCCTGACTAAGCGACCTATGTGAACCGCTACGCAAGCTGACGCAGAAGGATGTAGTTTGGTGGTGGGTAGAGGTGCATGACAGGGTGGTGATGGAAGTAAAGAAGCTGGTAACTGCAGAGCCAGTACTCAGATACTATGATCAAGGAGCTGACAGTACAGGCCGATGCATCAGAAACTGGACTTGGTGCAGCGCTGATGCAGGAAGGCCATCCAGTTGCCTATGCCAGCAGGGCCCTGACGGATGCGGAGACCTGATAGGCACAAATAGAAAAATAATTGCTGGCAGTGTGTTTGGTCTAGAGAGGTTCCATGTGTACACATATGGAAGACCAGTGAATGTGCAGTCACTGGAGATAATCGCCACAAAACCACTTCATCGTGCACCAAAGAGATTGCAGAGGATGCTGGTGAGGATGCAGACCTATGATGTGACAATAAGATACAGACCAGGGAAGGAGATGCAGCTTGCGGACATGCTGAACAGAGCATATATTCAGACTGGCAAGACTGACAAGACCATAAGAGAACTGGAGACTGTAAACCTAGCAAGGCGCATCCCAATATCACAGCCTCTGCTAAATGGCATAAGGGATGCAACGAAAAAAGATGAGACTATGAACAGACTGCAAGAGGTGATCAAACGAGGCTGGCCAGAGAACAAGAAGGATGTTGACCCAGAACTTATCTCCTATTTCCATGTGAGGGATGAGCTGAGTGTTGGAAATGACCTCATATTCAGAGGAGAGAGAGTATCATCCTAAAGCCAGGAGACGAGACATGATCACACGAGTACATGATTCCTGCATTGGTGTGAATGGCTGTCTAAGAAGGGCAAGAGAATTTCTGCACTGGCCCGGAATGAGTGCAGAAATCAAGGACTTCATACAGAAATGTGAGATGTCAAGCTCAAGGGAAAGAGCAACCAATTGAAACACTGCATTCTCATGAAATTCCAGAGAGACCAGGGGCGAAGGTGGGTGCAGATTTGTTCCACTTGGATGGAAGGGACTATTTGATCACTGTGGACTACTTCTCAGGATATTGGGAGATAGACTATCTCGAGAAAACACTGGCATTTAGTGTCATCCATATAAAATCAAAGGCCACTTCACAAGGTATGGAATACCAGATCAGCTTATCACAGATAATGAGCCATAGTTCACAGCTGAAGAGTTCAAGAGATTTGCCAAGAAGTGGCAGTTTGAACATACGACCGCATCACCCCTTAGCCACAGAGTAATGGAAAGGCGGTGAGCAGTGTGAAAGTTGCGAAGTCATTGCTGAGGAAGGCTAAAACCCTGTCTCACGGTGTGAGCTGACCCACGAGGTACCCCGAGCTTAAAAACAAATTTAACTCGTGGTAATCACGTACGATTAACGTAGCGGGAACATCGGAACTCGTGGACGCAACTTAGCGACTCGTGGCGCTAACGGCAGGTACCCGTGAAACTTGTTAACTCTTGGATAAATTCAAACATGTTTGAAGTTTTCCACGAGTAAAATGTACTCTTGAGGTTAAAAATTGAAACATTTAAACACGTTGTAAGAACGTAGTGGCCCGTGCATTTACTTTAGTGAATCGTGAGTCTACCGTGGGAACTCTTTAACTCAGCGGGCAGGCAGCATCTCTGGAGAGAAGGAATGGGTGATGGGATGACATTTCCAAATTGGGGGGGGGGAGGAGGGAGGGGGGGGTGGAGGAGAGAGAGTGGAGAGTGGAGGGAGAGACAGATGGGGGTGTCTTCATTCACTAGCGGCAGGTGCCGGTCACTGAAACAGGCAGGTGAGATTTCACATCCACCTTGTGTGTGTGTGTGTCTCTCTCTCCCTCCCTCCCTCCCTCTCACACAGGCTGAGAGACTCTGCCTCTGTGAGTGTACGTCTCTTTCTCCCCCTCTCCCACACACAGTAAGACTGAGGTAAGTCCATCTGTGTAAGTCCATCTGTGTCTCCCACATACACAGTAAAACTCTGCTTTGTGTGTGTATATACGTCTCCCCCACCTCTCTCTTTCTCCCCCCCCCACCTCTCTCTTTCTCCCCCCACACACAATAAGACCGATGTATTCTGCTTAGTCTCTCTTCCCTCCCACACACACAGATAGACCGAAGTCCTGTGCGCTTTTTCTCTCTCGCCCACAGTCATGCCGAAGTACACCACACTGCCTCTGTGCCTCTCTCTCTCTGTCTCTCTCCCCCTCTCTTCTTCATACACATTCAGTCCACACTGTCTCTGTGTCTCTCTCTCCCCTACACACACACAGACTGAGGTAACACACTTCCCGTTGTGTGTGTGTGTCTGCCTCTGTCTCTCTCTCCCACACACACAGTTAAAGGTACTCCACGCTGCCTGTGTGTGTGTGGGTGTCTCTCTCTCTCTCTCTGTCCCACCCCCCACACCCACACACAGTCAGTCAGTCAGAGGAACTCCACACTGTGTGTGTGTGTGTGTGCCTCTGTCTCTCCCTATCACAGTCAGAGTGAGGTACTCCCCCCGCAGTCTCTCCGCGGCCTCTCCCCGGGCAGGGTGCATCTGCCTCAGGCTGCCCAGGCAGTCAGACACGACTCCGGTGGCGGCTCCATGCACAGCTCCTGCCGGCCGGCTGGGAGCAGCGACGGAGGACAGGGGAAGTCAGCCACTCTCCATGCTCCATGGCTCTCCATGCAGTCCGAGTGTCGCTGGATCCTCGTAATCCTCTGCCTCTGTCAAATGGGTGAGTTTAACCTGAACCCCCCCCAACCTCCCTCCACCTCAACTCACGCCTGGGCACCAAAGCAGCTCAGGAGGCAAACCCTGAGCTCTGTCTCCCAACAATCTGATGTGCGCATCCGTGCACATTCAAAGATTTCATCTCCAGTCTCTCCAGTGTGTAGACCTGGCAGTAAATTCAATTAAAATATAGCAAACCTCCGCCTGCTGGTCTTCTAACTACGTGATGTGTGTTTCAAACAAATCATCAGTATAACTGCTCTGGCACTGGACGGTGAGCATTTTCCCTTTTTAGGTCACATCAATAGATGCAGCCTTCAAAGCCGCAGGATGGAGATGTTGCTTATTAAAACAGACCTTCATTGAAGGTTGGCTCAAGAGTAACTCGGGAAAGGAACTTGTTAACTCGGGAGACGAACTTGGAACATCACAGAAATGACAGTTAACGGCAAACTTGTGTCATACCTGTGGGAACTCGGTTAAACTCTTGATCATACACTTGGAATCTCGTGCACAACCACGAGTCTTCGCTCGGGGTACCTCGTGGGTCAACTCGCACAATGTGACAGGGCCTTAAGGCTCCAGGAGCTGACCCTTACCTGAGCATACTAGCTTTTCGCAACACACCAACACCTGGCATGAGTAGCAGTCCAGTACAAAGACTGATGAACAGACATACCAGGAACATACCACCAACTACTCAGAGGTTACTGAAACCTGAAATTCAGAAAAAGGTAGGAGATGAGTTGAGAGCAGCTAGAGAAAGACAAGTAGACTACTACAACAGAGGATCCCAAGATCTGATTCCCCTGAAAGCTGGTGATCCAGTTCGAGTGAAGCCGACTGGTGACCGACATCAGCCCTGGAGGAAGGCTGTGGTTGTAGGCCGTGTTGCACAACCCAGATCGTATCAAGTCAGAACCGAGGACGGCGTCATCTATCGTCGGAATCGGCGCCATCTGAGGAAGACCAAAGAGCCATTTCATCGTGCTGATGTTGACCTGGATGACCTGGTGACATCGCCTGAACCGGAGCAAGACAATCGACCTATGAGCTGACCACCGGTCCCCAGGGAACATCAAACCCTGGTTAACCTGGATGCCTGTACATATGTGTTTTGTAAACAAAGGGGGATGTTATGGGAATAGCGCCATCGGTGGTGCAGTATGGATGATGCAATACCCATGAGGCAGTAGCCTCGATGGACCTGAATAAAAATGGCTGAACACAAGGCTTGAGTGTAAAGCCTCTGTTAATTAGTTGTGAAGCTGTAATGGAGCAATTTACAGTAAGGGAAGCACAATATTAAAACACAGATGACCTGAGGTAATGTTTATTATATATGTGAAATACAGTGATCCTGACAATATCTTACTGGGATATAATATTGTGAAGCTCCTTCTGCACCTGTGCTTGAGGCTGACTTAACTGGGCCTGAGTGATCTGAATGCGTTTGACATCTAGCTTTAGTTGTTTTTAAATCTTTATTTTCAAAGAGTTTCTGCTTAACTTAGTTTGCAATAAAAATTTCAAAAGTTAAATCTTTTTTGAAATGAAGGTCAGTGATGTTAGACTTTGTTTTAGACTTTAGAGATACAGCACGGAAACAGACCCTTCGACCCACCGAGTGCATCAACCAGTGATCACCCCGTACACTAACGCTATCCTACACACTAGGGACAATCTTACAACTTACCAAATTCAATTCTGGTTCTGGTTGATTACTGCGCAACACCTCATCAGTGGTTATCTCGCGCAGGTCAGAGTGAGTAGAGTAGTGATTACATTTTGAAGTGGGCCTTTTTGACCAAGTTGAGGAGATCTAGTTGCTCAGTCCCCTTTTTAAATGACTTAACATCGGGAGCAGCAAGTGTGTTGGGTGGTAACATATTCCATTCCCTTATCGTCCTTAGGTAAAGGGAATATTTCGTAGCAAAGTTTATTGAAATTTAGCGAGTTGATGATGTAGGGACCGTTATTTGTCTTGTTTCATGGCAGTTGGTGCTCTGGGATGACGAGATATTTGATGGCGTGATTTTGTGATTCACCTTGTAAATTGCAATAAGTCTTAGCCTGATTCTGCAGAGCTCTAGGGTATACCATCCGAGAGAAGTCAGCATATTATTCACGCTTGATTTGCGCTTGTAATCATTACATACAAAGCGGGCTGCTCGGCGTTGTACTTTCTCCAGGGTGATCTTGTTGTTGTTGAAAGGATCCCATATGGCTCCACAATACTCCAATTTTGGCCTGACCAAGGACTTGTAGACATTCTCTTTGACGGATGTACTACATGCGTGAAAATTTCTTTTGAGTAGGCCGAGAGTTCTATTTGCTTTGTTGGACACTTGACTAATATAGAAACATAGAAACATAGAAAATAGGTGCAGGAGTAGGCCATTCGGCCCTTCGAGGCTGCACCGCCATTTGATATGATCATGGTTGATCATCCAACTCAGTATCCCATCCCTGCCTTCTCTTCATACCCCCTGATCCCTTTAGCCACAAGGGCCACATCTAACTCCCTCTTAAATATAGCCAATGAACTGGCCTCAACTACCTTCTGTGGCAGAGAATTCCACAGACTCACCACTCTCTGTGTAAAAAATGATTTCCTCATCTCGGTCATAAAAGTCTTCCCTCTTATCCTTAAACTGTGACCCCTAGTTCTGGACTTCCCCAACATCGGGAATAATCTTCCTGCATCTAGCCTGTCCAACACCTTAAGAATTTTGTACGTTTCTATAAGATCCCCCCTCAGTCTTCTGAATTCCAACGTGTACAAGCCGAGTCTATCCAGTCTTTCCTCATATGAAAGTCCTGCCATCCAGAAATCAGTCTGGTGAACCTTCTCTGTACTCCTCTATGGCAAGAATGTCTTTCCTCAGATTAGGAGACCAAAACTGTACGCAATACTCCAGGTGTGGTCTCACCAAGACCCTGTACAACTGCAGTAGAACCTCCCTGCTCACCCAATATGCGTCACCCAACTTAAATCTTTGCTTAATTCGACTCCTAGATTTGGGTGATGGTCGACATCAAGCAATGTATGGCTACCCATGTTGTATTCCGATAAAAGTGGTATCATCTTGTGTGAGACAAGCATGGTATGACATTTGGATGTATTGAGTGACATCTGCCAGTTTTTTCCCCCACTCACAGAGAGCATCCAGATCATTCTGGTAGGACAAGCTGTCTTCTGGTGTTTTAATCTATCTATAAATTATGGCATCATCTGCGAAGAGTCAAACTCTAGACAAAACTGCATTTGGAATGTCATTGATATACAGTAGGAAGAACAATGGACCCATGAGAGTCCCCTGTGGTACACCTGATGTCACAGAAGTTTCAATAAACGTCTCTCCCTCCAAGAGAACTCGCTGGTGTCTCCTTGTCAAGAAGATCTCAATCCATTTTAAGAGGTTGCCGTCTATTCCGACATGGTTGAGCTTGTACAGGAGCCGTTTATGGGGAACCTTATCAAAAGCCTTACTGAAGTCTAATATAATCAGGTCAGTCTGACCCTTGTTATCGAGTGACCTGGCTAGATCATCGATGAGTCCCGCCAGTTGGGTTTCACACGATCGACCCTGTCTAAAGCCATGTTGGTGGTTTGTTAGTAGGAAGTCAATATGGTCCATAAATATGTCGGTGGATTATATGTTCGAGAATCTTGCATGGTATGGTGGTCAGTGAAACTGGGTGATAATTTGCAGGATTTATCCTATCTCCTTCTTTATAGATGGGGACAATGTTAGCATTCAGCCAATCTTCTGGGAGTTCTCCACCAACCACAGACTTCTGAAAAATCTTTTGGAAGACTGGAGCTACGCTTGCTGAACAATTCTTTAAAACTCAGGCTGGTATCTGGTCTGGCCCTGATGCCTTCTTTGGTTTTATTTCTTCCAATAATTTCTGCACCCCGTTCGTTGTTACCTTAAGATCTGCAATTTTTGGAGTTTGTTGTGAGTTCAATGACGGGAATTCATCTAGGTTTTCTTCAGTAACACTTCGGCCTTGTCTACTGCCAAAGATACTGTCCGCCGCATTGATGTAAGGCTTGAGATTCCAAGTACTTCCTGGCTCATTTTCTTGATGTAATTCCAGAAAGGCTTTATGTTATAGGGGAAAGATTTTAAACTTTCCCTATCACATCATGGATGTATTCTTGATGCGCTTTCCTGATTTGTCTGTCAATTGAACGCCGAAATTTCTTTAAATCTGTCCATGCGGAAGTTGACCCAGATTTTCTTGCTCTGTTATAAAGCCTTTGTTTTTCCTAATTGCACGTCTAATTGATGAATTTACCCATGGTAAATTATATCTGTGGAACACATTTTTGACAGAATAAAACGGTCCATGGCCCCGACAAGAACTCATTTAAAATCTAACCACAGCGTGTTTATGTCTGTTGCTGCCACATAATCTCCTGTTAATTTCTCATTAAATTCTGATATGAGTTCATCTATGGAAGATAAATCTGTCTTTTTGTAGAGGAAAAACTACAAACCTGTATGTCTTTGGAATGTGGGGGGAAACCGGAGCACCCGGACAAAGCCCATGCAGTCACAGGGAGAATGTACAAACTCCATACAGGCAGCACCCGTAGTCAGGATCAAACCCGAGTCTTTGGCACTGCGTGGGTTTTCTCTGGGATCTCCGGTTTCCTCCCACAATCCAAAGATGTACAGGTATGTAGGTTAATTGGCTTGGTGTCATTGTAAATTGTAGTGTTAGTGAGCGGGGATTGCTGGTCGGCTCGGAAGAGGTGGGCCGAAGGGCCTGTTTCCATGCTGTGTCTATAAACTAAACTAAACCTGACGTATGTGTTTTTTTATTGTGCAAGAGGTCCAGTGGAGAGCCAGCGAGATCACATCCCCTGTTGATCTATTGTGGCGGTACGCAAATTATAGTGGGTCCAGATTCTTGTGACGGTAGGAGTTGAAATGCGCCATAACCAACCCCTCCAAGCACTTCATCACCACGGACATTAACATCACCAGTTGGTAGACATTGAGGCACATCACCTTCTTGGGCACCAGTATTATTGATGCTCTTTTAAAGCTGTTGGAAACCTCATTCCTGAGAGTTTTAATTCCAGTCTGCAGAAAATAGGTTTGAGGGCTTAAGGGCAACGCTGTTTTATCAAAGAGAGATGAGGAAGGTGTGGTTTGTTTCTCAGCGACATGGCTCACCCCTCTGCTCCCCAGTCTTGACCCTCCAGCCTGAAAATTTTACCGTTCATCACATGGATCAAACAGACTCATTCTGGAAATGGAAAGGCAGAGGTGTCTGCCTCATGATAAAATCATTATGATGTTTAGACATAATGGACCTGTCCAACTCCTGCTGTCCACACCTAGAACACCTAGCATTAAAACTGCCGTCCTTGCTACTACTGAGGGAATTCACCTCCATCATCATGACCACAGTCTACATCCCACCTCAGTCACAGGCTCGTCTAGGACTGGAGAAGCTGCATGCCCTGGCCAACAAACACCAGACGGCGTACCCCAACGCCTTTCCTATCATAGCCAGGGACTTCAACAAGACCATTTAGAATAAGTCACTTCTAAATTACCACCAGCACGTGTCCTGCAGCACCTACTAAAGGATGGGGAACAATTATGAATATTAGTATTAATCATCCTTCCCATTGGTCAACATGAATTCCTTTGACATATGTTTTGGAATAATAAAATGAATTTTATTAACCATTTTGCCTGTCACATAAATATTAATGTGAGTTTTTATTATTCAAATGGAACTCCAAACAGATTTTAACTGTGAAAGTGTCTTTACTCTGAAGATGAAACAAAGGTTTTAAACATGTCACTGTTGAATAGATGCTTTGAATAAGAAACTGCTATACTGTTGTAAGTTAGTACTTGCATTAAAATTAACTATTAGACAATATCAAAGGCGCCAGATTGATGCAACATTGAAGATGGAAGTGATTTAGTCCAGGAAAGCCAGAAATGCAATGCAATGAATTAACTATGATGAGTTGTTATATTATTAAACCACCAGGGGCGCCGGGGCGATGGCTGCCCTGTCGGCAATCTGTTCGTTTTTTTCATCCTTTTTGTTATTTTTTAAGTGCGTTAAAAGTTTGTTTAAATGTTCTTCGGTTTTATGTGGGGGGGGGGGGGGGATCGAGGGAAACTTTTTTTTCAAGTTCTTACCTTGCCGGAGATGAGATCAATTTTTGGATCACATTCTCCGGGCGCTCTGCGACCTACCATCGATAGAGCTTGAAGCCTCCTCGGACTGACTTTGAGCCCCACCACGGGGCGTGGACTTAACATCGGAGCGGATCCCTTGCCTGGGATCGCTCCCACCGTGGACTTACCATCAAGGGCTCGCAGTCTCAGGTGAGGCGAGTCGGGAAGCTCCAACGTCGCGGAAGGTTCGACCAGCCCCTACGTGAAGTCCGATCGCCCGGCGCGGGGGAACTGACATCCGCCCCGATGCGGGAGCTTGATCGCCTCGACGCGGAGGGCCCGAAAGCCGCCGGCTGCGAGAGTCAAGATCATCCCGTGAACGGGGGCTCGAGGCCCACGACTGAGGAAGAACTAAGGGAAGGACTTGAACTTTATTTGCCTTCCATCACAGTGAGGAATGTGTAGGAGTCACTGTGGTGGATGTTCATGTTAAAATGTGTTTTTGAGTGATCTGTTGCTTTTACTTGTATGACTGACCTGGCCAATGAAATTCCTTGTATGTTACAAAACATACTTGGCGAATAAAGTGTGATTCTGATTCTGATTCTGATTCTGATTAAGCTCAATTTATTAACTAGGGAGAACAGAAGACATTTAGGGAGAACAGAAGAAATGTATTAACTAGGAGGGAGAAGAAGGGTCTCGGCCCGAAACGTCACCTATTCCTTTTCTCCAGAAATGCTGCGTGACCCACTGAGTTACTCCCATATATTGTGTCTATCTTAGATTCAGGGACTAGTTCAGTGAAACAATTTGGTCGGCATGGTCATGTTGGCCAGAAGAGCCTGTTTCTGCAGCTCTACGACGGTGTGATTCTAATAGCTAGAAAGATTAGAGGGAAGTTGAGAACATTATTTCACTCCAAAAATGATAGATGTCTGTACTCACCTTTGTGCGTTAGGTAGAAGCTCAAACCTTCACCATGCGAAGAGTCGTGACCTGCAAGGCTATTGACCAAGACCTGAGAAGTGAGAGCAAACCAATGTTCCATTTTTTAGCCAGTATGGATATGATGGGATGAAGATACTCCTTCTGCACTGTAAATCTCTTCAATTCTGTGGATTCCATTCTATGATTTAGATTTGTCTGCAAAGACGTTGATTGATTAATTTACTGAATTGTCTCTAAGTTTATTTTATTTCGTATTGGAGGTTGTAAAAATGGTACAATGTGTTCATGGTGGCCCTATATTGCGAATGTCTAAAGAAGCTGATAAGCAAAACTTGCAACTGCAATATGCCCTCCATGTAATAGGTGAAGTTAAAAATCAAATCATTGATTTCTTCATTCTGCTCCCAAGAGAACTGCAATAGCAGAACTGTCAACAATGATTTTCCATTTAATAAAACAATTGGAGTTTATTTCTGTTGGCCTTGAATTCCCTAAGGATTTTTTGAAGACTTTCTGATACCAAACGTAATAAACATCAACCTGGCCTCATCCTTCAACAAGGCAACTAGTTCATGAAACACAGACAAGAAAGTGACCAGTTAAACTATTAAACGATGAAATCTTGTCACCATAAGACCTTGAATGATTATTTGCTCCAAATGCAAGCCTAAATAACAGCAGCACAATCGCATATCTGATACATTTGCTGCCTCACAGCACCAGAGACCTAGGTTGAATCCTGATCTCAGGTGCTGTCCATGAGGAGTTTGCACGTTCTCCCTGTAACAGTGCAGGTTTCCTCTGAATGCTCTGATTTCCTCTCACATCCAAAGATGGTCATAGGTCAATTGTCCTCTGTAAATTACCCCTAGTGTGTAGAAACATAGAAACATAGAAAATAGATGCAGGAGTAGGCCATTCGGCCCTTCGAGACTGCACCGCCATTCAATATGATCATGGCTGATCATCCAACTCAGTATCCCGTACCTGCCTTCTCTCCATACCCCATGATCCCTTTAGCCACAAGGGCCACATATAACTCCCTCTTACATATAGCCAATGAACTGGCCTCAACTACTTTCTGTGGCAGAGAATTCCACAGATTCACCACTCTGTGTGAAAAATGTTTTTCTCATCTCGGTCCTAAAAGATTCCCCCTTATCCTTAAACTGTGACCCCTTGTTCTGGATTTCCCCAACTTCGGGAACAATCTTCCTGCATCTAGCCTGTCCAACCCCTTAAGAATTTTGTAAGTTTCTATAAGATCCCCCCTCAATCTTCTAAATTCTAGCGAATACAAGCCGAGTCTATCCAGTCTTTCTTCATATCAAAGTCCTGACATCCCAGGAATCAGTCTGGTGAACCTTCTCTGTACTCCCTCTATGGCAAGAATGACTTTCCTCAGATTAGGAGACCAAAACTGTACGCAATACTCCAGGTGTGGTCTCACCAAGACCCTGTACAACTGCAGTAGAACCTCCCTGCTCCTATACACAAATTATTTTGCTATGAATGCTAACATACCATTCACTTTCTTCACTGCCTGCTGCACCTGCATGCCTACTTTCAATGAATGGTGTACCATGACACCCAGGTCTCGTTGCATCTCCCCTTTTCCTAATCGGCCACCATTCAGATAATAGGCTTCTTTCCTGTTTTTCCCACCAAAGTGGATAACCTCACATTTATCCACATTATACTGCATCTGCCATGCATTTGCCCACTCACCCAACCTATCCAAGTCACCTTGCAGCCTCCTAGCATCCTCCTCACAGCTAACACTGCCCCCCAGCTTCGTGTCATCTGCAAACTTGGAGATGTTGCATTCAATTCCCTCGTCCAGATCATTAATATATATTGTAAATAGCTGGGATCCCAGCACTGAGCCTTGCGGTACCCCACTAGTCACCGCCTGCCATTGTGAAAAGGACCCGTTTACTCCTACTCTTTGCTTCCTGCCTGCCAGCAGTTCTCTAATCACATCAATACTGAACCCCCAATACCGTGTGCTTTAAGTTTGCATACTAATCTCTTATGTGGGACCTTGTCGAAAGCCTTCTGAAAGTCCAGGTATAACATATCCACTGGTTCTCCCTTATCCACTCTACTAGTTACATCCTCGAAAAATTCTATAAGATTCGTCAGACATGATTTACCTTTCATAAAACCATGCTGACTTTGTCCAATGATTTCACCACTTTCCAAATGTGCTGCTATCCCATCTTTAATAACTGACTAGCATTTTCCCCACGACCGATGTTAGACTAACTGGTCTGTAATTCCCCGTTTTCTCTCTCCATCCCTTTTTAAAAAGTGGGGTTACATTAGCTACCCTCCAATCCTCAGGAACTACTCCAGAATCTAAAGGGTTTTTAAATATTATCATTTGACCCCCGGTCCCCTGCTATTTACGGCAGTTTATTTATGTCTTCCTTAGTGAAGACAGAACCAAAGTAGTTATTCAATTGGTCTGCCATGTCCTTGTTCCCCATGATCAATTCACCTGTTTCTGACTGCAAGGGACCTACATTTGTTTTAACTAATCTTTTTCTCTTCACATATCTATAAAAACGTTTGCAGTCAGTTTTTATGTTCCCTGCCAGTTTTCTTTCATAATCTATTTTCCCTTTCCTAATTAAGCCCTTTGTCCTCCTCTGCTGGACTGAATTTCTCCAGTCCTCTGGTAGGCTGCTTTTTTCTTAACA
>CM075977.1:322959048-323027441 GCA_038087875.1 Malacoraja senta | reverse complement strand
GAAATCTCTAGATTTGGTCAATTATCTCCCCAGATTTTGAATACAATTGTTCACAAAACATCAAAAAATGTTAAAATCAAACTGCTGCATGACTCACAGTGCCACCTCACAGATGTCCAATCACAATGAATCTCATTTACATATATGACATCACAATGGGACAGGGGTGTGAGATTGGAACGTTCACGTGGTCCCACTAAAATCAAACTGCTGCATGAGTCACAGTGCCATCTCACAGATGTACAATCACAATGAATCTCATTTACATATATGACATCACAATGGGACAGGGGTGTGAGATTGGAACGTTCACGTGGTCCCACTAAAATCAAACTGCTGCATGAGTCACAGTGCCATCTCACAGATGTACAATCACAATGGATCTCATTTACATATGACATCACAATGGTACGGGGGTGGGAGATCTATCCCCCTCCCTCCCTCCTTTCCACCCCGTGCCTTTCCCCCACTCCCCTTCTCTCTCTCTAACCCCCTTCCTCCCTCCCTTCCACCCGTGCCTTTCCCCCACTCCCCCTTCTCTCTCTCCCCCCTTCTCTCTCTCCCCCCTTCCTCTCTCCCTCCCCTTTCTCTCTCTCCTCCTCTCTTTCCCCCTCCTCTCTCTCCCCTCCACTCTCTCCCTCTCCCCCTCCACTCTCTCTCCAACTCTCCCCCCCCCCTCTTTCTCCCCCTCCCCTCTCATTTCCCCTCCCCTTCCCCTCTCCCCCTCCTCCCATCTTCTCCCCCCTCCTCCCCTCTTCTCCCCCACCCCTCTCCTCTCACCTCCCCCTCTTCCCTCTCCTCTCCCCTCCCCCCACCCCTCTCTATCCCTCTCTCCCACCATTCCCCTCCTCCCCCCTCTACCACCCCCATCCCCCACCCTTGTCTCCCCTTCACCCTCCCTGCTCTCCTCCCCTCCCCCATCCTCATCCCCCTCTCTCTCCCTTCCCACCTCCCCTCTCCTCCCCCTCCCCACTCTCTCCCCATCTCCCCCTTCCCCTCCACACTCTCTCCACATCTCCCTCTCCCCTCCTCCCCCACCCTCTCCCCCTCACCCACCCCCCCTCTCCTCTTCCCCTCCACCCCCTCTCCCTCTGTCTCTTGCCCTTCTGTCTCTGCCCCTCTCTCTCTGTCTTTCCCCATTCTCTCTCTGCCCTCACTCTCTACCTCCCGCCTTTCTCGACGCGCCTGCGAGTTGGGGGCTATGCGTCAGTGGATATGGGGTAAAAGGAAAAAAATTATAATATTAATATAATATCAAGAGGGTAGTTAGCATGTGTGCGGGGTGGTATTTAGTGTGTGTGACGCCACATGCCACCCCCCCTCTGCCCCCCCCCCCCTGCAACGGCACGTTGGGGGAACAGACCCAATGGGTCTGCACTTAGTCTAGTATCTATTAAAACTGTGTGTGTGGGTGTGGGTGTGTGTGTGGGAGTCATTTTGCATGTGAAACGTATCTCCTCGAAAACCAGACACCGAAATGGGAAAATGTTTACATGTTTCAGTAGAGATTTTCCTTGTGATTTTAGAAATCCACTCCTCTGTACATTTGGTACATTATTTTCCTGACATTTTTATTAAACCTTTTGACCGTTCTGATCTTTCTTATAAATCTGACCGCTGCCCAGCTGCTGACGTTACAATAACAGTTACATTTTTAAATCTACTGGTAGAAATGATCCTTATGATTTCAAAAATCCAATCCTCAATACATTTGGTGAATTATTTCCCGAGATATTTACTAAAATTTATAACCAAACTGATATTTTTTTAAATATTGAGGTTGTCTAGCTGCTGACATCACAATGCCTTTGCAACTGGCCCAACTGCCTCCTGGCCCCGCCCCCCCAGCCCGCCCGCTGGCCCCGCCCAGCTCCACCCCACTGACCTCACAATGCCATTGCACCTGGCCCAACTGCCTCCTGGCCCTGCCCAGCACTGCCCCCCCCCAGCCTGCCAGGTTGTTGATTCCATTGTTTTTCATTGAATGTAATTATTTCTCACTTAACATCACTAATTCTTAACATTAACTTTAAATTTCAGACAGTTAACAAAAAAAATTTGCTGTCTTCATTGACAGCTTAGATCGAACCCGCTTTGTTTGTGGGGGGGGTTGGGGGTGGGGGGGGGTGGTTAGTGTGCATGTGGCGCGGCAGGCTTCTCCCCTGAATTCCATAGAGCTGCCGACAGCTTTTGTGCATGAGATGCGCACGCTTCATTTCCAGAACATTCTGAACACGTGATGCACGGTTGCATTTCGCTCTCTCTGTCTCTCCCCCTCTCTCTCTCTCCCCCTCTCTCTCTCTCTCCCCATCTCCCTCTCTCCCATCTCTCTATCTCTCCCCTCTCTCTCCCTCTCTCTCTCCCCTCCTTCTCTCTCTCTCTCCCCCCTCCCTCTCTCTCTTCCCCTTCCTCCCCCCACACCCCTGCCCTCCCACCCTCCCACCCTCCCAGCCTCCCACCCTCCCCTAAACCCACTTCCCCCTCCCCTCCACCCCTTCCCTATCCCCTTCCCTCCACCCCATCCCCTCCCCACCCTTCCTCCCCCCCTCCCCCCTCCCCCTCCCCCTCCCTTCCCCCCCACCTCTCCCCCTCCCTTCCCCCTTCCCCCTTCCCTTCCCCCCTCTCAGCCCCCCTCTTTCCCTCTCTCTCCCCCTCTCTCTCCTCCCCTCTCTCTCATCCCTCCTCCCCCACTCACCCACCCTCCCTCTCCTCCTCCCCTCCACCCTCCTCTCCCTCTGTCTCTTGCCCTTCTGTCTCTGCCCCTTTCTCTCTGTCTCTCCCCATTCTCTCTCTGCCCTCACTCTCTAACCCCCCCCCCCCGCCCTCCCTCTCTAGACAAGCCTGCGAGTTGGGGCTATGTGTCAGTGGATAGGGCGGTTATGGGTAAAAGCAGCAAATTAATAATATTAATATAACATCAAGGGTGGTAGTTAGCATGCGTGCAGGGGGGTAGTTAGTGTGTGTGACGCCGCATGCTGCCCCCCCAGCCCCCCCTCCAGCCCCCCCTCCCCCACAACCACACGTTGGGGGAACAGACCCAATGGGTCTGCACTTGGTCTAGTGACAAATAAAACTGAAATGATCTGTCCCAACACAAATTCCTGTGGAACTCCACAGGTCACTGACATCCAGCCTGCAGTTTGTCCATCCACCACAACCCTCTGTCTTCTATCAGTAAGCCAGTTCTGAAACCATACTGCCAAATCACTGTTAATCCCATGTACTTTAATCTTCTGGATGAGTCTACCATGAGGGACTTCATCAAATGCCCTACCAACATCCACGTTGACAACATCCACTACCCTAGCCTCATTGATCACTTTGTCAACTTCTTTAAAAACTTGACCAAGTTAGTAAGAAACAAGCTGCTGTGTACTATGCTGACTATCCCCAATTAACCCATTCTCTTCCAAGTGGGAATAAATCTTATCGATAAGAATCCTCTCCAATAGCTTCCCAACCACTGACGTGAGGCTCCCCAGTCCATAATTCCCTGGATTTTCTCTACTTTCTTTCATAAAGAAAGGAACAACATTAGCCATTCTCCAGTCATCTAGGGACTCGTCCATAGCTAGAAAATATGCAAAGATATTCTTCAAGGCTCCTGCAATCTCCTCTCTTTCCGTCTCAATAACCTGGGATAAATCCTATCAGGTCCTTGGGATTTATTTGCCTTAATCCACTTCATGAATACGAACACCTCCTCCTTCTTAAACTCGTCCTTTATTCCATTGCTTCTATGCCGAATGCCATGCCATTGTTACAGGAAAAATGTGCTCAGTCAGAGAAGATTTACGAGGATGTTGCCAGGACTAGAGGGTGTAAGCTATTGGGAGAGGTTGAGTAGGCAGGGACTCTATTCCTTGGAGTGCAGGAGGATGAGGGGTAATCTTATAGATATGTATAAAATCATGAGAGGAATAGATTGGGTAGATGCACAGACTCTCTTGCGCAGAGTAGATGAATTGAGGACCAGAGACCATAGGTTTAAGGTGAAGGGGAAAAGATTTAATAGGGACCCGAGGGGTAACTTTTTCACACAAAGGGTGGTGGGTGTATGGAACAAGCTGCCAGAGGAGGTAGTTGAGGCTGGGACTATCCCAATGGTTAAGAAACAGTTAGACAAGTACATGGACCAAATGCAGCCAGGTTGGACTAGTGTAGCTGGGGCATGTTGGCCCGTGTGGGCAAGCTGGGCCGAAGGGCCTGTTTAGACACTGTATCACTCTGTGACTCTATGACTATGACTATGACTCCATACTAATACCGCTTGCCTACATTAATTCACCATCCTCTGTAACTTGCTTTTTCAAATAGCTGTCCAGGTGCTTCTTAAATATTATTACTTTTCCTGCATCCACCACCTTCTCTGGCATCTTATTCCAGCGATACTAACTACCCATTGTGGGAAATATTTACTCCTCAGAATCCCCTTTAAACTTCCTTCTGCGCTCCTTAACCCTATGCTCTCAATGTTCTCCTAGTTGTCCATCTCTCGGTCCTGACAACTGTTTGAGTTTGTCAGTGGAGTAGAAGGAAAGATAAGGGGTCATCACTGGGTGGTAAGGATTCCTTCCCATAGAAAAAGGCATGGAGGTGGAGGTGATGGAAGAAAAGCTCTTTGTTGTGGCAGGCCCGGAACTCGTAGAGGAGGGTGCTGAGGGGAACAAGGGTGAGCCCTCTGTCGAGGACAGACTGTTCTGAATCGGAAAGGGGGAGGTCAGGGGGGATAGTGAAAACATAGAAAAAATAAGGTCTGAAGAAGGGTCACTAGGGGCGCCGCATGAAGGCTGCCTCTGCCTACAGTCTGTCCGTTTTTTCCATCTTTTAAACAAAATTTTGTTTATTTAAAAGTATGTTCTATTCTCAGAGTCGCGGCCTACCACCTGGATTGGCGCGGCCTTTCCTGCCAGGGACCGGACATGAGCTCTAGTATTGGCGGCGCAGCGCAGGATACATCGCGGAGCGGGCGATGCCTCACCTGGGATCGCCGTTTGAAGCTGCGGAGTGCTGGGCCTGTTGCAAACAAAATCAGGGAGCTGTGGTTTGCCCGAGCTTCCAGCGCGGGCGGCGCTGACTTCAACATCGCGGTGCCCTGGGGCCCTTTGCCGAGGGCCGCCAGCGTTGGTCTCCGCTCAGCGCGGCCAGTGGACTTCGGGAGCCGCAGACTCTGGTAGGAAGTGGCCGATTCGGAGGTCCATGCCGCTGAGGTTGTTCTCCCGTTCCGACGTCGGAGTTCCATCATCCCGGCGAGAGGGCCTGAGCATCGGGCCACCCGTAGCGGCGACTGCGGAGGGCTGCGGAGGGCTGCGGAGGGCTGCGGAGGGCTCGGGAGGCACCGACCACGGGTGTACATCAAAGAACATCAAAGAGGAGGATGACTGAACTTTGGGCCTTCCCTCACAGCAGGAAACTTTGATTCCGTTGTGCATGGGATGTTTATGTTAAAATACTATCATGTTTTGTTCTTTTTTAAATTCGTATGGCTGTATGGTGACCCCAAATGTCACTGTACCAATTGGTGCATGTGACAATAAATGTCTCTTGAATCTTGAATCTTGAGGGTCCCAGCCCAAAATGTCACCCATCATTTTTCTCTAGAGATGCTGCCTGTCCTGTTGAATTAATCCAGCACTTTGTGCCTAGCTTCTGCATGAGTTTGTCACCTCTTTTAGATTTGTTGATAACAAAATAGTCTAAACACTGAAAATGTTAGGACTGTTATATAAAAGGTTTGGGTAGAAAAACAAGTTAAACAACAATGTTAACCAAATAAGATGTTGCAAGGTTCCTCTTATTTTGAGGGATGTCACGTGGCACTCAAATGTAATCTTTAGATTTGGTCCCTAAATCTTCACTGAATCTAAAGGCAAAATATACGATATGATACGATACGATATGATGCGACATGATAAAACTTTATTCATCCCTGGAGGGAAATTTGTCTGCGACAGTCACAACACAAGGTACACAAAAACTTGAAATTAAAAGTGAAAACAAAAAGAAAAAGACAAGCGACTGTTGTCTGGCTGCATGTGCACAGCGCCTTCATAGGAACAAATGAACAAACAAACAAACAAACACAGGCTTATCTTCTGGGCAGGGGATTTAAATATTATTAACCATAAATATTTGGAGTGATGATAGTTTTCAATATTATCTTTCTTTCTTTCGAAGATTTGGAGATCAGAGTCAGAATCAGAATGCTTTATTGTCATTGCATGTGTCACATACAACGAGATTACTGTGTCTCTCCATTTAAAAGAACTTCAAACATTCACATACTCATACTTTTTACACTCCCTCCCTCCCCAAACCCACCCATGGATTCACATTTACATAAATTAACACTGTCTCCCACCCCCCCTCCTTCCCCATAACCCGCTCCCGAGACAGAGTTCAGTTCCAAGATTGCTGATGGGTAAAAGCTGTTCTTGAGTCTGGCAGTACGTGACTTTAGCGACCTGTACCTTTTTCCTGAGGGCAGCAGTGTGAAAAGGTGGTGACAAGGATGTGTAATGTCTTTCACGATATTACAGGTCCTGCTGCGGCATCTGGAGTGGTAAATGTCCTCCAGAGGGGGCAGGGGGAGTCCAATGATACCCTGGGCAGTTTTTATCACCCTCAGTGTTCTGAGGAAGTAAAGTCTCTGTTGCACCTTTTTTACAACTACAGCAGAGTTCACAGACCATTTAAGATCCTCACTGATGTTGATCCCCAGAAATTAAAAACTAGGCATCCTCTCCACCTCCTCGCCCCCTATCTCCAGTGGCCTGAGCTCCGCTCTATGTCGCCTGAAATCAGTGATGATCTCCTTTGTCTTTTTAGTGTTCAGAGAGACATTGTTGTGAGCACACCACTCAGCAAGTCTGTGCACCTCCTCTCTATAGGCGCCCTCGTTCCCATTTGAGATGAGCCCCACCACGGTTGTATCGCCCTCAAATTTTATGATCCTATTTGCGGGGTGATGGGGCAAGCAGTCATGTGTGTATAGGGCGTAGAGGAGCGGACTGAGCACACAGCCCTGCGGTGCTCCTGTGCTGAGGGTCAGGGATGTCGAGGTGTAAGGTCCAAGTCTCACCGTCTGTGGGCGTTCACTGAGAAAGTCCAATATCCACCGACACAGTTGACTGTTGAGGCCAAGGTCTAGCATTTTTGTGATCAGCTTGCTGGGTATCATTGTATTAAAAGCTGAGCTGTAATCAACAAAAAGCATCCTGACATATGACCCCTTCTCCTCTAGATGTTGTAGTGCAGCATGGAGGACAGTGTTTATGGCATCCTCTGTAGATCTATTAGCCCTATATGCATACTGGTGTGGGTCGAGTGAGGGGGGAGAGATAATTTAAGGTGACCTAGGACCAGCCTTTCAAAGCACTTGGAGACTACAGATGTAAGAGCAACGGGCCTGTAGTCATTGAGGGAGTTGATGTTTGTCTGCTTGGGCACCGGGATGATAGTGGTGGTTTTCTGGCACGTTGGCACGGAGGAGTGATCAAGTAACTTACCCATGACTGATCACACAAGTGTCTATCTCATTAAACAATTGCCTGTCATTATAGCCTCTTGGCCATCCTTTGCATTGCTTCCAGATTAGAGTACTTGCATTTTACTGACCTGACAATGTTGCTCTGCAATCTGATTGGAGCATCGATTGATCCAGTGCAATAACAAAGCCTGACCAGTGTTGAGGCAAGAAAATCGTTCAACTGCTTTCCCAACTAATTTCGCACACTCTCTTAAATAACCATGTCCTCGTGTTACCTTCCAATAAAGTAGGTCAGTGAACAATTTGATTTGAATTGCCACTACTTCAGTTCTGTCGTCTTGCAAATATTCCAGTTGAATAAAACCTGAACTGCCTGAACAGAGTGCTTGGAGATAGAACTCATTAGGCTGAAGGAGAGGTTCAAGGCCTGGAGTGTTGATTGATTCCAGAAACGTTGGTCATAGTGATGACGCGGGTTTTAAATTATCAGATGAGTAATCCAGACACCTGCACAAACAATTCAAAATGGGTGTTCAAATCCCACAATGGCACCGTTGGAATTTAAATGAAATTAATAATCTGGAATTTATTTTTAAAAAGAGCAACTAATTTCAATAATAATGACCACAAAATTATTGATTGTTGCAAAAACTCATCTCATAGAAACATAGAAAATAGGTGCAAGTGGAGGCCATTTGGCCCTTCTAGACAGTACCGCCAGTCATTGTGATCATGGCTGATCATCCACAATCAGTAACCCGTGCCTGCCTTCTCCCCATATCCCTTGATTCCACTAGCCCCTAGAGCTCTATCTAACTCTCTTTTAAATTCATCCAGTGAATTGACCTCCACTGCCTTCCGTGGCAGAGAATTGCAGAAATTCATAACTCTCTGGTTGACATTTTTTTTTTCATCTCAGTTTTAAATGGCCTCCCCTTTATTCTTAGACTGTGGCCCTTAGTTCTGGACTCCCCTACATTGGGAACATTTTTCCTGCATCTAGCATGTCCAGTCCTTTTATAATTTCGTTCACTGTTGCCTTTCACTTTGTGACTCCAGACCCTCAGAAATGTGGTTGATCCTTAAATGCCTTTTGAAATTTGCCAGCAAGTTTCCCAATTATATATTACCAATACATCCAAACAGGTAAAGAATAAACCAAACAAAATCCTGGCATCAACTTAGGCATTTAATTCAGACATGAAATGCTGCTCCCAGTCCAGTTGACTTTTCAAAGTCATCAGGGGAATGGTGTTTAACTTAAGAGTGCTCTCCTATCTTGTCATAAATGAAGAAGCTTACTTTACAGGCTCCTCCATCGCAATTCTGATGTACATCCTGTCTGGCCAACTGATTCAAAGAGACCAGAAGTGGTGAGAATGGAATATGTGAAGAGAATTATTCTTGGTGTCTTTCTCCTTATTGCCATCTGATGTCCTCTCTCAGGCGATGAAGCACGTTCCTCTATGTTGAAAAACACTAGGAAGAAAAAGTGAAAGTAATAAGTGTACAGAATGTACTCTCGATAAGAGACTTCAACTTCCATCACCAAGAGTGCTTTGGTAGCAACTCCACTGAGTGAGCTGGCTGAGGCCTAGAGATCTCAGCTGACAAATGTATGTGTACAAGAGGTGAACTTTCATACTTTTGTCCCAATTAATCTACCTGCTCCATATGCACATGTCCATGAAACATTGGCAACAGAGACTACTGCAGAGATTTTCACAGTCCCATCTTTAAAATTGCAGACATCCTGCTCGGTAATTGAATTCAACAGGATGGACAAAAACAGATAAAAACTGAGCATCTATGAAGCATTCATTGTACTCCATCACCAATACCAGAATCGGTCATCACTTTTACTCATATAGGCTATAAGGCCAGTATCTCTCAAAGAGCTGGCAATAAATGTTGGCCTTAAGAGTGATGTTCAGTTCCCCAATAAATGATAATTTCAAATTAATCACAGGCCTTGTCATTATTTGGTGGAATGTCATGTTTGAATTTCTCTCAAACTTAAGTATTCATTCATTCATTTGTGTTTAAACGTTTTAAGAGCTCTCTTAAGGCATTTAGGCCAGAACCTTCAATGGGCATAAGCTGTTTAGGCCATTGAATATTTTATATAATGTCTTGCGTATGTAAGCCCCAGTATCATGTTTTGCTTGTGCTTGTTGTTCCTTAACAGCTTCCTTCATTAGCCATGGCCTTCTCAGCATAATCAGATCAATTTCTAAATTTAGAACCCACAGATGACCACTCTGAACCATTCCAGGCTGATGGAGAAGATTACTCAATAAATAAATTATTACCATCAACTTTAGCCTGGAGCAAAAGCAACCAAGCAAAAATTGAATATGCAAAACAAAAAACAGAAATTTGTGTTTTGGTTCACAGTTTTTTTCAACATTGCAACAGGAAAGATGTCAACAAAGATACTATCTGTAGAGGGAGGTTATGTGATAAATAAAACTTTAACAAGGAAATAACAGAAGGAAAGTGTATGTTAAATGTTCATTAAAGCATTGTAGATGAGATATGCATGTGCCTTTAACATAGTGACCTCATACCTACTAACCACTCCCCATATCCCAAGTATATCTACAACCTCCACACCCACAGATCGCTCTCTAGTTCCTGTGACAGACCACGTACAGCTAGTGCAATGTATAATGATCCAGTATGAATAAAGATAGTAAAGTAACGATGCCTCGTTATCAATCCTTTACATGGTGCCAAATAACTTACCTTGCGCCTCCTGTTTATCGGTTTATCATTTAATTTTGACCCAGTTTTTTGTTTCCCCCCACCTGTTTCTTGTTATGGCCTCTTCTGCCCGTAAGCCCGATGTGCTCGTTTTTGATTTCGACATCGCCCTTCGATGGGACATATTCAAACGTGACTTTGAACACTATTTCACGATTGCCCATCCTGGCGCCACCCCCGCTCTCAAAGCCTCCCTGCTTCTCAACTTGGCTGGTCCCGACGCCTTGACTCGCTCTGACTTCTTCGTCTACGCTGCTGGAGAAACAGCTCGGGACCCGGTATGTCTGTTGGCTAAGTTTGACGCTATTTGTGACATTCCGACTAATTGCATCTTAGAACGTTTTAAACTGTTAGCGCGGCGTCAGCTCCCTGGGGAATCTGCTGAGAACTATGTCATTGCGCTGCGGGACCTGGGCAGGCGCTGCCGCCTCGACACATGGACCCCCGATAATGTCATCAGGGACCTACTGGTTTACGGTCTCCGTGATGAGAAGCTCAGGGCCGAACTTCTTCGCAAGCCGGATCTGACCTTGGCCGATGCCATGCACGCTACTCGCTTAGCTGACGCTGTTTCCTCGGCGGCGCCGCCGGCTGAGCAGGCGATCAACTTTGCCAGCACTCCTAGTTATCTCATGAACACACCCCACTCGCGATCCCCGGGGTCGCTCGCTGCTCGAGGGGGACGCGCCCCGGGGTTCGGTGCTGCTACAAGGGGAGGTACCCAGCAAAGGTGCCCTAATTGCAACTTCACAACTCATCAGTTCAATGTATGCCCTGCTTTAGGTAAGACTTGCAATGCCTGCAATAAGTTGAACCATTTTGCTGCAGCTTGTCGTTCCCGTGGGAAGCCTGTCGCTGCTCGAAGGCAAAATTTAAACAACCTTCTACAGTCTGATAATGAGCTCAGCTCCCAGTACTATTCCGATGAACATTCTGTTCCTACATCTAACTCCTCTCAGGGGGAGACCAACTTGTTTACCGTGTTGGACGCACCTGCTATGATAACGGATCCTTCTGTGCAAGTCACTGTGAACAACTCGACCTTCACTGCCAAAATCGACACGGGGGCGGTAACCAATGTTATGTCAACATCCCTTTTCAACCAGATAAGAACTAATGAGCAGATATTTTCTCAGAGCTCAAACCTGCATGCCTACGGTGGGGAGATCCTTACTCCTGTGGGCAAGGCCACACTACACTGTAAGATACTGGAGACCACTCGGCCCCTCACCTTCTTTCTCCTCAATCGAAAATGCATTCCCCTGCTGGGGATCCAGGCATGCCAGGAAATGGGACTGGTGTCCTTCCACCGGGACATCCACCAGGTGCAGGCTCTTATGGACCCGCTGGCCGATTATCCCGACCGCTTTGATGATAAGCTAGGCAAACTACCCTGCAGCTACAAGATTGAAGTGGACCATAAGATCGTTCCTGTGGTCCATGCTCCTCACCGTATCTCCTTCGCCATGAGGGACAAAGTGGAGGCGACCCTACACAGTATGGTACAAATGGGCGTCCTAAAGGCGGTCGTCGAGCCCACCAGCTGGGTCTCTTCCATGGTTGTTGCTGCTAAAAAGGACATGAGTGAGATACGCATCTGCATCAACCCCAGAGACCTCAACCTGGCCATTCGACGCCCTCACTACCCTATGAGAACGGTGGAAGACGTCGCTGCACAGGTGGGTCCAGCAACGGTTTTTTCGGTCCTCGATGCCAAAAGCTCATTCTGGCAGATACCACTGGACGAGCGGTCGTCCATTTTGACAACTTTCGCCACCCCCTACGGAAGGTTTCGGTTCCTCCGAATGCCCTTCGGAATCAACTCTGCCAGCGAGGTATTCCAGCGAACCATGGAACAGTTGTTTTCAGATCTGCCTTGCGCCATAATTGTTGACGACATCCTCGTTTACGGTAAGGACGTTGCCGAACACGATGTCAACCTCCGCCTGATCCTGGACCGGGCCAGGCAAATCAACTTGAAACTGAACCCCAAGAAGTGCCGATTCCGCGTCTCGGAGGTCACCTATGTTGGACATGTATTCACCGCTGAGGGGCTAAAGCCAGACCCGCAGAAAACGGCTGCCATCTCAGGGATGCCCCCTCCTACTAACGTGGCAGGCCTGCAACACTTCCTCGGCTTGGTAAACTACCTGGGGAAGTTCATCCCCGACCTCAGCGAGCTCAGCGCTCCCCTGAGGGATCTGATCAAAAAGGACACGTCCTGGCTTTGGTTACCCAATCATCAGAAGGCATTTGACATTCTTAAGTCTAAACTGATCAGCACACCCACGCTCAAGTTCTTTGACCTGCAGCGTCCCATTGTCCTCACCTGCGACGCCTCTCAATTCGGACTCGGTGCCGCCTGCCTCCAGGTCCATGACGGCCTGCAGCTGCCTGTCTCCTTCGCGTCCCGCACCATGACCGCCACCGAACAGCACTACGCGCAGATTGAGAAGGAGCTACTGGCCGTGGTGTTTGCCTGCTCCAAATTCCGGGACTACATCGTGGGCAACACTTTCACCGTTGAAACTGACCATCAACCACTTGTCACCATCCTCAACAAACCGATCCATGTGGCCTCATCACGTCTGCAGCGCATGCTGCTGCAGCTCCAGCGTTTCACGTTCACGGTGGTTTATCGTAAGGGCAAGGACATGTTCGTGGCCGACACGTTGTCTCACGCCCCGCTGACGTCCACTGCTCGCCACCAATACGAAATGTCTGAGTTACTGGTACTACGATTGAACTTCGTCCCCTCGCCGCAGCTGAAGTCCCTGGTTGAACACACTACCAACGACCCTGCCCTGCAACAGCTGTCTGCCGTCATCCGGCAGGGCTGGCCTGACCGTCGCTCGGCACTGCCGGCTGGGGCCGTGCCCTACTTCCTGATTCGGGACGAGCTCGTACTGCACGACGGCGTGGTGGTGAAGGGTCACAAAGTGGTCGTGCCCGCGGCGCTGCACGACCAATATTTTCAAGTCGCACACCGCGGTCACACTGGGGCCGAAGCCACTGTGTCTCTCGCCAAGAGCCAGTTCTATTGGCCAGATATGGCCAAGTACATCCGGGAGAGGGTCTCCTCGTGTTCCACCTGCAACAGCCGCGCCCCCCATCAGCAGCGTCAGCCGCTTCTACAGCAGCCCGCGCCCGGACTGTCCTGGATGGCGCTCGCCACAGACATTTTCGAGTGGCGGGGCAAACATTTCCTGGTACTCGTTGACTCCTACTCCAGCTGGTTTGTGGTTGACCGGCTGCCTTCCGTGACCTCTTCGGCCGTCATCGACAGGTTGTACCCTCACTTTAGCACTTTTGGCCCCCCGGCAAGCTTGCAGTCGGACAATGGCAGCCAGTTCACGAGCTCCGAGTTTAAAGCGTTCGCTTCCAGATGGAACTTTCGCCATTTCACCAGCAGCCCGGAGTACCCGCAAAGCAACGGTTTGGCCGAGCGCGCGGTCCGCAGTGCTAAGCACTTGTTGGAACAGTGTGGTGGCATTAACTCCGACTTCCACCTGGCCCTCCTCAGCCTTCGGAATATTTCCTGCGACTCTGCCATGGGTTCACCTGCTCAGCGGCTCCTGTCTCGCGCTACCAGACTCCCGCTCCCTGTGGCCCAGCGCTCCCTCATACCCTCGATCCTCCCACCTGCGGCGGTTCAGAAACGCATTGCCTTCAGGCACGACGTCCAAAAGCGTTCCCATGACAGGTCCTGCCACCCGCTGCCGCGCCTCTTCCCCGGTCAAGTAGTCCGTATGCAGACCACTCCCGGTCACTCCAAGCTCGCTACTGTCGTCGGCTCTGCGGGGTCGCCCAGGTCCTATCTCGTCGACTATGCTGGGGCCATTTACCGACGGTCCCGCCAGCACCTTCGGCTCGTCAACGAGCCGTGTCCTCCTGCCGCCGATCCCTTTGCTCCCCCGCTGCCTGTTTCGCGTCCGGCCGTTGCTCTGCCCGTGATTCCTGACATGCCTCGCTCTGCTCCTCCTTCGCCCCTTCCGCTCCATCACACTCCGACTAGTCCTCGCTCGCCTGCCTGCGCTCTTCCCGGTCCCGGCCCCGCATCCCCTCCGGGTTCGGTGCCACGGTCTCTTCCGTTTCCTCCCGTTTCTCCCTTTCAGGTTCGTCCTTCCCCGCCGGTGCCTCTTCCTCCTGCAGGAAGGGTGGATGGCGAGACGCGGACCCGGGCGGGACGTCTTGTCAAACCGCCTGACCGCTATGGCGATGTTGCTTAGCTATCCTAGCGCATGAGCCGTGGTCGCCATGTCACCATTGTATTTGTCTGTCGTTTCGGAGAGGAAGGATGTAGATGAGATATGCATGTGCCTTTAACATAGTGACCTCATACCTACTAACCATTCCCCATATCCCAAGTATATCTACAACCTCCACACCCACAGATCGCTCTCTAGTTCCTGTGACAGACCACGTACAGCTAGTGCAATGTATAATGATCCAGTATGAATAAAGATAGTAAAGTAACGATGCCTCGTTATCAATCCTTTACAAGCATGAAGGGGCAATTCCAGATTATGAGATAACCCGCCTTTGATTTTTGTTTGCCCAGGGAAATAAATGGCAGTAATATCAAGCAAAAGGTTAAAAAGTATCTCAAGATGAAAATAATCTGAGGAGCTAGTTAGGAAGAATTTATTGAGCTGAATCAGTAGAATAAATATCTTGCATGTTGCTAATATTAGAAAGACTGACTTCATAAAACAAAATGAAATAAGACCATAACATACTTATTTAACTCTAACTGAATACTAGACTAAGTGGGACCTGTTGGGTCCCATGTTCACACGGGAGGGCTGGTCCCCCAATGCAATATTCCACCTCTCCACCAATTCCAATATTGGTGGCCAGT
Source organism: Malacoraja senta (assembly GCA_038087875.1). Lineage (NCBI taxonomy): Eukaryota > Metazoa > Chordata > Chondrichthyes > Rajiformes > Rajidae > Malacoraja > Malacoraja senta. The sequence continues at coordinate 323,012,325 of CM075977.1, read as the reverse complement.
GGGGGGGGGGGGGGCATTGTGGAGCGCTAGTATGGGTGTTGTGGGCCGAAGGGACTGGTTTCCAGAGGGCTACTATGGACATTGTGGGCCGAATGGATTCTTGGGCTGGCAGCTCAGTCACTCAGGCCTGGTGGGCTGGCAGCTCAGTCAATCAGGCCTGGTGGGCTGGCAGCTCAGTCACTTAGGCCTGGTGGGCTGGCAGCTCAGAAACTGGCAGAAATTCTGCCCAAAAAAGGTGAGAGACTCTGTGAGATAGAAGGGGGAGAGGGTGGAGAATCAATTTTAGACATTTTAATCTTTTTCTGCAGATCACAGCAATGGAGGAAAGTCTATCCTAGCCTGGATCTCACAGGGAGCCAATGAAGGGAGGGAGAAAAATACTGGGATGAGGTTTAATACTTGCAGGGGGAATACTTACTGATGGGCAGATGGGACACCTGGGCTAGTACAGGCCTGATGGGTCAATGGGTCAAAAAAATCTGAGTGAAATCACAGTGAAAGGCACTTTTTCTGGACTTTTCCTGGCCTGCCACGGACCTTTTGGGCCAAAATGCCCCTCCTGGGCTAATTGGGGCATTGCGGGCAAAAGGGACTGCTTTCTCTGCAAATAGGGGCCTTGTGGGCCGAAATTAGTGGTTTCAGGCAGGCCCAAAAACTCATTTGATTTCATTTGAATTTCAATTTCAAGCACAGGGCAGGCCAAATAGCTCATTGCATTTTCAGTTCACTTCCATTGCCATTGCAGTTTTAACCACAGGGCAGGCCGAACAGAATGCATTTTCATTTCACTTCCATTGCCAAGCACAGGGCAGGCCGAACAGCTCATTGCATTTTCATTTCACTTCCATTGCCATTGCAGTTTCAAGCAAAGGGCAGGCCAAACAGCTGATTGCATTTTCATTTCACTTCCATTGCCATTGCAGTTTCAAAGTACAGGGCAGGACAATCAGCTCATTGCATTTTCATTACATTTCCCTTGCCATTGCACTTACAAAGCACAGGACGGGCCAAAAAGCTCATTGCATTTTCATTTCATTTCCATTGCCTTTGCAGTTTCAAGCACAGAGCAGGCCAAACTGCTGATTGCATTTTCATTTCACTTCCATTGCCATTGCAGTTTAAAAGCACAGGGCAGGACAAACAGCTTATTGCATTTTCATTACATTTCCCTTGCCATTGCACTTACAAAGCACAGGACGGGCCAAAAAGCTCATTGCATTTTCATTTCATTTCCATTGCCTTTGCAGTTTCAAGCACAGCGCAGGCCAAACAGCTGATTGCATTTTCATTTCATTTCCATTGCCATTGCAGTTTCAAAGCATAGGGCAGGCCAAACACCTGATTGCATTTTCATTTCATTTCCATTGCCATTGCAGTTTTAAAGCACAGGACTGGCCAAACTGCTCATTGCATTTTCATATCATTTCCATTGCCATTGCAGTTTGAAAACACAGGGCAGACCAAACAGCTGATTACATTTTCATTTCATTTCCATTGCCATTGCAGTTTCAAAGCACAGGGCAGGCCAAACAGCTGATTGAATTTTCATTTCATTTCCATTGCCATTGCAGTTTCAAAGCACAAAGGCAGCCCAAACAGCTGATTGCATTTTCATTTCATTTCCATTGCCATTGCAGTTTCAAAACATAGGGCAGGCCAAACAGCTGATTGCATTTTCATTTCATTTTTATTTCCATTGCAGTTTCAAACCTCACGGCAGACCCAACACCTCATTGCATTTTCATTTCATTTCAATTGCCATTGCAGTTTCAAAGCACAGGGCAGGCCAAACAGCTCATTGCATTTTCATTTCATTTCCATTGCCATTGCGGTTTCAAAGCACAGGGCAGGCCAAACAGCTCATTGCATTTTCATTTCATTTCCCTTGCCATGGCAGTTTCAAAGCACTGGGCAGGCCAAACAACTGATTGCATTTACATTTCACTTCCATTGCCATTGCAGTTTCAAAACAAGGGGCAGGCCAAACAACTGATTTCATTTTCAGTTCATTTCCATTGCCATTGCAGTTTCAAAGCACAGGGCAGGCCAAACAGCTGATTGCATTTTCATTTCATTTCCATTGCCATTGCAGTTTCAAAGCACAGGGCAGGCCAAACAGCTGATTGCATTTTTATTTCATTTCCATTGCCATTGCAGTTTCAAAGCACAGGGCAGGCCAAACAGCTCATTTCATTTTCATTTCCTTCCATTGCCATTGCAGTTTCAAAGCACAGGGCAGGCCAAACACCTCATTGCATTTTCATTTCATTTCAATTGCCATTGCAGTTTCAAAGCATAGGGCAGGCCAAACAGCTCATTGCATTTTCATTTCATTTCCATTGCCATTGTGGTTTCAAAGCACAGGGCAGGCCAAACAGCTCATTGCATTTTCATTTCATTTCCCTTGCCATGGCAGTTTCAAAGCACAGGGCAGGCCAAACACCTCATTGCATATTCATTTCATTTCCCTTGCCATGGCAGTTTCAAAGCACAGGGCAGGCCAAACAGCTGATTGCATTTACATTTCACTTCCATTGCTATTGCAGTTTCAAAACAAAGGGCAGGCCAAACAGCTGATTGCGTTTTCATTTCATTTCCATTGCCATTGCAGTTTCAAAGCACAGGGCAGGCCAAACAGCTGATTGCATTTTCATTTCATTTCCATTGCAATATCAAAGCACAGGGCAGGCTAAACAGCTGATTGCATTTTCATTTCAATCCATTGCCATTGCAGTTTCAATGCACAGGGCAGATCAATCAGCTGATTGCATTTTCAGTTCATTTCCATTGCCATTGCAGTTTCAAAGCACATGGCAGGCCAAACAGCTGATTGCACTTTCATTTCATTTCCATTGCCATTGCAGTTTCAAAGCACAGGGCAGGCCAAAGCTCATTGTATTTTCATTTCATTTCCATTGCCATTGCAGTTTTAAAGCACAGGGCAGGCCAAACAACTCATTTCATTTTCATTAAGGGCTAACAAATCATTTATTCAAGTTCATTGCAGACTTATGCCCCTGTCCCACTTAGGAAACCTGACCGGAAACCTCTGGTAATCTTGCGCCCCACCCAAAATCAGAACCGGCCTCGACTAAAAATAGGTTGCCGTTTGGTCAAAGCCAGTGGAGTGGGGTCGCTATTTACTTACAGGCAGTCGAAGGCAATCTCCTTCGCTGTCCGGCCATTTTGTTTGGCTCATTGGAGTTTTCAGCAAAGATCCTACAGGATCTTTGGTTTTCAGCACCTAGAAGATCCGCCGGAAGGTAAAATGCCCGCTAACTTTATTAAACTTCTTAAAACTGTCTCCACTCCTTCTCCCCCCCCTTCTCTCCCCCTTCTCTCTCCCCTTCCCCCCTTCTCTCCCCTTCTCTCCCCTTCTCTGTCCTTCTCTACCCTTCTTTCCCCTTCTGTCCCTCCCTCCCGCGCTCTCTAAAGGACTTACCATGCTCTGTGGCAGCCGTTTACCTTCCTCTTCATCACGCAGAAAGCGCTCCTCCACTGTCCCTGGCCCCCACCTTCGCGATGTGTTTGTGTGTGTGTGTGTGTGTGTGTGTGTGTGTGTATGTGTGTGAGTGTGTGTGCAGTCGGTAGCAAAGATCCTGTAGGATCTTTGGTCAGTAGATACAGCTCACGCATCGGTCGAGGCTTTCCAGGCGAGTGACCAAAACCTCTGGCGACTCTTGGAAACCTTGGGTGGGGAGCAAGGTCACCAGACGTTTCCGTTCAGATTTTCTAAGTGGGACAGGGGCTTTACACTTCAGTTGATTCAAAGCAGGGTCGTGGCCTCTCCCTCGCAATCTTGCAGGGAGACCGAGTCATGTCCAGGCATCTGGGGTTTTATAGTCCTGCCCCCCCTCCCCCCAGAAGGGGCGTTACCTTCATCGTGGTGAATGACAGGAGAGAGGATCTCAAGGTTTTTAAACACTCATAACTATTTTATTTTTCATCGATCGGAAAAATCCTCGGGGCCTGCACAGCGGAGGAGGACTGTGAGTAAGATGGCCAAACTTCACAGCCATATATGGTAGCGTTTTTTCTAAAATCAATATAAAGCACAGACAGGAAGTGGTCAAGATGAGACTTTTAATTATATAGATTGCAGTAAACTTTTTTGAATACTCAAACGGCTTCTCCACTGTGGGCCTTTCGTGGTCAGCAACACTTCCACATTCAGCACGACCTCTGCACTCACCAGAAATTACGTGTTGTTCAGCGCGACCTGTCCACTACGTCACGGAATTAGTGGGACTTTTGCTCAAACCACATTTTCAAACCACATTTTCAAACCACATTAAGGGCACTCACAGGTCAGTAGACACTCAGTGTTCTGTGGATTCCCAGCTCAGTCTGAGAGTCATGACCTCTCCCTTGCCATCTTGCAGACAGACTGAGCCATGCCCAGACATCTAGGTTTTATAGCCTCTCCCCCCCACCCCCTGGAACGGGCGTGGCCTTCATCGCGGTGATTGACAGGAGAAAGAATCTCAAGATTTTTAAAACACTAATAACTCTTTTATTTCTCATCGATGGGATAAATCCTCGGCACCTGATGAGCGGCGGGGGACTATGAGTAAGATGGCCAAAAATCACAGCCGTAAGTGGTAGTTCTAAAATCAATATATAGCGCAGACAGGAAGTGGTCAAGATGAGACTTTTAATTATATAGGTTACTTTCCTGCACATTTTCTCCATTGGAGTTTTCAACTAGCTTAGTGCCAGGCACATCAATAAACAGATACAATATACAGTAAAGATATGCTCAGCTTTAGACATCTGTTCAAAAACAATTCCTCCTCCAGATGATGGGCCTATTAATGCGAAACTGTGTAAATTTGCCCAGGTATATCCTGTGAATAAAAATCAGAATCAATTCAATCGAGTTAAATCACAACCCCATCAGCCCTCTCTCGATCATTAATGCAGTTTGCTACATTTGGTTCTGAGAGAACCCAACTGGTTCTAGGCCTCATTACTCTCTTGATTCAAACTTGAGGAACAATAGTTGAATTAGAGAATAGAGAAGAGAGTGACTACCCTTGAGAATAAAACACATTTGGTTGAATGCGACAGGAAGGAGCCCTTGGAAAATTGATCTCAATAGAAATCAGCAGGAAATCTTCATGCTGGCTTTAATCAAACCCAACACAAAGGATGATTGTGGGCCTTGAAGGGCAATGACACCAGCCCCATGGCATCCCTGTACAAATTCCTCAGGGAAGTGGTTAAGGCATCTTCAACTGGAAACTTCACTCCATCATTACATCAGAATATGCAATGTTGACAACTGAGAGATTATTAATATGAAATAAGTAATGTATGTGTGAAAAATAATGAAAGAAACAAACTGAGGAAATGCATCAAAAATTCACTTCTGTAAGTACACATATATTAACATGCAGCAGTGATTAATTGTTTTACCAAAGGGATACATTCCTGGAAAATGATGGTTGAACAATATTTTGTAAGTTATAAATGCTGTATTATAAATTATGTACTGTGACATTTTGGTATGATGCATTCCCACATGTGCTATTCATTGTGAAAAATGGCTCCATAAATTGAATTCTTGTACCCGAGAGTTCATGTTAATTTAGGAAAAATCTGTAAATCAAGGAATTCATGTTGTTCCCCTCAAATAATGAAATGGTGCAACAAAAACAGACAACATTCAAGCAAGGTTTAATGTGGCAAATAACAAATGTCAGGAATTAGCCATTTTCAAAAAGAGAGAGTTGTCCCATTACTAAGTTCCCCATTATCAGCACCCTCGTTCATCAGGAACTACAATTGGATAAGCCACACAAGTACTTCAGTTATTTGGTGGTGAGTTATTCACTTTCTCAATCCAAGTCCTTCCCACCACTTACATGGCACTTCAGGGATATCATGGACTACTCTTCACTTGCCAGAATGAGTGAAGCTCTAACCACACTCAAAAAAGCTCAGTACAATCCATTATAATACAACGTTTAACTGGCCCCGATATCTACCAGCTTTAAAATTCACTGCATCCACGTCTGACAAACATGACTGCATCGTGCACCATTCGCAAGTTGCATTCTTCCAAATTGGCAAGGCATCTTTGACTGTACCACCCAAATTCTCAGCGTCTAATTAACAGAATGTCAAAGGCAGGTGGCACATCAGAATATCTCTGTGTGATATTCCCCTCCATGTCGTACACTATTCCAACTTGGAAATATATTGTGATTCTTTCATTGCTAATGGGATGAAACACTGGAACTCCCTATCTTCATGTACAACCTTCAATATGGATTGTGCAAGGTGACCAACAATAACTTTCTGAAGGCAGTACAAATGAATGCAAAAAACTAACATAAACTAATGATCAGACTTTATAATTCTAAAATGCCTACATTACCTTCCTGTTACAAATAATGTTTTGGCTGTTTTCAATGATGCCACATTGTGAAATTGTACTGAAAAACACTTTTTTTTTAAACTATTTTCTCCAGTCAGCTTTTAAACAACAATTAGCCATTTAATGTAGAAACAAAGAACTGCAGACACTGGTTTATTCCAAAGTTAGACATAAAGTGTTGGAATAACTCAGTGGATTAGGTAGCATCTCTCGAGAAAATGGATAGATGACATTTTGGGCCGGGATCCTTCGTCTGAAGAAGGGTCCCAAACGGAAACATCACCTATCCTTTTTCTCCAGAGATGCTGCCTGACCCACTGAGTTACTCCAACACCTTGTGTCTATCCATTTAATTCTGTTCTTAACAAACACAAACAATCTATCAGAAATACTAGGGGACCAAGGATCGCGTGGGAGGTAGGAACTGAAGAGAATCCACATTAGTCAGGAAATGGTGTTAGATAAACTGCTGGGACTGAAGGCAGGGCCTGATGGTCTGCATCCCAGAGTACTCAAGGAGGTGGACCTAGAAATCGTATATGCATTGGTGATAAATTTCCAATGTTCTCTCAACTCTGGCTCAGTTCCTGTGGAGCAGAGGGTAGTCAATGTAACCACTTTTTAAGAAAGGAGGGAGTGAGAAAACAGGGAATTATAGAACAGTTAGCCTTGCATCGGTAGTGGGAAAGAAGCTGGAGTCGATTGTTAAAGAAGTTATAGCAGCGCATTTGGAAAGCAGTAACAGGATCGGTCAAAGTCAGCATGGATTTATAATGGGGAAATCATGCTTGACTAATTCTGGAATTTTTTGAGAATGTAACAAGTAAAATGGATAAGGAAGAATCAGTGTATGTGGTGTATCTGGACTTTAAAAAAGCCTTTGACAAGGTCCCACACAAGAGATTAGTGTGCAAAATTCAAGCATATGGTATTCGGCGTAGGTTATTGACATGAATAGAGAACTGGTTGGCAAAGAAAGCAAAGGGAAGGAACTAACGGGTCATTTTCAGAATGGCAGGCAGTGACTAGTGAGGTGCAGCAAGGCTCAGTGCTGGGACTCCAGTTATTTACAATATATACTAGACTAAGTGGGACCCGTTGGGTCCCAAGTTCACAAAATTCTAATATTGGTGGCCAGTGGGGTGGGGCTTTCTGGAGCGCTAGTATGGATGTTGTGGGCTGAAGGGACTGGTTTCCAGAGGGCTAGTATGGATATTGTGGGCCAAATGGATTCTTGGGGTGGCAGCTCGGTCACTCAAGCCTGATGGGCTGGCAGCTCACTCACGGCTGGTGGGCTGGCAGTTGACTCATGTCCTTGAATTCCATTTCAAGCAGGGTGCAAGGCCACCAAATTCATATGCAGTTTCCTACCATTTCAAGCAGGGTGCAAGGCCACCAAATTCAAGTGCAGTTTCTTACAACTTCAAGCAGGGTACAAGGCCACCAAATTCATGTGCAGTTTCATACCAATTCATTCAGGGCGCAAGTCCACCAAATTCAAATGCAGTTTCATACCACTTCAAGCAGGCTGCAAGTCCACCAAACTCAAGTGCAGTTTAGTACCACTTCAAGCAGGGTCCAAGGCCACCAAATTCAAATGCAGTTTCATACCACTTCAAGCAGGGTGCAAGGCCACCAAATTCAAGTGCAGTTTCCTACCACTTCAAGCAGGGTGCAACGCCACCAAACTCAAGTGCAGTTTCCGACCACTTGAAGCAGTGTGCAGGGCCACCAAACTCAAGTGCAGTTTCATACCACTTCAAGCAGGGTGCAAGACAACCAAATTCAAGTGAAGTTTCATGCCATTTCAAGCAGGGTGCAAGGCCACCAAATTCAAGTGCAGTTTCATGCCATTTCAAGCAGGGTGCAAGGCCACCAAATGCAAGTGCAGTTTCCGACCACTTCAAGCAGGGTGCAAGGCCACCAAATTCAAGTGCAGATTCATACCACTTCAAGTAGGGTACAAGGCCACCAAATTCAAGTGCAGTTTCATACCACTTCAAGCAGGGTGCAAGGCCACCAAATTCAAGTGCAGTTTCATGCCACTTCAAGCAGGGTGCAAGGCCACCAAATTCAAATGCAGTTTCATGCCACTTCAAGCAGGGTGCAAGTCCACAAAATTCAAGTGCAGTTTCGTACCACTTCAAGCAGGGTGCAAGGCCACCAAATTCAAGTGCAGTTTCATACCACTTCAAGCAGGGTGCAAGACCACCAAACTCAAGTGCAGTTTCATGCCACTTCAAGCAGGGTGCAAGGCCACCAAATTCAAGTGCAGTTTCATACCACTTCAAGCAGGGTGCAAGACAACCAAATTCAAGTGCAGTTTCATGCCATTTCAAGCAGGGTGCAAGGCCACCAAATTCAAGTGCAGTTTCATGCCATTTGAAGCAGGGTGCAAGGCCACCAAATTCGTGCAGTTTCTGACCACTTCAAGCAGGGTGCAAGGCCACCAAATTCAAGTGCAGTTTCGTACCACTTCAAGTAGGGTGCAAGGCCACCAAATTCAAGTGCAGTTTCATACCACTTCAAGCAGGGTGCAAGGCCACCAAATTCAAGTGCAGTTTCATGCCACTTCAAGCAGGGTGCAAGGCCACCAAATTCAAATGCAGTTTCATGCCACTTCAAGCAAGGTGCAAGTCCACCAAATTCAAGTGCAGTTTCGTACCACTTCAAGCAGGGTGCAAGGCCACCAAATTCAAGTGCAGTTTCATACCACTTCAAGCAGGGTGCAAGGCCACCAAATTGAAATGCAGTTTCATACCATTTCATGCAGAGTGCAAGGCCACCACATTCAAATGCAGTTTCATACTATTTCAAACAGGGTGAAACCACAATAAAACCACCATCAAACCACACAAAGCACCACACTCACAGTTCAGGAGACATTCAGTGTGTTCAGTTGATTCACAGCTCAGACAGTCATGACCTCTCCCTCCCCCATCTTGCAGAGACTGAGCCACACCCACACTTCCGGGTTTTATAATCCCCCTTCCCACCGGAAGGGGCCTGGCCTTCAGGAGACAGGAGAGAGATTCTCAACATTTTTAAAACACTAATAACACTTTTATTTTTCATTGATGGGAAGAATCCTCTGCACCTGATGAGCGGAGGGGGACTGAGTAAGATGGCCAAAAATCACAGCCATAAGTGGTAGCGTTTTATCTAAAATCAATATACAGTGCAAACAGGAAGTTGTCAAGTTACCACCACCAACAGCCATTTGCAGTGCTTCACTTCAAACCAACCACCACCACCAACAGCCACTTGCAGTGCTTCACTTCAAACCAACCACCACCGCCAAAGCCATTTGCAGTGCTTCACTTCAAACCAACCACCACCACAACAGCCATTTGCAGTGCTTCACTTCAAACCAACCACTGCCATTTGCAGTGCTTCACTTCAAACCAACCACCGCCATTTGCAGTGCTTCACTTCAAACCAAACACCGCCATTTGCAGTGCTTCACTTCAAACCAACCACCACCAACAACAGCCATTTGCAGTGCATCACTTCAAACCAACCACGTTTTCATTTTCAAACCACATTAAGGGCACTCATGGTCAGTAAAACCACGCTCACAGTTTAGTAGATATGTGTTCAGTGTTATTCACAGCTCAGACTGAGAGATGTGACCCTCTCACTCCCCCATCTTGCAGAGACTGACTGAGGCATGCAACGCTTCTGGGTTTTATAGTCCCTCCGGAAGGGACGTGGCCTTCTGTAGAGAGAATCTCAACATTTTTTAAACACTAATAACTCTTTTATTTTTCATCGATGGGAAAAATCCTCTTGTCCTGCACAGCGGAGGGGGACTCTGAGTAAGATGGCCAAAAATCACAGCCGTAAGTGGCAGCATTTTTTTCTAAAATCAATATACAGAACAGGAAGTGGTCAAGATCAGACTTTTAGCAATATAGATTAACGATTTAGACGAGGTAATTAAATGTGATTTCTCCAAGTTTGCGGATGACACAAAGCTGGGTGGCAGTGTTGTCTCCGATGAGGATTCAATGAGGCTGCAGGGTGAGTTGGATAGGTTGTGGCGTGTGCAGATGCATGGCAGATGCTGCATAATGTGGATGAATGTGAAGTTATCCACTTTGGTGGCAAGAACAGGAAGGCAGATTATTATCTGAATGGTGTCAGATTAGGAAAAGGGGAGGTACAACGAGACCTGGGTGTGCTTGTACATCAGTCACTGAAAGTAAGCATGCAGGTCAGCAGGTAGTGAAGAAAGCTAATGGCATGTTGGCCGTCATTGCGAGAGAATTTGAGCTTAGAAGCAAGGAGGTCCTACTGCAGTTGTACAGGGCCCTGGTGAGACCGCACCTGGAGTATTGTGTGCAATTTTGGTCTCCTAATTTGAGGAAGGATATTATTGCTATTGAGGGAGTGCAGCTTAGGTTCACCAGGTTAATACCCGGGATGGCGGGACTGACATATGATGAAAGAATGGGTCGACTGGGCTTGTATTCACTGGAATTTAGAAGGATGAGAGGGCATCTTATAGAAACATATAAAATTCTTAAGTGATTGGACAGGCTAGATGCAGGAAAAATGTTCCCGATGTTGTGGATGTCCAGAACCATGGGTCATAGTTTAAGAATAAGGGGTAGGCCATTTAAGACTGAGATGAGGAAAAAATCTATCACCCAGAGAGTTGTGAATCTGTGGAATTCTCTGCCACCGAAGACAGTGGAGGCCAATTCACTGGATGTTTTCAAAAGAGTTCGATTTAGCTCTTAGGGGTAAAGGAATCAAGGGATATGGGGAAAAAGCAGGAATGGGATACTGATTTTAGATGATCAGCCATGATCATATTGAATGGCGGCTCGAAGAGCTGAATGGACTACTCTTGCACCTATTTTTCCATGTTTCTATGTTTCTATTCCATCAGACATCAGATTAATCAGATGATTCTTTTCTCTGCAAGACTTTGTCAGTTCTTTCAGCTGAATCAAATATCTGATATTTAATTTAATTTACATTAGCTTGTTGGGCTTTTTGATTTACATATATATTCATTTTTTTTGTAATGTAACTGAACATACAAAATGCAGCAAATATTTCTGGATACACTCTAATCTTCAACCTTGTGCTTGTTGAACGTACTGTACCCACTGCATTTGCGGTAATGAGTTTTACTTGAGTTTATGTTTTGTCTGAGATCATCATGGTGCACACTGCTGCGTATTAAGATATGTGTACTTACACAGTGAAGTTTTTATGTATTTCCTTGATCTAATTTACTTTCTGTATATCACACACACACATGCATGCGCGAACACACCCACAACACACACATCCATCACATAGAGTCACACAGTGTTGAAAACAGCCCCTTAGGGCCAACTTGCCCCCACTGGCCAACGTCCCATCTACATTAGTCCCACCTGCCTGAATTTGGCCCATATCCCTCTAAACCTGCCCTATCCATGTACTTGTCTAAATTTTTCTTGAACATTGCCATACTCCCTGCCTCAACTACCTTCTCCGGCAGCTCATTCCATACACCTACCACCCTTGAAAAAGTTACCCCTCAGTTTCCTATTAAATCCTTCCCCCCTCAACTTAAACACATGGCCTCTGATTCTCGATTCCCCTACTCTGGGGAAGAGACTCTGTGTATCTACCCAATCTATTCCTCTCATGGTTTTGTACACCTCTATAAAATCACTTCATAACACTTACTCACTATACATTTTACTAATCCATTGAGAACGTTTAACTTTAGTGCAGCCTTCTTGTATTGATTCCTTTGGTCTTGGTGTGCTGTTATAACAGACAATTTAACAGCCATAAATGAATTGACTTAGCTTAATTGACAATGTTGGTGGTAATATTGTGTTTTATATCTACGTTCTGATGAAGTGTCTCTGACCTGAAATGTGAGCACTGTCTCTCATTCAAGAGATGCTACCTGTCCTGCTGTCTAATATATATTACTCCTCGATCCCTGGATTCCGAGTTTGTGCAATTTTAGGACAGGCTTTTATGACCAGATTTTAAAGAAAAAATGTGTGGTGCGATGCAAACTTTCAACTAGATTATGGATCGGAAGAGGTTTGAGGGAGTGAAAAGAAATGAACTTAGACATCCAAAATCTGTAACCCCAATAATTACGTAGATCCAGAGAATTTGTGCACAAACTCAAATCTTTCAGCCATTCATGTAAATAATTGAAATGTCCCTGTCACCTGCAACCCAAACAAAGGTGAGAACTGATATGCATAGCTTGGCTCGGCAATAATAAATCTGAAACCATGATTCCTCAGGGAAAATCCATCACAATCCTAACAACGCTAGCAATTGCCACTGTCATGCAATTTCTCACAGCAAACAAAATGAGGGACGATTGCTCACCTTGAAATGTCCTCATGTACGTCTTGATTTTCAGCCGCGGAACAAGCCTGGGCATAAATCTTCAACTTATTTTCTTATTTGAGGCCAAATGTATGGAAATAGATAACAATAGTAAAGTAAATTACAAAATATAAAAGGTGTTCCATTACCAAAGCTAACACTGCCTCCTTATAAAACTATGTTCCATTATTCTACAAGAATATGAAATGGCAAAATTACTTTAGCTGATGTTTGTTATCTAGATAATTACAGGAAATGTAATACATGTTATTCCAGTTACAATTCATAAATAAGTAGTATACATTATATTCTCTGGAACATCGAAGGTTTACTTGATATAAGTAAAATAAATTATGAGAGGCAGGAATATCAAGACGCCAGAGATTCAGGTTCGTTCTTGACTACGGTTGCTGTCCATACGGAATTTGTACGTTCTTCCTGTAACCTGTGTGGGTTTTCTCCGGGATCTCCAGGACGTACAGGTTTGCCGTCTAATTGGCTTCAGTATAATTGTAAATTGTCCCTAGTGTGTGTAGGATAGTGTAAAGGGCCTGTCCCACTTGGGCCGTCACTAACGCGACAGGCCGGTAGTGGCGGACGCGCGACGGTCCCGCGAGAGTCGCGCGCGTCATCATGCGCCCACACAGCCGTCTGGAGCACATGATGTCATTTGAAGATAGACATAAAATGCAGGAGTAACTCAGCGGGACCGGCAGCATCTCTGGAGAGAAGGAATGGATGATGTTTCGGGTCGAGACTCTTCTTCAGTCTGAAAGAAGGATCTTGACCCGAAATGCATAGCTTGGCTCGGCAATAATAAATCTGAAACCATGATTCCTCAGGCCACCTAGCAGTAGTAGTGAAGTTGGGGATGGCATCAAACAGGAAATTAGAAATGCGTGCAACAAAGGCAAAACAGTTATAATGGGTGATTTCAATCTACATATAGATTGGGTGAATCAAATTGGCAGGGGTGCTGAGGAAGAGGATTTCTTGGAATGTATGAGGGATAGTTATCTAAACCAACATGTAGAGGAACCAACGAGAGAGCAGGCTATTCTAGACTGGGTATTGAGTAATGAGGAAGGGTTAGTTAGCAGACTTGTTGTGCGTGCCCCCTTGGGCAAGAGTGATCATAATATGGTTGAGTTCTTCATTAGGATGGAGAGTGACATTGTTAATTCAGAAACAACGGTTCTGAACTTAAAGAAAGGTAACTTTGAGGGTATGAGACGTGAATTGGCCAAGATTGACTGGCAATTAGTTCTAAAAGGGTTGACGGTGGATATGCAATGGAAGGCATTTAAAGACTGCATGGATGAACTACAAAAAATGTTCATCCCAGTTTGGCAAAAGAATAAATCAAGGAAGGTAGTGCATCCGTGGATAACAAGGGAAATCAGGGATAGTATCAAAGCAAAAGATGATGCGTACAAATTAGCCAGAAAAAGCAGCATACCAGAGGACTGGGAGAAATTCAGAGACCAGCAGAGGAGGACAAAGGGCTTAATTAGGAAAGGGAAAATAGATTATGAAAGGAAACTGGCAGGGAACATAAAAACTGACTGCAAAAGTTTTTATAGATATGTGAAGAGAAAGAGATTAGTTAAATCAAATGTAGGTCCCTTGCAGTCAGAAACAGGTGAATTGATCATGGGGAACAAGGATATGGCAGACCAATTGAATAACTACTTTGGTTCCGTCTTCACTAAGGAAGACATAAATAATCTGCCGGAAATAGCAGGGGGCCGCGGGTCAAAGGAGATGGAGGAACTGAGTGAAATCCAGGTTAGTCGGGAAGTGGTGTTGGGTAAATTGAATGGATTAAAGGCCGATAAATCACCAGGGCCAGATAGGCTGCATCCCAGAGTACTTAAGGAAGTAGCTCCAGAAATAGTGGATGCATTAGTGATAATTTTTCAAAACTCTTTAGATTCTGGAGTAGTTCCTGAGGATTGGAGGGTAGCAAACGTAACCCCACTTTTTAAGAAGGGAGGGAGAGAGAAAACGGGGAATTACAGACCAGTTAGTCTAACATCGGTAGTGGGGAAACTGCTAGAGTCAGTTATTAAAGATGGGATAGCAGCACATTTGGAAAGTGGTGAAATCATTGGACAAAGTCAGCATGGATTTACGAAAGGTAAATCGTGCCTGACGAATCTTATAGAATTTTTCGAGGATGTAACTAGTAGAGTGGATAGGGGAGAACCAGTGGATGTGTTGTATCTGGACTTTCAGAAGGCTTTCGACAAGGTACCACATAAGAGATTAGGATACAAACTTAAATCACACGGTATTGGGGGTTCAGTATTGATGTGGATAGAGAACTGGCTGGCAAACAGGAAGCAAAGAGTAGGAGTAAACGGGTCCATTTCACAATGGCAGGCAGTGACTAGTGGGGTACCACAAGGCTCAGTGCTGGGACCCCAGCTATTTACAATTTATATTAATGATCTGGACGAGGGAATTGAAAGCAACATCTCCAAGTTTGCGGATGACACTAAGCTGGGGGGCAGTGTTAGCTGTGAGGAGGATGCTAGGAGACTGCAAGGTGACTTGGATAGGCTGGGTGAGTGGGCAAATGTTTGGCAGATGCAGTATAATGTGGATAAATGTGAGGTTATCCACTTTGGTGGCAAAAACGGGAAGGCAGACTATTATCTAAATGGTGGCCGATTAGGAAATGGGGAGATGCAGCGAGACCTGGGTGTCATGGTACACCAGTCATTGAAAGTAGGCATGCAGGTGCAGCAGGCAGTGAAGAAAGCGAATGGTATGTTGGCCTTCATAGCAAGAGGATTTGAGTATAGGAGCAGTGAGGTTCTACTGCAGTTGTACAGGGTCTTGGTGAGACCACACCTGGAGTATTGCGTACAGTTTTGGTCTCCAAATCTGAGGAAGGACATTATAGCCATAGAGGGAGTGCAGAGAAGGTTCACCAGACTGATTCCTGGGATGTCAGGACTTTCATATGAAGAAAGACTGGATAGACTTGGCTTATACTCGCTAGAATTTAGGAGATTGAGAGGGGATCTTATAGAAACGTACAAGATTCTTATGGGGTTGGACAGGCTAGATGCAGGAAGATTGTTCCCGATGTTGGGGAAGTCCAGGACAAGGGGTCACAGCTTAAGGATAAGGGGGAAATCCTTTAAGACCGAGATGAGGAAAAACTTTTTCACACAGAGAGTGGTGAATCTCTGGAACTCTCTGCCACAGAGGGTAGTTGAGGCCAGTTCATTGGCTATATTTAAGAGGGAATTAGATGTGGCCCTTGTGGCTAAAGGGATCAGGGGGTATGGAGAGAAGGCAGGTACGGGATACTGAGTTGGATGATCAGCCATGATCGTATTGAATGGCGGTGCAGGCTCGAAGGGCCGAATGGCCTACTCCTGCACCTAATTTCTATGTATCTATGTATCTATTCCTTCCCTCCAGAGATGCTGCCGGTCCCGCTGAGTTACTCCTGCATTTTGTGTCTATCTCCAATCGTCTTGGCCCCGCTCCGGGAGTAGGAATGGGGGCGGATCAGGATCCGCAACAGCCGTGAGCCCCAGGCTGAGTTCGACGATCGTTTGCCTGCTTCTGCTGCTGTTGGAGGTGAGACATTGCGTCGCGCCAGGGTCTTGGGCCTGTCCCACTTTGGCCGTTAGTTACGCGACAGGCCGGTGGCGCGCGAAGAATTTGTGCAGGACGAAGTCCACACTTCTCCACGCCACTCCACACTCCTCCACACCACTCCATGCGCCTGTCCCCGCGCTATCCACACTATAGCAGGTCGCGTAAATGGCGCGCGGAAGACAGCCAAGTGGGACAGGCCCTTTAGTGCGCTGGGATTCCCGGTCGTCGTGGACTCAGTGGGCCGAAGGGCCTGTTTCCGCGCTGTATCTCTAAACTACACTGACTAAACTATACTAAATATGTTTGACAGTCAGAACCTATTTCCAGGGTGAAAATGTTCAACACTAGAGGGCAATTGTTATAAAGTGAGAGGAGGAAAGTTTAATGAAGATGTACATGACACGTTTTTGTGCAGAGAGTGGAGGGGGCCTGGAACTCATTGCCAGGGGTGGAGGTGAAGGCAGATACGATGGTGGCATTTAAGATGCTTTTAGATCGGCACATGAAAGTGCAGGGAATAGAGGGTTATGGATACAGACAGATGAGATTAGTTTAATTTGGCATCATGTTCGGCACAAACATTATGGGCCAAAGGGCCCATTCCTGTGCAGTCCTGTATTACGTTCTATGATATGTGTTCTATTAGTGGTGTATAAAAGGAAGGCAGACCCCAATAGAGCAGCCTATTAGGAGTGGATCAGTTGGGAAAGGCTGGGAAAGGCTGGTGTGGTCAGGTGATGCATTTTGAGGAGGATAAGTGCTGAGGCTTTGACTTGTGAGAGTTCGGCCAGGAGGATGAGCAGAGGGTGATGACAAAACAAGATGTTTATTTTTTAAGTCTTCTTTGGTCTTAGTGCAGTAGAGATGGCAGTTGAGGCACCAGTATGCCTCGCCTGCAGGATGAGGAAGCCAGGGGGACATCCAGTCTTTCTGAGGACTTGACCCTTGGGAAGTTCATCCAACTGCAGCACCTGACTGACCGCGAGAGGGAACCGGAGCTCAGGCTGGATGCCTCAGAATCATGATTGAGATTGAGAGCTTTATTGATAGGAGTTATGGTAAGGTGATCACACTTAATGTATGGGTATAAAGTAGATGGGTGCCCACCAGGAAAGGGAGTAGGCAGATAATGCAGGAATCCACTGCGGCCATTTCTCTAGAAAACAAAAATACACTTTAGGATACTTTTGGGAGTTGGTGACAGTTCAGAGTAGAGCAGCAAGTTAGGTCTGTGGCACTAACGCTGGCTCTAAGTCACAATGGGATAGAGTGAAGTCAGACAGGTCTATAGTGGTCATTAGTAAATGATTAAAAAGCAGGACCTCAAGGATAGTAATCTCCAGATCAGTCCCAGTGCCACATGCTAGTGAGGGTGGGAATAGAAAGATAGGATGGATTATGGCATAGCTGACAGCAGGGAGTAGGGATTCAGATTGTTTTACCATTGGGATCACTTCTGAGGCAGAGGTGACCTGAACAAGAGGAATGCATTGCATCTGAACAAAAGGGACCAAATATGCTGGTGGGCAGGTATACTAGTGCTACTCAGGAGGGTTTAAACTGGATTGGCAGGCAGATTCTACACAGTAGTGAGGCAGGTGGAGGCTGGAAATCAGTACAGATGTCAACGATGACAAGTCCAATAGACAGGAGCAGAGCAGGGAGTGAGGAAAGAGAGTTGGATTAAATTGAATTTATTTCAATGCTAGAGACCTGACGGGTAAGACGGAGGAGCTGACAGTGTGGACAGGTACATCTGACTGGGATGCTATGATGTTATAGCCATAACATCATAGAAACAATGTTGTGGCAGGACAGAGCTGGTAGTGTAATGTTCCAGGATAGAGGTGTTGCAAGTGAGACAACAGTGGACGTAAAAGAGGAGAGAGAGTTGCTTTATTGAATAAGGAAAACATCATGGCAGCAGTCCTAGATGACATTGCAGAAGGATTATTCAGTGAGGCTATATGAGTGAAGCTGAGAAATAAAAAGGGGATGATCACCTTGATGGGATTGTACAATAGGCTCACAAATAATCAATGGTCATAGTAGGGGATTTTGGTTTTAACAATATAGACTTGGACTGCAAAATGCCGAGGGCTTACATGATGTGTAATTTAGCAAATGTGTTCAACAAAGTTTCCTTCGGCAATATGTAGAGGCCCCTACAAAGTAAAGGCCAATGATTGACCGACTCTTAGGGAATTCAGCAGGTCAAGTGACTGAAGTGGGCAAGTGCTTTAGGACAAGTGACCACAATTATATTAGCATTATAATAGTTATAGGTAAGGACAGGGCTGCCCACAAGGTACGGGTCTAAATTGGGGCAAGGCCAACATTGATGGTATTAGACAAGAGCCTGCAAATGTTGATTGGAATAAGTTGTTTCCGGCAAGGGGACATCTGGAAAGTGGGATTCCTGAAAAGGGTCACAGTGAGAGTACAATAGACAATAGACAATAGGTGCAGGAGTAGGCCATTCGGCCCCTCGAGCCAGCACCACCATTCTATGTGATCATGACTGATCATCCACAATCAGTACCCCGTTCCTGCCTTCTCCCCATATCCCTTGACTCCGCTATCTTTAAGAGGTCTCTCTAGCTCTCTCTTGAAAGCATCCAGAGAACCAGCCTCCACCGCCCTCTGAGGCAGAGAATTCAACAGACTCACAACTCTCTGTGTGAAAAAGTGTTTCCTCATCTCCTTTCTAAATGGCTTACCCCTTATTCTTAACCTGTGGCCCCTGGTTCTGGACTCCCCCAACATCGGGAACATGTTTCCTGCCTCTAGCGTGTCCAAACCCTTAATAATCTTATATGTTTCAATAAGATACCCTCTCATCCCTCTAAATTCCAGAGTATATGTTCTTAACAAGGTGTACATGCTCCTGAGAGAGTGAAGGGCAAGGCAGGTAGGAATAAGGAACCCTAGATGATGAGAGAAATTGAGGCTCTGGTCATGTATCAGCAGCTGGTATCCAGTGTGTCCCTGGAGGAATATAGAGAATTAAGAAACATACTTAGGAATTGTGGAAAGGGGTTGTGACATAGCTCTGGCAGTTAGGGTGTAAGACCTTTAGCATGTCAGCCTCCATCAGTCAGGTTATTGAGTATAGAGTATAGAAGTTGGGACATTATGTTACAGTTGTACAAGACGATGGTAAGCCTGCATTTGGAGTATTGTGTTCATTTTTGAACAATCTGCTAGAAGAAAAATGCCATTAAGCTGGAAAGAGTGCCGAGAAGATTTACAAGAATGTTGCCAGGATTCAAAGGCATGAGCTATAGGGAGAGGTTGGACAGGTTAGGCATGTATTCCTTGGAGCCTCGGAGGCTGCGGGGTGATCATAAAGAGATGTATAAAATCATGAGGATCATTGATATGGTGAATGAACAGAATATTTTACCCATAGTAGAGGAATCAAGAACCAAAGGACATAGGTTTATGGTGAGAGGGGAAAGATGCCTAGTAGGGGAACTGGAGAGACAGTGGGGGGGAAATGGAATGAGATGCTTGAGAAAGTAGTTGAGGTAGGTACAAAAAAACAACATTAAAAAAGCATTTGGATACGTACATAGATGGAGAAGGTTTAGAGGGATATGGGCTAAATGCATGCAAGTGGGACTAGCTTACATGAGGCATCGTGGTCAGCATGTAGGAGTTGGACCAATGGGGCCTGTTTCTGACCTGTATGATACTATGATTCTAAGTACAAATTATTCACAATTATAATTATAAATTTTATTTTCTATTAAATGCCACAACCGGTCTAGATACATTTATAGCACAAACAGGAGTCATTTACATTAACTGCATCACAGTACTATTTATTTGACCCTGTTTCCATAACATACATTGTGTTGATTGTATCTCTGACACTACTAGTCCCACCAACTGCAGACAAAGTCTCCATTCTCCTTCCCAACTCCTGCATGGGAAGCAGTTACAGATGAAAGATCTTGTCAAACAATCACCTACATCTCTACTTCTTCCTCCACTAATCATATTCCAACTACCGTCATCATTATCCAGACCCAAAGCAACAGTAGCACCTCCACGTCAAGCAAACTAGAAGCATTGCAAAAATAATTTCACTTGGCTTTGAATTGTTCAAGCAAAAAGATATAGAAATGTAATGGACCGAAGAGTTTCCGTTTGTGTTGTAAATGTCAAGATTTCCATAGGCTTTTAAACTGATGCTCCTAGCAAGGACAAATATAATTTGCAGGGTAAAGTAAACATATCAGGCTTTTAAGAACAAATCTTACTTTACCAATCATCCCAATAATAAACAAGAAAGAATCAATCTTTACAAAGATGATTGTTGTCAGGGCAGCAGAGAGTTTCACACTGACACCTGCAGCACATTCATGTAACTACATGTGCTTGATACTTTGCTAGTTTTTAACTATCTTCTTCCAAGTAATACACTCCAGTTTATTCACTGGACCAAGTTGCATAAAGATCTGAACTGAATGTCGCTGAAATCCTTCTATTTACATCCACCCAGCTTAAAATGAATGTGCTTTAAACATTTACATTATTTAATTCCACTCTGTAATGTATTAATGCATATTCATGTATATGTTAATGAGTTGGTGTTCAATATAAGCAGGGAATGTTGGGTAATAAATCTCTCTCTCATGATCCAGGCAACCAGCGTGTAAGTTTTTATTCATTCTGCCGTCCGGAATATAACAAAATTGGCAACAAGGATGGGATAGAGTTTGTGAACTCATCCTTTAAATACAGTGCAGGACTGTTTTGCAACATGCAGTATTCTTTAACATTTTAAACAATAAATACGGAGTTGTGTTGCAGTTGTTTGCGAACTGGACACGTTAGGCCGTAGATCCTTCTATGCAGGGGACTTTAGTTTAAAACAGCAGCTGGACAAATCGTCAAGAGTTTGTCAGGCTATCTCTATGTGCCCTAGGGGGCGCCGTCCTGTACAGGTATGGCTGCCCAGCCTTCAGCTGTCCGTTTTTTCTCTCTTTTTTTTAACTTTTAGTTAGTTGAGTTTTTTTGTTTTCGGAGTTCTAGCCTTTTTTATGTGGGGGAGGGGGGGGGAAGGGGGAAACTGTTTTCTAGGGTCCCTACCTGATCGGAGAGGCAGCTTTTCTCCGGGCTGCACCGTTGACCCGTCCTCGCGGCCTACCAGCGGGCCTGGAGCGGCGTTTTCTGTCGGGGACTGCCCAGAACCTCGGCTTCGGCGGTGGCACAGCGCTGGAGCGCTATCGCGGAGTGGGTGATGCCTTGCCCGGGTCGCCGCGCTGGAGCTCCGGAATGCTGAGACCGCAGGTGAACATCGCAGAGCTGCGGGTCTGTGGAGCGGCCAGCTGCGGGCGGCGGCGCTGAACTTTTCACCGGGAGCCTGGGATCTCGCGACGAGATCGCCAGTGGTGAAGCTCCATCGAGCACGGCCTGTCGGCTTCGGAAGCCGCGGTCTCCAGTTAGGAAGTGTCCGCTTCAGGTGTCCCAAGCCGCTGAGAGGATTCTCCCGACGCCGGAGCACCATCACCCGGCGAAGAAGGGCCTCAATAGGCCCGACTATGGGTGGACAAGGGGATGGGGGACTGGACTTTGTGCCTTCCCTCATAATGGGAACCATTATGGGGGGGATGTTTTTATGTTTATTGCTAAATTCTTTAATGTTGTGTCTTATCTTTATCTGTGTGCTGCATGGCAAGACAAATTTCACTACACCAATTGGTGTACGTGACAAATAAATGTCCTTTGTCCTTTGTCCTTTGTTGTGTCTATGTGGCAAGATGCCGTCCTTGAGATTGTATAAGATTTTTTTTTAGGTGAATTGTTACACCAGAACAGACAGGAAATCTGGGTTTTTGAACGGACTTTTTAAAAAAAAGAGAACGACATGATGGCAGCGTCCACGGGCTTCATCGGAAACTTTGGCACTTTGACAGATTCCAGATCTTACATTCGAGAAAGCATGCAAGATTGCTACCACAATGGAGATGGCATCAAAGAATGCTCGCGAGTTTCGTCCACCACGGACTGCAGTGGCCGTTTACAGTCACAAGGCAGTGCCTATGGCCATACCATGAGGTGCTAAACCAAGACCAAGACCAAAGTATGGGGGGAGCCGAGTTCAGCCAGTTGTTATCGTTGCAACGGTAATCACTCATCCCAATTTTGTCAGTTCAAAATGGCCAAGTGCTATAACTGCCAGAAGAAAGGCCATATCGCCTCAGCATGTCGGACCAAGCTTAAAACAGGAAACCAACAATCTGCGAGAATCAAGCGAGAACACCAGAGAACACCACTTGGAGATGAACCCAGATGGAAATGAACTTGGGTTGTACACCATTTATGCAACCAACATCGATAAGACTACAACCAGCCAAGGCAAGGACTTTCGAACTAAACTATTGATAAATGAACAGTTAATTGATATGTGTATTGACACGGCAGCAGATTGTTCGGTCATGAGCAGAGACCTGTACAAAACAAACCATTGTTTGAGAGTAAGGTCAAGCTGAGAACCTACTCGGGCGAAGTTTTGGAGACATGTGGACAAATGAACTGTAAAGTTCAGCATAATGGTCAGTCAGTAACACTGCCCATCATAGTGGCCAGCTACAGAAATAAACCAACCCTCCTTGGAAAGGATTGGCTGAGTAGAATAGAGATAGACTGGAAGAACATTTTCAGGGTCGATTTGTCAAAATCACGTATTGAAAACGTCATAAGCAAACATGCAAACATTTTTGCTGACAGTTACACAGGAATAACAGGGTACTCTGCACACATTCGACTTAAGCAAGATGTGAGACCTGTGTATTGTCGACCAAGACCTGTACCATATGCACTAAAGTAACAAGTGGAGGAAGAACTCAACAGGTTAGAACGGAATGGAGTACTCGTGAAGACAGACCAGAGTAACTGGGCAACGCCAATTGTGGCCATACCCAAGGACGACAAAACTGTTCGACTATGTGGTGACTACAAAGTCACAATCAACCAAGTCGTTGATGACGAACAATATCCGTTATCAACCTCGCAGGATCTGTACGCAGAACTTAGCGGTGCAAGAGTCTTCACTAAACTGGATTTGTCTCACACTTATGCCCACCTCAATGTCGACACGGAAAGTCAACGATACTTGACTATCAACACACATAAGGGCTTGTATTCATATACATAGCTGCCCTATGGTGTGAAATCCTCCCCGAAAATGTTTCAGTCTGTCATGGACAAAATGTTACAAGGCATTCCGCACTGTGTGTGCAACCAGGATGACCTACTGATATTCACAGAGGGCATGGTAGAACATCTGGAAATCCTCGAGCAAGTTCTCATACGACTGAACTGCCACAATGTCAAACTGCGACAAAGTAAATGTGCATTTGCGCAGTCAGAGGTGGTCTATCTTGGACTCAATGTAGATGCCAACGGACTTCGCCCTGTGAAGGCGAACGTTGAAGCAATAATGAATGCTCCAAAACCCAACAATGTCAGAGCTATGATCATTCTTTGGGATGGTGCAGTTCAATGCACGATTCCTTCCAGATTTAGCAACTGTGTTAAAGCCACTACATCATCTGCTACAAAAAGATGTGAAATGGACGTGGGGAAAGGAACAGCAGTTGTAGATGAAGACTTTCCAGTGACTGCAACAGAAATTGCAGCAGGAACAGAGAAAAACACTGTGCTGATATGGGTCTATGAACAGACATTGAACGGTTGGGCTGAAATCGATAGTGGATTGAACTCAGTTCTGAATTCAGAGCTGAAGCCTTTCCATAATCGATGCCATGAACTATCATGTGAGCAGGGTTGCATTAAGTGGGGTTACAGAATGGTTGTACCAGAGTCTTTGAGAAACAAAATTATAAATGAACTTCATGCGGAACATCCCGGCGTAGTATGCATGAAGTCAACTGCCAGAGGTTCTGTGTATTGGCCTGGTATTGACAGTGACATCGAGTCACTGGTCAGCAAATGTAATGTCTGCCAAAATTGCCAGAGTAAACCACCAAAAACACCACTGCAACCCTGGTCATGGCCAAGTAGACCTTTTCATAGAGTTCATGTAGATTTTTGTGAAAATGGTAATGATCACTAGTAGATAGTCATTCCAAATGGATTGAGGTTAAGCATATGGGGTCAAGCACTACTACTGAGTGTACCATAGATGAGTTGAGATCAATTTTTGCATGCCATGGTTTACCGGAAGAACTTGTTTCTGATAACGGGCCTCAGTTTCGTTCAGAACAGTTCAAAGAGTTCATGCAGCGGAATGGTGTAAAACACACACTTGTTCCCCCATATCATCCAGCCTCCAACAGGGCAGTGGAAAGATCTGTTACAATTGTCAAAGATGCTCTCAAGAAACAGGATTTGCAGGGTAGTTAAAGCTCAGCATGAAACATCGTTTGGCAAGTTTCTTGCTGAAGTACAGAAGCACACAACACACAACAACAGGTTATTCACCTGCAGAACTGTTGATGAAGAGAAGGCTAAGAATACGCCTAAGTCTAGTTCAACCCAATTTGGCCTTGAGAGTTGAGCAAAAACAGTTGTCAAAAACGCCATTTTGACTCCCACAAAAAGGAGAGGTACTTCAAGCCAGATGAGCAAGTTCGTGTTCTCAGTCCTCCCAACAAGTCCAGTCGAGACAAATGGGATGTTGGGAAAATAGTGGAAGTGTGTGGAACAAAAAGATACTTAGTTGAAGTTGGAGATAGGATCAAAAGTGTTCATGTTGTTCAAATGATTCCAGCCAAAGATGAACCAAAAACTAAGCATGAAGTCCAAATCCCTGAGTTTTTATCTGAGTTGGAAGAGACCACTGTGATTGAAACACAAAGTTCAGTTAGTACAGACAAAGAAACAGATTCCTCTGGTCAAAGTCAGGGTACTAAAACAAAGCCAAACAAGCCTACAGTTGAGTCAACACCTAAACCTGTTACACCTATTACTGTTAGACGATCAGGCAGGATTCATAAACCAGTAGCAAGGTTAGGTTTGTAAGTTAAATAAATCACTGCACAAGTAAAACAAAAAATTGTAGATATGTAAAATAAATATATTATGTTATGTTATGTTATCATTTAGAATTTCATGAATACTGGTTTAAATCGAGTATCACAACAACAAAATTGTAACTGAGTACTTAGATTTAATACTTTAAAAAAGGAGGGCACCAACTCATTAACATATGCATGTATATGCATGAATACATTACACACTTCTATGACGCAAAAATTAATAATTTTAAAGATTTTATCGTACAGAAAATTATGCTTAAGTAGATAAAATAATGTATTTAAAAAGCACAAGTCCCAGTAGTTTTAGTAGGGACCGGTACAGTGGTGATAGAAACATTCAACAATTCAAATCTACTGGTGAGCAGACACAAACACAGCTACAGAAATGTAATCATTCACATTCCTTAGTATAGTTTAGTTTATTGTCACATTTACCGAGGTACAGTGTAAAGCTTTAGTTACGGGCTAACCAGTCAGTGGAAAGAGGATACATGATTACAATCAAGCCAGCCACATGATAAAAGGAATAATGTGAATAACATTTAGTGCAAGATAAAGTCCAGTAATGTCCGATTAAAGATAGCCAGAGGGTATCTGAGCCTGGCCTTGCTGAGACTTGGCTTACTGTTGCTGCTGTAAACTACATCCCATTACAGGAAATAATTAGATAGAGTGGATCCGGAGAGGACGTTTCCACTCGTGGGAGAGTCTAAGACCCGAGGTCACAGCCTCAGAATTCAAGGACGTTCCTTTCGGAAGGAGTAGAGGAGGAATTTCTTTAGTCAGAGGATCATAAGGTCATAAGTGATTGGAGCAGAATTAGGCCATTCGGCCTATCAAGTCTACTCCGCCATTCAATCATGGCTGATCTATATCTCTCCCTCATAACCCCAATCACCTGCTTTCTCCCCATAACCGCTGACACCTGTACTAATCAGGAATTTATCTATTTCTGCCTTAAAAATATCCACTGACTTGGCCTCCTCAGCCTTCTGTGGCAAAGAATTCCACAGATTCACCACCCTCTGACTAAAGAAATGTCTCCTCATCTCCTTCCCAAAAGAATGTCCTTTAATTCTGAGACTATGACCTCTAGTCCTAGGATCTCCAACTAATGGAAACATCCTCTCCATATCCACTCTAGCCTTTCGCTGTTCTGTATGTTTCCCAATAAGGTCCCCCCACATTCTTCTAAACTCCAGCGAATACAAGCCCAGTGCCGACAAACGCTCATCATAGGTTAACTTACTAATTCCTGGGATCATTCTTGTAAACCTCCTCTGGACCCTCTCAAGAGCTAGCACATCCTTCCTCAGATATGGTGCCCAAAATTGCACACAATATTCAAAATGCGGCCTTACCAGCGCCTTATTGAGCCTCTGCATTACATCCCTGTTTTTGTATACAACCCCTCTTGAAATAAAAGTTAGCATTGAGATTGCTTTCTTTACTACCAATTTGGCTTGCAGATTAATTATTTGGGAATCTTGCACCAGCACTCCCCAGTCCCTTTGCACCTCCGATTTCTGGATTCTCTCCCCATTTAGAAAATTAGCTACGCCTTTATTCCTACTACCAAAATGCATGACTCCACACTTTGCGGCACTATATTCCATCTGGTATTTCTCTGCCCACTCTCCCAACCTGTCCAAGTCCTTCTGCAGAGTCCCTGCTTTCTCCACACTACCTGCCCTTCCACCAATTTCATCTGCAAACTTGGCCACAAAGCCTTCAATCCCCTTGTCCAAATCATTAATATACAACGTGAAGAGTAGCGGCCCCAGCACCAACCCATGTGGAACTCTGCTTGTCACTGGCAGCCAACCAGAAAAGGCCCCCTTTATTGCCACACTTTGTCTTCTGCCATCCAGCCAACCTGCTATCCATGCTAGTATCTGTACTTTGATACCATGAGCTCTCATCTTCCTTAGCAGCCTCACGTGTGGCACCTTATCAAAGACTTTCTGAAAATCTAAGTAAACAACATCCTCTGACTCTCCTTTGTCTGCCCTGCTATTTACTTCTTCAAACAATTCCAGCAAATTGTCAAGCAAGATCTCCCCTTCACAAAGCCATGCTGACTTTGGCCTATTTTATCGTGAACTTCTAAGTACTCCGTAACCTCATCCTTACCGCTTTTCCCCCCGTATCCTTTGAATCCGTTAGCCCTAAGAGCTAAATCTAACTCTCTTGAAAACATCCAGTGAATTGGCCTCCACTGTCTTCTGTGGCCTTCTGGGTGAAAATGTTTTTCCTCATCTCAGTTCTAAATGGCCTACCCCTTATTCTTAAACTGTGACCCCTGGTTCTGGACTACCCCACCATCGGAAACATTTTTCCTGCATCTAGCCTGTCCAATCCCTTAAGAATTTCGTATGTTTCCATAAGATCCCCTCTCATCTTTCTAAATTCCAGTGAATACAAGCCGTCGAACCATTCTTTCATCATATGTTAGTCCTGCCATCCCGGGAATTAACCTGGTGAACATACGTTGCATTCCCTCAATAGCAAGAATGTCCTTCCTCAAATTAGGAGACCAAAACTTCACACAATACTCCAGTTGTGGTCTCACCGGGGCCCTGTACAACTGCAGAAGAACCTCCTTGCTCCTATACGAAAAGATCCTGCAACTTCCGGATTATTCCCAGAAATTCCTGCCATTGCTGTTCCACCATCACCCCTGCTAGGGTCCTTTTCCAATCAACTTTGGCCAGCTCCTCCCTCATGCCTCTGTAGTCCCCTTTGCTCAGCTGCAATACCGACACATCCTATTTCACCTTCTCCCTTTCAAATTGCAGATTAAAACGTATCATGTTGTGGTCACTACCTCCGAATCGTTCCCCCATCAAATCTGGTTCATTACATAACATTGAATCCAGTATTGCCTTTTCCCTGGTGGGTTCCACTACAAGCTGCTCTAAGAATCCATCTCGGAGGCACTCTACAAATTCCCTTTTTTGGGGTCCATTACCAGCCTGATTTTCCCAGTAGCTGCATATTGAAATCTCCCATGACCACCATAGTATTGCCTTTCTTACATGCCAATTTTATCTCCTGATGTTCCTTATGCTATGTGCATTCAAATATAATACCTTCAATTTGGTGTTGACCACCCCTCCTCTCACAACCATCCCAATTTTAATTGACCTTACTCTCTTGTCCCTTTTTAAACTTTCTGTCCTATTATTTCTGGAGACTTCCGTGACCTTTCCTGCACACTCTTTCACGGTAACTACATGCATACGCTACCACGTTCTTGACCCCCCCCCCCCCCTCACCCCCACTATTTAGGTTAAACCTACCTGTGTAGCACTAGCAAACTCGCGGGTGGTGAATCTTTGCCACAGAAGGCTGTGGAGGCCGTCAATGGATATTTTTAAGGCAGTGATAGATAGATTCT
Source organism: Malacoraja senta (assembly GCA_038087875.1). Taxonomy (NCBI): domain Eukaryota; kingdom Metazoa; phylum Chordata; class Chondrichthyes; order Rajiformes; family Rajidae; genus Malacoraja; species Malacoraja senta. The sequence continues at coordinate 322,983,545 of CM075977.1, read as the reverse complement.
TGGTTAGTACGGGTGTCAGGGGTTATGGGGAGAAGGCAGGGGAAAGGGGTTCGGAGGGAGAGATAGATCAACCATGATTGAATGGCTGAGTAGACGATGGGCCGAACAGCCTAATTTTACTCCTATCACATGACATTAAAAAGCACCATGCTGTATTAGAATTAATTCTACAAGGCCAAGTTTAAAATAGCTATGCTTTTATATTTCCCTCATTTGTAAAATATTTGAAGCAAATCCTCTCTATACAACGTAAAAGATTAGTACAGGCTTCCATACATTGATCATTTACAACATCCTGCTACTTCCTTCTGAGACTTACATTTTCTGTGATTACAGCGATTTAAAGCAGACAACATAAAATGTTTTGTAAGCTTAATAGAAAGTATTCATTTCAGCACGACAAACGCAAGAATGAAGAGTCACAAGAAATGGCTATGGCCAATAAGGGACACTTGGAACTGTTAACACAAAATATAATCATGAATTAACCTTCAATGAAAAATGCTCCTGGCATGAAATGCAAACTTTGACCAGTTGCTTGCTCATCACAGAGCGCATAGAGTACATGTGGTTGATGTCAGTCTCATTCATTGAACAGGCAGGGCCAGTATGGATAATGTCAGACTCTGTGTAACATTCATTTGGAGACTCCCCTGTGAAAATGAATCACAGATAGGCAATTATTACTCATATATGGGCCATGATGGGAAAGCAGTGGGAATATGCTCTTTGTGTCCTCTACCTGAAGAAAACATTAATTACCTTCAGGCTTGTGAGGGTGTTAGTTAGAGCTGAACAAACATTATTCAACTGAGGTTGAATTGAATTTGTATTGATTTTTTTAAATTATATATTATCTATGTGTGAAGATAGACTCAAAAAGCTGGAGTAACTCAGCAGGTCAGGCAGCCTCTCGGGAGAAAAGGAATATGAATGTCCCTCTTTTTGTCAGAAATTACAGATTGTGAGCTTAAGAGCATGTCCATAGACCCAGCAGTCACCAGGTCTTGTTGCAAAAGGCAGCAGATATGTGTATACATCTGCCGAAGGAATCACTGGCTCTGGATGCACTGTTCTGTAGATGTATACACAGAAAACTCAGCCTGTACACAGAATGCACTGTCATGAGGGTTCTTCTAAGTAATCACGACTCTCAGTCTGAAGAAGGGTCTCAACCCCAAACGTCACCTATTCCTTTTCTCCAGATATTGCCTGACCCAGTGCGTTACCCCAGCAATTTTTGTGTCTATCTTCAATGTAAACTAGCATCTGCAGTTCCTTCGTACGCATTTCCCCTGCAACTGATGGACTAGTAATGGTTGTTAAGGCTCCCGAAACTTCTCCTGTTCCTTGGATTTGCTGACAGCAATTAACAATAATAACGAGCCACAATAAGCACAGAAAACATTGCAATGTAAAAAAGACTGTGAAAGATCTAAGGGGTGATCTGTACCACCTCAACGAGGATTGATCTGCTGATGTTCTGCACCTTTGTAACAAATGAATGAGATATTTGTCACTGGCTGCTTCTAGTCCTTTGCAAGGGTTTTACCCACATCAGCTGGTTCATAAGTTCATAAGTTCTTTGCGCAGAATTAGGCCATTCAACCCATCAAGTCTACTCCGCCATTCAATCACGGCTGATTTATCTTTCCCTCTCACCCCCATTGCCCTGCTTTCTCCCCATAATCCCTGACACCCTTACTAATAAAGGTGGTATAGAATTCATTAACCAGTGACTGACTCCATCATCTCTACACTGACCAATACATTAGTCTTTCAATTGACTGCAGTAAAAGATACTGCAGATGTAAAACAGCTCCTACTTGCCCAGAGTTTAAATCAGTCAGTCCAGCAGCTACAGATTTGATGAAAAGTTACTAACTGATACGTGAACTCTGCTTCTTCCTCCACATATGCTGCATGACATTTAGTCTAAAGTCTTCATTACTTGCCTTTTTGGTACAATCTTTAAAAGAAATAAATGTAATTTAATTACTTATTTCACATGAGTATGGGCAAGCACTTAGAGATATGGTGTAGAAACAGGCCCTTCGGCCTAGCAAGTCCGTGCCGACCAGCAATCACGCCACACATTAGCACTGTCCTACACACTAGGGACAATTTACAATTTACAGAAACCGATTAGCGTACAAACCTGCACGTTTTGGAGTGTGGGAAGAAACTGGAACACCTGGAGAAAACCCATGTGGTCACAGGAAGAACATACAAACTCCGTACAGACAGCATCCGTGGTTATGATTGAACCCGGGTCTCAGGCGCTGTAAGGCAGCAATTCTACCGCTGCACCACTGTGCTGTGTATATCTGGCAATTTGTGCCTTTATTTCAGAATTAAGCTGCAATTCAGACATACTCAACTCAAAAGTATTATCTTAAATGGAAATCTGTTTTCTTTTGCAAATAAAGTTGTGTTATAAAATACTTCTTGGTACATATAAATATCATGCCTAATATTTTTCCCTATATTGAATTGGTGTCTCTCAGGTTAGAGTGCATGAAGAATGGAGAGATGATTATCTTTAATATTCTTCATTATTTGCCCTCAGTTCAATCTTTAAAATAAATAAATGTAATTTCATTACTTATTTCACATGAGTATGGGCAAGCACTTAGTGATGTGTTTTTATAGCCATTGCAAGTAAGCCATGTACGATTTTAGGTGACAACAGCATCAATTTAGTCTTTCTTCACTCCTACTTCAATAAGGTTAAGTGGTTTGCGGTAACCTGTTGCATCTGCATAACAATATATCATCAAGGCAGAGGAAAGAGATGCAGCATTGCTGAGGTGAAATGTCTGCTCTCTGGAAAGAAATTATGAAATGTTATCGCCTTCATTGCACAATCAAGAAGTGTGCTCGTGTGCATTTATTGCATCAATAATAAGCACTACCAGTGAATGCTAACAAATAATGTAAAATAACCTTTTTAAGTAATTGATATTTTACGCTCATTTTTTGGAGATAGTTCTTATTTATTTAGTTATCAGTTTATATTTTTATTTATGTATCTATTAATTCATTTATTTATTCATCTATACATTTTATTTATCCATTTAATTATTTACCCATTCATTCCTTTATTGATGTACTTATCTATCTGTCTCTGTCTGTCTGTCTCTGTCTGTCTGTCTGTCTATCTATCTATCTGTCTATTTATCTATTCATTTATCTCCTCGACTATTATTTTTTTTAATTTATATTCATTTAGGTGTCTGTTTATTTGTTTGTTTGTCTGTTATTTATTATCATTATTATTATCATTGTTATTATTATTATTTATCTCAATATTTATTCTAATTTCTATGTTTTTCCCATAGAGCTGTAATGATATTTCCCTTTATGTCGATGTTGAAGCTTTCCTATACATTTCCAAGCATTGACACAGATCCAAGAACTGATCCCTCAGCATACCGGAGAACCACCGCAGGATCCAGCTGAACATTGGAGCTAGTGGACTCCATGGGCAGTACAGCCTGGAAATAGATAGTGGGGCTCAACCAATAGGTCTGAGAGTTTAAGTTGAGTAGAATTCCTGAAATTTAACAGCACTTGTGCTGACAAAAGCTCGTAACTCTGTATGATAGAACAATGAAATTCTTACTTGCTGCACCACAATAGCCCCCCCCCCCCTCCTGAGAAATAACACCTCAGCTTAATCTAGCAAATGCCAATGAAGGATTAGAATTACTTTCATATTTTTTTACTTATCAGTAAACCCAAGGATTTAAAAGCGATATCTTTCCCAGGCTTCTTCAGCTTAGCCTAGGAACTTCAAAGATTTGTGTTTATGCACTATCAGTTCTGTATGGTCCTGCACTCCCTTTGAAATTATATCAGTTTGTTGATAATGCCTTTCTGCATTCTTCCAACCAGAATGTATAATTTCACATTATTTGATGTTAAATGTTAGATGTTATGTCTGTCCATTTAACCTGCCAGCTTCTGAAATCGTGTTACTGCCCTTCTCATTGTTGATTACATTGCAAGATTTCAAACTATGAACTTTCTACTCATTTCAAGGTTTAAAAGATAACCTTATCGGGGCAGCACAGAGGCACAACGGGTAATGTCATCGCCTCACAGCCCTTGTGATCCAAGGTTGATCATGACCGCAGGTGCTGTCTGTGTGGATTGATTGATTGAAAGATACAGCTTGGAAACAAGCCCTTCGGCCCATTATGTCTATTCCATCCATCAATTACCCATTCACACTAGTCCTATGTTATCCCACTTTCATATCCACTCCCCACACTCTAAGGGCAATTTACAGTGGCCAATTAACTTGCAACCCTGCACGTCTTTCGGATATGGGAGGAAACCGGAGCAATCAGAGGTAACCAGCGTGCAAACTCCACATAGCACCCGAGGTTTGGATAGAACCCGGGCCTCTGGCACTGTGAGGCAGCAGTTCAAAATGACATTACCGAGAGAAAAATCACAGCAACAGTTCAAAATGACATTACTGAGAGAAAATCTAATTAGACTATATGGCTGGAGCTAAGAGATATAAAGGGGGTGATCATCTTGTTAAGATTATACTACACCCCCCAAAATAGTCAGTAAGACTACAAGAATAATAGGTTTTTTATAGCAGAGGATTTCAACTTTACTGATATAGACAGGGACTGTCATAGTGCTAAGGACTTTGAAGGGGTAGAATTTGTCAAGTGTGTTCAAGAAAGTTTCCTTGGGTAATATAAAGAGGGCATACAAGAGAATGATTGAAAGTCTCTTGCGAAATTGGGCAGGACAAGTGACTGAAGTATCAGTGGGCAAGCCTTTTGGGACCAGTGACCAGACTTCTATTATCTTTAAAAAGTTATAGATAAAGACTAGTCCACAAGTTAACGTTAAAAGTTCTAAATTGAGGCAAGACCAACTGATGATATTATAATGGAACTTAGACTCTGAGTCAGAGTCATACAGCACGATAGCAAACCCTTTGGCCCAACATCCATGCTGACCAAGATGCCCCATTTCCCCAAGTTAAGGTTCCATCCCTCTAAATTGTTGTCCCTTTGTACCTGTCAAAATGTCTTTAAAATGTTCTTAATATATCTGCCTCAACTACCTCCTCTGATAGCTCATTCCATAAATCCACAAGCCTCTGTGTGCAAAAGTTGTCCTTCAGAATTCTATTAAATGTTTCCTCTCCTACTTGCAACGTACAGAAAATGGGAGGTTTTTTAAAGGGTGGTAACGAGATTTCAAGGTGTGCATGTCCCTGTTAGAGTGAAAGGCAGGGCAGGTTGTAATAAGAAACCCTGAATGATAAGAGAAATAGGGGCTCTGGTCAGGAAAATGAAGGAGGAATGGGTCATGTGCAGGCAGCTGGGATCAAGTGTAACCCTGGAGGAGTATAGGGCATTAAGGGGCATACTGAAGGAGGAATTCAGTAAGCTTTTAAGAGAGCATGAGATAGTTCTGGTAGATATGATATGGAGGATTGAAAGAGATGTTAGAAATACATTAAGGGGAATAGGGAAACTGGAAAGATAACAGAACCCCTCGGAAACCTAATCATCTATGTGTGGAGCTGTAGGAAATGGGTGAAGTCCTCAATAAATATTTCTCTTCTGTTTTACTGTGGAGAAAGACATGAAGACTGAGGATCTTGGGATGGTCAATGGTGATAGAGGGCATAGGTTTAAACTGAGATGGGAAATCTTTAATAGGAATCCAAGGGCAACCTTTTACACATAGATGAAGGTTGTGATTATATGGAAAGAGCTTCCAGAGAAAGCAGTTGAGGCAGGTACTATAACAACATTTAACAGTCATTTGGTAAAGCACATAGAGAGGAATTTTTTAGAGGGATATGTGTTCAACACAGGGAAATGGAACTAGCGTAGATGGGTCATTTTAGTTGACATGGCCAAGTTGGGCTGCAGGACCTGTTTCCATGCTGTATGACCCTATGACAGTCTGAAGTGTTGGCAAAGACTTGATGGGCCAAATAGCCTTCTTCTGTTACATATATAAAAATGATGCCCCAATATGTAATTTCAGGGTATCAAGTGCATGTGGAATGTTAGCTTTCATATGGTATGCCACGTAAAATGAGACATCTTCCTGCCTAGATTTTAGATTTCACTAACTGCGCATCCCACAAGTTCCCTTGGTTTCTAACCAGTTACTTACATTCTCCTCTCCAATTGTTATGGTCCTTTCATCATTATCCAGTGGCAAAGGAATAAAAAGATATAAACAAAGAAAGACCGTTAATCAATGTAAGATTTTTAACTAGTCCAGCTCAGACGCTGTCAAATCACGTAATTTAGAAACATCATCTCCCTCGTCACCATTCTTACTAAAACATGTGTTACGCCCTCAATGACCCTTTGTCCCATTTGGTTTAGTTTTTTTAGCTTTAGTTTTAGAGATACAGAGCGGAAACAGGGCCTTTGGCCCACTGAGTCCGTGCTGACCAGTGATCCCCATACACTAGCACTATCCTACACACTAGGGACAATTTTACAATTTTACAGAAGCTAATTAACCTACAAACCCGCAAGTCTTTGGAGTGTTGGAGGAAACCGGAGCACCTGGAAAAAACCCACGTGGTCATGGGGAGAACGTACAAACTCTATACAGACAGCACCCGTAGTCATGATCGGACCCCGGTCTGTGGCGCTGTAAGGCAGCAACCCTACCGCTGTGCTACCATGCCGCCAGGGCGTTCTGCTCTGAGCACAATGTAGCTGTCCACATGAAGTGCCATCTTGGAAATCATGCAGCACCTGTGGTATTTTTTTTTAATTGCCATGGAGCCAAACATTCTGCCTTTGGTAGATAATAGAAATGAACCTGCAGATTTCAACAAGCTTAATATTTCAATTCCCTGCCTCGTGGACATCCTGTAGTATTGGGTGCACTGGATTGTGAACCACCATCAGGATTTTCCTCATCACTGGAGTCTCTTCAGCTTCTATTTCACACCAGGGCAGCTGTTCTTCTACATCCACTCTCCCTGCAAAACTGACTCAATATTCATTCCCTTATTTTTTCCTATTTAATCCCTTGAGTCCATCGAAGAACAAAAATAACTCCTCAGATCTGAGCGTTTCAAATATTATCTTTTCATATTTTAATTTAGGGAAGTAAATTATCACTTCAAAAAGGATAAATGTGATACATATTTAAAATGTGCATTTAAATGCAAGATGTTATGCATCTACTTACACAGATTGAATGGGACATGTGCCCAGTGCCGAAGGTGCCTAAGCAGGCTTCATGTTCCAAGGTTAAAGAAAACTCTTTTAGGGAATGAAGGAAAATAAATCATACAACTTGCATGATAAAAATATGATCATATAATTCTCCTCCATAATCTAATTAAGCATCACACTACCATCTGGAACATAATGAAGTTATTTTTGATCATTCTGCATCTTGTGGTGATGCAGTCTGTGAATGGTTGCTGCAGACCTGAAATGAAATGTGCACTATATTATATATTAATCTTGGCAGCTGCTTCGAAATGTGGTATCTGATTTTACCATTGCCATTTTATTTGGACTTGGCAAAAGGCTACATTTCAATACCGATCTATGAAGGAATGAATACATTTTATCTTAATTTTAGCTGTGGCTCGGTGAAAATAATGTTTCTCAAGCTTGAATATTGTGAGTTCAAGTCCCATTTCAGAAACTCAAGCACTCAAATCCAGGATGCTGGTTCAGTAAAGTATTGAGAAGATGCTGTACTGACAGTGGTACTGTCTTTTCATGGTGAATGTTAACACTATTGTGAATACATGTGGAAATGTTCATCCTCGTGCCTGAGGCACTACTCATCCCTCAAGCAACATTTCTAACAGCAGTTTATTTGATAATTAATGTTTTTTTTTGGTGCAGTGGCTTTATTATATTTCCTACATCGCAACAGTGACCAGACTTAAAAGTACTTATTTGTCTTAAAACACTTTGGATGAACTTGAGGTCAGAAAAGACTCCATGTAAATTTTAGGAATAAAACACAAAATATGATGAATACTCAGGTTGTCAAACAGCACCTGTGGTGAGAGTAGCAGAATTAATATTTCATTCAGTGACTTTTCATCAGACGTGCAAAGTCAACAACCTAAAACACTGCTGTTGTTCAGACTCCACAGGTGCAGCCTGACTGCCGGAGTGTTTCCAACAATTTCTGTTTCATTTCTCATCTCTAGAGTCTACTTTTGCACATTTACCAAATCGATCCATCAATGCACTACTGTTTTTTGGAGAGGTCCAGAAGAACATTCCAAATCACTAATGTGGATCAAGCACATTTGGCATACTTTATTTTAATGATAGTTTAGGTTTATTATTGTTGCAGGTACAGAAGTACAATGAAAAGCTTTGTTTTGCATGTTATCCAATCAAATCAGATAATACTATATATATGTCAAATCAAGCCAAATTCACATACAATAGGTAGACCAAAGTGGAAGATACAGAGTACAGAATATAGTTCTCAGCATTGTAGTGCACATGACTCTTAACGAGTCTGAAGAAGGGTCTCAATCCAAAACGTCACCCAATCCATCTCTCCAGAGATGCTGCCTGTCCCGCTGAGTTACTCCAGCATTTTGTGTCTATATTCGGTTTAAACCAGCATCTGCAGTTCCTTCCTTCACATTGTAGTGCGCCAGTTACATAGACAAAGTCCAATATCCACAATGGGGTAGAGGTGAATCGGACGGTACCCAAGCTATGGAAGGACAGTTTTTAAGCCAGTTTCACCAGATATTGATACTCTCAGTCATAAAACATGAGGACATTAATGCTAGAATGTATTAATCTCCTTGTTATAATTCAGATAACAATTTAAAAAATATAAGGGATAGGGTACAGTAAATATGCACAGGGCTACCATTCGAGTTTCTAGAAACATTGACTCATAGAACTGTAATCACACTATGTTGGCTCATTGTACCAATCTTTCCTTACATGCCTGCAAATGGTTCTCTCTTATTCAGCACATTGGTTGCATCTGTTTCCAGCCAGTAAATTCCTGATCATAATTACTTTTTGCTTAAAAATATCATTTACATCTTGTTCAAAACTATAAACCTGCACACTTGGAAGCATCTTTCCTCTATTTACCATCAGTAAAATACATAACTATCGGATTTCAATTTTCTTTTCTCCAAGCCCAATTGTCTCAGTATAACTATTGTCTAATTGTAGACTAATCAGCATTTGTACAAATTTAGCTGGATTATACTAATTTAACTAGCAAAAATTAAAATGTATTATTCCAGATGAGGACAAGTAGCTGCTCAACTATTGGGTTGAATAGAGCATTTACTTCAGGAAACTAGGGACCATTCCACAGTAGGGGACCGGATATTTCCTTTTGTCCCCTGGAATGGCTGCATAATTAGTATTTTGAAGATACTGGAGGACTCAACTCCACATAACACTTCCACTTTGCCCCATGTAACTTCCCAATAACAATGCACCATTTTCCAGAATAGAGATGTCTCATTATCTGAGATAGACCAAAATGTTGGAGTAACTCAGCGGGTCGGGCAGCATCTCTGGAGAAAAAGAGCAGGTGATGTTTCAGGACTGAACCCTTCTTCAGACTCATTAACTGAGGTAGGGGCCAAATGTCTAGATCTCTATTCCCATATTTCTATATAGTTCCATAGGATTGTGAGACAAACTGTACAGAGGCACAGTTTGTCGATTTCTATTTCTTGTGCTTTAACCCTCTTCATGCTTTCAATGTCTCTCTATCTGCAAAGACTACAAACAAAAAGGAGCCAATGGACAAGCCATATTCTGACAATCATCACAAAAGATTTGTTAAAAAAAAATAAAACATCCATTTTTTCCTGATTTAATCCAGTCTTAATTTTCCTTTCTTTATTTTGGCTTTTGTATCTAATGTTATGCTGAATTCAAAATACCAACCAATGAGCATTATGGTTGTGGTACTCATGAATGGTTCTTCAATCTGTTTTGTTAGGGAAAGGCACATTTGCTGACTTTATTATATGGATCACAGGATCAGCTCTTTGTGCCATGTGGGAGTTGACCTCTTCTTAGAGTCATGGAGTCACAGAGTCTTACAACATGGAAACAAGCCCTTCAGTCCAACTTGCTCACACCGGCCAACATGTCCATTCTACACTAATTCCACGTGCCTGCATTTGGCCCATATCCCTCTAAACCTGTCCTATCCATGTACCTGTCTACATGTTTCTTAAAAGATACGATAGTATCTGCCTCAACTACCTCCTCTTGCAGCTCGTTCCATTCATCCACCATGTGAAGAATTTACCTCTCAGCTTCCTATTAAACTTTTACCCCTCACCTTAAACCTATATCCTCGGGTTCTTGATTCCCGTACTTTGGGCAAGACACTCCATGTGTCTACCCGATCTATTCCTCTCATGACATCTCTGATTAGTCTATCTTAGAACAATAGTTCTAAGTTGCAGTTGCTAGTCCCTGGTTGCAGTTGTATAGGGCTCTGGTGAGACCACATCTGGAGTATTGTGTACAGTTTTGGTCTGCTAATTTGAGGAAGGACATCCTTGTGATTGAGGCAGTACAGCGTAGGTTCACGAGATTGATCCCTGGGATGGCGGGACTGTCATATGAGGAAAGATTGAAAAGAATAGTCTTGTATTCACTGGAGTTTAGAAGGATGAGGGGGAATCTTACAGAAACATATAAAATTATAAAAGGACTGGACAAGCTAGATGCAGGAAAAATGTTCCCAATGTTGGGCAAGTCCAGAACCAGGGGCCACAGTCTTACAATAAAGGGGAGGTCATTTAAGACTGAGGTGAGAAAAAACTTTTTCACCCAGAGTTGTGAATTTATGGAATTCCCTGCCACAGAGGGCAGTGGAGGCCATGTCACTGAATGGATTTAAGAGAGAGTTAGATAGAGCACTAGGGGCTAGTGGAGTCAAGGGATATGGGGAGAAGGCAGGCACGGGTTATTAATAGGGGACGATCAGCCATGATCACAATGAATGGCGGTGCTGGCTCGAAGGGTCGAATGGCCTCCTCCTGCACCTATTTTCTATGTTTCCAATAAAAATAGTTATTTATACAATATAATTAATATTGCACACAATTCATACTTTCTCTCTTACATTTATGTGATGCCATTATTTTGTAGTTTCATTGTAGATTTAATCAAATAGGAATTGGATGTTTGCAATTTTGCCACCGATTTCAGAATGTTACATTTTTATTTCCTTTCCAATATTTTTTCTTTCATGAGTACCACGAAAATAATTTTCCATATTAACTTCAAAGGTGGAAGAATTTGTACTAAAAGTTTGCAAAAATTCTCCCTCAATCTTCAATTACTTAAATTAATTGATCAGCACAGAATGATTTGATGTGACATAGAATAATATCAGCAGTTTTTGGTCTGAAAATAGTTACATGGTTTCCCAGAGAAATAATGTTATACACAGTCTCATTATTTTGCAGTAAATTACATGATTACAACAAAGCGCACTATTTTTTTCTGTATGAATAACAGGCTTAGGTTCTTGTTAAAGAAGGAACTGCAGATGCTGGAAAATCGAAGGTACACAAAAATGCTGGAGAAACTCAGCAGGTGCAGCAGCATCTATGGAGCGAAGGAAATAGGCAACGTTTCGGGCCGAAACCCTTCTTCAGACTGATAGGTGGTGGGGAGAAGAAAGGAAAAAAGGAAAAAGGCGGAGGAGGAGCCCGAGGGCTGGGGGAGGGGAGGAGACAACCAGATGGCTGATGAAGGGGAGGGGACAGCAAGGGCTAGCAGAATTGGGAGAATTCAATGTTCAAGCCCCCAGGATGTAGACTGCCCAAGCGGAATATGAGGTGCATTTCCTCCAATTTACGGTGTTGCTCGCTGTGGCCATGGAGGAGACTCAGGATAGACAAGTCGTCAAGTCAAGTCAAGTGAGTTTATTGTCATGTGTCCCTGGTAGGACAATGAAATTCTTGCTTTGCTTGAGCACAATAGAACATAGTAGGCATTTACTACAAGGCATTCTATAAATATATACACAATGGTCAATATACTGATAAAGTGCAAATAACAGTGTTGGCTAGTAAAGTTCAGTGTTATGTCCGAGCCAGGTTTAATAGCCTGATGGCTGTGGGGAAGTAGCTGTTCCTGAACCTGGTCGTTGCAGTCTTCAGGCTCCTGTACCTTCTACCTGAAGGTAGTAGGGAGATGAGTGTGTGGCCAGGATGGTGTGGGTCCTTGATGATGCTGCCAGCCTTTTTGAGGCAGCGACTGTGGTAGATCCCCTCGATGGAAGGGAGGTCAGAGCCGATGATGGACTGGGCAGTGTTTACTACTTTTTGTAGTCTTTTCCTCTCCAGGGCACTCAAGTTGCCGAACCAAGCCACGATGCAACCGGTCAGCATGCTCTCTACTGTGCACCTGTAGAAGTTAGAGAGAGTCCTCCTTGACAAACCGACTCTCTGTAATCTTCTCAGGAAGTAGAGGCGCTGATGTGCTTTCTTAATAATGGCATCATTGTTCTCGGACCAGGAAAGATCTTCAGAGATGTGCACGCCCAGGAATTTGAAGCTCTTGACCCTTTCAACCATCGACCCATTGATATAAACGGGACTGTGGGTCCCCATCCTACTCCTTCCAAAGTCCACAATCAGTTCCTTGGTTTTGCTGGTGTTGAGGGCCAGGTTGTTGTGCTGGCACCATATGGACAGTTGCTCGATCTCTCTTCTATACTCTGACTCATCCCCATCAGTGATACGTCCCACAACAGTGGTGTCATCAGCGAACTTGATGATGGAGTTCGCACTATGTCCGGCTACGCGGTCATGAGTATAGAGTGAGTACAGCAGGGGGCTGAGCACGCAGCCTTGAGGTGCTCCCGTGCTAATTGTTATCGAGTCTGACACATTTCCACCAATACGAACAGACTGTGGTCTGAGATTGAGGAAGTCGAGGATCCAATTGCAGAGGGATGCGCAGAGACCCAGTTCTGCGAGTTTGGAAACCAGCTTGGAGGGGATGATTGTGTTAAATGCCGAGCTGTAATCGATGAATAACAGCCTGACATATGAGTTTTTGTTGTCCAAGTGGTCCAGAGCGGAGTGGAGGGCCAGCGAGATCGCATCCACCGTTGATCTGTTGTGGCGGTAAGCGAACTGCAGTGGGTCCAGGTTTTTGTCGAGGTAGGAGTTGATCTGCGTCATGATCAACCTCTCAAAGCACTTCATCACCACAGGCGTTAGTGCCACAGGTCGATAGTCATAGAGGCACGTTACCTTACTCTTCTTGGGCACTGGTATAATTGATGCCCTTTTGAAGCAGGTGGGGACCTCAGACCTCAGAAGTGAGAGGTTGAAAATGTCTGTAAAAACTCCAGCCAGTTGGTCCGCACAGGTTTTTAGAACGCGACCAGGTATACCATCAGGTCCAGGCGCTTTTCGAGGGTTCACCCCTCTGAAGGATTTCCTGACGTCGGCCTCTGTGACTGAGACTGAAATACCATCAGAGCGAATGGGGGCTCGGCAAGGCACATTGGTGTTCTCCCTATCAAAGCGTGCGTAAAACGCATTGAGCTCATCAGGGAGTGATGTTTCGCCGTCATTCGAGCTGCCTCCTGATTTCACCTTGTAAGAGGTGATTGCATTCAGGCCCTGCCACAGCCGCCGAACATCAGTCTCTTCCTCCAGTTTGGAGCAGAAGTCCCTTTTGGCCTTTTTGATGGCCTTACCAAGGTCGTATCTGGACTCCTTGTAGGCCACTGTATCATCAGACATGAATGCCCGGTGTCTGGAATTCAGAAGAGTGTGGATCTCAAAGTTCATCCAAGGTTTCTGATTGGGAAACGCTCGGAAGGTTTTGCTGGGGATGCAGTCCTCCACACACTTCTTAATGAAGTCTGTAACGACTGTGGCATATTCGTTCAGGTCCGTTGCCGAGTCCTTGAACATTGCCCAGTCTACAGACTCCAAACAGTCCTGGATTTGTTCCTCTGCCCCCCCCCCCTCCCCCCCCGACCAGCTCTGCACTGTCCTCACCTCTGGGGGTGCGCTCTTTAATTGCTGCCTCTAGGCAGGAAGAAGCAGCACCGCGGTATGGTCGGATTTACCGAAGTGAGGGCGAGGGATAGAGCGATAGGCATTCTTGATGGTGGTGTAGCAGTGGTCGAGGGTGTTTGATTCTCTGGTGCAGCAGGAGACATGTTGGTGGAAGTTAGGGAGTGATTTCTTTAGGTTTGCCTTATTGAAGTCCCCGGCTATGGTGGTAAACGCCTCGGGGTAAGACGTCTGGTGTTTGTTGACCACGGCGTGCAGCTCCCCCAGTGCCAGACGGGCGTCTGCCTGGGGTGGGATATAGACCACGGTCAGGATGATGGAGGTGAATTCCCTCGGAAGGTAGAAGGGACGACACTTCACCGCCAGATGTTCGAGGTGTGGAGAGCAGTAGTTGGACAGGACTGCCACGTCTGAGCACCACGCAGAGTTGACCATGAGGCAGACGCCCCCTCCTCTCCCTTTCCCAGATGCCAGTGTACGGTCCATACGATGGATGGAGAACCCTTCAGGCTGGACCGCTGAATCTGGGGAGCTGGGAGTGAGCCATGTCTCTGTGAAACAGAACACAGAGCATTCCCTCAGCTCCCTTTGGTGAAGCAGTCTTGCCCTTAAGTCCTCCACTTTATTTTCAAGGGACTGTACGTTGGCCAGTAGGATAGTAGGGAGAGGGGGTCGAAGTCCCCTGCGCTTCAGTCTCACCTGAAGTCCTGCCCGTCGGCCACGTTTCCGGACACAATGGAGGCTTCCCCTTTGTTTGCAGGTGCTGAGTTTCCTGTACCTGCTGTTTCTGCGGACCTGCGCTGGAACGGGGATTCCTTCACAGATGGCAGAGAGGTCAGATACGGAATGGGAGGGGGAGTTGAAGTGCTGAGCCACCGGGAGGTCAAGTTGGTTATTGCGGACCGACCGGATTAATTATCCTCACGGCTTTTGGCCCATGTAATACTTTCTGATAAGGAGTTAAAAAATATAAGAAACTGAACCACCAGCCCCCTAAAATAAACATTGAAAAGTAAAGATTCTTGGGAAGTGCTGTACAATAGGATTCCTTCAAAATCTCTCAACTCAATGATATGTTTAATGTAAGAATATTTCAATCTAACACAGAATAAGACAGACACAAGGAACTGCAGATGCTGGAATCTTGAGTATAAAACAAAATGCTGGAATAATTCAGCGGGTCAGGCACCATCTGTGGAGGGAAAGTACAAGTGAT
This sequence comes from Malacoraja senta, assembly GCA_038087875.1. NCBI lineage: Eukaryota > Metazoa > Chordata > Chondrichthyes > Rajiformes > Rajidae > Malacoraja > Malacoraja senta. The sequence continues at coordinate 322,968,282 of CM075977.1, read as the reverse complement.
GTTCGGATTGGGATCATTTTTGAGACTGTATCATTAACCTTTGTGTTTGGCCAAGTCATTACATAGATAAAACCCTTTGCCCCTGGTTAGTCAGAGTCTTTGTTGATCCTTTCAAATTGCAAAAGGTAACAAGGATTTTTAGACTCTTGCCACATTGTTCAATGTGGGGGGTGGGGGAGGGGGTCGGGGGAAACTTTTTTTCAATCTTTTACCTTGCCGGAGATACGATTGTTTTCCAGGTCGTATCTCCGGTCGCTCTGCGGCCTAATATAGTGGAGCTGGTGGCCTTGCTCGGGATTGACTTTGAGTCCCACCGCAGGGCGTGGACTTACCATCAGAGCCGATTCCTTGCCTGGGATCGACACTCCAACCACGCCTTGCGGATTTTAACATAAAGGGTTCGCAGTCTCGGGAGTGACCGAGTCAGGAAGCTCCAAAACTGCACAACGTTCGACTAGCCCCGACCCGAGGTAGATCGCCCGGTGCGGGGGAGCTGAGATACCCCCCGATGCAGGAGCTTGATCACCCCGACGAGGAGGCCCGCCACTGGCTACGGGAGTATGATCATCCCATCAACAGAAGTTTAGCGGCCCCCGACAAAGAAGGGAAGAGATTGAACTTTTTTTCACCTTCCATCACAGTGAGGAATGTGGAGGAGTCAATGTGGTGGATGTTCATGTTAAAATGTATTTTGTGTGTTCTGTTGCTTTTTATTAGGATGACTGTATGGCAAATTCAATTCCTCCTATGTTGCAAAACACACTTGGCTAATAAAGTATGATTATGATTATGATTATGGTATGCTGTCCTAAATAATTTAAATATAAGTCCTATCATCAATTAAAAAATAGCAAAAATAACTACTTTCTTTCAACTACCAGATACGAAACATGTTTACTACCTAGGGATCATCCTGAGCAGTTTCAGTTCTATTTCAAGATTATTTTGGGAATCTGAATTAATTATGTGGAAACAAAAATAAGTTGTCAGGCATCATTCAGACATCCTGCACTTTCAGTAGGAGTCAGCTGAATATTGTATTCTGATACATATTAATTAAAAAGAAAGTGGAAATCTGAATTATACAAGATTGAAGCAAGACTTTATCCCATATAAATCTTACATTCAACTTCATCTGAAAGAATTAATCCCCCTTGGCAACAGTGAAACTTTGCTCACATCAACCTCCATCACATCTACAGCATTTCTGTACTGCAATACAATGTCAGTAACAATTAATTCTGAACAAAAGACACATTTTTAAAATCTGCAAGAAATTTTGATACAAAATGTTAAATTGTCTTTGCAGAAGCTGTTATTGAAATGTAATTTACTTCCATCGTTTTACAAAGTCGGCAGATTTTGAACCAGAATGCCTAGAAACAGCTGGAACATGGCCATTACTGCTCAATTCATTTTTCATGGGCTCTAATAACAGGCACAAATATTCTCTCCTTCAGCCTGGGCTGGATTGGAGCTTAGGTGCGATTCAGTATGCAGTATAAAAATTACTGTACTTTGTATTCTTTTTCTGAAATCAGTTCCTCTGCCATTAACAGAACTGATCTTATAAAGTACAGTGTATAATTGCTGTGTGACTTTAAAATGTGTCTTTTGTTCAGTCATTACTATGTGACCAAGGGCACATTTTGTGGTGATGTTTCCGATGCTTTCCTGGTGCCGTCATCCATGCTGACACTTTAAACTGCATCCAAAAAATGCATTTCAGATTAGAGGTTCGGATGCAGTTTAAAGTGCAGTTTTCAAACATAAACTGATGGATTTCCATGAGATTCACCCAATCATGTCAAGTAGCTTTACCGAGGGATTGACATAACATTTCATAAAATTGTATTCTACCAATATCCCATTAGATAATAATAATTTCCCAGTCACACAATCTAGTGGATAAATCTGCTCGCCTATTAATATGACAGTCAGGTCCAGGAAGGGCTTGCCATGGGTTAAATTGCAGCAATGTTAATTTGGGGTGGGCAATCTCACCAAGATTAAAAAAATATGGCTGTTTAAAATAATAATCAGTAAAACAAATTTGTAACTCTTTAATTATTTAACTGAAAAACTTCGATCTATCTAAATTGTGATTTATTGTATACGTTAATACTCTAATAATGGTTGTTCTGAAAAGCAGATCAATTTCCCTAAGATATCTTTATTTCCCTTGCTTTTCCAAATGGAGTAACCTCAGAGCCTTAAGAAATTGAATCTACTCCCTAATGCCCCGGGAAACCACTTCTCAAACAACTTAATCCACCTTCTTTTAGTCCTACTATTTTTCCAGGTCTCTATTATTGCCTCAACATCATAATCCTACTTGGCTAATTACACCTAGAGCTCTCAAGTCTTGTTTTTCACATTTGTACATTCATATTCATGCACTGTAAAAATATACCAAGGAGCTTTGTAACCTCTTTCAATCAGATGCTATCTAAAAGTTTATAAATTGTCTTGGCTCTATATCTATTATTTCCTCCTAGTCTGGATTGCATCATTTTTCTCTTTTTAATTGCTGTATCCCCAATTTAAGTTAACCCCCCACTGGATTACCAAAAAACACACATCTACATTGACACTTGTCCCAGCTCTGTTGAGGTCTAACCTGTCTGGCTGTTACTGGTGGCATCTCCCAGGGAATTTAAGACCCAAAAATTTTAAAGCACTTCCCCAGCACTATCCCCCCCCCCCCCACCCCCCCCCCCCCCCCCCGGTTATGCAATCATCAGCTCTCTCTTCCAATTACAATACATATTGATGCATGACACTCTGAGTAAAGAGAAAGTGAGAAAATGGGAATGATCAGCGAAACAGCAGTGCAAAGGTGGGATATTCAGATAAATATCGGAAAAGTTATGGAATAGTTGGGGGAGAAATGTTTGAAGGAAAGGGAAGATAGGAAGGTGTGTGGTGGAAGTCAGAGTACAGGGATAATGAGACAATCAATCTGTAAAGAGATTTCAAGAGAGAGCCAGATAGGGCTCTTAAAGAAAGCGGAGTCAGGGGATATGGGGAGAAGACAGGAACGGGGTACTGATTGGGGATGATCAGCCATGATCACATTGAATGGCGGTGCTGGCTCGAAGAGCCGAATGGCCTACTCCTGCACCTTTTGTTTATTGTCTATTACCTGTCCTTGAGGAAACCATCTTACTCCTCCTACAAGAAGCGCCACTTACCTGGATGAGCACAGTTCTAACATTGTCCCGGAATCTTGGCTCCCCAGACAAAGCAGCATCTGGATTGTCATTCACGAGCAGATTTCAATATTCTATTCCACCTCCACAATGGATGCGGTGTCTACCATCTACCAAGACCTTTTGCAATCCCCAAAAGGATAATTCCCTGATCCATGATTTCTGTCACCACGATGAACTAGGGCAGGAAATGCATTGTGACTTCACCAACTTCAAATGGAAAGGGGCTGCAAAGGTGCAGAAACTTTTGAGTTCAGCACAAGACTTTTCTATTCTATACCAGGCGGCACAGTGGCACTGCCTTGCTGGCACAGAGTAGCTGAATGGCACGGTTGCACAGCTGGCTGAGCTGCTACCTCACAGCGCCGGAAGTCCAGGTTGAATCCTGATCTGGGCTGCTCTCCGTGGAGTTTACATGTTCTTCCTGAGACCGTGTGTGTTTCCTCCAAGTGCTCCAGTTTCCCACCACATCTGACGCGCCGGTTTTTAGGTTAAATAGCCTACATAAATTGCCCCTAGTGCAGGGGTCGGCAACCTTGTTCTGCACAGGGGTCAGGACCCATGTCTGTGAGCGGATGGCGGGCCACATTTATTGCCATAGTTAATAAATGGAGGTAATAATACATACTAACTAAACTTTGACATATATTTAAGCAATATTATGTCTATTGGACACAGCAGTTAGTTTGAGACACTGGTATTGAAACTACCCTCCCCCCTCTCTTCCCATACTTCATGCAGACCCCTTGATACCCTCTCTTCCCCCTCACCCATTCACTCTTTCTCCACCCCCTCCTCCCCCTCTCTTCTCCCCCCTTCTCTTCTCTCTCCCCCCCTCTCTCCACCTCTCCCCCCCTCCTCCCCCTCTCTCCTCCACCTCTACCTCTCCTACCCCCTCTCCTCCCCTATCTCCTCCTCTCTCCTCCCCCTCTCTCCACCCCCTCTCCCCCACATCTCCTCCCTCCTTCCCCCCTCCTCTCGCCTTCCCCCCTTCTCTCTCCTTCCCTTTCCCCCATTAGCTCTCCACCTCTCCCTCTCCTCCCCTCTTTGCCTTTCCCCCATCCTCTCCCTCCTCTCCAAGGTCCAGTCCCATCCATTTACCGCTGGATTCCCGTCCGCCGTGTCCACTCGAACCAACTGCCAGCAGCGCCGCCATCTTTGAGGAGGGCGGCCCTGACCCTGACCCTCCCCCGGGTGAAGCGCGGGGACGGATGGTTCCAGGACGTGCTGAGCACCAGACACCGCAGCCGTTGCAACTGCACTTTTACATCAAGGGGAAACGCGCCCACCAATCCAACTAACCTTTTGCCCAGTTCGTGGGATTATATCAGTTATAATTTTTTGTATCAGCAAACAGGATTGCAAGGAGCATTAAAGCAAGTCTTTATGTCGCTGGCCAACAGTATTAAACAGTCTAAAGAAGTCTAGATGCCGGGAAAAAAATACGCATGTGGGCCTGATGTTTTCGGGTTACGGGCCGGATCCAGCCCGTGGGCCGTATGTTGCCGACCCCCTGCCCTAGTGGGTGGGGAGTGGATGAGAAAGTGGAATAACATTGAACTAATGTGAACGGGTGAAGGACTTGGGGGACTGGACGGCCCTTTTTCGACACTGTAAATCTAAACTAAACTAAACTAAAGACAAAAAGGGTGGTATTCACTATCCAAGCCCAAAAGACTTAAGTTGACCTCAATTTTCTAGCGCAGCAGGAGAAGATAACGGTGATTCAAAATTGTGGATTAAGATAAGTTCCTAACCAGTACACTTAGATAGATAGATAGATAGATATGCCTTTATTGTCGTTCAGACCGAAGTCTGGACGAAATTGCAGCAGTCATACATATAATACAATGAAAACAACAATAAACACATATTAACATCCACCACAGTGAGTCCACCCAGCATCTCCTCACTGTGATGGAGGCAAAAGTCTTAGGTCTGCAGTCTCTTCCCTCCTCTTCTCCCTCTGCGCTGAGGCGATACCCCCCGGGCGATGTTAAATCAGCCCATCATCTTGATATTACCAAGAGAAATATTGATGACTGTTTATAATCCTCTTGACCCAAGAACTGATTTTAAAAAAGCATTAATTGCACAGTAACAAGATCTGATATTAGTAAAAGAAACATAAGGCCCACTTTGACTGACTTAAGTCATGCCATCTACTAAATCTATGTAATCTGGTCAATTTAATCATCACATATGGATAATGTCAACAAGAGAAGACCAATATAGATATTAGGATGCATCCATTCCACAGCCTGTGTCCTCGACTTACACCTTGTCCGTCTGCAACTCATTTGGATGTTTTACCTGTATTATACGTCATAGTCAGAGTGATACAGTGTGGAAACAGGTCCTTTGGCCCAACTTGCCCACACCGGCCAACATGTCCCAGCTACACTAGTCCCACCTGCCTGCACTTGGTCCATATCCCTCCAAACTTGTCCTATCCATGTACGTGTGTGTTAGAAATCTTTTGTAAATTCTAACCTCTGTAGAAATTAGTTCTCAGACTTAAACGTGCTTCATTTGAACACTGCGTTTATACTGCTTTATTAGCTGGAAGTATTCCCCCCTAGTTTCAGGAGGTAGAGGTGTGGGGGATACTACCACTCAAAGTTGTAATTGTTGACAGCTAAACCCATTCAGAAAAGAGACTCGGGCAGTGAAACGAATTGTCCTTTAAAATATAGGTTGATGCTGTATAATCTCCCAAAAGTGAGTGTGTAAGGTCTTGAACTTAAGGTTATGACTCTCAAAGGGATACATTCAATATCATCACAGAAGCAACACCAACACAATCATCAATATCAAAATAAGAGGTGAGGGAAGAGTCCTGAGTGGTACAAAATCAATGGTTGTTCCAGATACAGACAGGGATGACTTGGATCCATGCCAGTTCCTCTAGCTACACTTTTGATTTGGAGGTAAAGACTGGAGCTGAACGAGAAATTGTTCAATTGAAGAACGTTGGCTTTGAGAAATATTTATGCACTGCACACTACAAGAAAGAACATTTGTTACAAGATCTATTATTAAATGCCTTCTGACAACTCGATTACCAACCGAACAACAGTGTGCCTGAGGCATATGAACTGAGTACTAGAAATCTGCTATAATAAATTGTCACTGTGCTTAACTTTGTTGTGTGCACTTGCTCCTTTAATAATGGATAACTAATCTATGATTAGGACAAGTGTTTTTCTATTGTTCGGAATTCCCCCAAAAATTAACTGTTGCAACTATCGTATTTCTGACCTTGTTCTGTGTGAAAATGAGTCAATTGAGTTGGTGTATTTCAAATTAATCTTTAACTTTCTCTTTATGGAAATGTGCTGTAGCTATTCTCTTCTATTGACCAGATTACATTGATTTAGTTGATGGCATGACTTGCTGTACGTTCTCCCTGTGACCACGTGGGTTTTCTCCAAGATTTTCGGTTTCCTCCCACACTACAAAGACCTACAGGTACGTAGTTTAATCAGCTTGGTGAATGTGTAAATTGTCCCTAGTGTATGTAGGATAGTGTTAATGTGTGGGGATTGCTGGTCGGCATGGACTCGGTGGGCTGAAGGGCCTGTTTCTGCTCTGTATCTCTAAACTAAACTAAACTATTGAGACAGGAAATGTCCATTCCACTAGCTGCATACAAAGAGCACAGGATGAACGGAGTCCTGAGATCTGGACCTTTACTGGAACTGCCTGCAGGAAATCCAACAAAATGACAACTTACATATGTCAAATACATTTCTGGCACCAATCTGTATAAGTTAATGTTGTGGACAGGCAATAACTAATGAAGTTTCTCTGCAGCACAAGCACAATAGAAACTTACCTGGTTGAATCTGCTTTTGAAGAGTAGTAAAAATCATTAGACATAAGGAACTGCAGATGCTGGTTTACAAAAAAATCCCACAAAGTTCTAGAGTAACTCAGCATCTCTGGAGAACATGGAAAGGTGATGTTTCAGATCGAGACACTTCTTCAGAATAATTGTTTGTTGGAGGTGGAGGGAAGGAGGGGCAGGACAAAGCCTGGCAGGTAACAGGTGGACACAGGTGCGGGGGGGTTTAACTCATGACCAATCATGGAGCATGAAAGGAAGTAGGACTGTGGCCTCCTTCTCTACTTCTACATGTTGAAAAATAAATTAAGAATTGGAAGGAGGAATTGGCCAATAAGTTTGTGTTTGACCTTTGGTATTGGTATAGGAATCGTTATTGGTAATGGTTTATTATTGTTGCATGGACTGAGATGCTGTGAAAATGCTTTCCAGGCAACCAAACCATGCATGAATACAACAGGTAGTTCAAAAAGAAAAATTGAAACAGAGTGCAGAATATAGCAATAGTGTGTGTTTAGAAAAAGTGCAGGTAAAAAACAGATCTACATCTTTGCTTTTGAGAGGTATGTTCAATTGTCTGATAACAGCAGGGAAGAAGCTGTTTTGAATCTGATGGTATGTACTTTCATGCTTCAGTGCTCGAGAGAAGTGGGAAGAAAGGAGTGACCAAACTATAAATGGTCCTTGATCATGTTGGCAGTGTGAACTGCACGGAGTGGACAGGGGCAAGGTTAGTTGGCATGATGGATCGTGTGGCATCCACAACTCTCTGTAATTCCTTATGGTGTTGGATAGAGTAGTTGCCAACCCAAGTTGTGAGGCATCTAAATAGGATGAATCTATAGAAATTGATAAGAGAGTCATTGGTGATCTCAAATGTCATCAGTATTCTGAGGAAGTAGAGGCCTTAATGTGTTATCTTCACCAGGACAATTTGTTGTTGAAATTTACACAGGAACTTGAAGATCTCAACTGTCAATACTTCAGTACCATTGCTGCAGACCAGGGCATGTACTCCACCTAAGTCCGTAACTAGCTCCTTCATTTTGCTGACATTGGGGGAGAGGTTTTTATTTCAACATCATGTTACCAAACTCTCTATCTCCTTCATGTACTCCGCCTTGTCTTCCCTTACCCCATGTCACTTTCGTGCTAGCTGCATATCCCTTGATTCCCATCAGGAAGGCTGGCACCATCCTGGGAGTGGAGTTGGATTCATTGGAGATGGTCTTGGAGGGGAGGATGTTCCTCAAACTGCAGAACATCTTGGACAGCACAGTTCATGACACATTGGTCAACCTGAGGAGTACCTTCAGCAACAGACTGGTTCCACAAAAATGCAGCATGGAACGCCACAAGGGATCCATTTCCTCAAAATTTCAGAATCAAAAATAAAAAAAACAGCTCTCACCCATAGAATGTTGGTGAACGTTCCGTCGTGTGATGTCACAAGGCCAAATGCTCACAGATGTCCAATCGGAATGGATTCATTTACATATGCCTTTGCAGCAGCCCCAGCCCCTCCCCCCCACCCCCGCAGCCTGTGTCGAAGCACGTCATCACGTGTGTGGGAATAGAGAAAGAGGAGTGGGGGTGATGGGAATGGGGAACAGATGGACTGTCCCTACCCCTCCCCCTTCCACACTCCCTCCCCACTATTTCCCCTCTCTCCCCCCACTCCTCTCCCCCTGCCTCCACACTCTTCCCCCTCTCTCCCCAACCCCATCTCCCTCCTCCATCCCTCCCCCTCCCCACACCTCTCTCCCCCTCCCTCATCCCTCTCTCCTCCCCTTCTCCAACTCCCTCTCCTCACCCCTCTCTCCCTCCTCCCCTCCTCCTCCCCTCCTCCTCCCACCCCCATCCCTCTCTCCCCCACCCCCCTTCTCCCTCCACACTCTTCCCCCTCCCCCACACTCTACCCCCTCCCTCCCCTACCCCATCTCCCTAATCCCCTCCCTCCCCCATACCTCCCCCCTCCCCCACACCTCTCTCCCCCTCCCCATCCCTCTCTCCTCCCATTCCCCTTCCCTCTCTCCCCCTGCCCCCTACCCTCTGTCCTTCATCCACCACTCCCCCTACCCCTCCCTCCCCACTCTTGCACTTCTCCCCCCCTTACCCCACCCCTCTCTCTCTCCCCCTCCCTTCCCCTTCCCTCCCCTTTTTCCCCCACCCCCT
>CM075977.1:322896649-322958848 GCA_038087875.1 Malacoraja senta | reverse complement strand
CCCCTCCCCCTATTAATGCTGTTTCTGTCCCCTGCACTAATTTTAATGGAAGATAATTGATATATAGCTACAGCGAAAAACTTTGTATTTGTATATATGCTGAAGAAACACCCACCACCATTCAGAATATAAAGCATCCTAGTGATAAAGAATGGATATTGTTTAGATTTTCATTTTCTCAATTTTCCAACAAGTGGCAAAGAACTACATTTGACATGCATTACTGAGTGCAACAAGTGAAATGTTCTGGTTTGGTGCAGAGTTTAGCATTAGTGGGGAGGGGAGAAGGGTGGGATGATGAGCGTGCTTCTTCCTGATTCACTGTGGGATCCACATTCAAGGACTGTTGAATGGCAAAACCTGCAGCATTTTTACTGTATCAGCAGCTAGTTTCAACAGTCCCTGATCTACCATTACATAAAAAGTGTGATATGAAAAAAAAAAAAAATGGCTTTGAAACATGCAGCAATTCAATGGAATCTGAAAATGAAAAATAGGTTGGGATTTGGTTTGTAGGTTGGAGGCTGAAGATATGGTCACAGCTAAATGACCTGACCATCACATCTGATGTTTAAATCTATATTTTACTTACCGATCCTGACTGGTCTCCTGCACAATTGTAGCATTCATGCTTTTACATATAAACAAGACCAAGTGCAGACCCGTTGGGCCCGGTCCCCCAACGCAATATTGCACCACTCACCCATTGCCCCCAACTGCGCAGGCGCGGCTGACGGATTACCGTTGTGACGCCAGAGATCCTCGTTGTGACGCGAGTTATGGCAACCTTCCCCCAACTGCGCAGGCAAGTGGGAGCGCGACTGCAACGTTTTTAGTTTAAAATGGCAATCTTGTAAAATATAAGATCAATGTGAACGCATCTCACTCTCCCTCTTCAGTTCTCTATTACCCTCCTCCATTATCCTCCTTTTTCCCCATCCTCCTCTGCTTCCTCCACTCACCCCTCCCTCCCCTCCTCTCTCTTCCCCCTCCCCTTCTCCATTACCTCGCTATCCCTCTTCCTGCCCCTATCCTCCTCCATTCCCCCTCATCCCCCAGCACTCCCTTCCCTCTTTTATAGCTCTTCTCTCCTTTACTGAGATGATTCATTGTTTTTAACTATGTTCCGGCAGACACTAATAACTGTTTTAGTAAGAGGTGATTAGTTATTTCCATCAGTTACAGATTGTTCCAGTTATTAATGCTGGAATTTTGATAGTCCAGTTAACAGTTTCTTGCATTCAATTATTTGTGAAAAAGATTACTAAAATTAACTCTGGATTGAATTTACAGTATATAATACACTCACACAGTATTTAATCTCTTAACCAAAATTCTGGCTGGTGTGAAATTAAGGCTATGGTGTAATTCTGAATCATACTCTCAGTGAGTATAATCAGATTATCAATTTCTCTACTTTCATCCGTGCTGTAAAATTGCATTAAATAATTAATAATTCTTGCAGTAATTAGGCATTCAAATTACTTGTAAAGCTTCTTATTGCTCTACAATACCAGCAATTATCCGCAGAAATCAGGCGTTTTGTTTTGCATAGAGGAATATTCCTTACCCCGAGTTGCAGTTGTAAAATGGTTAACTAATCCAGCAACACATAATTTAATCAGCAACTGTTAAACAAACCACAATTCATTGCAGTACCGCAGGATTGTGAACAGTCTTTAACCTATAGCCTTCTATTTATATGTGCAATTAATATGCAGAAATTAATATGAAAAAATAGATATGCACGGAAAAGAGCTGAAATTTGTTTACGATTTTCCATTGCCCATGCCTTTTCTGTGCCATTTATTTTTGATGCTTTGCATTAAAATCTTGAAAATACAAGCTGGCCTCTGCAAATCTGGCTCTTTGGCCTCACCATCTACAGAAGTATCTGAGATTACCTTGCAGCCATTGTCTTCCTGCAACACTCAGATGCTTTGTTGTACCCCCTGATTCACCCATATATTAAATATTGTAAACTTTTGTCATAGATAGATACTTGGTGTACGGATGAGGAACAATTACATCTGCCACGTCTTGAGATTGTGATAACTGGTACCACACGCTCACAAGTAATTTGCTTTGCACCAATTATGAGATCAGCCACTGAAGGTTTCACTCACAAACATCCATGTTTGTTAATTTACAATTAAGGTCAATTGAATGTGTAGGAAGAAAAGTCTGAAGAAGGGCCTCAACCCAAAACGTAACCTATTCCTTTTCTCTAGAGATTCTGCCTGACCTGCTGAGTTACTCCAGCATTTTACTGCATGTCTATCTAATGTCAATTGAATGTTGCCTTGCTGTTGGTCAGACCTTAGGATGGCAATTACCCTTCCATTTGTGAATTAGTTGGATTTTTAAATAATCTGGAATTGTGCGGTCATGTTATCTGGCACCAGCCCAAAAATTACTGATTTATTGCATCAATTTGCCTTGTAGGCATCTGAATTCACCATCTCTAAATGTGTATGAATGAACTACAGATGCTGGATTAAACCAGACACAAAATGCTGGTAAGGTCAATCGAATGTGTAGGAAGGAAAATCTGAAGAAGGGTCTCGACCCGAAACGTCACCCATTCCTTCTCTCCAGAGATGCTGATTGTCCCGCTGAGTTACTCCAGCATTTTGTGTCTATCACCATCTCTAAATGTGTATCCATGAAGACATAGAAATGGGAGCAAGAGTAGGCCTTACAGTTATTCCAGCCTGCCCTGCTATTCATTGAAATCTTCCCCCTCGGATACATTTTCCTAGACTATCCTCGCACCATTGATTCCCTTAATGTCCAGGAATCCAGTGATCTGCGTTTTGAATGAACCACAGAACCACAGAACACTGGGTGGAGAATTACAAAGATGAATGAAGAATTCTTTCCTTGTCTCTTCCATGACACCATTCCCTCATTATCCCCAGTCACAGGCCCCCCAGTCATAGACTTCTCTGCCAGGATAAACATCCTCCCTGCATCCAGGCTGTGTGAGAACTGTATGTATCAATAAGATCTCCAATCGATCTTCTAAATTCCATAGAAGTGTCCAGTCCACCACACCTCTCTTCCTACTGCAAACCCGCCATCCCTAGAACCAGTCCAATGAATCATTGTTGCACTCCCTCTGTGACAAGTATATCCTATTTTAGATAGAGAGACTAAAACCGTACACATTGCTACAGATGAAGTTTCACCCAGCCTTATACAAATGCAATTCGACATATTCAAATCTTCTCATGTTAAAGGAAAATGTATAATTTGCCCTTGTGAATTGCTTTTGTTATCTGCATATTGGCCTTCGATGACTTGTTTACAAGCACCAAGCACATTCTAACCCCTTTGAACATTTACACTACCTAATCTTCTACTGTATAATAAATGTATAGGATGGCACGGTGGCTACAGCGCCAGAGACCCGGGTTCGATCCTGACTGCGGGTGCTTGTCTGTACGGAGTTTGCACATTCTCCCCTTGACCTGCGTGGGTTTCTTACGAGATCGTCGGTTTCCTCCTACAGTCCAAAGATGTACAGGTTTGTAGTTTAATTGGCTTGGTGGAAATGTAAAATTGTCCCTAGTGTGTGTAGGGTAGTGTGAACGGTGCAGACTCGGTGGGCCAAAGAGCCTGTTTCTGCCTTATATTTCTAAACTAAATTAACTAAAAATAAACATTGTTTTTCTACTATAAAGCAACGGCAAAATTGGGAACCTCACATTTTTCTATATTCTGTTCCACTGCTATGCGGTCATTAATCATTTAGCTTGCTCATTTCTCCTTGAAGCTTCTCTGCATTGTCCTCCATCCCATCCGGTATAATGTCAGCAAACTTAGAAAAATGTAATTTGGTCCCCCTCAGCTAAACTGTAGATATAGATTTTGAATAGCTGGGATCCAAGCATTGATCCCTGTGGTACACCAGTAATTAGAGCTTGCTTACCAGTGAATGATTTGTTTATTCCAAGTCTTTCCTTTCTCTCTGACAATCATGCTTTTCAGTGTACGCCAGTATATTAGCTTCAATTCCACCAACAACCTCCTGCACAGGACCTTAGCGAATACCTTTTGCAAGTGAAGCATATCCACCGATTTCTCATTATCTATTCTATTAGTCACATCCTCAAAGGACTCATCAGCAGATTAGCCCACATTTTTTCTTCCTTCCATAAATTCATGCTGGCACTGTCCAATCCTATTATTATTTTCAATGTGTTCTGTTATCATATCTTTCACCATAGACGCCAACATTTCCTAGACCTCTGATGTTCGGCTAACATGCTGGTCATTACCTGTTTTCTCTCTAAGCGGTCCTCACCCCCCTTCCCTCCCCGCCCCCCTCCCCACCCCACTTCCTAAATAGTCAGATCAGCTTTTCTCTTCTCCAGTCCGCAGGAGTAAGCCCAGAATCTAAAGAATGTTGGATGATGATAACCAGACCTTTCTGACACCACCTGCATCAAAGCTCTGCAGTGCATATCATTGCATCCCTGGGATATATTACTCTCATCTTCTCTCATACTATTTTTTGCTCAATACATGGTTCCTTCTGTCCATATGCCATTACTACAGTATATGGACAATTATAAAAGAGAAAACTATGAATTTCAAATGCCTGAAAAATATTCCTCACCAAAATATTTATTTGTCTTCTAATTAGAGTCATAGAGTGATTCAGCGTGGAAATAGTCCCTTCAGCATAACTTGCCCACACCGACCAACATGTTCTAGCTACACCAGTCCCACCTGCCTGCATTTAGCCCATATCCCTCCAAACTTGTCCTATCCATGTACCTGTCTAACTGTTTCTTAAACATTACGATAGTCCCTGCCTCAACTGCCTCCTCAGGAAGCTCACTCCATACCCTTTGTGTGAAAAAGTTACTCCTCAGGTTCCTATTAAATCTTTTTCCCTTCACCTTAAACCTATGACTTCTGGTCCTCGATTTCCCTATTCTGGGCAAGAGACTCTGTGCGTCCACCCGATCTATTCCTCTCATGATCTATAAGATCACTCCTCATCCTCCTGCACTCCAAGGAATAGTGTCCCAGCTTACTCAATCTCTCCCTTTGGCTCTGACCCTCGAGTCCTGGCAAAATCCTCGTAAATCCTCGCTGTACCCTTTCCAGCTTGACAATATCTTTCCAATCACATGGTGCCCAGAACAGAACATAATACTCTAAATACGAATTTACAATTTTTACTGAAGCCAGTTAACCTACAAACCTGCACGTCTTTGGAGTGTGAGAGGAAACCGGAGCACCCAGGAAAAACCAACACGGTTACTGGCAGAACGTACAAACTCCGTACAGATAGCACCCGTAGTCAGAATCGAACCCAGGTCTCTGGCGCTGTAAGGCAGCAACTCTACTGCTGCACCACCATGACACCTAAGGAGTCCGACTTCAGGAAGCGGTTTTACTATATTTTAAGCATTGATAGTCCACACACAGTTAATTCATTTAGAAACAGCATACACAAAAAATATATATTAAACTCATGTACCCAGCTAAAGTCATAATCTCTGACAATTCAATAAATACAGCCTGGAAATCATCAAATGACAAATTAATACAATTATATCAAGTTTCTCCTCTCTGTTTCAGAAGAGAAGGAAATTAGAGGCACCATCTGTTTACTTTAAATGGAAATACATCTGTTGAGAGAATCAAGAATCATGTGTATTTAATTGCCATATGCACTAGGGATGGAACATTGAAATTATACTTGCCATAACTTTACAGGTACATTTACACAACACAACAAATAAATATAGAATAAACTATGTTATCAGTTATACCAGGTAACCAGACCATCATAGTACATAGTACTACCTATACAAAATTCACATTAGTTCAGTAATGAGGAAGGGTTTTGATTAAAGTTGTGCAGTGAGATTCATTATGATTTAAGATGCAGTATAGTCAATGGAAAAAAGCTGTTCTTGAAACTGAAGAAAAGGTTTTTATTCTCTTGAACTTTCTTCCCTATAGTAGCAGCAAGATGAGTGTGGACAGGGTGGGATGGATCTGATGATATTAGCTCCCTTCTTGTGGCAGTACTTCTTGTACAGTCGATCACTTCAAAGGGGGGAGGGAGGAGAAGTCAATACCTGTGACTGACTGGGCAATTTTTTTCCACCACTTTCTCTAACCTCTTTTGTTTCTGGGTGTTCAAGTTACCAAACCAGGCCATGATGCAATCAGTCAGTATGTTCTCTACTGCACACTTGTAGAGGTTCAATAGAGCATTCACCAACAAGCCAAATCTCCACAAAACATCTAAAGAAGTAGAGATAGACACAAAAAGCTGGAGTAACACAGCGAGAAGCAGCATCTCTAGAGAGAAGGAATGGGTGACATTTCAGATCGAGCCCCTTCTTCAGACTGAAAGTCACAGGAAAGGAAAAAGAGAGATATAGAAGATGATATAGAGAGATGAAGAACAACGAATGAAAGATATGTAAAAAAGTAACGATGATACAGGCCATTGTTAGCTGTTTGTTGGGTGAAAATGAGAAGCTGGTGTGACTTGGATGGGGAAGGATATAGGGCAGCATCTCCAGAGAGAAGGATTGGGTGTTGACGAAGTTGAGACATTGATGAATTTTCTTTGTGATTGTATTAATATGCTGGGCCTAGGAGAGCTGATGAGAGATGAATTTGAAGCTGTTGACTCTCTCCACCACTGTCCCACTGATGAAGACAGGTTCATGGACCCTCAACTTTCCCGTCCTGAAGTAAACACTCATCCCCTTGGTTTTGCTAAAGTTGTGAGCAAGAATGTTGCTCTGGCACAATGCACGCAGATTATCCATCTCCTTCCTGAACTCCGACTCATCATTTCCCATTATTCCTCCGACAAAGGTGGTATCATCAACAAATTTAAAGATGGTGTTGGAGCTGTGTCTGACTACACAGTCATGGACAAATAGCTGTGAAAAATCAGGGACTAGTATTATCTGCAAATTCCAAGCTTTTCACTGTAATTATTTGTTTAATTTCATTAATATTGTTCACAAAATCTCAGATCAAATTTCGGCATTCCAGAGATATAGCCGTACTAATGGTGATTCATGAATCACCCACAAGTCCTGTGCCTGACCCAGGCAGCAGATTAACATTGTGATGGCCATTCTTTTGCAAGTAATAATCCAGCATTGCCAAGTGGTGATAGAAGAGTGAGGAATGGAACATAGAGTCTCTCCACTGAGTTATTGTCTCATAAACTCAAACTTTACATAATTTAGAGTTATGCTGGAATAACTCAGCGGGACAGGCAGCATCCCTGGAAAGAAGGAATGGGTGACGTTTTGGGTCGAGACCCTTCTTCAGACTTCTCTCCAGAGATTCTGCCTATCCCGCTGAGTTACTCCAGAATTTTGTGTCTGTCTTCGGTTTCAACCAGCATCTGCAGTTCCTTCCTACATATAATTTGGAGTGGTCTATGAGGCAAGATCTGCACATGAAGAGACATTAGGTTCATATCAGGACAGGGGATTAAGGCAGTGTAGGTGCTAGCACCTTAGAGAGAAAGGTAACATGCAGGATCGAGTACAAAAGATTCAGCTTAGCCGAGACGAAGGATGACAGGCATGTAGAATGAAAAGTACACAAAAATGCTGGAGAAACTCAGCGGGTGCAGCAGCATCTATGGAGCGAAGGAAATAGGCAACGTTTCGGGACAAAACCCTCTTCAGACTGATAGGGGTGGGGAGAAGAAAGGAAAAAGGCGGAGGAGGAACCCGAGGGCTGAGGGATAGGAGGAGACAACCAGAGGGCTGAGGAAGGGGAGGAGACAGCAAGGGCTAGCACAATTGGGAGAATTCAATGTTCATGCACAATTGGGAATGAAACATTTGCTGCTTTGTTTTGTCTTCCAAACATCATTTTTCAGAAGTTTTCAGAAACCAACATTTCCTGCAGAGTTGGAAACAAATTCTATTCACATTCTTATGGACCCAACAGGGAGCAGTGGCCAATGGCTATTGCCTCAACTTCCATACAGTAAGAACAGTAGCCACCCTGCATATGAGTGCTTCAGTGAAAATTCACAACTGCCACCATCATTGTCATTGATAAGGTATAAAAGCATTCCAGTAATCTGTACTCCATTCGATTATTAGGAATGCACAAGCACCATTATAGTGGGAATGGCAGTGCCTCCAAGGAGTATGAACCTAATATCTTCTCGCAGAATAACAATTCTGATGATTTTGCTAGTGCCACTGCATTAGTGCCATGGTGACACCAGACCGTTGCAATAAGCATTACTCCTTTAGGCCCAGACAACATCATGCTCATCCTCCAACTACAGGCTGCACCTCTAAAATTCAGCAATCTTCACCATCCAGAGGACTGGAATAATATCCAGATAACCGTGATCAAAACTAACCAGGGCAGCTCTGCATTAAACTTTACTGCACCCAGTAAATTGAAATCAAAATACTAGTAACGTTACACGTGAGAATGAATTCAGATTCCAATACTCCATTTGATTCTCCAACGTCTTTTGGGAAAATAAATATGCTGTTCTAGCAGGTCTGGCCTCTCTGTTGCTCTGGGCTGAACAATGTGGCTGGCAATTAACTGCTTTCTGAAACGGTTGAGTAAATCAGTTAATTTGAACCAAACCACAGGACAAAACAGAGTAAGATGAAAGCTAATTGATTTAGACACCGGCCAAAGGCACAATCATTTCAGTTGACAAATTAAAGTCCATCATATCGGAAACATTGCCGAAATTTGAGAGCTGTCCCACAAACCAGTAAATACTTAAGTATTCACAGAATGACAAATTTCAAGCAATGTCTGAAACCATCCCTCTGTGTGCCTGGAGGGACAAGGACAGGAGGGGTAAGAGATTGCTGCAATCTGCGAGCTTCCCTCAAAGTCACATATCATCTGTAATTTGGAGACAAATCACCATTCCATCTTCATTGCAGCGTCAAAATTCTGAGGCCACACCTGACAGCGCTATGGGAGCCCCTTCACAAGAACAGCAGCAGTTCGAGAAGGTGGATTGCCACCAATATGTCAATGGGAATTATACACGAGCATCAAGTGTTTGTTTTACAAGTGATGCCCAGGTATCATAAACAAATAAAAATAAAGTGATTTTGACAGTCACTGGTAATGGGTTTCTGGCTCTCTTCTAAAATAACACTTGTGGTTGCAGCAAGTGCGGTATTTCAGTGAGGATGTGCAAACTGAATTGGAGGCCAAGCCACCAAGTTTATCAATGGGGTCAGACGGGATGATTGTTCCGTCTCTTCTCTCACTCTCTCTTCCTTCTTCCAGCTGCTTTCCTTACTCTGTGCCAACTGAACATTCCCTTAGTCTTGCCGGACTCCCGAGGAAAAGCTTCTTTATACTTTTCATTTGTTGTACTGAATCCTTCTGGTAAGTATCCTTCAACAACTGATGTATCGTTCTCTAGAGATTTTAGCTAATTTAATAGGAGCAGCTGCCAAAAGAAATCAATCAGCAACAATCATGCCAATAATATTTGGAATCATTTCAAGACCCACAGCACACAAAACAATCTGTGCTGCGGATTCAAAATTTGCAGATTTTAACCTGATTGTTTCCAAATACCTACTGAACCATCTTCAAGATTTTCTATTTGAGTTTCAATTCCTTTTAAGGTTTTGTCAAATCCTATATGGGAAATCTTCTCCAGCTATGTATCGCAACTGTGGGCTGCAGTTCTTTGCCCTGGCTCTCATTCAATTGGCTGTTTTTTTTTAATCCAGATTTATCTCTGGGGTACTTTCATTAAACACATCCATCTTTCCACCTCTCTCCTAGTTTGAAAAAACCTTCTCTTTGATTATATGTTTCTGTCAGCCTAACAGTTTTCCTTTCCGTTTTATGCTTTGTTAAGACATTTGCAATAAAACAAGGGGTGTAGCACCAAAATGTAAGGCAAAATGTTGTGATGCAGTTTAGATGAGCTTTCTACTCTTATCAAAGTTTAAATATTAATATGTTCACAAAACACCATAGAAAAGGAATTTAGATATGTTTTTTAAGCTACATTATTTTGCTCTCCTGCACCTGTAATATTTATATTTTAACCTCTGCCACTACCCAACTTGACATCATATGCTGCCTGACTCGCTGAGTTACTCCAGATTTCTGTGTCTATCTTTACATCATATAACCTGGATGATCATTTGCTTCTGCAATGTTTATACTTTCTTTCATGGAATCTGGTGCCAAGTGTAACTGGAGAGAGGAAGTGGAACTCAAAG
The DNA here is from genome assembly GCA_038087875.1 of Malacoraja senta. Classification (NCBI taxonomy): domain Eukaryota; kingdom Metazoa; phylum Chordata; class Chondrichthyes; order Rajiformes; family Rajidae; genus Malacoraja; species Malacoraja senta. The sequence continues at coordinate 322,948,601 of CM075977.1, read as the reverse complement.
CAGGCAGTAGAAGAAGCACAAGCAGCTCTGAGGCATACAGACATTGTTGGTAGGGTGCTGATTCCAATCGAAATGGGAAATAGTTCAGTTCTACAGAAGGAACAAACTGGAAGAGCTAACATTCAGAAGTTTTTTTTTAATGACAAATATCTGCAACTCAATTAAGATTTGTTTGGATTATTTTGTTCTATGGCTTTCTGCCACTCAGACCCGTTGTCACCAAAGATGACCATAACAGGATCAGACAGAGACCATCAAAAAACAAAAATCTATCAGATAGACTTCACATTGATTATAGTTTGCACTTAATTTTCTCCTTTGATTCTAACTGACATTGCAAGTGGGAATAAATAAATTAATCTAAATCCCTCTCAGCAGCATCCACATTCACTGATTGGGCCATTAATAGCAACAGTTTCCTATCAATAGAGTAAAAGTCTAGCAGTGTGATCCTGAGACTATAAGATAATCGCACAATTGAAATTACACCAGGAGGCCAAAATCGACGAGTAGTTCCCTGCTGTCCAATTTTCTGGAGAGAAAGAGAAATCAAGCACCAGAGGAAGAGGATAGGCATTCTTAATTTATTTTAGAATCCAATTCACGGTTTCCAACTTGGAACGTGTTGAGCCCGTATCAAACTTTGCGCAAAACTACTGCTTGATTGACTTCTGCAATCACAAAGTGGTTCTCCGCCGAGACTATTTGAGTCCCATAATGTCTGTGCTTGGTATGAGTTATTTTAGATGATTGTGACTAAATTGCAGTTGCAAGTGGGTCAATTCTTTTTTCTCAAATAGCTTAATCTATGACATAGGCACCTGCACCTTTTGGGAGCACAGGAATAATTAGGTTGTGTTATGCATTTTACTTAGATTTCAGAGCATCAAAAGGTTTTCAGAGTACATATTATTTCTATTTTAAATCACAACAATTTAAAGATGCAAATAGCCTAATGGTTATATTAATTCAAGTTACTGATAAATATAGCAAGGTCAGGAATTGGACACATCCACAAAACTTTGCATAAACAAACAGTTACGTTAAAATTATAAAATGAATCAAATGTATATTATTTCAGTTTGAGAGATACAAATCGATTTCCTGACCAAAACAGTATTTATACATTTTGTGTTTGCTAATGTGGGCAGTTTTCCACAGACCATGAATAGTTAGAATGGATCGGTTTGAAGCTACACGGATGCCTCATTTATTTGATTCTGAGACCTGAGGTGGTCTGCTGGGTTTTCCCAAAAATCTCATCATCAAAAGAGATTTCAATTCTCAATCATGCTTTTTGTTATGTTTATTGTGATCATTTTAGTGCTCTTGTACCGAACATTTTACTTCGTGCCCTCCATGTACCTGAATGCATTCCAAAACTTGGTTCCTCGTTTCTCCTGTACATCAGTATCCCAGTGACCTCTGCTGATGTATGAAGAAGCTGAACCAAACTTTAAAGTTCTATCCTTGCATTACCTTTGGGGCCTTACCTTTCCTTGATTCTGTAACTCCCCGCAAAGCTGGATCTATTTGAATTCTTGCTGATCTTCTGTTTTCTGGTCACTTGTGTCTCACATTTGTGTCTGTGCTTTCAGTTGCCTAAGCTCTAAACACTGCAATTTCCTCCCTAAACCTCTACACGAATTCACTGCTCTTCCCTATGTTATAACAATCTTTTAAACGTATCTTTGATCAAGCTAACCTTTCCTATTACCTCCTTACATAGATTGGGGCTGGTCATTTATACAAGGTGAGTAGAAATTTATTCTCAGAGAGAAGTGACTGTTTAGAATTCTCTACTGCAGAGTGCTGTGTAGGCAAGATATTTAAAGTGGAGGCAAATACATTTTTGAAAAATCAGAATGTGAGGCTTATGTGGAATCTAGCACAGGGAGGGAGTTGAGATATGGAGTGGGTTTGTAGGGCCAAATTGCCTTCTCCTGCTTCTATTTTCTTGTATGTCGTTGTGTGGTTATTCAATTCTCTGTATTGTTGAATGAGACCATTGGGTCCTAGCATTTTCCAAAAAACTTCCAGAAAGTACCAAAGCAATTATTTTTATGTGAGTTAGGACAGGAACTTACAGTAATTTGAATTGCCCCTGATCCATGAGGGCGATTTCATGAAAAATATGATGGGAACTCTTTATTTTATTTTTATTGTTAATGTGTTCAGTTCTGGGCACCATGCTATAGGAACGATGTTGTCATGCTGGAAAGGGTACAGAGAAAATTTACGAGGATGTTGCCAGGACTTGAGGGTTTGAGCTATAGGGGGAAGTTGAGTAGGCTGGGACTCTTTTCCTTGGAGAGCAGGAGAATGAGAGGTAATCTTATAGAGGTGTATAAAATCATGAGAGGATATATATGTGGTCGCTTGCCCAGAGTAGGGGAATCGAGGACCAGAGGACATAGGTTTAAGATGAAGCGGAAGAAATTTAATAGGAATCTGAGGAGTAACCTTTTCACATAAAGGGTGGTGGGTGTATGGATTGAGCTGCCAGAGGAGGTAATTGAGGCAGAGACTATTGCAACGTTTAAGAAATAGTTAGACAGGTTCATGGATAGGACAGGTTTGGAGGGATATGGGCCAAATGCAGGCAGATGGGAATAGTGTAGCTGGGACATGTTGGCAGGAGTGGGCAAGTTGGGCCAAAGGGCCTGTTTCCACAGTGTATGATGTTATGACTAACACTCTTCATAAAAATAACCTGATCTCTATTGCATATCAGTAAACTAGAAACAGACCTGACCAAATATCTCAGATTCTTCATATCATTTTTTCTCTCCCCCAAAGTATTTGAAAAAGTTATTAGATGGGCTAATGGGCCAATATACTTTGTTAAGTTGTCAAAACTTTATCTATGAACTTGATTATAAACTTGATATCTCACAAGTGGAAATAGATCACAGTAAGTGCAAGAACCTTCACAGGTTTCCCCAAGTATTCAAAGACAATAGACAATAGACAATAGGTACAGGAGTAGGCCATTCGGCCCTTCGAGCCAGCACCACCATTCAATGTGATCATGGCTGATCATCCACAATCAGTACCTCGTTCCTGCCTTCTCCCCATATCCCTTGACTCCGCTATCTTTAAGAGCTCTATCTAACTCTCTCTTGAAAGCATCCAGAGAATTGGCCTCCACTGCCTTCTGAGGCAGAGAATTCCTCAAAGAGTATTGGAGTTGCCTTATTGTCCAAATATCAAATTACATCGATTTCAGCAGCAAACTGCAAGGCAGAATTTGAAACCACTGAGGTCCATGCAGATCCGTACCAGACATCACACTGACCTTGTGATCCATGTAGAAAAGATATCAAGGACATCTTGGATGCGGTCCAAGGAGCACTCTAGTAGATGATTGTCAATTGGAAGAGCAGTTTTACCTGGTGACAAAATAAGCAGATTACTGTTGATCTCATTACTGAAAGTAACATATTAGCAACACATTAATTAGCCAACAACGGTCTCGACCCGAAACGTCACCTATGCCTTCTCTCCAGAGATGCTGCCTGTCCCGCTGAGTTACTCCAACATTTTGTGTTTATCATTTATTTCCTTGCCTGATATGTTTAAATAAAGGGGAGAAAATCATCTAAATTCTTAAGTATTGTTAACTCTGCCTGGTGGCTGAATCCTACTATTATAACAATATAAATTGTTTAGTAATTGAAAAAAATAATTAGAACAATTTTGATTAGCAGCCACCATATTCAATTGATTTGTTTGTCTTTCGCATTATTGCGTTATATATATCTGCATTGATCACTTCCCCATGGTTTCAATGTCCTATATATTAATGGGACAACACCATTCAAATATTAGAGGCTGATAGCAGACTAGCCAAACAGGCAATTCCAATATCTCTGTAAAAAAGGTAATTAATAGACAATAGACAATAGGTGCAGGAGTAGGCCATTCAGCCCTTCGAGCCAGCACCGCCATTCAATGTGATCATGACTGATCATCCACAATCAGTACCTCGTTCCTGCCTTCTCCCCATATCCCCTGACTCCACTATCTTTAAGACCCCTATCAAGCTCTCTTTTGAAAGTATCCAGAGAACCAGCCTCCACTGCCCTCTGAGGCATTGAATTCCACAGACTCACAACTCTCGGTGTGAAAAAGTGTTTCCTCATCTCCGTTCTAAATGCCTTACCCCTTATTCTTAAAACTGTGGCCCCTGGTTCTGGACTCCCCCAACATCAGGAACATTTTTCCTGCCTCTAGCATGTCCAAACCCTTAATAATCTTATGTTTCAATAAGATCCCCTCTCAACCTTCTAAATTCCAGAGTATACCAGCCCTACAGTCTTTGTATTTAGGGTTAGGCCAACAAACCTGTCCTATACGCAGAATACCCATCCTATAATGCAGCAGAATTTTCTTAAATATAATTTTTCATTATAATTTCTTGCTAATATTGCATTTCAGTTTAGTTTATTGTCATGTGAAAAGCTTTTGTTGCATGCTATCCAGTCAGCAGAAAGATAATACATTAATTCAATCAAGCCATTAACAGTGTATAGATATATAAGGGAATAACGTTTAGTGCAAGGTAAAGCCAGAAAAGTCTGATCAAGGATAGTCCGAGGGTCACCATAGAGGTAGATAGTCGTTCAGCACAGCTCTCTGGTTGTGGTAGGATGATTCAGTTGCCTGATAACAGCTGGGAAGAAACTGTTCCTGAATCTGGAGGTATGTGTTTTCACTTCGTATCCTTTGCCTGATGCGAGAGGGGGGAAGAGGGAGTGGCCAGGCTGCGACCCGTCCTTGATTGTGCTACTGGCCTTGCCCTAGCCTCCAGTTGAAAAAAAAGCCTTCCACCATCACACTCTGCATCCTTCCTATAAGCCAATTCTCTATCCAGTGAGCTCTGTCTGGATCCCATGTGATTTAACCTTCCAGAGCAACCTACCATGCAGAACCTTATCAAATGCCTTGCTGAAATGTAGGTCAATGACTAGCTAAAACCAGGGGATCATATCGAATCTGAAATGTAAGTTCTAATGTACAAACTCTTGCTGAGGAATTACATGTATTAGTTTTATTGGCATGTTGATGTCCATGTGAATGACCAATTCGTCCACGGGTGAGTATATCTTCACTAAAGCCTTTGCATCACCTTACTTGTTCTTTGGAGCGAATCCTTGTAGCTTCTGATGCTGACTAACCACCGTGCCTTCTCAATCATGAGGATATGATGGTGATTTTGAGCTCCTCCCCAGAATTTTTGCTGTACTGTGGCATCTGATTATACAACACCCTGTTCTGCAAAGAGGAATGAAGAGCGTTAGTGAACGTTATGTAATGTTTGAGTAATGTGCCTGCCACGGTCCATTCAAGCCATGGAATTTGTTGTGATGTTTGCAAACTTGTTTTGTTTAAGGGTATGAAATTAACTTTAATGTTAGAAATAACCTAAACGGTAATGACTGTGGAGAGGTGAATAATGGAGGTACCTTGAGCGACAAGTTGAGCAGTAAATGGGGAAGTGGCTTTTGAACATACATAAATTGACTCTGACAATGTGTGTGAGATAATTAAATTTGCAATAGTGCATCCAGGTCCATGGAGCTGGATGCACACAAAGTGCAGGAGTAACTCAGCGGGTCAGGCAGCATCTCTAGAGAAAAAAGGATCATTTTCCACCAGAGATGCTGCCGCCTGACCCGTTCAGTAAATCCAGCACTTTCGTATAACATCCGTGGATAACAAGGGAAATCAGAGATAGTATCAAAGCAAAAGATGATGCGTACAAATTAGCCAGAAAAAGCAGCATACCAGAGGACTGGGAGAAATTCAGAGACCAGCAGAGGAAGACAAAGGGCTTAGTTAGGAAAGGGAAAATAGATTATGAAAGAAAACTGGCAGGGAACATAAAAACTGACTGCAAACGTTTTTATAGATATGTGAAGAGAAAGAGATTAGTTAAAACAAATGTAGGTCCCTTGCAGTCAGAAACAGGTGAATTAATCATGGGGAACAAGGATATGGTGGACCAATTGAATAACTACTTTGGTTCCGTCTTCACTAAGGAAGACATAAATAATCTGCCGGAAATAGCAGGGGGCCGCGGGTCAAAGGAGATGGAGGAACTGAGTGAAATCCAGGTTAGTCGGGAAGTGGTGTTGGGTAAATTGAATGGATTAAAGGCCGATAAATCACCAGGGCCAGATAGGCTGCATCCCAGAGTACTTAAGGAAGTAGCTCCAGAAATAGTGGATGCATTAGTGATAATTTTTCAAAACTCTTTAGATTCTGGAGTAGTTCCTGAGGATTGGAGGGTAGCAAACGTAACCCCACTTTTTAAGAAGGGAGGGAGAGAGAAAACGGGGAATTACAGACCAGTTAGTCTAACATCGGTAGTGGGGAAACTGCTAGAGTCAGTTATTAAAGATGGGATAGCAGCACATTTGGATAGTGGTGAAATCATTGGGCAAAGTCAGCATGGATTTACTAAAGGTAAATCGTGTCTGACGAATCTTATAGAATTTTTCGAGGATGTAACTAGTAGAGTGGATAGGGGAGAACCAGTGGATGTGTTGTATCTGGACTTTCAGAAGGCTTTCGACAAGGTACCACATAAGAGATTAGTATACAAACTTAAAGCACACGGTATTGGGGGTTCAGTATTGATGTGGATAGAGAACTGGCTGGCAAACAGGAAGCAAAGAGTAGGAGTAAACGGGTCCTTTTCACAATGGCAGGCAGTGACTAGTGGGGTACCGCAAGGCTCAGTGCTGGGACCCCAGCTATTTACAATTTATATTAATGATCTGGACGAGGGAATTGAAAGCAACATCTCCAAGTTTGCGGATGACACTAAGCTGGGGTGCAGTGTTAGCTGTGAGGAGGATGCTAGGAGACTGCAAGGTGACTTGGATAGGCTGGGTGAGTGGGCAAATGTTTGGCAGATGCAGTATAATGTGGATAAATGTGAGGTTATCCACTTTGGTGGCAAAAACGGGAAGGCAGACTATTATCTAAATGGTGGCCGATTAGGAAATGGGGAGATGCAGCGAGACCTGGGTGTCATGGTACACCAGTCATTGAAAGTAGGCATGTAGGTGCAGCAGGCAGTAAAGAAAGCGAATGGTATGTTGGCCTTCATAGCAAGAGGATTTGAGTATAGGAGCAGGGAGGTTCTACTGCAGTTGTACAGGGTCTTGGTGAGACCACACCTGGAGTATTGCGTACAGTTTTGGTCTCCAAATCTGAGGAAGGACATTATAGCCATAGAGGGAGTGCAGAGAAGGTTCACCAGACTGATTCCTGGGATGTCAGGACTTTCATATGAAGAAAGACTGGATAGACTTGGCTTATACTCGCTAGAATTTAGGAGATTGAGAGGGGATCTTATAGAAACGTACAAAATTCTTATGGGGTTGGACAGGCTAGATGCAGGAAGATTGTTCCCGATGTTGGGGAAGTCCAGGACAAGGGGTCACAGCTTAAGGATAAGGGGGAAATCCTTTAAGACCGAGATGAGGAAAAACTTTTTCACACAGAGAGTGGTGAATCTCTGGAACTCTCTGCCACAGAGGGTAGTTGAGGCCAGTTCATTGACTATATTTAAGAGGGAGTTAGATGTGGCCCTTGTGGCTAAAGGGATCAGGGGGTATGGAGAGAAGGCAGGTACGGGATACTGAGTGGGATGATCAGCCGTGATCATATTGAATGGTGGTGCACCTATTTTCTATGTATCTATGTAAACCAGCATCTGCAGTTCTTTGTTTCTATGCCATGGAGCTGGATTCCTGCCAATGATTACAATGGCTATCTACTACAAATGTCTTCAAAGAGTTTGTCAGAGATAAGATAGAGCTTTCAATCTGTTTAGGATAAAGCATTTATCTGCTCACCTCTCCCTGCAGTATATTCCAACCCCATTTGGAATATCTTGGATTCCATACTCTTCCCATTTTGTGGTATTTTGCAATATTTCCTCAGTTTGAAAGAAATTTAGAACACCTAGCAAAGTGCTCAATAAGAGATTCAGATTGCCTCTAAGAGCTGCACACAGGCTGGCATGAAGGAGTGCTGTATGCTATACTGACTCCTCATTAAGGCATGCAGCCACATGCTGCAATCTTGCAAATCATCAGTCAGCATTGTGCTTATATCAGAAGCAACAAAAGTGGTTTAATCTGGCATTGCATCCCCTAGCCTATTTCTAACCTGGCCCTCTTAGTACCTGTTTTTGTTTCTTTATTTTAACTCATTAATGGTACCACACGATTTTATGGAGATATCTTAGTAATGATACATATCACTGCATCATGACTGTGAGTGTTGACCAAATAAAACTTTGTGAAAGGCAAAATAATTGTACCTTTAACTATCAAGAGGTTTCTAATTTCTTTTACAGATTTATACACTAGTTACTCTGGGTTTAAGACATAGAAAATAAGATTTAAATACTAATTTTGTAGAATTTGTTGATCGGTGATCATCAGTTTTAACCTTTCAGGCATTCCATCACATGGAACTTATGCAAATACTTCCACTGAAAAGTATTCTTTATTCCTGGAAATACAAAGCGCTGAGTGTGTATTTTTCCCCAAAATAGATTTAAATAAATACTTGTATAAGCACCACAACTTTTTCAATGGGTATCAATACCCAAGATTGGTAGCAGAATCAGCCGTTTGAGAGGAACATTAATAATGGCATAGAATCTCTGGCAGGTTTATTATAACATTTAGTCCTTTGAGTCCATGCCAACACAAGGAAAGAGCAAGCCATGCCACTTCCCGCTCTCTCCATGAGCCTACATTTTTTTCTTCCTTTTTTCAGCTTATCCAGTTCTCTTTATACACGAAGGTTGAATCTGTCCCACTACTTATCTATCCGTATGGTGTCATAGAGTCATCCAGCTTGGAAACAGGCCCTTCAGCCAACTTGCCCACGCCAACCAACATGCCCCATCTACACTAGACCCACCTGCCCACGTTTGGCTCATATCCCAATAAACCTATCCTATCCATCTAAATATTTCTTAAATGTTGCCAGAGTACCTCAACTACTTCCCCTGGCTGCTCATTCCATCACCCTTTGTGTCAAAAAGTTGCCCCTCACGTTCTTTCCCCCACCTCACCTTGACCCTATGTCCTTTGGTTCTTGATTCCCCTACTCTGGGCAAAAGACTGTGCATTTATATCCTCACTTACTGCATTTCCCATCGTGCCCACCATTCCAACTCCTAAACACATTATATACAATTATTTTCCTTGTGTCACCTATTTCCGCCACTCATCTTTATTCCATGTTTTCTGGTTATGCAGTAGAAAATGTTTCACTCCACCCTCTACATCCAGATTCTTTGTGATTTTAAACACCTTTTTTCTACTATAAGGTGAACAGCACCAATCCATCCAGGTAATTAAAATCCCTTCTCCTTGGAACCTTTCTAGTAAATCTATATTGTACATCCTCTTCCTGTCTTTCCTGTCATTCCTGTCTTCCTAAAAAATATGGTTCCTAAAACTGTACATAACATTTCCAGGAATGATAACATCCTTCCTCCTGTAGTGTAAACCTCTATGCATGAACAACTTTGAAATGAAAGGATAAATCATGCAGGATTCCTACTGGATCAAGTGGCTGTTGTTCAAAATGAGATTCAGGAATACATTGAGTGGGAGTTGTGATAGGGTCATCTGTAATTCTCTCTGGGATCAATCAGCTGATTGACAATACAGCTTAATTTACGACCGTGCATTTGATTTTACCTTCTGAGTGGAAGACAATATGGCACAAATGCCTGCCTTAACCAGATAGGAGCTTAACTAAACATTGCCTGGCTTGGGCTTTGTGTCCCTGCAATAATGGAACCTATCTAACAAGGTGTTAAACTAAGGCTTCATCTGCTCTCAGCTGAAAGATTTTACGGTACTGTTTTGAAGAAGAACATGGGCTTAGTTTCATGTCACGATCAGTTTTAAATTCCCAATCAACATCATGGTTTCCAGATTTCTATTTGTAGGAAACCTGTTACAATAAATTTGCAGCCACTTTTCTTATATTACAACAATGATTAAACTTCAAAACTACCCGTTGACTGCGATGTTTAGGATTGATTTGGAAAGACCTTCTTTTGAAAGAGGATGAAAATTCTTTTGCGTTTTGTCACATGGGAGTTTTTTTTTTTAATGAGAAACTAATTTTCAGGAGAGCCATGAAATTGTTCTTAAAGGTGCAGCAAGATAAATTGTGTTATCTAAACCCGTATCTTGCCTTTTCACCACTTTAGTCGATTTATGTTAGTCCTTCGGTTTTGTTGTAATATTTTACACTAGATGTGAGTGACTATCAAACTGTAGCTACTTTATTAGCAATAACTTGTCAGACAAGGAGAACAGTCAAGCAAGAGACTGTACTCATGATTCCAAGCATGCAGTATTTTTATATCATTTTTGATAGCATAATAGCAAGGTTGTTTACACTTGTTTACAGGGTTAACTATTGTAATCCAGCATTCAATGACTTTCCACTGAGAAACAGGCTTATTTATCTATGTGGGAATATTAGGGAGTCTTGGTGTAGCCTTGAGTTCATAAGCTTTTCTTTGTATTAAGCAAACTTGTTTTCTTGATTCTATGGGCCATCTGCACCAGGAATGTTTAGCCTAGCTCTGAATGGTATATTCACTGGAGTAACGTTCGATTCCCACAGAGTGAAGTGCTGCCCACATTGAAAGACAAAATGAAAGAAATGGAAGAATTGTTCCCACAATTGCCCCTTTTGTCCTAACAGGACAATAAGGAAAAAATGTTAGTCAGTATTATCAGTAGCATCATACAGGAAGATATTCATGAGTTGCATTATAGCGTGATCAGCATCATATTGAAGAATGATGTGTTGTGGCTCAGCACTGAGACGGGATAAGCAGAGAGCTCAAATGAGGCAAAGTGATGGCTGGAACAGTACACATATGGTGACAACAGCAGCTAAAATAATAAGAGCACATTTTAAAATTGTCTTAAAGAGCCATCCAGCCCAGTTTCCTAGGTCAGGGAGCCACCCCCACCAGTCAAATGATTCAATTTCTGATATCCAAGGTGTGGATATCGTCTTGAATAATACTTACATCAGTTTCAATTTGTTTGTCTTGGTTAGAGAAGAAAATGGCCAGAGGCCATGCTGCAAGATGCACTGACAGATGTCGACTGGAATATGTTCCAAGAGGTTCCAGTGACGTCAGTGAGTTTGTGGAAGCAGTCACGGACTTCATCGCAACAATAGCCGACAACATCGTCCCCACGGTAAGGGTTAGCACCTTTCCAAATCAAAAACCCTGGGTGGACAGGTCCGTTCGTGTTGCCTTGAATGCTCGCACCGCTGCCTTCAACTCGGGCCTGGCATCTGGAAATATGGACGTTTACAAGGTGGAGTCCTACCAACTGCGAAGGGCGGTGAAGGACGCAAAAAGGAGGTACAGAGACAATATGGAGTTACAGATGGAGCAGCAGGACACCAGACGCCTGTGGTAGGGGCTATGGTCTGTAAACAATTACCGGAGCACCCCCCCCCCCAACCGGAAGCGCCTGCACCTCCCTAGCTGATGACCTGAACTCCTTCTATGCTCGTTTCGAGACGGGAAGCATCACCCCAGGTCAGCCGACTAACGACAACACCGCCAGCGTGCTGTCTATCGAAGCTGAAGGGAGGTCCTTCGCTGGGGATTTGCACACATTCTCGTTGTCCGAGTACGATGTGAGGAGGGCTCGGACACGGGTGAACACGAGGAAAGCTGTAGGCCCAGATGGCATCTCGGGGCGAGTACTTAAGTCTTGTACATCCGTGGTCCCTGCCTGCTTCAAAAGATCCGTCATTGTACCTGTACCTAAAAATGCCTCCCCAGCTTGTCTGAAGGACTACCATCCGGTGGCCCTCACCTCGGTAGTCATGAAATGCTTTGAGAGGCTGGTCAAGAAACACATCTGCGCCTTCCTCCCTCGCAACATGGACCCGCTACAATTCGCATACCGTCCGAACAGATCCACGGACGATGCGGTCTCCCAGGTTCTGCACACCGCTCTCTCTCATCTTAACAGCCAGAAGGGGGGCTATGTGAGGATGCTGTTCATAGACTTCAGTTCAGCCTTCAACACCATAGTCCCCACCAGACTTGCCGAGAAGCTGCTGGAATTGTGGCTCAACACCCCCACTGTATGCCTGGGTCCTGGATTTTCTCATCGCCAGGCCCCAGGTAGTCAAGATGGGAAGAAATACATTGAAGTCCCTCACCCTGAGCACAGGATCCCCCCAGGGTTGTGTCCTCAGCCCCCTACTGTACTCCCTGTACACACATGACTGTGTGGCTAGGTTCAGCTCCAGCTCAATAATCAAGTTTGCTGATGACACTGTGGTGGTGGGCCTGATCTCCGACAACGATGAGAAGGCCTACCGGAAGGAGGTGGCTGATCTGGCACTCTGGTGTAAGGACAACAGCCTCCTCTTGAATATAAAAAAAAACAAGGAGCTGATCGTGGACTTTAGGAAGGCACATCATCCGAGGACGTACACACCATTGAGGATAAATGGGGATACTGTGGATAGGGTGAGCTGCTTTAAATACCTGGTTGTCCACATCTCAGAAGATCTGACATGGACATCACATGCTACAGCACTCGTGAGTAAGGCAAGGCAGCACCTTTACCACCTCAGGCAATTGAGGAAATTCAGAGTGTCTCTGAGGATCCTCCAGTGCTTTTACTCAGCGGCTGTGGAAAGCATCTTGTCCGGAAACATCACAATTTGGTTTGGGAATTGCTCTGCCCAGGACAAGAAGGCTCTGCAGAGAGTAGTGCGTTCGGCCGAATGCACAATGGGAACTACACTCGCCCCCCTGCAGGAACTATACATCAGGAGGTGCAACTCCAGAGCCAACAAGATCATGGGAGACCCCTTCCACCCCAGCAACGGACTGTTCCAGCTGCTACGGTCAGGCAAACGCCTCCGTTGCCATGCTGTGAGAACGGAGAGGATAAGAAGGAGTTTCTTCCCAGAGGCCATTAGGACTGTAAACTCCTCTCACCAGGGACTAACTTTACTGTACCATTTTACTGTTGTGTGGTGTCTTTTTAAAATTGCTGTTTTTTTCTTTTTTTCCTCCCACAAACATGTAATATGTGAATATGTGATTCTGTTCCATTCTGTTTTGTAGGTTTTTTTTTTTTGCACAATCCGCAAGCATTGCCACTTTTCATTTCACTGCACATCTCGTATGTGTATGTGACGAATAGACTTGACTTGAAAAAGCAGGATTCGTTGAGGGTTGCACACACACTCCCCAGGACCTCTAGGAGAAAGTCCAGAGTCAACCAACATCGAATAACCATCTTGGACAGAGACTGGACTTCGGAGTGAAGGGCCAACATTGCATCTACCATCCTGTTCTCTATTTGTTCCATGGTGGCTGAATTGTTGCTGATAGCTCATTTACTCCCAGGCCAGGTATCAGAGTGCGGAGGAATCTGTGGAACCCTGTATTGCAGACAACAAGTGGGTTTTCAACCTCTAACCTTCCCTGACGATGGCTGAACATGATTCCTGATCAAATGAGTCTGGAGGATTTTAACTCCCCAAGCATTAGGTGCTACGTACAGGTCCCAATCCAATTTGTAGGTAGGGATTTATAAGCATTGTCACCTCATATCCAGAATACCCCATGTTGAACAACCGTAGGGTATCATTCTGTTCGATTGCAGCAAATTAAATTCCAAAGAACAACCTGTGGGTGTGTATGTATGTATGTATGTATGTATGTGTGCCGTGGAATACTGCATGTACACCCCAATCGGAGTGGACTAACTGCCACCCACCAATACAAAGTGTCGCCATAAGTGATGTTACAAGATCTCTGGCAGTAGCAAGTGGAATTAACACCAAGATGTTTAAAATCATTATTGATGGTAGTGTTTATGCAAGTTTCTGGAGTCCCACGCTAGCATTCCCATGAACTCTGATGGTTTTCAGGGAAAGGGGCTGGTAAACCGAGAGCTGGAATGTTTAGCGTCATGGTCTTTCAGATACTGAGCACGTAATTCCTGGGTTGGTACACATGGCAGCTTTCACTGGTTGGTTCTTCTGTGCTTCGGTCACCTGTGAATGGAAACTTTGGAGAGATTTTGTTTGTGTAATGCAATGATTCAGCATGTTCTCATCCCTGCTATGAATGCTTTGTTGGCAGTGGAGCACTTCCAGGTAATTTAATTGGCCTCCCCATTACTATCTCGTATGGAGTTAACCCTGTACGAGGGCTAGATCTCATTATCATTAGGGCGATTGGCAAGGCTTCAGGCCACTTTAAACGTGTCTCATTACATAATTTAGCCAATTTAATATTGAGCATCCATTTTGTCTTTCAACTGCCCTGATAATTGTGGATGATATGGGCAGGATAAATGTTGTTGCACTGAGGTCCCTTCATTTGTTCCTTTACAAATAAACCAGTAAAGTGGGGTCCATTGTCATTGGAATGCCAAATCTAGCGACTACTTCTTTCAGTAGCACCTTAGCAACTGTTGTGGCATCACTGCTGCGAGAGGGAAAGGCTTCTACCCATCTGGAAAACAAGTCTACAATTACCAACACATACTTCTTACTCATACAATCACGCATTTGTGTAAATCTATTTGCATATAAACAAAAGGTCCCCATGGGTGGGGTTGCGAAGCAGGCTGAACATTGGGAGTTTTTCCCATGTTATACTTTTGGCGTGTCATACACTTAGCAATAACTCCATCAGTAAAAGCAGCAAAACTAATACTATACATCCCCCCTTTGGCAGCATGTGTAAAGTGATGACACACATGTGCCAACCAGGGTAGGAGGTGCTTAGGGGCAACTGTATGGCTGTCACAGGAGACCCAAAGATCACTAGATAATTGAAAACATTTTGCATCTATCCACAATTGGCACACAGAAACATCGGCAGCAACTTGTATCTCTATTATTTCATTAATAGAGGAAGCTCGGTATTCACAATTTTGCAGGCACTGGGGTATTACCGTTTTAATTCTGATGGTGGGTGGCTGTTGCTTGAAGTGCTGCATTAGCTCGGGCATTGCTGAAGGAGATGCCATCCATAGTGTGTGCGGAGCATTTCACTACTGCAATAGCTGCTGGCAGCTGAATAGCTTTCAAAACTTTACGGATCATTATCTTGTGTCTTATAGGGGTACTGAAAGAGGTTAAAAATCCATGGGCTTCCCATAATTTGCCAAAATCATGACCAAGCCCAAAGGCATAGTTGGTATCTGTATAAATGTTAACAGTAGTAGATCAGTTTAAAATACATGCATGGGTGAGGGCAAAAAGTTCAGCAAGTGGAGCTGAGCAGTTGGAAGGTAATGCTGCTGATTTGACTGCAGAGCTGGAGGTTGCTATCACGTAGCCTGTTTGAAGGGAGCCAATAGGTGCTTTGGTGGAGGATACATCAACAAAAAAATCATATTCCACATTGCACAGAATTAATTTTAAGCAGTTCATTGTCACCCAGGTAGAAAGTTGCAGTTTTGGCATAAATGTCATTTTGTACCGTAAAGAAATAACATTGAGAGATCATTAACAATTGTCTTATAATTTCGCAAAGGAGACCAACGAGGCAAAGATAAATCAGAATGTCCATCCATTGGAAAAAAAGAAATAACATTGAGTTTGATTTTTGGCAAATTAGGGTAGTCTGGTCATACTAAGGAGTGTGTCACTCCAGTGTCAATGAGGAATTCGTAACTGAGGTCATTAATTATAGAGCCCATAACCGTAGAGCGGTTATGGGCTCTATGAGAACTTGGGTCTGGGATAGCAATTGTGATGATGTCTCGGGGTGACATAGTCATTTAATATACAGGCCTTGGTGCTGACTAGGTCCGAAAGGGTTACTCACAGTAAAGGGGGCGATCTGGCTTATGTCGTGAGTGTAAACATTCGGATGGTGTCCCTGGTTAGTGTATGAAATGTTACGATACAGACAGTTTTTAACCCAGTGTCCATATTGCACAGAATGAAAAGCAAGTTATTCTTACTTGCCCCACCCTCCCAGTGACCTGGCTCTTCCTCTTCCAAACATTCTTTCCTTCGGGACTTTGGGACACACAAGCTAAGATGTCTCTACTTGGATACTTCCTGGTTTCTCATTAACTCTCTGCTGCCGTTGTTCAGTCTGGCGCTGACAATGTTGTAAAATAGACAGAATATCGTGCATATATTTCCTTTCCCATCCAACACAGGTTACACAGAACATTTGTTTTAGACAAGGTTGTAACCCATGTACAATAGTACTGACTAAAGCAGATTCTCCTGTTTCTGGTTCTAATCCCGAATATTTTACAAAGGCACGATAGACACGAACAATATAATCCCCAACATTCTCGTCTTGCTTCTGAACAATATGATAAATCTTTCCCCAGTCTATTACAACTGGATAATATTCACGTAACACAGTTTTTAAAAGAGTAAAAAAATCTGCAGTATATTCCCAAATTAAATTTTGTTTGAATAGTTTTCCATTTAGTTGAATCAAGCATTGCATGAAGAGCCACATCAACATCACTTTTAGTTGGTTTATATCAATTGTCCAATATATCTAATTGATGAATGAATTCTTCATTATCATCCTTGGGTTTAGGCATGCCTTGAATTAGGTCTTTCAGCTCAAGGGGTGTGCGGGGTCTGAGACTGTAACAGGATTTCCTTGGGGACCTAGAAAGGCTCGCATGGGTGCTTGTATATCAGGTGAAGCTAAGGCTTCACTACTACTCTCTCATTGATTAATCTTTTACTACATGTAGTCGGTCCCCATGAGGAGGTGGAGGAATCTGGTACTGCATAGGTCAGGCTGCAGCTTGGTATGTGCTCTCTATAGGGGGTAGTAGCTGGGTACCTCATGTTCTAGTGGGGGAGCAGATGGAGGAGTACCTTCAGGTGGTGGTGGGTATATGGGAGTCCAATCATCACAGTCACTGTCATCATCCTCCTCCTCATCACATCTTTTATTTTTTATTTTAATTTTAGAAATCGTCACCTATTCTGTTGATGGAGGAGAATAAGGTGGTGGAATGTGACCATGGCCAGGAGTTTGTGATTTTTCTCGAGGTTCTGATTTTCACGATTTCTGTAGCTGTTAACCTGGGGCCCCTTTATTTTACATAGCTTACACAATGTATTCTTTCACATTTCTGCTTCCCATTTTCTCTACTCTTATGTTTAGACTCTTCTCTTTTATTATCTTGGTGCACTGTCCATTTCTCTATATCTGTTGCACTCTCTGTTCCATAGTTACTCTTAGACTCTGAATCTGTTGCACTCTCTGTTCCATAATTACTCTTAGACTCTGAATCACACATATTTTATTATCTTAAAATTCTTACTCAAGGTTTTGAATCTGAACAACAAATCCTGGTAGGACACAAATCCACTCAGGCAGGCACAATGCAGAACAAATCCTGGAGGTGATCAAATTCACGCAGGTAGGCACTTAACATGCACAATGCAAAACAACAAACCCCGGTGGTGATCAAATCCACGCAGGCAGGTACGTAATTTACACAATGCAAATTAACAAATCCTGATGGGATACAAATCCCCACAGGCAGGTACGTAATTTATACAATGCACTCTTCAAATGGGACGAACCCACGCCTCCAGGTCTTGAACCTGGACAACAAATCCACACAGGCCACAATCTATTTTATACAATGTCACTCACGTTTATTCCAGTTTCAGCAGCGCTCTTCTCTCACCTGGATTTAAGCAGGTACTAGTGGCAGAAAAGACTCAATGTAAGGAAAACCCTTACCTGTTTTATATGCTGGCTGAGTTGTCTGTCACTAGAGTTCTGTTCTCAATAATCCAAGTCAGTTGAAAAGATTACCGATCTCGGCGGAACCTCCAAAACTGTTGGAATAATATACACTAGACGTGAGTGACTACCAAACTAGCTACTTTATTAGCAATAACTCGTCAGAAAAGGAGAACAGTCAAGCAAGAGACTGTCCTCACAATTCCAAGCATGCAGTATTTTTATATCATTTTTGATAGCATAATAGCAAGGTTAGTCATGTACACTTGTTTACAGAGTTAACTATTGTAATCCAGCATTCAGTAACTTTCCACTGAGAAATTGGCTTCTTTATCTATGTAAGAAGATTAGTCTCAGTGTAGCCTTGAGTTCATAAGCTCTTCTTTATATTAATCAAACTTGTTTTCTTGACTCTCTGGGCCTCCTGCACCAGGAATGTTAGCCATTCACTGGAGTTACATTCGATTCCCACAGTGAAGTACTGCCCACATTGAAAGACAAAATGGAAGAACAGCACAGTTCTTCCCACAATTCCCACAGTGAGTACAGCCCAAATAATGTCCATTACTTTGTTTTTGATGCTTTAGAACCAGTTTGTGTGCAATTGTACCTGACTTACAATGATACAAATTGCTACCTACACCAACAGCTTGTGGTTCAATGAGGTATATAATGTTTTTGCTTGGGCTATTAACAGCAGGATGGGAGTAATCCATTCATACGCATTAGTGTGAACTGTGCTTCCCAAAATGACGACAGTAAGGTATTCCTTGCCGTTAATGCATTCATAACAAGTGCTCAAGTATGCAGCAATTTCCAAACTAATGATTTTCTGGAACTAGGGATATGGAAAAGTTTTAATGCAGCTGGGGTTGGAGGTTATTGCCTAATCATTGAACAAAACAACATAGCTTCTATTTGCATTAAAATAGCAAAGGGTGAGTGGGATGATGGGAGAGGTACACAACTGGGTGAGGAGGAGCTTCATAGGACTAGGTTAGGTCACATTTGGAGTATTGTGTGCAGTTCTGGTTGCCCCAAAACAGGAGGGATGTGAAGGCTTTGGAAAGAGCATAGAGGAGGAATGATGCCTAGATTAAAGAATATTAGCTACAAGGAGAGGTTGGACAGACTTGGATTGTTTTCTCTGGAATGCAAGGGGTTGCAGGGAGACCTGATATATATAAAATTAGGAGAGGCATAGATAGGATCGACAGTTAGAACCTTTTTCGCAGGGTGGAAATATCAAATACTAGAGGGTGTATCTTTAACGTGAGAGGGGCAAAAGTTTAAAGGGGTTGTGCGGGAGAAGTTTTTTAGACAGAGTGTGGTGAATGCCTGGAACATACTGCCAGTGGTGGAGGGTAAGGCTGATGCGATAGTGGTGTTTCAGAAACCTTTGGATAGGTATGTGCATATGCAAGTAATGGAGGGTTATGGATTATGTGCAGGCAGGTAAGAGGTGGTCTTCACATCATGTTCGGCACAGACATCGTGGGCCAATGGGCCTGTTCCTGTGCTCTACTGTTCCATGTTCAAACAGTGGGTCAAAGTAGTAGAGCTAATAGGACTTGATGTTTCAATCCCTGTAGTAAGTCGGCACTCTTGATATTTGCAGTGGGATTGGAGTGGTGAAAGGTAGGGTAGGTACGTCATCGGGGTCATCAGGTGGGCACCCTCCTTCTTTGATGTTTCATTGATAAGCCCACAACATCTCCAGAGGGCTCAACGGTGATACCTGGCGTCCCAGTTACACCCCCCTCAATTCCATACCATCCTGTCTTCATTTTGCAGCCCAATTGTTGTCTCTCCTTTTGATCCAAATCCAATTGCTGCTTTTTTTTCTGCAGAATTTGATAATGATTTGATTGCTTATTAGAGCGCCCCTCACCCCCATTTTCTTTAATAACCAGGTCATAGATGTAGCAACAAATCCCCTGCATCCCACTTCGACAAGGAAAATCTTGGTCTTCCAGCCATTCTGGGAAGTGCTTCACTCAGTCATGATCAGACAGAAAAGGCAATAATAGAATATTCACAGAACATGAAGAGGCCATCACATAATGTGGGACT
Organism: Malacoraja senta; assembly: GCA_038087875.1. Classification (NCBI taxonomy): domain Eukaryota; kingdom Metazoa; phylum Chordata; class Chondrichthyes; order Rajiformes; family Rajidae; genus Malacoraja; species Malacoraja senta. Next base: position 322,928,713 of record CM075977.1, on the reverse strand, counting down.
GAAATCATTTGTTGTATAAACTTTGTTTTCATGGTTATATTTCTTCAAGTGATGTTGAACAAATATACAAATTAATTTTCACAAATTATATTTGTGTGTGTGTGTCTGTTGCTAAGAATTAACTGAAATTTATGAGCTCTGTGTATTAAAACCCTCCAGTTTGAGCTACTACAACATCTGGCTCATAAGTTTCCAATTGTTTAACATTTCAAAACATGGAACCAGTAGCACACTGACATTCCAGCCAAAAATGTATTTTATCACCACGGCCAAGGTAAGACTGCTATGACCATGATGGCACTCAATGACAGGTTGAATTATTATTCACCCATTTACACATCTATGATAAATGTGGCAAGTTGGCAATCGATAACAGCCCGAAAGGACCATCTCTCATATCAGTTTGGTCAGAGAATTGATTTAGCTCTGGATAATGATCACCAGGCCTTTCTTGCACTCCAACCCAGCAAGATCTCAGACAAAATATAGATGCTGCAAAAAAGAAATAAAATTGAAAATACTTGAGATATCCAGCAAGCAGGTAACATCTGTTGAGAGTTAAATAGAGATAATATTTCAGTCTGATGGCTTTAATCAGAGAGATATGATGCATTTCACCTGAAAACAGAGAAAAATATAATAGACTAGAAAGCCCATTGGTCAAACAAACTATGCAACAATCAAGATAAGGTTGAGTATGGTCATTATGAATCTTAACTAATTGGATCAATGCGGAGCTACGGATCCATCATAGATGGGCTTATGTTTTTAATGTTAAAAGCACTCGTGTTCATAAGATCATTAGTTGTAGGAGCAGAATTAGGCCATTCAGCCCATCAAGTCTACTCTGCCATTCAATCATGGCTGATCTATCTCTCCCATCTAACCCCATTTTCCTGCCTTCTCCCCATAACCCCTGACACCCATATTAATCATGAATCTGTCAATGTCTGCCTTTAAAATATCCATTGACTTGGCCTCCTCAGCCTTCTGTGGCAATGAATTTCACATGGTTGCAGGATGTGGGAAAGATACTTCCTAAACTACTGAAAACAAATTACAACTATTAAGATTACAGAGAGCATCAAGGATTATTGTAATTGCTGCTGGTGATTAATCTAGTCTATTAATAGTCAGAATATGCATTTTTCACAGTTTATCCAATTTGAAGCAGTTTTTGCCTTGCAGTTTTCCCTAGAGACAATCTACAGTTGGCTACAGTTCCACAGGGATCAAGGCATTTTCAGCGCACTTCGCACATTATCTCATAGGTATGTGCATGTAAACATATGGGTATTTAACCGCAGCTAAACATTGTCGAGATTCCGTTAGAAACAGGGAACTGCAGATGCTGGTTTACAAAAGCTGTAGTAACGTCTAACGAGAACATGCATAGGCTATGTTTCAGGTCGGGCCCCTTCTCAGACTGTTCTTACTCAACAGACAATATCCGGATGAATAATGTGAAGTTATGAGTTCAAATCCCACTAAAGCAAACCATCAGATTACATCAGGTAAATAGTGCGCGAGTACTTTAAAGGATGGCGATCAATTCAAAAGGATATCTGAAGTTTCGCAATGCCTAGGACAATGTGGTGAAAACATTTCAAACACTTAAGAATTTTTTTCCCCCCCAAAAAAAGTTAACTCAATCCACATTCCAAAGAAATCGCAATACATGGGCATTTTAAATGGGCTTTTAAAATTAGGAGGAGGGGGTGATAATCTAGTAGGAGTATCACAGGAAATTGCGAAAGAAAGCAGGTTTAGGTGCATGGGCTTGTGGATAAGGTGATACACGACAGCTTTTCACAGGGGTGGGAGATTGCAACCTTCACGTGGTCCACCCTGTTTCGACGAATGCAATCAACCCCGCATGCACAATCAAATAAGATCAAATAGAACAAGTTGTACAACTTTAGGCTGTGCACGCCATACGCAAGAAGAAGAAGTCAGCTTTTCACAGATTTGATGTTGGCTGCACTGGGACAGAGAGAGGGATTAAAACACGGAACACCAGTGCACGCCAATAGGAATGGAATGTTCTAACGATGATGATCATACAGAAATGTGAACAACTGCTCAACAATACACACAATTATGATCTCCCAATTAAACCTCCCTAACGTGTTTCGTTTCTAGCAATTTGTGATTTTTAACAATTATTTCCCTCCATGTCTCCTTCCAAAACATCGTCAATGCGGAACAAAATTGATTTTAACAAAATTGCTTCCAAATCACATAAACTATAATATAATCCCGGAACGATATTTTACTAATGATATATTTATAAATATGTAATTATTTGTTAAGAGGAAAAAAGTGAATATTCGACGGCATGGGGGGTGATCTGTGGCCAGGATGGGTCACACACAATCACATTGAGGTGTATGCGTTCCGGACCACTGCAGGTATGCTCCACAAATATGCCGCAGCAACCTTCGCGTGTCCCATGCATGCTGCTTGCAAAATCCGTCTTTAATCACAAGCATTTCGACCAAAAGGAAAAGGGGATTCTAAAGTACGCCTCTTACCAGCCTGTGCACACCGTGCGTCCTATTAGCAGAATTATCCTGACTCGTTTAATTGTAATTAAATAATAGTCGTGTTGGGTGCTGGTCGGACAGGCAGAGAGGAATTTTGTTCTACAAATTGCAGAAGATGTCCAAAGCTGTGGTTCAGTCAAGTTTCAAGGGACAGTTTACCCCCTGCCACTACTGTTAGGAGTTTCCTGTAATTGCAAACATCAATAAATAATTCCTTTCCTCGGATTTTATATTAAACTCAGAGCTAAAATTCTAACCTTGGTTAAGTTGTCACAGTAAATATTACCTTCCCTTTGGATTTTAGATCCTATCAATTTCTTTAGCACTTGTGAAATATTGCTTCCCTCTGTTGGTCAGTTTAATGAATGCGTTATTGTAGAAATACGTTGCCAGATGTTGGGACTGTTATTCGGTTTTTTTCCCATGACATTTAATTCAAAGCTGCAATCGTGTCCCACGGTTCACATATTGATCGCATTTATTAAAAATTAAATTCCACTGGAATGAGAGGCGGAGATGAAGCCACTTCAAAGACTCTTGAATGTGACAGAGCGGTGGGGAAGATCGATGAGGCTCTCCGAGACTTTTCACCTGCTGGATCCACATGTGTCTTTGCTGAAGCCCATCGCCTTTATATCGCGCTGCCGCTCACAGAGACCTCAGTCTGCTCCTGAGAGGCGGCGTCGGCTCACTCACTCAGTCAGTCTCTCACAGCTCGGTCGGCCGGCTCCGCTCCCAGCCATCTGGGCATGAAACTGCTCTTCGGCGAGCCGTGCAGGTGACCTTCCAGTCAAGCGTTGGAGCATCCATTGCTCATCTCAGGAGAGAGCCACATCGCCGGAGCCCTCGCCTGCTCTGTCAACTCCGGCCACTTTGTTTGTATAGAGACTGCAACCACAAGCTCCCTCTCCACCAACTAGACGGAGGGAGGACAGCGCATATCGCCCTCGAACTATCCCTACCAAGGCAACCTTGGTCTCCACTCTCTGGGCTACATTTCCCGGAAAGAAGAGACGGTCGCAGCGGGCACGTATAGGCGAGAGTGAACCAGCCATCGATCGGAGACTGTGGAGCCCGTCCTCCGTCCATTCTGAGCCGAGGGAAAGGGGGCGGGCGAGTTAGGTGATCTGCTTACAGCCCCCTCCCAACCCTACTCACCTGCCCTCCATCCCGGGTCCAAGCGAGGAGGACCTCGCCGTGAAACGGAGATGAAGTGCCGCCCTTGCGCCGGCGATTAGAGGCGAGGTGCCGGCGCCGCCCGCCCGCCCGTCCACAGCTCACGGGCAGGCAGCTTGCACTCTGGAGCCATGAGGTGACCCAACCCCCAAGTCACCACTATCGCCTTCAACTTACATTCTTTACTTCCCCCCAAAAAAGTACTTTTAAAAACGAAACTAAGTTATTTCTAAAGGAAAAAGATTTGTTTACACGGTGGTTTGCGCCTTGATTCGGCTCTTCATGTTTTGAACCCGAGACTTTGCTGTGAGTCGGGCGCCCGCCGATGATTAGTGTTAATTTGTTTGTGTTACTGCAGCCGGCAGTGATGTGAGGCTCGGATCCAGACCTGTTTTGTCTCAGACGCTCGCAGTCCCGCTTTCAAACGCCTGCTGCCAGCACTCTCGCTGAGCCTTGTGGCTGCGGCGCTCCCTTTACCACATCTCGCATTCCCCTCATCCCCCCCCCACCCCGCCCAACCCAACCCAATCCCCGGCCAAATCAAGTGCTCAGTATTGGGCGCGTTTGCCCCCGTCTCTATTCCTGCCAACATGTTGATGTGGTCGGTGCCAGGCTCCCGGCTCCCCTCGCCCCGGGACTCGGCGCTCCGCAGGGCGGCTCTGGCAGGAGCTGTGGCCGCTCTCCCTCAGTACCTCCCGGGCAGCAGGAGCATCAAGGTCTTCGTCAGCTCCAATCCCGAAGGTAAGACATGCAGCATCAACTAGCTTCACTTTTACAAGTTTTCATCGTGTTCAGTCTTCAGTCTTTTAAGGGTTTTTTAAGGAAAAAACAACAACCTTGTCAATAGTTTTAATAATGGTGTGTGATTACTTCGAGTAGTGAGGCTTGGGTGATTGTTAATGGCAGTATTTAGCATTGTTGTGAAAAAGAAGCAACTTATGAACAGGTAATCTTTAGGGAAGGAAATGTGTGTGTAGCCTCTACCCAGTCTGCCCCGTATGAAATCCCAGACACAATGTGGTTTACCCTTACCTACCTTCAAATGACCATTAAACTTTGTTAAAACTATCTGTGGTATAAAAGCCAACTCGTGTTTTCAGATATTACAAGGGCAGACCCAGCTAAGCTCTGCAAACTCCCTTCACCAATCTCGGGTTGCAGAGACATTCCATAGACTCATGAAGCAATAGGATGAAATAGCCATTGTCTTGCCAGCTTGGGTTTGTGGCATGTAACGAGAACAAACCTGAAGATACAACATACTTGACCTCATCCTAATAAATCTGGTCGTTGCAGATGTACAAAGGTATTGGCAATGAAGTAATGGAATGATCACTGCACTGCTCTGGTGGAGTGTTTGGAGTCATGTAGTGACCATACTGTCCATTGTGTGGTGTAGCACTATGATGGTGCTGAAATGGGATAGATTCAGAACAGATCTAACACCTTAAAACTGGGGGTCTATAGCTCCAACTTCTAAACCATTACCATCGTCAAATGAGATACCTTAGTTAAATATCAAACTAACTAAACCTTAGTTTGTTCCAGCATCTGCAGTTCTTTCTTAAACCTTAGTTTGTGTAAGGTTGTGTAGAAAGATTTTAAAAGATTTAATAGGAGCCTGAGGAGTAACTTTTTCACACAAAGAGTGGTGGGAGTATGGAACGAGTTGCTGGTGGAGGTAGTTGAGGCAAGTACTTTCACAACGTTTAAGAAATATTTAGACAGGTACATGGATCGGACAGATTTAGTGGGATATGGGCCAAATACAAGCAGGTGAGACTAGTGTAGATGGGACATGTTGGTCAATGTAAGCAGTTGTTTAAGAAGGAACGGCAGATGCTGGAAAATTGAAGGTAGACCAAAGTGCTGGAGAAACTCAGCGGGTGAGGCAGCATCTATGGAGCATCCTGGGCCTCCTCCATGGCCAGAGTGAGGACCACCGTAAATTGGAGGAGTAAATTGGAGAGCTTGGGCTGTTTGCACCCCAGCGGTATGAATAGCGGTAGTCCCTACTTTCTCCTCCCCTTTCTCAGCTCTCCCTCAGCCCACTGGCTCCATCTCTTCCTTTCTTCTTCCCCCCCCCCCCCCCACACTCACAACAGTCTGAAGAAGGGTTTCGACCCGAAACGTTGCCTATTTCCTTCGCTCCATAGATGCTGCCTCACCCGCTGATTTTCTCCAGCATTTTTGTCTACGGTCAATGTAAGCAAGTTGGGCCTGAGGGCCATTTTTCCCGCTGTATGACTCTAGTATGTCAGACTGTGAGCAGCATCAGGCACATCTGAAAATGACATTACATCTGGCAAAGATTGAAGAACGAACATGCTAAAGATTGAGCAGCATGCCCCAGACAGGGCTAACAAAAACACAAAAGAACAGATGATGTCAAACATATATAACACTGCCACATTTTGTTGTGGTAGGTATGGCAATTAAACAATGAGAGGAACATGTTTCATGAATACTGGTCCTTGGTGATAATGGAGCCAGAATATTGTCACAAAAGATAAGGCAGATGTGCTTGCAACTCTCTTTAACTGCAAGTGCCATGTGAATGATGCATTCAATCTCCCGGAGAAGACCTAATCAGCGCAGAAACCAATTTTCAGCTCCTTTTGATTTTTTTTCAAAAAACAGCTGAGTACATTGCATGAAAGAAAGCAATGACATTCTGGGTATTGTACTTCTGAAAAGGACCCGTTATTCCCTACTCTTTTTTTCCTGTCTGCCAACCAATTTTCTATCCACGTCAATACCCTACCCCCAATACCATGTGCTCTAATTGTACTTCTGAGGCAAAATACTTATTTTGCCTCGGGACTAGCTAAGATTCCAACCAAGCTCTTCTGGTATAGTTGCAAACCAGTGTTCAACCTAGCAAATTGGACAGTTTCCTGCACACAATGAGCAGAATATATTCAATTCGGCCAGTTACCACACCATCGACCAACCCAATGATGGGGAAATTGAAGATGTTTTCAAAGGTACCATCAAGGGAGATTCACACATAAATAACTTACTAATTGCTGTTCAGTTTTCTATAGAAACTCATTGCACCGTTGGTCCAAACAAAGACCAGTAAAATGGACAAGGGAGAGCCAGTGGATGTAGTGTACCTGGACTCAGAAAGCCTTTGATAAGGTCCGTCACAGGAGATTAGTGGGCACAATTAGAGCACATGGTATTGGGGGTAGGATATTGACATGGATAGAAAATTGGTTGGCAGAAAGGAAAAAAAGAGTAGGGAATCACGGGACCTTTTCAGAATGACCGGCAGTGACTAGTGGGATGCCACAATGCTCGGTGCTGGGACCGCAGCTATTTACAATATACATTAATGATTTAGATGAAGGAACTAAAAGTAACATGAACAAATTTGCAGATGACACAATGCTGCGTGGAAGTGTGAACTTTGAAGAGGATGCTATGAGGATGCAGGATGATTTGGACAGGTTGGGTGAGTGGGAAGATGCATGGCAGATACAGTATAATGTGGATAAATGTGAGGTAATCCACTTTGGTAGCAAGAATGGGAAGGCAGATTATTATCTGAATGGTTTCAGGTTAGGAAAAGGGGAAGTACGAGACTTGGGTGTCTTTGTACATCAGTCACTGAAAATAAGCATGCAGGTATAACAGGCAGTGTTGGCCTTCATAATGAGAGGAGTTGAGTATAGGAACAAAGAGGTCCTTCTGCAGTTCTACAGGGCCCTGGTGAGACCACACCTGGAGTATTGTGTGCAGTTTTCGTCTCCTAATTTGAGGAAGGACATTCTTGCTATTGAGGGAGTGCAGCGTAGGTTCATGAGGTTAATTCTCGGGATGGTGGGACTGTCATATGATGAAAGAATGAAGCGACTGGGCTTGTATTCACTGGAATTTAGAAGGATGAGAGTGGATCGTATAGAAACATGTGAAATTATTAAGGGCTTAGACACGCTAGATGCAGGAGACATGTTCCTGATGTTGGGCGAGTCCAGGACAAGGGGCCACAGTTTAAGAATAAGGGGTTGGCCATTTAGAACTGAGACGGGGAAAAACATTTTCACACAGAGTTGTGGATTTCTCGGCCTCAGAAGGCAGTGGAGGCCGATTCACTGGATGCACTCAAAAGAGAGTTAGATAGAGCTCTTAGCGGAATCAAGGGATATGGGGAGAAGGCAGGAATGAGGTACTGATTGTGGATGATCAGCCATGATCACATTGAATGGCGGTGCTGGCTCGAAGGGCTGAATGGTCTACTCCTGCACCTATTGTCTATGTATCTATGACCTGACTTCAGGAGTTGGAGTGAAAGTGATTTGACATCAGGCAAAGCATCGAGAACGCCTATTGAAATTGGACTCAGTGGAAATCAAGGGGAACATTTGCAAATTGTGTTTATCTTTTAAAAGATGGTTGAGTTTGATGGTGTGTTCCATAATATCAGGTCATCACAGCAAGAGTTCCTCAGAATTGTAATCTTAGGCTAGGTAAATGTCGCCACTTCATCAGTGATCTTCTCTCCATTATAATGGAGCATGTAATATGCATGTAATGGTCTATTCCCAATTCTCAGACAATGAAACAGTTCCTCCCTATATTACACCAGCAACTTCAAGAAAAAGCTGATATGGTTTCCTCCCACATCCCAAAGATGTGCAGATTGCATCGTTAATTAACTATTGTAAATTACCCTTAGTGTATAGATGTGTGGTAGAATCTGGGGGAGTACTTGAGAATGTGGGGGGAAATAAAAAATGGGGTCAATGAGGAATAAATGTATATGGGTGGTTGATGTTTGGCCTGTACTTGGTGGGTTGAAGGGCCCGTTACCCTGCTGTAACTCTCTACAACTCTTAACAATACAGTGAACAAAAGAACAAGTCAGTTACTCACTTCCTGTTTCCATAAGTTGTATCCACTATCTATGGTCAGTACTGAGTGAGGTTGTGCACTCCATTCATCCTTTCATTGCACTTCTGTTACATGTACTGGAGCACATGTCTTTCCCCACTTCCTGAGCCAGGAATTCCTCAGAATCAGTTAAGATGGGAAGAGCGCTTTGAAGACACCCATTCATTGTTTCCCCTGTCCACCAAGTAATTTTTTCCTCCTCAAAGCACAGAATAGAGTGCCTGTTTATGGATGGTGATGACAGGCATGCAAATTCCGTGAACTGACCTGAGGAGACCAATCAGTGTAAGGAGGCCTCCCTCAAAGCTGGGATGTTAGCTTGGGAGAGGACACTGTTATTGACTTGCTATCCTAGAGGTTTTTGTGGAGAGAGTGTCAGTAGGGTCTTTACGTTGCCTTGTGGTGTTGACTGTAGGCTGTATAAGTCTTGAAACCATATGGTCGGGCAGGGATCACTACTGCCAGATACATTAAGCTTGGTAACAGATCTGAGGTCTTGGACATCAAACACCCTCAGTCACCAAAACGCTGTGCTGAAATAAGTGCACAGTCGTTGCATTCGACCCACCTCAGTCAGCCACTGCCAACAAAACCTGACTATTTTCTGAGTGCAAACTTTTCTATTTATAAATGCAGGAATTGTGATAGCTGAGTGAAAGATTATCCATTGTAGCACCTCATAAGGCAGGAGCCCATCCTGACAAATTAAAGTCACACTTCCTGGGGAACACTGTCTTCTGCCATTATGTCACATTTATAATTATTTCCCAGGCTCCTATTTGGCCTTAAAATTGAGAACAGTTTTGACTGAGTTTGAAATTGTTCATGGGTGTTATTGACAACTGGTATATTTAACGAGAGAAAGTGAGCACATAAGTTGGTGCCGGTGAATGTTATGGCTTAATAGGTTATGGGGGCAAACCTCAGGGTGGCTGCAACACCATCTGTGCTCTCCTGCTGTTGCTCATCAGCACAGTTGTGGCTCCCCCAGGGATGTTTTTTTTTCCTGCTCTGTGTTATTTATATTTGTGAGATTATTGTATTACTAACACCAGCAGTAACAACTTCCACAGTTATTCAGTGTTGGACTTTGAAATTGAATTCAGTGATTAATGTCTATTGGAAAATGAGACAATGTAGTTGTATGCCTTTGGGATTTTAATACATGAAATTCATATCAGGAGTGTGTCTCATGATGCCTAACATTGAAGGATAGTTAATGGGAACAGCTTGATGCTTCTTATTAAAGGAAGATGAGAGAAATTGGTCTTCTAATCTGTGAGCAATGAAAGTCATGAGCAAAACATATGTCTGTTTCATAGATATTATAAATAATGCTCTATTTCATAATCTGTTTGTACTTTTCTTTTGCTAAGTGTTTTTTCCCCCTAAAGTATAAAGGTTCATTGAGCATCTTGTGCTTGCAAACACACAGTGGTCTGCAGATGATGTGATAATGAAGTAGGTTGTGCAGCGTAAATGTTTATGGAACAGTGCAATCTAGCTGATTCCGAGCACAAATGCTGATACATTTTTTAGACTGAATTTGTGATTATTTTTAGAACATTCATTTCATTGAAGATATAACATCTGCAAGATGACATGGTGTTATGCAGATTTAGTACTGATAAATGAATTTAGAATTACTTGGAGCCTTTGAGCACTTGATATGTTTACGATAGGAAATTTTTTCATGATGTTTAAGAAAGCTTAAAGATTTATGCTGAGGGAGGTAAATGGTAAATGCAGCTTTGTGCTAGTAATATATGAAAAGTTATTTTGTTGGTAAAGAAAAATATCCAGACAGACGTGCATTTGATGAATTTTATATTGTCTATAATTTCCAAGAATACATCACATGTTATGGATATGAAACCAGTTTCACGATACTGTCTTGCATTATCCAGAAAGGATTTGAAGAAAAAATGCGTATAGCCTTCTGAGATGAAGTGGATTATCTCAAGTTTTAAACGGTTAATAAAAATCCTGATAGGTGGTTTATATGTTAAATGGCTAAACAATTCATCAAAAAATCTTACACAATTTTGGGTAATTTGTACAATCTAAAAGTGCATAATCAACAGGTATAATTTACTGGGATATATTTGTAATGGGTTTTGCAGTCAATCGTATTCCCAACATGTTAGAGATTCTTAGATTACTTAGCAGATATAGAAGTAATATAAAGTAAATCATCTGACAACGTATGTCAACATTTAAATAGATTAAAATTTTCTAAAAATATTATTGTTTGTGTTAAATCCTGACAGCCGCTTTTTTCCATCAAAACCTATGAAGTAGCACTCAGAGCGAAGCCAACAAGGTTTTCAGTGGATTACCCAAAGTTATTTGTTGGGAATTGTTATAATTGGTAACTGCAGGATTCAGTTCTATGAGGATATTGCCAGGACTCGAGAGCCTGAGATAGGGACATATTCGGCAGGCTCGGACTTTCTTCTTTGGAGTGCGGGATGCTGAGGAGAGATCTTGTCTCACTGAGAAATGAAGAGTATATAATAAAAATCATGAGGCGAATAAATAGAGTGAATGCACAGTCTTTTTCTCAGGGGAGGGGATTCAAGAACTAGAGGGCATAGGTTGAAGGAGATGGCAAAAGATTTAATAGAAAACTGTGGGGCAATTTTTTTTCACACAGAGTGGTGGGTATATGTAACGAACTGCCAGAGGATGTAGTTAAGGCAGGTACTATGACTACATTTAAAATATATTTGGCTAGGTACATGGATAGGAACAGTTTAGAGGGATAAAGTGGGTAAATGTGTTTTGCTTCAATGGAGCATCTTACTTTACAGGGACAAATTGGGCTGAAGGGCCTGTTTCCATGCTGTATGATTCTATTGACTCTGGTGTCACAACACAGTCAAGAAATTGTTGCAAACAGCTGCCTTCCATTCATGTACATAGACAGGCGTTTGCAGAAATACTGAAGTTGCTGGCACATTTGACAGAAAATGCTGGCAGTTCAGCACTTGTATTCTCTGATTCCCAAACCTTCTGTCAATGTAATTTAGTTTCCTTTTTTTTCTGGATTCCTTATGATCTCGAACCCTTTTATTAAAAACCTTCTCAGCTTGCTCTAGTTTCAAGAGAACTATCCAACCCTTTTCAATTTTACCATTGCAATTGAAGTGACCTGTCTTTATATATATATATAACTGAAGTGATCTTTTCAGAAATGCAGCAGAAGTCCTTTCATTTGGAGTTTTACACTTTACTATCAGAATGGTGACTTTTAAGCAAGTGATTATATTCAATAGTATGCTTGACACAAAGCTATCCATTCATAATAATGGGTTTTAAAACACTTCTCTTAATGAATCACTTAAATATCAAGGGCAGCAGTACAGCCACATTAGTTGAGCAACGTTTGAAAAACCTACTAGACAATTAATAAATATCGGAATTGCAAGAATAATTGTGCCAATATTGCAGTAAAGAATTAATTCTTAAAAGGTTTTAGTCTTTGTAAGTCCCAGGTAAAGCACGGAACACCATGATACTTGTAATTTGCGTACCTGGGAATTTTAGTTTTGAAAAATTACATATATCGTCTGTTGGTACATTGAATAGGCTACTTTATAACCTAAGAAATTATATACTTACTTACTGCCTATTATGCCTCCTGGCATGGAGGGCAGCAACGAAGGTCCTCCACTCCTGTCTGTTCTGGGCTAGCTTCTGGACACTACCCCAGGTCACGTCCATTGGTTTCATTTCCTCCTCTACAGTTTGACGCCAGGTGGTTTTGGGTCTCCTCTTTTCCTTTTCCTTCTGGTGTCCAGTGCAGGGCTATTCTTGGGATGCTGTCTGGTTCTCTTTTTCACCATTGACATTCATCCTAGCGTCTGTCGATAGCCCTGGAAGTCCATCACGCTCAGTAGCGTTGATTCCTTCAGTTGCTGTTTCCGTAACATATTTGTTTTACGAGACAGGGTTGTTAGCCCTGTGCTCAACCTTCAACCTGGAGGACCAGTGGATCGCTCTTCGTCTCGCCTCTACCCTTTGCCCTGTCCAGCATGGGAGACCCTAACAGGAGACGAATCTTCTGCTGGCATAGCTCTAGGGGTCACTGAGACACACAAGCTCCCCGACCACGACAAGGTTGTAATCCAACGGGGAGAGGAAATTATATAAAGCCCACAAAATTGATGAACATTTATTGACAAAGTACATTGATATCAAGAATGGTGAGAATATATTTACCAATTCTATACTCCTATGAAGACAGAAAAATGTTTTCCAGCACCTCACCCATGCCTTTCAGTGATACAAATATCTTTGCCAGGTGTCCCACAATTTCTTCCCTAGCCTTCCACAATGTTTTCAGGTCCCAGGGATTTATCTATTGTTAGGCATGTTAAACCTCCAGCACCTCTTCATTTGCATTGTGGATTCCCTTTCAAAATGTTACTACTAACTTCCCCAAGTTCCCTTGCATCCATGTCTTTCTCCACGATAAACACAGAACAGAAATATTAGTTTGGGACTTTGCCCATATCCTGTGGTTGTACACAGATGTACACCATCTGTACACACATGTACATCAACTTAGTTGATCTTTAAGGACTCATATTCTTTTGCTAGTTATTCTTTCCCCCTTAATGTACTTGTACAATCTCTTTGGATTCTCCTTTACCTTATCTGCCAAAGCTATCACATGTCTCCTCTTTGCCATCCTAATTTCCCCTTAAATATATTCCTATATTACTTATGGAATTCACTTTATCCTTCCTGCCTATAATTGACATATGCCTCATTTTTCTTGACTAGTACCTCATTATTTCTCATCATCCAGGATTCCTTACTCCTGTCAGCTTTTTCCTCACTCTTTCAGAAACATGCTGGCCCTGAAATCTCACTATCACAAGTTTTAAAAGCCCCCCATGTGCCAGACACTCCTTTGCCTGTGAACAGCCACCCTCAGTCAACTTTTGAAAGTTCATGTGTACTACTGTCAAAATTCCCCATGAAATTTTGATCAGGATCTCGTAGGAAATATTGCATATCAATGTATTCTTTCTGAAGGAATAGATATGGCTTTCTAATTAACTGAGTTTTAGATATACCACATCTGCCCCATTGATTGTGTCAGGGATAGGATCTGTTCGATGCATTTATGGCACAAGACACTTCTACACAAAATCTATGCCTGGCAGTGATTCAGAACCCTCTGAATAGGCCATTTGTGGTCAGTTCTTTAGATCTTTAGTGAGAAAATTTTAAGTTTTACTTAAATGGGCAAACATTTCCCTAACAGGAGGATTGGAAAAAGTGCAACACTGAGCAGAGATATATTCTCAAGCTGAAGTAAAAGGCCTGTCTCACGAGTCTGCGGTCATTGGCGGTGATACAGGAAGTATCTACCGCTCATGGACTGCCAGAGACCGCGGGTTCGGTCAAACGCACACCGCCAGGGCCGTGCGGCGTTTGTCCCAACACCGCACGGTGCTAAAAAAAAGTCAGCAATGTCCAAAAATAATTTCTTACCGCACAGCCGCCGCCAGTGAGGCACGAGTGCGGCACGGTCACCGCCACAGCCGCCGCCAGTGAGGCACGAGCGCCGTGAGTTGAACTCTCACCGCCACAGCCACCGCCAGTGAGGCACTGTGCGGCACGGCCGCTGCCGCCGGTGAGGCAGGTGTGCGGCACGGCCGCCGCCACAGCCCCGCGATCCGAAAGACGTCATCGCGTAGCGCGTCGCGTTGCGCGATGACATAATCACCCGACGCCGCAAGCTCGTGGAACGGCCGTACGGAGATCACTCGGCCCCCGCGCAGCATCCGTGCGGCGCTCTCGCGGTTGACGTGCGGTCCCCTCTTCCGGCGATGCCGCGCTTCACCGCCAATGACCACAACACCGTGAGACAGAGCCTTAATGCTTCAGATTCTTGGCCAATTAGGAGGCTTCTTAGAATCCTCTCAGAAAATGCCTTCAAATATAATATTACCAATTCCACATTAATGAGCCAAGATCAATCAAATAGCTATCTTAATCCACATTTGCCCTATGGTACAACTTTCCCATCAGCAGTAATGAGTTTTGCATACCCATACGTATCCTATTCCCATATTAAAGATTAGCTGCCATTCCTAGAAGATATAATGCACGTGGTGAAACCATCTCCGTAGCATGAATGTTTCAAAATATTTTAAAAACCTATTCGTGGTCTTTTAAGTTTTTTTAAATATTTTGATTCAATCAGGTCTTGAAAGTGATATGCTATTTGTTGGTTTTGAATTTTGGCTCGTTATTTCTTAGTGCTCTTACAGTCACAATTTATTATTTAAACGTGGATCCAGATTTATAGTAATTCCAGTCCTATGACAATGTCATTTGCAGCTTTTCGGTAGGAAATATTGACTTGCTATGAAATAGACAAACAGAGTCTAAAGAAAGGTTCTGACCCGAAACATCACTTATTCTTTTTCTCCAGAGATGCTGCCCGACCCGCTGAGTTACTCCAACACTATGTGCCTATTTTCGGTATAAACCGGCATTTGCAGTTCTTTCCAATACATTTTGACTTGCTATGAGGTCTGGAGTGGCAGAAGCTGATAAAATGTAAAATTTCAAATAGTGGATTCACTTGGGGCAGTTGGGTTATGGTGACATCCAATGTTCATAGGTTCTAGGAGCAGAATAAGGCTATTCGGCCCATCAAGTCTACTCCACCATTCAAACATGGCTGATCTATCTTTCCCTCTCAACCCATTCTCCAGCCTTCGCCCCGTAATTCCTGACACCCTTACTAATCAAAGATCTGTCAATCGCTGCCTTAAAAATATCCATTGGCGGCCTCCACAGCCATCTGTAGCAAAGAATTCCACAGATTCACCACCCTCTGACTAAAGAAATTCCTTCTCATCTATATACCTATAAAAGTCTCATCATGTATGTATACGTGTGTGTGCGTGTGTGTTTCTTTGTGTTTTTCTACCTTCGTCAAAATGCTACGCGCTAGATTCGAAATGTTTACAGGTTATTGCTCACATTAACACGATCCATGCAATAAACAGGTTCCCTTCACATTTCATGCTATATTTCAAAAGTTTAAAAAAAATCATGCTATATTTCAAAAGTTTTGTTTTTTTTAAGCCAAAACGGCCACAGATTCTTCGAACAGTTTCGGATGACGTCACAATGGGGAGGGGGTCGCCGCCCTCTCCACCTCCCCAACGGTTTTAACTTCATAAACCACTGATTCTTCACAAGGGGTGAGGGGGGGCGCCGCACTGGAATGATCTGGAACCCCCCCCCCGCCCCCTTTTATGCCTGGCTCGCCTGGCCCAGTCGCACTGAAGATGCAGCCTCACTCGGGTCGGCCCGCGGCCTCGTTCGGGTCCACGCATGCCCGCGGCCTCTGCCTCCCTCCCTCCCACAGTGCCCTGGTCCCTCCTCACCGCCCATCCCTCCCTCCCTCCCACAGCGCTGTGCTCCCTCCTCACCACCCCTCCCTCCATCCCACAGTGTGGTGCTCCCTCCTCACCGCCCCTCCCTCCTTTCCTCCCTCAGCACGGTGCTCCATCCTCACTGCCCCTCCCTCCCTCCCAAACACTTCCCATCGCGGACCAAATATGCTTTGAAAGTAATACGGCCAACTCTCAACACCCTGGTAAAGGAATTCAATCCCACTTACAGACCAGCTGCTGATAAATTTATTCAAGCTCATTCTTCAACTTCACATTCCTGACAACAGCACAGAAACCATAGAGACTTCAATGCACATAGTTCTGAAATTTGCTCTGAGCAAGAGAAGGACCAAAATTGCAAAGCCATAAAGTTACCCTTTCCACGCCACAGTCCCCACTGCCCAAACGCCCCCTCTCCCCCCCCCCCCCCCCCCCGCCCACACACACACCCGCATTGTGTTGGGGGAATGGGTTGCATTGGGGAAACGGGCCAGTGCTGGAATAGACCCGACGGATCTGCACTTGATCTAGAATATGTAACTAAAACTCTCATCATGTTATCTTCCGGTTTGTGTTGTTTTTACATTTGCGCAAAAACAGTACATGACAGCGCTACGATTTTTCGCCACCTTACTCGCCATTCTCCCATGCTGCAAGTGCAACAAGTTTTGTTCTGATCGGTGGTATATTTTAAAGTTATTAAGGTTTCAAATTCTTAAAAAACTGCTCATGCGCAGATTGGTCTCCTCGCATGTCAGTCACCGCCAGGACGGCGATGCCCTTTCCTGCACCATCGCCACACTGATTGGCCGCATCTGCTGTCAGTCACCGGTGGCACCCACCTCGCTCAGCGTTGCTCAGCGCATGAGTCGGTCAGTAGCGGCCATAGGGGTTGGCCATAGCCACTGGAGGACGCGCCCTGCAGTGAGGAGACTATGCCAACACGGCAGCGGGAGGCCATGCAATGATGCAGGGGCCTGGCAGCTGAGGCTGGCAACGGGAGGCCATGTAACGATCCAGAGCCTGGGCGCCGAGGCTGGCGGCAGCTGCGGCAGGCCACGGCAGCGGCAGCAGTAGGTCACGGCAGTGGTAGGCCCCGGCAGCGGTAGCCCACTTCAGAGGCAGGCCACGGCAATGATCTGGGGCCTATACGCTGGGCGGCGGCGGGCTCCAGATCCAAGGCCTGAACGCTGAGCCTGGCTCTGAGGGCAGCGGCACTGCACGCAAGGAGGAAAAGGAGTGGCACCTTCGAGATCCTGGGGAGGGGAGGAGGGAGAGTGGGGGGGATTGAGGGAGATTCTATTTTAATTTCTGACGTCCCGGGCCCTGGGCTGGAGTTCCCCGCCTCAAACCCTCCCCCTCCCGCTGCTCCAGGACGCTGCCCCCCCCCCCCCCCCCCCCCCACCTACACAATGATTAATGTGATGTACAGTTTTTAATTCCTTCTTAATAATATGGAACTATTGGAGGTATTACTGCTGGAGCTCTTTGAGGAACTGCTGGAGTTCTTTGAGGAAGTTAATAGCAGGACAGACGGAGGGGAGGCTGTAGAAGTTGTTTATCTAGATTTTCAGAAGGCCGATAAGATGAGAGCTCATGGTATTGAAGGGAACGTACTAACATGAATAGCGGGTTGGATGGATGGCAGAAGGCAAAGAGTGGCAATAAAAGGCGCTTTTTCAGGTTGGCTGCCAGTGACGAGTGGAGTTCCGCAAGAATTGGTGAAGGGGCCCCTTCTCCACGTTGTATATTAATGGTTTGGATAATAAGAATAAAGGCATAGATTATTTTCTAAATGGAGAGAGAATCCAGAAATCATAGGTGCAAAGGGACTTGGTAGAGCTGGTGCAGGATTCCCAAAAAGTTAATTTGCAAGTCGAATCGGTAGTAAGGAAGCAAATTTACATCAAGAGGACTGGAATACAAAAACAGAGATGTAATACTGAGGCTCTATAAGGCGTTGGTCAGGCTACATTTGAAGTACTTTGAGCAAATTTGGGCAAAATATCTGAGGAAGGATGTGCTGGATCTGGAGAGGGTCCTGAGGAAGTTAACAAGAATTATTCCAGGAATGAGTGGGTTAACATATGATGAGCATTTGACAGTACAGGGCCTCCACTTGCTGGAGTTTAGAAGGTTGAGTGGGGACCTCAAAGAAACTTACAGAATAATGAATGACATATCATAGATAGAGTGGGGGGAGAGTCTAGGACCAAAGGTCATAGCCTCAGAATTAAAGGGAGCTCTTGTAGAAAGGAGGTGAGGAGGAATTTCTTTCGTCAGAGGGTAGTTAATCTGTGGAACTCGTTGCCACAGAGGGCTGTGGAGGCCAAGTCAGTGGATGTTTTAAGGCAGAGATAGACAAATTCTTGATTAGAACAGGTGTCAACGGTTATGGGGAGAAGGTAGGAAAATGGGATTAGTAGGCAGAGAACAGCTATGATTGAATGGCGGAGTAGACCCAATGGGCCGAATGGCCTAATTCTACTCCAATAACTTGTGAACTTGTTATTTTGTATTTGTATACTATTCCGTGGAGAATGGTGTGAGTAAATTGAAGGATATGGGTTATGTGCATGTAGATAGAGTGTCATGGCACCATGTTTGCACAGACATTGTTTGAGTTTAGTTTATTGTCAAGCGTACTAAGGTACAGTGAAAAGCTTATTTTATTGCATGCTAATCAGTCAGCGGAAAGACAATACACGATTACAATCGAGCCATCCACAATGTACAGACAAAAGATAAAGGGAATAATGTGAATAACTTTTAGTGCAAGATAAAGTCAATAAAGATTGTCCGAGGGTCTCCAATCAGGTAGATAGTAGTTCAGGACTGCTCTCTAGTTGTTGGTTGAATGGTTTGGTTGCCTGATAACACCTGGGAGAAAGTGTCCCTGAATCTGGAGGTGTGCATTTCAAACTTCTGTACCTCTTGCCTGATGAAAGAGCGGAGAAGAGGGAGTTGGCCAAGGTGCAACTCGTCCTTGATTATGCTGGTGGCCTCACCAGGCAATGTGAGGAGTCAATGGAAGGGAGGTTGATTTGTGTGATGGCCTGGGCTTCGTCTACAATTCTCTGCAGTTTCTTGCAGTCTTGGATGGAGTTTTCCCAAACAATGCTGTGATCCATCCCGATAACAGGCTGAAGGACCTGTTCATGTGCTGTATTGATCTGTGTTTTACTCTCTAAATGTAATGATTCATATTTGATGAGTAATTTGGCTTGAATGTAACTATGTATAACATAAAATAATGCCGCACAGGCTCTTTACCCATCATGTCTGTGCAATGCCTTCGGTAGGGCTATCCTAATGGCCCAGTAGTAGCTTCCCTCATCACTCAGCATGTTTACCCTTGGAATAGTAATCCAATTCTCTTTGGAACTAATGAATTTGCTGTCACCTTCCTTCCTGACATGCATTGAAAATCGCAGCAAATCAGCGTGTGAAAAATATGTTTCCTGGTTTCACCTCTTTTATTTTTGCCTTAAATCTGTGTCATCAGGATATCCTATTCTGGCACAGGAAAGATGATCTCCATATTTACTCCTTAAAATATATACTTGTGTTATATTTCCTCTATTCTGAGGAGGCACCAGTACTGAAGTTCCTCTTTTCAGTCACCGGTAGATTTTTTTTTCTGCAATTCCTGTAATAACTTGATTTCCTGCCCAAGGTTTGCTGTACAGAACAGAACACAATTTTCCAAGAAGGGTCTCGACCCGAAACATCACCCATTCATTCTCTCCAGAAATGCTGCCTGTCCCGCTGAGTTACTCCAGCATTTTGTGTCTATCTCCAACTAAGTCTTAACCTGTATTTAGCATTAACTCTTTAATTTCATATTCTAATTGTTGAAAAAAATAGAATGAAAGAACATATGTGTTTTTGATTTTTGTTTTTGGATTGAATTCTCTCTTTAATTTGTGTACTCGTGATGTCTTTACTATTTATTTCATTCCGCTTACATGTTTCTACTATTTGTTAAACTTTGTAAGGTGTCCTTGAGACTTTTGAAAGGCGCCCATAAATAAAATGTATTATTATTATTATTATTATATGAAATAGGAGCAGGAGTAGGCTGAAAAGGCCTTTGAGCTTGCCCGGCCGTGCAGCAAGATAACTAATGTGATCTTGGCCTTCACTCCATTTTCTTTCATAATTTTTAACTCCCATATGGTTAAGGTTATTTGTTTGAACAACATCACTTAAAAAAACTAATAACAATAAATTCAAAAGAATCAATATTTCTTTTTAATTGCCCTCTCAGTTTATTCTGCCTCCATCATAGATTTATGTGCATACACCGTTAGTCCTCTCTCTTTATGCTTACTTACTTAGACTTGGCTCCTCCCACACTGTTGAGTACAATGGGCAACAAGCTTTTGCCATTCTGTTCGATCATGTGCAACGTCTTCCACCGTCGATAGGTTAGCGTCCCGGGCTTCCAAATCCTCTGGAATGTTCGCCTCCATGTTAGTTTTGGTCGGCCTCTTTTCCTCCTTCCGTCAGGTTTCCATGTCATTGCTATCTTAGGTGCACATTCTGGTGACATTCTGAGTACATGTCCTGCAAATTTCATCCTGCGTACCTCTATCCCTTTATGCAGCTGTAGTAAAATTACAGCTTCGTTCTTATTGCCTATTCTCATTCCATCTGCCACTATGTAGCATTTCAAATTTCTGTGCATTGGATGCCATCCTATCTAATCGTTTTAGGAGCCTATCTGCTTGTAGGTTTCTTGGTTTATTTCTCATTGTTTAATGTCTTTCTTAATGCCAGATGCAAACATTTTAAAATTATGCCAAATTCAAGGTCACTCCTGAGCCAGAGAGTCCAATCCTACAGCTCATACCCATGTTCTTATGGTCTTCAACATGCACTGATAACATATGGATCCACTGCATAATGTGGGTGCTGAATTCCATTGGGAGTTCTGCAAGGACCCAGCTGGAAAGAGTGCAGAAAGGATTTATGGGAATGTTGCCCGGACTCAAGGGCTGAACCTATAAGGAGCGATTGGGTATTGTAGGACTTTATTCCAGGGTGCTTGGAGGCTGAGGGATGATCTTATGAAGGTGTATAAAAACATGAGAGGAACAGACAGGGTGAATGCACAGTCTTATCCAGGGTAGGGGACCAAAAACAAGAGAAAATAGGTTAAAGGGATTTAATGGGATCCTAAGAGGCAACATTTTCACTCACAGGGTGGTGGGTATGTGGAATGAGCTGCCAGAGCAGGTATTTGAGGCAGGTACTATAACAGCATTGAAAAGATACTTGGACAGGAACATGGATGGGACAGGTTTAGAGGGCCATGAGACAAACATGGGCAAATGGGACTAACATAGATGGGGGATCTTGGTAGTGACCAGATCAGCTTAATAATAGCCCACAGTTGGCATTTTGGGAGCTCTTACCCAATGTATGCCAAGAATAAATGATCTAAGTACCGTGCAGTCTGTGCATTGTTCCAGTTTAAAGAACAACTGTTCACTTCTACTTTCAGTTTTTGTCCATCAGCCAATTTTATATCCATGCTGACACTGCCGCTTCCATTCCAAAGATGTCAGATATTATTGTCACTAACAAGTCCATTATGTGGTACTTTGGCAAATGCTTTTTGAAAGACCATAACATCAATCAGATATGCTCATGGATCATCTTTGTTAATTCAATAGATAACCTGATTAAATTAATCAATCATGATATACCCTATGAAATTAAACTGACATTTATTTATTACCTAAAGCAACATTAAGTGGCATTTGAAAACATAGGATTATCGTTTGTAAGTTTTCCCGCAATATCTTGCAGTTTTTTTAAGCCGTCCTTTTTTTTCAGTCCTTTGGTATCCTCCCAAAATCCTAAAGATCCTTAGAGTATTGTAGCCAGAACAGTTTGCGTCCCATCCTCTAATTAATTTAGCCTTCATCCTGCATGGAACTGATGGGATTGTTTTCTACTTTGAGGTCAGCACCCTTTTCGATAACCATCTCTTTATCCTTTTCTTATTTAGTATAGCTACAGTCTTCTTTACAGTGAAATTGGCATCATTCTCTTTAGTGAAAACAGAAGCAAAATACTCATTTAGTAGCTCATGCCATGCCATATGTCTCCTTTTAGTTCTCTCTACTTTTCCTCTAGCTATAACTAATTATGCAAATATAAAAGATGCTTGTTTCTTTTTTCTGTTAGCTGCTTATCAATTCTCACTCTCTGTCTTTGCCTTTCTACCTTCCATTTTTACATCTCTATTCTGCTTGGTTCTTTATACAATCAGGACTAAGTCTTTGAACTTCCTCATCATCACTACTAGAAAGACTACAGCACCAAAGACGGTGGCACAACAGTACCTTCTCAAAGGCATTCGGGATGGGAAATGATTGCTGGCCTTGCCAGCAATACTCATATCCCCCCAAAAAAGAATTATAAAACTTGGGGGATTTATGTTAAATATTATTTCAGTAATATATGTCTTCTCCCCCAACATTCCTGTCCCTCTACCTACATTCTTTCCTCTGGCTTCACAATTTGCATCTCTTCAAAGAGGTACCATGTAATCCCGTGCGACCTGCTCCATGATCGGATAGTCGGCAACTAAACCATCTCTCCCACCTGGCTGTGGACCCCCAGCAGGACCAAAAATAAGACCTTCAAAGGGCGGATGAGCTTCTAGCGAGTCAACGGCCATCCACACGTCAGGAGAGGTTGCGATCACTGTCACTGATGATAAAGCACACACACCAAAATCCTATTTTCCAGCAACGGAAGTCCGCGGGAACTAGAGGACAGAGACATATGGCGCGTCCGTCACCGTTCTCGTTGGAAACCAGCACCACTGCGTCGCTAATGTTTTCAACGATGATGAATTAATCAAATCTCTGGCCTTTGTCCAATCATCTGTGTCAACTCCCCCCCCCCCCTTAGCCTGTATCACCTATTACCTATCACGCTTCGTCCTGTCCATCGCTCCCAGGTTTCTTCCCCACTCCACCTCCCCCAACAATCAGTCTGAAGAAGCTTCCCAACTACATATAACCTATCCATGTTCTCCATGGATGCTGCATGTCCTGCTGAGTTACTCTAGCACTTTGTCTTTTTTTGTAAACCAGCATCTGCAGTTCCATGTTTCTACATATTTTCTTGCTCTCTCATTTTAATAGACTTCCCTTTTCCCATCATGAGAATGTGTCTACATTTGTCTTCTTTCAAGCTATTTATTCTTCTTTTGCCTATCACTCTCTTTATAGTTGACAATAATAAGACACCTGTTCTCAGTTCACTGAAAAATAGCTGTCCTTCAGTTAAATACTTAAACATTTATCAGCCTCTGGCCTTTTTCTCTTATTCCAAAACGAAAAATATTATGATCCTCAAATCCAAATCCTTACAACTGAAATAATCAACTCTTTTGCCCCAGAACCAGTTCCAGCATTACTTCATTCTTTTTAATTGGCAATTCCTTGGAGTTGAATCTGATTTGCTTCCACTCCAGTTGTGTGGGAAGTGAGATGGAGGAGGAGGAAGAGGCCAATGTGGGATTTGCAGACTCTGTTGCAATGGGCCAGAGTATCCTTGAAATATTTCCTCTGTCTTTGCATCACCAGTTCTCTCAGGTATCCAATGGACTGTGCATTGATATTGATTGAAACTCCAGTCCTCTGACTTTGAGGGTTTTGGCCACTTGTTCCAAAGGGGAGGAAAGCACTCTCTTTCTCTGTATGTCTCTCTCTTTCATTTGCACTTTCCAGTGAGCCCAAAATTTCACACATTTTCTTACACCACAATCCACAAGGACTTAATGTATTTTTGTTTATTCTTTTAATCAAGGTGGGAGCCCATTGAGATGTTAAAAATACGGCTTTAAGTGAATTGTGAAAAACAACTTTCGATGTTGGGCTCTAAAAGGAAGTAGGATTAGGAGAAGGAGTTATCTTGGATTGAAATAGAGAGAGTAAATGTCAGAGGGCAATGAGGAATGTAGAGTAGGCAGACTGAGATAGAATGTGTTAATAATAGGCTAGACTAAGTGGGACCCGTTGGGTCCCTGTCACATGGGAGGCCTGGTCCCCCTACGCAATCCGTTCCCCCAACGCAATATTCCACCACTCACCCATAGCCCCCCAACTGTGCAGACGTGGCTCATTTCCTCTCAACCCAGCACTCTCTCCCCCTCCTCTTCACCCTCCCTCTTCCTTCCCCTCTCCTACTCCCCTCCCCAATCCCTCCCTTTTCTTTCCTCTACCCTCAGTCACTCCCTCCATAACTCCCCTCCTTACCCCCCTCCTATCCTTCTATCCTCCCCCTCCCTCCTCGCTCCCTCTCCCTCCCTACCTCTTCCTCAATCCCCCAGTTTCCCTCTAACACATTCTATCTCAGTCTGCCTGCTCTCCCTCTTTATCTTCCCCTTTGCTCTATATATATATTACTTGAGTTTGACTCAATATGGTATAATTCTTCCCAATCATAAACCATTTAAACTCCATATCATCACAGATCCTTGGCAGTTTCACTCTTCTTTAAGTTACCTCAAGTAATATTTTTAGAAAATCTTCTAAATTATTCCTGTTTATTCGCAAAGTCTTTTAAAATTTTGCAGGTGAAACTTATCTGATGATGTTGTATAAGCCATTGGACTGTTCATTGTATGAACCATTGAGCCATTACACTGACACATTTCTACTGGCAGTTTGGTGACATTTCCTTCCTCCCAAGAAACAACACAGTGATAGCGGGAGAGTGTAGAACCAGAGGTCATAGCCTCAGAATAAAAGGATGTACCTTTAGAAAAGAGATGAGGAAGGCTTCTTTAGTCAGAGGGTGGTGAATCTGTGGAATTCAATGCCATAGAAGACTGTGGAGGCCAAGTCCATGGATATTTTTAAAGCGGAGATGCACAGATTCTTGATTAATAAGGGTGTTTGGGGTCATGGGATGAAGGCAGGAGGATGGGGTTGAGGGAAAGATAGATCAGCCATGATTGAATGCAGAGTAGACTTGAAAGGCCCAATGGCCTAATTCTGCTGCTATAACTTATGAATTTATGATAGCACATACACACACTGTTTTCCATCATTGAATACTCTAGTTCAATTTCTGTAAATCCTTTGCCAGGTAACATGAACCTGATGTCCTTCATATTACTAGGTTCTAGAATTGGGGGCCATACCAATACATAAGGCCAATGGTCACAATGCTTAGTTTCTGCAGTGATATTAGTGTTACTCTTTATTTTATTCCCAAATATAGCAGGTTCTTCCATGAATTTTTCCATAATCTTAGGCAGTAAGATTTGCAAAACTATTACCGCCTAGTTAATATTTAACATAAAAAATACCCTTTCCCCATATACCTAATAATATCTCCAACAAAATGATGCTTAATTTCATTACCCCAAAATTAATATCCCCTAATTTACAAAGTGCCTCGATATCCCTGACATTACCTGATCTTAGATGGCCATTTCCAACAGGGTTTCCTCTGCACTCTCTGCTTTGATGTTGATTAAAGCTAAGGTCCTGGTTTATGGTCATTTATACAGTTGAACAATAGGCAGTGCAAAGAAGCAGGCCGGCTCAATATCTCTCTCTCTCTATTTCACTTTGTATTCACTGAGAAATGACTTCCAAGGAATGTGTGATAATGGAGCAGTAGTCAGCATGTCTGGCCTCTCTCTGCCAATCTTCCAAGGCACATCCCTGCCTGAGGTCATTTGTTGGTGGCCTTGATTAGTCCCAGTTTTTTCTCGCCTCCAGCTCTTACTTTCAATCTGCAGATGGGTCCCGACTCGAAATTTCACCTATCCTTTTTCTCCAGAGATGCTGCCTGACCCGCTGAGTTACTCCAGCACTTTGTTTCTATCTTTCATATACACCAGCATTCCTTGATAAGGCACTGCACTTCTCTCAGTAATTAGAGTTTTAAAAATGAATACTAACGCACTAAATCAAAATCGTACACATGTACTATACACTGCTACATTATCACCCATTTCTTCAACAGTGAAAACAACAGTGAAATTTACCACTAAATTCATGGCATCAGCGTAGCATTTTGCTGTCCGAGGAAGAGACCATTCGAATACCAAGATCTCAAATCTATCACAAAGGTCCTGGTCTCATGATTCCCCATCCTCCTGTAGACAAGGGCTATCCATAAAAGTCATCATAAAGCACTGGAGAAAGCCAAATAAATGGTAACAGGGCACTTGGAAATACTAATAGGATTGGGCAGAATCTATGAGCAGTATTAGGCCATTCGGCCCATCAAGTCTTCTGCACCATGGCTGATCTATCTCTCCCTCCGAACCCCATTCTCCTGCCTTCTCCCCATAACCCCTGACACCAGTACTGTAAATGACTGAATAACACAATCTGAAATCCAAGATCATCTTTAATCGGTATCCAAACTATAGCGGTACAGTAGGTTGTTAGTTGCTATAACTTCATAACCGCTTCCAAGACTGAGCAGTACAGGAAGTGGGTGTTAATATAAATCGTACAGTAGGGTGGGGTTAGTGATGCTATTCTACTATGATTGGTTATCATGCATAAACCAATCTACAAGTACTAATCAAAAATCTATTGCTGTCTTAAAAATATCCATTGACGTGGCCCCCCCAGCCTTCTCGAGAAAGCTTGACAAATCTGTTTGAATTGTTTTAAGGAACAGAAAAGATATGGACAAATCATTTGATGTGGCATGTTTTGGCCTTCAATAACATGCCACACCACAGATTTATAAACAGAATAAGGGCTCATAATATTAGTAATGATATTGGCATGGACTGGGAATTGGTGTTAGTGGGAATGAATGGGTAATTTCTAGGTCAAAGACTATGGTCAGTGGGTGGGTTAATACTAGAGCTCCTGCTGTTCTATATGTTAAGGCAAGGGATCAGTTGGTTATATGTCCAGATCTGCTAATGATGCATAGCTAGTTGGCAGTGTGGTATATGAGGACAATGCAGACATGCTTCAAGAGGAGATAAACAACCTAAATGAATGGGCAGCAACAAGGCAGATGGAATATAATGTTCAGACATGTGTGCTCATTGATTTGAGAGAAAAAGAGAAAGACAGTACTTGTGTGAGAGTTTGAAAGATGTTAGTATTTGCGTCGTTTTTACATTTGCGCAAAAACAGTACAAGATAGCGCTACAATATTTCACCACCTTACTCACCATTCTCATGTGCTGCAAGTGCAACAAGTTTTGTTCCGATCAGTGGTATATATTAAAAGTTATTAAAGTTTAAAAATATTTAAAACCGTGCATGTGCAGATTGGTCTCCTCTCCTGTCAGGCACCACCGGGATGGCGGCGCACCTTCCTGCACCATTGCCGCATTGATTAACTGCATCCGTCGCCGTCGGTGCCCGCCTCTGCCCGGCATGGCACGGCCTCCAGTCAAGGCAACCTCCGGTCAGAGGAACGGCAACCTCTTCATCCTGGGGATGTGAGGAGGAGAGTTGGGGAATTAAGGGAGAGGGGGGAAAGTGGGGGAGGTGAGAAGGGAGACTGGGGGAATTGAGGGAGAGGAGGGGGTATGGAGGGAGGGGAAAATGTGGAGGGGGATAGAGGGAGAGGAGGGGGTAGGGAGGTGAGAGGAGGTAGGAGGGAGGGAGTGACTGAGGGTAGAGGGAAGAGGTGAGGGAGGGATTGGGGGAGGGTAGGAGGAGAGGGGAAAGAGAGAGGAGGTGAGGAGTGAGTGTGGGGGAGGAGGGGGAATAGAGGGAGAGGAGGGGGGTGGGGGAGGTTGGGAGTGGGGAATAGAGGGAGAGGAAGGCAGTGGGGGAGGTACAGAGGGAGACGGGGGATTGAGGGAGAGGAGGGAGAGGGAGGGGAAAGTGGGAGAGGTGAGGGATGAGAGAATAGAGGGATAGGAGGGGGGTAGGGAGAGGAGTTATGGAGGGAGGGAGGGATTAGGGGAGGAGAGGGTAAGGAAGAGAGGGTGATGAGGAAGGGGAGAAAGAGCTGGGTTGAGAGGAAATGAGCCGCGCCTGCGCAGTTGGGGGCTATGGGTGAGTGGTGGAATATTGCGTTGGGGGAACGGGTTGCGTTGGGGGACCAGGCCTCCCATGTGACAACGGGTCCCACTTAGTCTTGTCTATTATTAACCCATTCTATCAGTCTGCCTGCTCTACATTCCCCATTGTCCTCTGACATTTGCTCTCTATTTCATCTCAATCCTAGATAACTCCTTCTCCTAATCCTACTTCCTTTTAGAGACCAACATCAAAAGTTGTTTTTCACAATTCACTTAAAGCCGTATTTTAAAATCTCTATGGGCTTCCCGCAGCTACCGATCTACTCAACACACAGCATGATGCGCCGGTAATCTGCCTTAATATCTCCTTAAATGGCCCAGTGTCAATTTTGTTTCATACTGGTCCTATGAGGTGCTTGGAACGTTTTGCTTTGCAACTGTGACCTGATGTTGCAGTTTCCACTGTTGCTATTCCTGTCTGGATTAGGATCATTGAAATGCTCCATAATCACTCATCACAAATTCTGTCCTGATGCAGAGTCTTAACCCAAAACCTCAGGCATCTCTTTTACTTCTACAGAGTTTAGTTTAGAACTACAGCGCTGAAACAGGCCCCACCGAGTCCGCGCCGGCCAGCAATCCCCGCACATTTACACTATCCTAGACACTAGGGACAATTTAAACAAACTCCAATTAACCTACAAACCTGCAAGTCCGTCTACAGAGTGTGGGAGGAGTCTGAAGATCTCGGAGAAAACCCACGGGAAGAACGTACAAACTCCATACAGACAGCACCCATAGTCGGAATCGAACTTGGGTCTCTGGTGCTGCAAGGGCTGTAAGGCAGCAACTCTACCGCTGCGCCACCGTGCCGCCCCTTCATGCATCTTGCTTTATGCTCCAGTTCCAATATCTGTAGTCTCCTCTGTTGCCAATCTAAAGTACTTAAACCTTCTAATAATTTGCTTACAATTTTGCTTATTTCATCACCTACACCTCAGAGTCCTAGTCTGGTGGTAGTAATAGTTGGTAGTAGAGCAGTTGTTCCCATTCTTTCTATGAAGGATATTTGTTTCATTCCCATTTCAGCTCTTTGAACAAAATACTCTTGGCTGTTTTTCCACTGTGTTCTCATGTCCATGGAAAAGATCCCTTCACACCACTTCGAAGCAGAGTACGGGGGTCACCCCAGGCGGTCGGGACATAATTTACCACTTCAATAAATTTTGAATTTAATGTGCGGCACAGTGGTGTAGCAGTAGAGTTGCTACCTTACAGCGCCAGAAACCCAAACTCGATCCTGACTACGGGAACAGTCTGTTCGCAGTTTGTACATTTTCCATGTGACCATGTGGGTTTTCTCTGGGTGCTCTGATTTCCTCCCACATTCCAGACATGCAGGTTTGTAGGTTATTTGGCTTCTGTTAAAAATTGTAAATTGTCCCTAGTGTGCAGGATAGTGTTAATGTACAGGTTGATTGCTGGTCAGCACAGACTTGGTGGGTCAAAGGGCTTGTTTCCACACTGTACCTCCAAAGTTAAAAGAATAATAAACAGTCTCTGGTGATTTTCACATTGCTATTTGTGGCAGTTTGTAGTGTGCAAATTGGCAGTTGAGTAACCACTACTAAAATGACGATTGCATTTGACAAATATTTGGTACATGAATGGTTCTGAACAAATGTAAATCCTTTTTATTCATGTGTATTTTGTTTCGTAGCCACATGGAAGCTGCAATTTACGCAATTGGTTGTACGATATTGCACAAATAAACTTCGTTGTAACAGGATTATTAATCTGTTACAAAATAGGGCCTAATCATTTTCTATCGGGGGGGGTCCTAAATTGAATAAATCAAAATATAATTGTCATCACTCTGACACTAATTGAAAAAAACAGTTCAACAGCTAGAAAAAGTCAAAATGGCAGCTCAATTTCATCAACAATAATCGTTTCCTTTTCTAATAATATTACAGGATAAATCTCTCATCCATAATTTCAGAAGAGCACCTAGTAGAATAATGTATTGTAAGTTTCTGAATAAAGGATAGAAGTGCCTGAAGTTGCTTCACTACTTTTTTAAAGTGTTAACATTGTATTATGTGTCAGACTAATGCTGTTTTTAGAAGTCCCATAAATATTGTGAGCCTTCATTTCAAGCTTCCCAGGCCAAGGCTGTCCGATACTCCTGTGTAATGCTTGCAACACCTCAGTTTCACATCAGTGTATGCTGTTCAATTGATCTGTTGTGAAATCGCGCAGATGCTGGCATTTGGCCTCATAGCTGTGACCTCGGTCGCCAGCCCTTCAAAGGACATTCCCCAATGCAACAGCATTCTTTCACCTGCCA
This sequence comes from Malacoraja senta, assembly GCA_038087875.1. Classification (NCBI taxonomy): domain Eukaryota; kingdom Metazoa; phylum Chordata; class Chondrichthyes; order Rajiformes; family Rajidae; genus Malacoraja; species Malacoraja senta. The sequence continues at coordinate 322,898,323 of CM075977.1, read as the reverse complement.
GGAAACGTTGCTGCTTAAGGACTGGATGCTGCAAAGGTGGGAGAGAATTAGAATCAAAGAAAGATGCAGTATAGAAAAAGCCCTTCTGCCCATGTAGTCTGTGCTAACCATCAACCACTAATTTACACTCATATAAGTTCATAGCTTCAGGGCTGCCAACATTGGGTGAGAGTTGAGAGTGAGAAATTGCGATGGAGCGTAGCGACCGGGGGGAGGGGGGTGTTCCCCCTCCCACGGTAGGGAGCTTTTGCATTTTTCAACTTGAAATTGTGCAATCTGATGCATACTGTAGCGAGTCTTTTAACTTGCATTTGAATGCAACATTTATGCTTTAAATTGGATTAGGTATGAATAAGGTTAGGCTAAATTACATTCCAAATTACATTCCACAATAGAGCCAGGCTCTGATCAACAGGTGCAGCACATGAATGACTGTATTCATATATGGAAATCAGATTATATTCATGCTGTTATGTATATATAGAGAAAAACTCAGAGAAACAAAGCAAAAGTCAGACTTCCATCACTGTTCTGCACAACTAAATCAATCAACCTTGTTCAAGAAGGAACTACAGATGCTGGAGAATCGAAGGTAGACAAAATTGCTGGAGAAACTCAGCGGGTGTGGCAGCATCTATGGAGCGAAGGAAATAGGCAACGTTTCGAGCCGAAACCCTTCTTCAGACGGTTTCAACCATACCCTTTGAATATAGAAACAAGATGAAAATAATGCCACATAGTCAATCATATATGGTTCAATGAAATTAAGATATATATGTAAAAATATATATGGAAACAGGCCCTTCCACCCACCAAGTCCACACCGACCAGCAATCTATCATACACCAATTCCATCCATCACACCAGGGACAATTTACAGAAGCCAATTAACCTACAAACCTGCACTTCTTTCGGATATGGGAGAACGGAATATCCAGAGAAAACCCATGTGGTAGTAAGGCAGCAACTCTACCACTGCGCCACCGTGCCACCCCATTAAATTATTTTTTCTGTAATTATGTTTATTATGGTGTCACGTGAATAAAGATGAACACATGATTCTGATTTCTGCCCTTATTTGGATAACACACATGTCCAGTCATTGTGTTTTATGGCTGGTTTTCAACCTCTTCAGGCTGAAGGTCTCAACTTGAAACATCACCCATTTTTTCTCTCCAGAGGATGCTGCCTGTCCTGCTGAGTTTTTCTAGTTTTTAGTGTCTATCTTCAGTTTAAACCAGCATCTGCAATTCCTTCCTACACTATTTGTTGAGCAAAACGGGTCCTATTCTCATTATATAATTTTGTGATCAGCGTGAGAGCATGAGAATTTGTGAAATGCATGAGTCTCACGCTCAATGCGTGAGAGTTGGCAGCCCTGCTAATAATGCAAACATTTTATGCAAGTTCCAATTGTTTGGACAAAAATCACTTATTACTGCTTTATAACAGTTAAGTTGCATTAAGACCATTTCAGAAATAATGGCAGTCAACAAAAAATCAACTAACAAATTAAAGCAAACTTTAAAAAATCACATGTTCCCTTTCCTGACTCTACCTCGTAAGTACTTTAACGCTGTTAACAGAGCAAAGGGATATTAATCTCAAGAATCAAAACGGGGAAAGTGAGGGCAATTTTGCTTAAATGGTCATTGTAAGCCCATTCAGATCTGC
>CM075977.1:322576192-322896449 GCA_038087875.1 Malacoraja senta | reverse complement strand
TGTCTCTCCCTCTCTGTCTCTCCCCTCTCTCTCCTCTCACCCCCCTCTCTCTCCCCTGTCTCCCCCTCTCTCCCCTTCCCTCTCTCTTCTCTCTCCCCCCTCTCTCTCTCTCCCCTCTCTCCTCCTCTCTCTCTCCCTCCCCCTCTCTCTTCCCCCCCTCTCTCTTCCCCATCTCTTCCTCCCACCTCACTCCCACCTCTCTCGTCCCCTCTCTCCTCTCTCCCCCCTCCTTCTCCCCTCTCTCTCCTCTCCCTCTCTACCCTCTCTTTCCCCTCTCTCTCTCCCCCTCTCTCTCTCCCCCTCCTCCCTCTCTCTCCCCCCCTCCCTCCCTCTCTCTCCTCTCTCTCTCCCTCCCTCTCTCTCTCCCCCTCCCTCTCTCCTCTCCCCCTCTCACTCTCTCTCCCTCTCTCTCTCACCTCTCTCTCCCACCCTCTCCCGTCCTCTCCCGCCCTCTCTCTCCTCTCTCCCCCTCTCTCCCCTCTCCACCCTCTCTCTCCCCCATTTCTCCCTCCCACCTCACTCTCCCCCTTGCTCGCTCCCCTCTCTCTTTCTCCTCTGTCTCTATCTCCTCTTTCTCATTGCCCCCCCTCTCTCTCCCCCTCTTTCCCCCTCTCTCCCTCTTCCCCCTCTCTCCCTCTTCCCCCTCCTCCTCCCTCTCTCCCTCTTTCCCCTCACCCCTCTTACCACCCCCTCTCTCCCCCTCTCTCTCTTCCCTCTTTCTTCCCTCTCTCCTCTCTCTCTTCCTCTTTCCCCCTCTCTCTCCCCCTCTTCCTCCCCCTCACCCCCCTCTCTCTCTTCCCCCCTCTTCCACCTCACTCCCCCTCTCTCTCTCTCTCCCCTTCTCCCTATCTCTCTCCTCTCTCTCCCTATCTTTCTCCCCTACCTCTCTCTCCTCCCCTCTCTCTCCTTGCTCTCCCCCCCTCCCTCTCCCTCTCCCTCTTCTCTCTCCCCATTCTCCCCCCCTCTGTCTCTCCCCTCTCTCTCCTCACCCCCTCTCTCTCTCCCCTCTGTCTCCCTGTCTCCTTCCCCTCTCTCTCTCTCCGCCTCCCTTTGAGAGTCTCTGTCCCTTCGGCACAGAGACTCTCACGGCAGCGGTGCAACGCTTCCGACGCCTCCGACGGCCCGGGACTCTTACACTGCTCCATGGCCGGAGCTGCAGTGAGCGACTCGCCAGCCCGGCAAACACTCGCCAGCCCCACAAACGCTCATCAGCCCCACAAACGCTCATCAGCCCAGCAAACACTCACCAGTGCCGGCAACCCGCTTCTGTCCCCCGCCGCTGGTTCTGCTTCCATCCCTCCCTCAGCCCCGCCTCTCCAACACCCGCGGCACATGCAATTAATCTGAGTTACATTTTCGTTGATCACAGATTTTCTCACGACAGAGCGTGAGAAATTTGTGATCAGCGTGAGGGCGTGAGAATTTGTTCAAATGCATGATTCTCACACTCAAAGCGTGATAGTTGGCAGCCCTGTATCTGGGACACATGACAATAAACTCTCTTGACTCTTGGCTGCACTTGAGCTCTACCCAAGACCACAAGAAATTGCATAGAGTTATAGATGAGTTATAGCTGAAGCCCAGTCCATCACTCACACCAGTCTCTCCACTATCCATTCCATCTACACTTCACACTGCCTCGGGAAAACAGCAATCATATTCAAGAATCAAATTTTACAACCCCAGTCATTCCTTCTCTCGTGACAGAATGAAGATACTAAACCTTGAAAGCACATACCACCAAATTCAGGAACAGCTTATTCCATGCTGTTATCAGACCACTGACAGTCCTCTCGTAAACTAAGAGTGTACTCTTGTTCTCCTAACCTTACTCATTGCAGCCTTTACACTTTTTTTAAATCTACAATTTTGCTCTAGCTGTAATGTTATAATATTATGTATATTGTGCACCGTGGTGTCTTTCTCTTTGCACTACCAGCTGTACATGCGTATGGCTTGACTGTACTCATGTATAATATGATTTGACTGGATAGCACAACATATTTCTCACTGCGTCTTGGTGCACCTGACAATCCTATACTGTACATTCTTATCATATGGGACATCTGCAGTACACAGTATTCTAATCAGGAAACCATTCCCAACTAGAAGTAGGTTTGCAGAAGAATGGACTTAATCATATGTTGTACCTACAATTCTGAGATACCTCTCGTGTTGTGAGCAGTTCACAGAATAAATGTAATAATGTGTATTTATCACAATTTGCAAACTGTCCAATGTACAGAGAGAATGGTTAAGTTCCACACCCACATTTACTGAAGGAATGCCATTGAGCACGTCATAGAAACATAGAAAATAGGTGCAGGAGTAAACCATTCGGCTCTTTGAGCAGGTATCACCATTCAAAATGATCATGGCTGATCATCCAAAATCAGTAGCCCATTCCTGCTTTCTCCCCATATCCATTGATTTTGTTAGCCCTAAGAGCTTTCCAGGTCAAAGCATCCTATCCTGTCATCAACATTGGATGACAACATGTTAGCAATGAGAGGAAAGACTGTATTTGACAATAAGAACATTGTTGTGATAACAGCACCTTCTCTCCCAGCTAACAATGATCTACTCAACATTTTCCCTCATCATCATTACCTTTGTCCTGCTTTCACACCTTACACTTCCTTATCTATGAATCTCCCTCTCCTCTGATACCAGTCTGAAGAAGGGTCTCGACCCAAAACGTCACCCATTCCTTCTCTCCAAAGATGCTGCCTGTTCCGTTGAGTTACTCCAGCATTTTGTGTCTATCATCAGTTAATGAATATTTGCAAAACTTCAATCCAAAAGCAAAAACATGAAAATGCTGGAAATGTGAAATATAACAGAATATTCTGAAAATACCCAATGGGTCAGATGACATCTACAGAGAGTGAAACAAATTTAATGTTTCAGGTCAGTGGCCCTGCATCAGAATTCAGATAAAAGACCAATGACATGTAAAGTTCACTCGAGTATTATCAGCAATTTCTGACTTTAGATCCAATTACTCCCTTCAACTTACTGAAATTGTGTGTGAAATGGACAAAAAATGTTTTGTCTATCTGCCAAATTTGTTTCTATATTTATGTATTGCTCTAATGTAGTACAGAAGTAGGCTGATATATAGATTGATTGAATGTGTCAGACACAAGTTGAATAACATTTGGCAATAGACATAAAAGGAAATCCATGCACAAACCCTTCATCAGACGTTTCGGCCCAAATGTTGCCTATTTCCTTCGCTCCATCGATGCTGCTGCACCTGCTGAGTTTCTCCAGCATTTTTGTCTACCTTCGATTTTCCAGCATCTGCAGTTCCTTCTTAAACATAATGGAAGATAGTTGTGGTTATTAGATGAGTGTTTCATGAGCCTCTGATGAGCGTTTGTCGGCACTGGGCCTGTACTCGCTGGAGTTTAGAAGAGGGGGGGACCTCATCGAAACACAGAATAGTGAAAGGCTTAGATAGAGTGGATGCGAAGAGGATGTTTCCACTAGTGGTAGAGTCTACGACTAGAGCTCATAGCCTCAGAATTAAAGGATGTTCTTTTAGGAAGGAGATGAGGAGAAATTTCTTTAGTCAGAGGGTGGTGAATCGGTGGAATTCTTTGCCACAGGTGGCTGTGGAGGCCATCAGTGGATATTTTTAAGGCAGAGATAGATAGATTATTGATTAATACAGGTGTCAGAGGTTATGGTGAGCAGGCAGCAGAATGGGGTTAGGAGGGAGAGATAGATCAGCCATGATTGAATGGCGGAGTAGACTTGATGGGCCGAATGGCTTAATTCTACTCCTATCCCTTATCACCATAATAAGAATGAATGTAATCACCTGCATGCAATGCCATTTCAATCACTGTTTCCTTCTTTCAAATTCTGGGGTCACTAATGTTTAGTGTAGTCTATTGTCATGTGTACCAAGGTACAGTGAAAATATTTTTTAGCATGCTATCCAGTCAGCGAAAAGACTAAACATTATTAAATTTAAGCCGTCCATGGTGTGCAGATACAGGATAAAGGGAATGAAGTTTAGTACAAGATAAAGTCCAGTAAAGTCTGATTCAAGTTAGTCTGAGAGTCTCCAATGAAGTAGATGATAGGTAAAGACTGCTCTCTAGTTGGTAACAGAATGTTTCAGTTGCCTGTTGAGCTGGGAAGAAATAGGCCCCAAATCTGGAGATACTCGTTTTCTCACTTGCCTGATAGGAGAGAGGAGAAGAGGGAATGTCCAGGTTGAGAGATCCTTGATTTTGCTGGTGGCCTTGCCAAGGCTGTATGAAGGGTAGATGAACAATGGAAGGGAGGTTGGTTGGCGTGATGGTCTGGGCTGCATTTACAATTCTCTGCAATTTTTCGTGGTCTTGGATGGAGCTGTTCCCAAAGCATGCTGTGATACATCCCAATAATGGTCAATCACATAAAAACGTGGCTCAAAACCAGGTGAGAGTCTTGGAATCCTGAGATGAGTTACTTACCTTGTCAGAAATGTTTTTCAAGCACCCTACACATTAATTATTTTCTCTGATGCTCCATTGTCTTTTTGAAACAAACAAAATCATTTGGGGACAAGGCAGGGTGGATGGCAAAATCTTTCCACTGATGAGAGAATCTCAAATGAGGGGAACGAGTAACAATATTTAAACCTAAAGTACATTGGAACTTCTCACAGAGATGGATGAATCTCCGGAGCTCTCTGCCCTGAAGGGATGTGGAGCAAGATTATTGAGAGTATTTAAAGAGAAAGGAGATTTTTTGGGGGATAGATTAGGGTGTTGAGGGCTATGCCTGGGGAACTGGAGGGGAGATAATGCCTGGGGCAGATCACTTGTGATCTTCGTTAATGGCAGAGCAGGCTTGAGGGGTTAAGTGATCCAATTCTGCTCTTGTTTTCTTATGTGACTATGGGAAATACTGTCTTGAAATTTATTTACCCAAGTTATTCTGACACTTGTCACCGAGCAAGGGGGACAAATGAAGCAGACATGCGAGTTGAGTTTAGTTTATTGTCACGTGTACCAAGGTACAGTGAAAAGCTCTTTTGCGCACTGACCAGTCAGCGGAAAGACAATGCTTGATTACAAACGAGCCATCCACAGTGCACATGATAGAGGGAGTAATGTGAATAACGTTTAGTGCAAGATAAAGCCAGTAAAGTCTGAACAAAGATAGTCCGAGGGTTTCCAATGCGATAGATAAAAGTTCAGGACTGCTCTCTAGTTGTTGGTAGGGTGGGTCAGTTGCCCAATAACAGCTAGGAAGAAACTGTCCCTAAATCTGGAGGTGCATGTTTTTACACTTCTATAACTTTTGCCCGATGAGAAAGGGGAGAAGAGGTAGTGGCCAGGGTGCGACTCGTCCTTGATTCTGCTGCTGGCCTTGCCGAGGCAGCATGAGGTATAAATGGAGTCAATGGAAGGGAGGTTGGTTTGTGTGATTGTCTGGGCTGCATCCACAATTCGCTGCAATTTCTTGCGGTCTTAGATGGAGCTGTTCCCAAACCAAGCTGTGATGCATCCTGATAAACTGCTTTCTATGGCGCATCTGTAACAGTTGGTGGGAGTTGTAGGGGACATGCCAAACTTCCTAAGCCTTCTAAAAAAAGTAGAGGCGTCGGTGTGCTTTCCTGGTCATTGCTTCAATATGGGTGGTCCAGGAGAAGTTGTTGATGATATTGAAGTTTGTCGCTGTTGATGTGTGTACCGCTTTGCTTCCTGAAGTCGATCACTTCTCTTTTGTCTTGCTAACATTGAGAGAAAAGGTTGTTGTCTCAACACCAGGACACGAGGTTCTTGATCTCCTTCCTGTACTCCGTCTCATCATTATTTGAAATCCGGCACACAATGGTGATGTCTTCTGCAAATTTGAAAATTGAATTAGATTTGTACATGGCTGCACAGTCATGGGTGTACATGATTACACTGGTACACCCAATCAGACGATGCAGTGTCAGAGAGCCATTTATTTCAGAGTGAATACACAGTGTGTGGCCCAAGAAACTATGGATAATATAAATAGTTTTTTTAGAATCATTTATATATATTTTAATTTGTTTTTAAATAACTTTAATATTAGAGAAATCTTTGACAGAAATCTTTGACAAACGCTTGTCTTTGCCTCCTGTTAACGTCCACCAGGAGCATTCCAGGGATGAGATCTCAGTCAAGTCAATGCTGAGACCTGGGTGTGGTGGGACAACCATATTGGACCTCCACTTTCAGATAAAGTGAGAGCAGGGGGCTGTGAAGGGGACCAACATCAGATAAATCTGACCAGTTAGAAAGCAGAGCATTTTACTTCCAGGCTTAACTGTGTGTGAGAAATCTTCAACCTAATTAGTTGTTCATCCTACTTGATGATATCACTATTGCTGGGGCCTCAGATCCCCAATAGAAGGTGTGTGGGAACAAATCAATTCAGACAAGGAAAAATCAAAGGCCGCACATATGAGCCTCGTGGTCAACTGTGAATATAATCCCTTCCTTGTTGATTGGAACAAAATACATCTGCCTCAATATTGCTAATAAAAGTATGGCCTGATTTTTTTTGCATGGAAACAAGATTCTAGTCAGAGAATGATAAAAGCAACATAATGTTATAATCCAGACTGAAGAACAATTGATGGGTTTTGTTGTATGTGCAAAAATTATGGAAACTTGTTGGATTATGCTCCAGCATCGAAACAAGCAACAACTTTTTAATAATGACAAGAGGTTATATAAACTTCATGGAAGTTGTATACTATGTTGGTTCACTGCAAACTTATTTTGGAAGCTGTGAAAAATAAATTCCATGAATAAACTATTGCAGCCTTGATGTGTCGCACCTGTAAAAGTGAGTACATTTGTAATATATGACTGCTCTGAGTTCAAAATATGTTTGTATTGTTGAATAAGTTGATGCTATAATGTTAAACCTGACAAAGTCAATGCAGAATTTATAATTTTACCTACAATCTTTTTTAGTTTAGTTTAGAGATACAGCGTGGAAACAGGCCCTTCAGCCTACCGAGTCCATGCTGTTCACTGGTTCCATGTTATCTCAGTTTCGCATCCTACACACTAGGGACAATTTACAGAAGCCATTCAATCTACAAACCTGCACGTCTGTGGAACATGGGAGGAAACTGGAGAATGTTGCGGTCACGGGGAGAACGTACAGCACCCGTAGTCAGGATCGAACCTGGGCCTCTGACGCTGTAAGGCAGCAACTCTACTACTGTGCAGACCTAGTTTTATTCTTTATATAAGGAAACAAAATACACTTATGAATTTTCTGCTGGAGGTGCCATTTCATACTTTGATATTTGAATAAGTACAAGTCATGCACTTAAACTAAAGTTTAGTTTTACTGATTGTTAAATGTAAGTGGTTCTTCCAGCTTTCCATGTGAAGCTGTATGTTGTCTTGGTCACATAGTTTTATTATTTTAATGCATGTTTCCTCACAGACACAGAAGCAGAACGGAAGTCGCTGAAGGAGCACGTGTACCCTAAGCTGCGAGAATTCTGCAGGGAAAACTACGGGCTTGAATTCCAGGTAACTGACAGAATATTCACACATGAGCAGGATGCACGATGAGCAAGTGATCAGCAATAGTTGGAGTTTTAAATGAATGCCTCGCTTGTAATCATGTATTGTCTTTCCACTGACTGGTTAGTACGCAACAAAAGCTTTTCACCATACCTCGGTGCACGTGACAACAAACCAAATTTAAACTCAAATTCTTAGCTGATAGTTATCCTGTTCAATCCCCTGCCTTAAAACAGCAGGAATACTTCATTCTCTGTGAAGTGTTTTGGGACACCCTTGAAGCCATATTGTGCTGTTCATTTTATGTGTATCACTACCTACATACAGATGTATGGAAGTGGCTGTGATGCCCGGATATTTCCCTAAAAGGGTTAAAGAACACTTACTGTATCCTCATGTAAAGCTTGGTTCTTCTTTCACTGCTTATGCATATGTTGCTTTCTTATGGAGATATTTAACATAGAGAACAAAAAACCTTTGGTCAATCTAGTTCTAGAACAATCTACTGTATCCGTCAGTGACAAAGTATTTGGTAGAAAGAATAGAAACATAGAAACATAGAAAATAGGTGCAGGAGGAGTCCATTCGGCCCTTCGAGCCAGCACCGCCATTCATTGGTTCAATGTGGCTTAAAATTTTCAAATCTCATCATTCTGAACTTGTTTCTGTGCAGGATGACCAGTAAACACTATTTTTCAGTAAGCAGTTGTTACAACAAATAAAATAATGTTTGCTTTGAGATGTATGAGACTAGGTACATTATTTTGCATCCACAGTAATATTTGGAATGATATGTGTTTGTTTTCAGGGTCTGGGTGGTAGAAGGCAAGGCAGATTATCCACCCATCCCATCTGATTGAATGTTATTTCTTTCAATTCCTACACCTTTTCAGCCATTATCTACATCTTCAATTCCCACTTCCTTTCCATCACTTTTTACATCAGTGCTCTGCCTCTCTGTAGATCACTACGTGTCTTGTCCCACACAGAGCATTGAAACAAGATGAATGTCTCCTTGTTCTGGCAACAGGTTAATCCACGATGGAAGTAGCTGTTTCCTGGGTTCCTCTTAACTTTAAGCCCCTTGCTCTCATGACAGTTCGGAGATGGTGCCTATACAGAGAGCCTGAAACAGCTTCTTTTCATTTTATCTGTTAATGTGCATCGGCATGGAAAAGCAAATTGGGCATCAGTGTGGAAAACAATTTTCATCGCAGTATGTTCACTCATTAAACTCATACCGTCATTAAATGTGCACTTCTATAATGATGTGTGAAGTAGGGTTTAAATTTCACAGTGGCTTGGGCACATTGAACTGGAGCACCACGTACTGTGTTGCTATTCCGTTCAGTTCACAAAACAGCTTTTTAATACTGCTGATTCCAAGTGTGACTTGCACTTCTCCAGCTGGTTTCATGGTCTTTAATGTGGCATCTTGAAGGATCAATACTGGCATTAGTAAGGCAGAAGGAAGAACTAATAGGTGTTTGTGAATTGCAGTGTTTAATTTCCTACTGCCATCGGAAGCTCCATATCCTTTTCATTCAATCTTCACTGTTTCCGCAACGCTTCCTAGCTCCTTGGCAGCTGGCAGCAATACCAGATATTTAAACCAAATACCAGAAAGTGAGATATTAATATTTATTTTCTTTAGTTTAGTTTAGAGATATAGGTGGAAACAGGCCATTCGGCCCACCAAGTCCATGCCGACCAGCGATCCCCGCACACTAACACTATCCTACACTCACTAGGGACAATTTACAATGTTACCAAGCCAATGAACCTACAAACCTGTACGTCTTTGGAATGTGGGGGGACCCGCAGAAAACCCACGCAGGTCACGGGGAGAACATACAAACTCCATACAGACAGCACCCGTAGTCGGGATCGAACCCGGGTCCCTGGGGCTATAAGGCAGCACTATGCCACCGTGCTGCGCCTACTAAATTCATCCTGCTTCATCATTAATCCTACTGAGTCTGAATTTCAGTGCAGAATATACTTGCATTTCTGAGCACAGGGAGGCCAGTTATTGCATAATTGTAACACTTTTGGGGGTAATCCTCACGTAACTATGATCACAGTAAGCGAACTGCAATATTGAGATTCTACTAATGGATGCGCACACCAGCAACTTAAGCTCCATTCCATCAGCACACAGGATTGTATTTTTTCTACTTGGTATCTGGCACGTTGTGCTGTTGTAAAAATTGGTAACTTTAAACAACTCAAAGGGTGTGTTTTCCAATTTGTAACTTGGAATTAAAAGCCTAGTGCAAATACTTACTGAAAGTAAGCATGCAGGCACAGCAGGCAGTGAAGAAAGCTAATGGCGTGTTGGCCTTCATAACAAGAGGAGTTGAGTATAGGAGCAAAGAGGTCCTTGTGCAGTTGTACAGACCACACATGGAGTATTGTGTGCAGTTTTGGTCTCCAAATTTGAGGAAGGACATTCTTGCTATTGAGGGAGTGCAGCGTAGGTTCATGAGGTTAATTCCCTGGTTGGCCGGAACTGTCATATATTGAAAGAAAGAGCAGCTGGGCTTGCATACACTGGAATTTAGAAGGATGAGAGGCTATCTTATTGAAACATATAAGATTATTAAGGGATTGGACACGCTAGAGGTAGGAAACAGGTTCCCGATGCTGGGGGAGTCCGGAACCAGAGGCCACAGTTTAAGAATAAGGGGTTGGCCATTTAGAAAGGAGATGAGGAAATACTTTTTCACCCAGAGAGTTGTGAATCTGTGGAATTCTCTGCCTCAGAAGGCAATGGAGGCCAATTTAGACAGGGGGCGCTGTCCTGTGTGCGGCTGCACAGCCAGCAGCTGTCTGTCCTTTCAACTTTATTTTTTATTTTAGTTAGTAAAGTGTTTTGTTTTTGGAGGTCTAGACTTTTTTGTGTGGGGGGTGGGTGGGGGGGGAAGGTGGAAACTACCTTACAGGGTCCCTACCTGGCCGGAGAGGCAGCTTTTCTCCTGGCTGCAGCTTCGACCCGTCCTCGCGGCCTACCAGCGGGCCTGGAGCGGCGTTTCCTGTCGGGGACCGCCCAGAACCTCGGCTTCGGCGGCGGCACAGTGCTGGAGCGCTATCGCGGAGCGGGCGATGCCTTGCCCGGGTCGCCACGCTGGAGCTCCGGTGAGCTGAGGATCGCTGGGGAAAACATCACGGAGCTGAAGGACTGTGGAGCGACCAGCTGCGGGCGACGGCGCTGAACTTTACACCGGGAGCCTGGGATCTTTATATGAGATCGCCAGTTGTGGAGCTCCAACCGGCGCGGCCTTGTTGGCTTTGGAAGCCGCGGCCCCCAGTGCGGAAGCGGCCGTTCCAGGGTTCCCAGGCCGCTGGGAGGACTCTCCCGACACCGGAGCAACATCACCCGGCGAGAACGGCCTGGAACTTCGGGCCTCCGTAGAGGCAACTGTGGAGCCCTCAATGGGCCAGACTATGGGTGAACTGGGGTTGGGGACTGGACTTTGTGCCTTCCCTCATGGTGGGAGCCATTGTGGGGGGATGTTCAGTGTTAAGACTATCTTGGTGTTATGTCTGTATTCTCTTTTTTGTGTGCTGCATAATGGCAAGAAGCATTTCACCACTACACCTGGGTGTATGTGAATGTGACTAATTTAAAAAAAACAAAAAAAACCTTGACCTTCTCTGGATGCTTTCAAGAGAGAGTTAGATAGAGCTCTTAAAGATAGCAGTCAAGGTATATGGGAGAAGGCAGGAACAAGGTACTGATTGTGGATGATCAGCCATGATCACAGTGAATGGTGGTGCTGGCTCGAAGGGCCGAATGGCCTACTCCTGCACCTATTGTCTATAAATATAGATGAGCTTTTTATATTGCAGAGAGCAATTTGAAGAAGATAGAAATGTTATTGAAAGAATATAACTGCACAGGAAAGTTTAGTTATTGTATTCCTTACAATTTGTTTCCTCTGTTCATCGTGTTGCTCTTACCTCAGTCTCTGCAACTCACTCCTCGTGGCATTCTCTGTGCCCCAAGGGAAATCATTTGTTTGCATACTTGTAAGCAAATAATGTCACAATTTGGATTATGCATTACATCAACCGGTTCTGTCTGTGGATCTCTGTTATTATGTATGTTTATATTTAGAAGATGAATTTGAGGAATCAGAAGTTTTGTGAAATAACAATTTCAGTGCCTGTAGTTACCAGAGTCTATATCCCCATTAATCTTTTCTTGTTGCAATTGTTTTCTCTGTTGTTCAGACATTTAACATAAATAGTCCAGAAGTCTTGGTTGATTACTATTCATACTTTAAAATTACAGGTAATAGACGTTTACTGGGGACTGGATCCAGAAGAATGGGATAACCCAGAAGTCCATAAAATTCGGATGAGGCTTTTAGAAGATTGCCTGAAAACATCTGCTGGTCCATGTTTTGTTGTGGGTATATAACTATTTGCATTTAACACAAAAAAATCTTGACACATAAATTTCATGACTTAAAAGTTTTCCAGTGATTGCATTTAATCTTCTCTCCCTAGACTGTCTTACAGCATCTATAAGCTGGAAGCATGTGATAGACCTGTCTGGAGACAGTAGTTAAAACAATGAAGTAAAGAATAGAAAAGGAAGAAAATATATGAGGTGAATTTCCAAAGCTCAAGGGGAAATTCAGATGTGATTCACATGATATTATTAGCAATCTTTTTTCCCTCTGTTGAACTTGACCTTTATGAAGTTAAATTTCAATCTCCAATTTGACAGCCGAAGCACAAACCAAAGTCATAAAATTTGGTACCAGCAGGATCACATCTGCAGAAGGCCTATTGGAAATCTGCAAGTGGATTAACAGCACATGAAAAATTGTTAGCAGTACATCTATGAATTTCTAGTAAGCCAGCTGCCTTATGTCTGGTCTATTTTTGGTTTTATATATTGTCTAGGTCATTCAATCATTCAATGATACTTTATTGTCACGTGTACCTAGGTACAATGAAATGCTTTGTTTTGCATGCAACCCGGTAAAATCGTACAGCAGACCTCACCAAGGCAGTACACAAGTGTCGCCCCATGTCTGGCGCCGATAAAGTTACAAAAGTTCACCGAACAATCCTTTCTTCTGCTTGCCACCACACATGGCAGCAGCAACCCCCCCCCCCTCCCCCAACCCCTCCATTCTGCTCCCCGGTTCCCCTTTGATCTTGATGGCCCCCCACGAGGTACCCCCTTTGTTCTCGATGCTCCACCTCACTCTTGACACTCTATCATGCTCCCGGGTCTCTCCTCACTTTCGGTGGTGCGGGTCTCATGGAAACCAGTAGCTCGGGGCCAAGGTCGAAGTCCGTGGTGGGCAAGCAGGACCTACCGGCGTTTCCTCGGTCGTCGGTCCGCGGTGGGCATGTCCTCCATCGTCAGTTTGCGGTGGCGAGTCGGGCCTGCTTGCCAGGACACTCCCAGCGGCTGAGATAACAAATCATTTTATTCAATAAATGTTATTGCACGCACTCTATTAGCCAGAAACCCCTTGAGCCGATTGCCTTCGCTCACAATTTCTTCCAAAGGGAGAATCCCACATGGAATCGCCAGTCCAATAAGCCGAAAGTGAAAAAATATAACCTCAGATAGCCCTTGCTTTCTCTCTCCACCCCCTTCCCCTTCCCCGTTCTCCCACTAGTCTTACTGTCTCCACCTACATTCTATCTTTGTCCCGCACCCTCCCCTACATTAGTCTGAAGAAGGGTCTCGACCCGAATCTTCAGAGATGCTGCCTGACCCGCTGAGTTACTCCAGCATTTTGTGTCTAAGTCGAAAGTGAAGATGGGCAGTACTGGAAGATGACAGGATGGTACAGAGCCGGCAGTGAGAATATGGACCATGCGGATACAGAGGCACAGAAATGCAAACAAATCTTCCAGTTTCATTTGCAGATTAGTCTGCCATCCCAGGAGACACTAGACAACTGTAGATGTTTGACAATATTAAGTTATTAAAAAGACAAGTAAATATGACAGCTTTTTATATTCATTAATTCCATCCACAAGGAGGAAATTAATTTCCTCATTGCGTTAATTAGAATGAAATTGCAAGAGCTGCAGTCCTGGCAGATGCATCATCTTGGCAGGCTACAAGCATGTTTCATCTCTATTTTCCAGAGAGATCTGAATCAGGTCCTTACAATTCTTGAAGTTCTCTCCCTTTCAACAAAATCACAATTGCCTGCAGCTAGCACAACCTCTTCTCCCACCATTGTAACTTTCTCAGGCAGGGAACAGAAAACACTTCGCTAACTGATGGGTAGCAAAGGCAGCAAGTAGATTGGCAAGTCCGACAAGCTGAGAACATTGGGAAGCTGATCCAAGTCCAAGGTGCTGCTTCTGAGGCAGAATTTGTAAACTTCATCCCATCAAGCATTAGTGACAGACTTTTCATGTGACATTCTTTATTCATGCTGGTAGTTACTTAGAGTGCAGACTCAAGCACATAATGTAGATATGAAAACCAAAACCCCCTAATGCTGGGACACTCAACAAGCCAGACGACATCCATGGAAAGAGTAGCAGAGCTAGGGTTTCAGGCTGCAGATGCTTTGTGAGAACTTGGATAGAGAGAAAACTAGTTGTTGTTAGTGCAGAGAAGGTAAGGGAGGGATTGATAGGACAAATTGGGTCAGATAAGCTATCATTGAGGCCGTGGATTCAAGGGGTTAATGGGGGGAGAGAGGAAGGATCAGAACAAATATAAAAGCAATGAAATGAGAGCAGCTGGAGAGTGAGAACACCAAGAAAAGATGCAGATCTGTGGGGATGTGCCCAGAAGATCAGGCAATGTAAATTAGACACAATATCACAGATATATCGGCCAGATCTTATACATACAGAGTAGGAGAGTTATCTGCAATTGTAAATGCAAGACTGGATGTCATAGAAACATAGAAAATAGGTGCAGGAGTAGGCCATTCGGCCCTTCGAGCCTGCACCGCCATTCAATATGATCATGGCTGATCATCCAACTCAGTATCCTGTACCTGCCTTCTCTCCATACCCCCTGATCCCTTTAGCCACAAGGGCCACATCTAATTCCCTCTTAAATATAGCCAATGAACTGGCCTCAACTACATTCTGTGGCAGAGAATTCCAGAGATTCACCACTCTCTGTGTAAAAAATGTTTTTCTCATCTCAGTCCTAAAAGATTTCCCCTTTATCCTTAAACTGCGACCCCTTGTTCTGGACTCCCCCAACATCGGGAACAATCTTCCTGAATCTAGCCTGTCCAACCCCTTAAGAATTTTGTAAGTTTCTATAAGATCTGCCCTCAATCTTCTAAATTCTAGCGAGTACAAGCCGAGTCTATCCAGTCTTTCTTCATATGAAAGTCCTGACATCCCAGGAATCAGTCTGGTGAACCTTCTCTGTACTCCCTCTATGGCAAGAATGTCCTTCCCCAGATTAGGAGATCAAAACTGTACGCAATACTCCAGGTGTGGTCTCACCAAGACCCTGTACAACTGCAGTAGAACCTCCCTGCTCCAATACTCAAATCCTTTTGCTCTGAATGCTAACATACCATTCGCTTTCTTCACTGCCTGCTGCACCTGCATGCCTACTTTCAATGACTGGTGGACCATGACACCCAGGTCTTGTTGCATCTCCCCTTTTCCTAATCGGCCACCATTCAGGTAATAGTCTACTTTCCTGCTTTTGCCACCAGTGGATAACCTCACATTTATCCACATTATACTGCATCTGCCATGCATTTGCCCACACACCCAGCCTATCCAAGTCATCTTGCAGCCTCCTAGCATCCTCCTCACAGCTAACATTGCCCCCCAGCTTCGTGTCATCCGCAAACTTGGAGATGTTGCATTCAATTCCCTCGTCCAAATCATTAATATATATTGTAAATAGCTGGGGTCCCAGCACTGAGCCTTGCGGTACCCCACTAGTCACTGCCTCCCATTCTGAAAAGGACCCATTTACTCCTACTCTTTGCTTCCTGTCTGCCAGCCAGTTCTCTATCCACATCAATACTGAACCCCCAATACCGTGTGCTTTAAGTTTGTATATTAATCTCTTATGTGGGACCTTGTCAAAAGCCTTCTGAAAGTCCAGATATAACACATCAACTGGTTCTACCTTATCCACTCTACTAGTTACATCTTCGAAAAATTCTATAAGATTCATCAGACATGATTTACCTTTCATAAATCCATGCTGACTTTGTCCAATGATTTCACCATTTTCCAAATGTGCTGCTATCCCATCTTTAATAACTGACTCTAGCAGTTTCCCCACTACCGATGTTAGACTAACTGGTCTGTAATTCCCCTTTTTCTCTCTCCCTCCCTTTTTAAAAAGTGGGGTTACATTAGCTACCCTCCAATCCTCAGGAACTACTCCAGAATCTAAAGAGTTTTGAAAAATTATCACTAATGCATCCACTATTTCTGCGGCTACTTTCTTAAGTACTCTGGGATGCAGCCTATCTGGCCCTGGAGATTTATCGGCCTTTAATCCATTCAATTTACTCAACACCACTTCCCGGCTAACCTAGATTTCACTCAGTTCCTCCATCTCATTTGACCCCCGGTCCCCTGCTATTTCCGGCAGATTAATTAAGTCTTCCTAAGTGAAGACAGAACCAAAGTAGTTATTCAATTGGTCTGCCATGTCCTTGTTCCCCATGATCAATTCGCCTGTTTCTGACTGCAAGGGACCTACATTTGTTTTAACTAATCTTTTTCTCTTCGCATATCTATAAAGACCTTTGCAGTCAGTTTTTATGTTCCATGCCAGTTTTCTTTCATAATCTATTTTCCCTTTCCTAATTAAACCGTTTGTCCTCCTCAGCTGGGCTCTGAATTTCTACCAGTCCTCTGGTAGGCTGCTTTTTCTGGCTAATTTGTATGCTTCACCTTTTGTTTTGATACTATCCCTGATTTCCCTTGTTATCCACGGATGCACTACCTTCCCTGATTTATTCTTTTGCCAAACTGGGATGAACAATTGTTGTAGTTCATCCATGCAGCCTTTAAATGCCCTCCATTGCGTATCCACCGTCAACCCTGTAAGAATCAATTGCCAGTCTATCTTGGCCAATTCACGTCTCATACCTTCAAAGTTACCTTTCTTGAAGTTCAGAACCCTTGTTTCTGAATTAATTATGTCACTCTCCATCCTAATGAAGAACTCAACAATATTATGGTCACTCTTGCCCAAGGGGCCACGCACAACAAGACTGCTAACTAACCCTTCCTCATTACTCTACACCACATCCTGCAACACCTGGACAGCAGAGGAACATACGTCAGAACACTGTTCCTGGATTACAGTTCGGCTTTTAATACCATTCGCCCGGGCAGGCTGACTGAGAAGCTGACAGACCTCGGCGTCCCGACTCCCACCTGCAACTGGATCTTGGATTTTCTGACTGAAAGACCACAGGTGGTGAGGATGGGAAGGAGGGTCTCTGCAGAGCTCACCGTGAGCACAGGATCACCACAAGGTTGCTGTCTCAGTCCCAAACTTTTCACCCTGTACACACACGACTGTGTCTCCACCCAGGAAAATGCCATCATTATTAAGTATGCGGATGACACCACCATCCTGGGCCTCATCAAGGGGGGGGACGAGTCGGGCTACAGGAATCTGGTGAACGACATTCTTGCCTATGGTGAGGTGAACGACCTAAGCCTCAACACAGACAAGACAAGAGAAATAATAATGGACTTCAGAAAAAATCCACCCCTCCTGCAGCCCCTCATCATCAAGGGGACTGTGGTGGAGAGGGCTGACAGTTACAGATACCTGGGATTACAAGTAACATCAGATCTGAACTGGACTTTGAACACTGCTGCAACAGTGAAAAAAGCCCAGCAGAGACTGTACTTCATCAGGCTGCTCAGAAAAGCTGGTTTGCACTGTCGCCCTCTCACCCAGGTCTACAAAGGACTAATAGAGAGCATCCTCACTACAGGCATCACGGTGTGGTATGGAAACACCACACAGACAGAGAGGAAGGCTCTGCAAAGACTCATAAAGACTGCAGAGAGGATTATCAGAATGGAACTTCCCTCCATGGAAACAATCTACACACAGCGCTGTCAAAATAGAGCAGAGAGAATCAGCAGAGACACACTACATCCAGCTCACTCCCTGCTCAAACACAAAAAACTGCACATACAACCTCAGGCACAGACGAGCGGACAGCATCGCGACAAACAGAACACGCTTTTTCAAGAGCTTCTTCCCTGCCACAGTGAGACTCTTGGCCAAAACAAAATGAACTGATGTCCTGACCCACCTCATAACATATCATATTATATCATATTATATTGTCTCCTGGGCCTTTGCAATTTACAATGCAATCGACACTTTTATATAGGGTTTGTGTAATTTACAATGCTCTTCACTTTCCCCTTTATATAGGGTTTTAGGCACTTTCTTTTTTATTTCTAGAGAAGTATATGTTTTTATAGATTATGTGTCTTTCTGTGTGTCTTTTTAACTTGACTTGACTTGACTCTCTGAACAACCGCACAAGAGTTCCACAAGAATGGCAAATAGAGGTTTTTGATTTTTTGATTTGATTAATAGCTATCTGCACATTCAACTCATCCACCTTATTACGAATGCTCCTTGCATTGAGACATAAAGCCTTCAGGCTTGTTTTTACAACACTCTTACCCCTTATACAATTATGTTGAAAAATGGCCCTTTTTGATTTTTGCCCTGGATTTGTCTGCCTACCACTTTTACTTTTCACCTTGCTACCTATTGCTTCTACCCTCATTTTACACCCCTCTGTCTCTCTGCTCACACATTTAAGAAACCCACCACCTCTTATTCTCTGTTTATTATCTTTTTCTTCTTTTCCCCCCTACATGTTGGGTCTGAGTGCTTCCCTTCTCTGCCTCCTGCCTCACACACTGTCTACTAGCTTTCTCTATTTGAGTCCCTCCCCCCAACCGTTCTAGTTTAAAGTCTCCCCAGTAGCCTTTGCAAATCTCCCCGCCAGGATATTGGTCCCCCTCGGGTTCAAGTGCAACCCGTCCTTTTTGTACAGGTCACACCTTCCCCAAAAGAGGTTCCAATGATCCAGAAACTTGAATCCCTGCCCACTGCACCAGTCCTTCAGCCACGCATTTATCCTCCACCTCGCTCCATTCCTACTCTCACTGTTGCGTGGCACAGGCAGTAATCCTGAGATTGTTACCTTTGCAGTCCTTTTCCTTAACTCTCTTCCTAAATTCTCCTTTCAGGACCACTTCCCTCTTCCCTCTACCTATGGTCATTGGTACCTATATGTACCACGACCTCGGGCTCCTCTCCCTCCCATTTCAGGATATCTTGGACACGTTCAGACACATCCCAGACCCTGGCACCAGGGAGGCAAACTACCATCCGGGTCTCCCGACTGCGTCC
The DNA here is from genome assembly GCA_038087875.1 of Malacoraja senta. Taxonomy (NCBI): domain Eukaryota; kingdom Metazoa; phylum Chordata; class Chondrichthyes; order Rajiformes; family Rajidae; genus Malacoraja; species Malacoraja senta. The sequence continues at coordinate 322,877,528 of CM075977.1, read as the reverse complement.
ACAGAATCGCCTGTCTGACCTCCTAACTATAGAATCCCCTATTTCTACTGCCCTCATGCTACAATGTGCCCAGCCAATTGCCCTCGTTGACCCATTGAACAGAAGACCTCACTTACAGCTTATCTCCTATAGCAGATATTACTTCTGATCTATCCATTCCTCTCCCATCTTCTCTTTTTTTCTCTCCCATTATGTACTATGTACAAAAATACTTTTTTTTCTCTCCTGTTATGTACTATGTTTACATATTCTTTTGTGCTGCAGCAAGTAAGAATTTCATTTTTCTACCTGGGACATATGACAATAAAACATTCTTGACTTGACTTAAACAAGCTTAAAACCAACTTGTTTTCTCTGTCCCAGTCCCAAAGAAGGGTTTTCAAACTGAAATATTAACTCTACCCCTGCTTCCCTACACTGACTGACCTGCTGAGTATTTCCAGCATGCTTTTATTTCTTACATATTTGTCTGGTTATGTTTACATTATATTGAGTAATGAGGAAGGGTTAGTTAGCAGTCTTGTTGTGCGTGCCCCCTTGGGCAAGAGTGACCATAATATGGTTGAGTTCTTCATTAGGATGGAGAGTGACATTGTTAATTCAGAAACAACGGTTCTGAACTTAAAGAAAGGTAACTTTGAGGGTATGAGACGTGAATTGGCCAAGATTGACTGGCAATTAGTTCTAAAAGGGTTGACGGTGGATATGCAATGGAAGGCATTTAAAGACTGCATGGATGAACTACAAAAAATGTTCATCCCAGTTTGGCAAAAGAATAAATCAGGGAAGGTAGTGCATCCGTGGATAACAAGGGAAATCAGGGATAGTATCAAAGCAAAAGATGATGCGTACATATTAGCCAGAAAAAGCAGCATACCAGAGGACTGGGAGAAATTCAGAGACCAGCAGAGGAGGACAAAGGGCTTAATTAGGAAAGGGAAAATAGATTATGAAAGGAAACTGGCAGGGAACATAAAAACTGACTGCAAATTTTTTTATAGATGTGTGAAGAGAAAGAGATTAGTTAAAACAAATGTAGGTCCCTTGCAGTCAGAAACAGGTGAATTGATCATGGGGAACAAGGATATGGCGGACCAATTGAATAACTACTTTGGTTCCGTCTTCACTAAGGAAGACATAAATAATCTGCCGGAAATAGCAGGGGGCCGCGGGTCAAAGGAGATGGAGGAACTGAGTGAAATCCAGGTTAGTCGGGAAGTGGTGTTGGGTAAATTGAATGGATTAAAGGCTGATAAATCACCAGGGCCAGATAGGCTGCATCCCAGAGTACTTAAGGAAGTAGCTCCAGAAATAGTGGATGCATTAGTAATAATTTTTCAAAACTCTTTAGATTCTGGAGTAGTTCCTGAGGATTGGAGGGTAGCAAACGTAACCCCACTTTTTAAGAAGGGAGGGAGAGAGAAAACAGGGAATTACAGACCAGTTAGTCTAACATCGGTAGTGGGGAAACTGCTAGTCAGTTATTAAAGATGGGATAGCAGTACATTTGGAAAGTGGTGAAATCATTGGACAAAGTCAGCATGGTGACTTGGATAGGCTGGGTAAGTGGGCAAATGTTTGGCAGATGCAGTATAATGTGGATAAATGTGAGGTTATCCACTTTGGTGGCAAAAACGGGAAGGCAGACTATTATCTAAATGGTGGCCGATTAGGAAATGGGGAGATGCAGCGAGACCTGGGTGTCATGGTACACCAGTCATTGAAAGTAGGCATGCAGGTGCCGCAGGCAGTGAAGAAAGCGAATGGTATGTTGGCCTTCATAGCAAGAGGATTTGAGTATAGGAGCAGGGAGGTTCTACTGCAGTTGTACAGGGTCTTGGTGAGACCACACCTGGAGTATTGCGTACAGTTTTGGTCTCCAAATCTGAAGAAGGACATTATAGCCATAGAGGGAGTGCAGAGAAGGTTCACCAGACTGATTCCTGGGATGTCAGGACTTTCATATGAAGAAAGACTGGATAGACTTGGCTTATACTCGATAGAATTTAGGAGATTGAGAGGGGATCTTATAGAAACGTACAAAATTCTTATGGGGTTGGACAGGCTAGATGCAGGAAGATTGTTCCCGATGTTGGGGAAGTCCAGGACAAGGGGTCACAGCTTAAGGATAAGGGGGAAATCCTTTAAGACCGAGATGAGGAAAAACTTTTTCACACAGAGAGTGGTGAATCTCTGGAACTCTCTGCCACAGAGGGTAGTTGAGGCCAGTTCATTGGCTATATTTAAGAGGGAGTTAGATGTGGCCCTTGTGGCTAAAGGGATCAGGGGGTATGGAGAGAAGGCAGGTACGGGATACTGAGTTGGATGATCAGCCATGATCATATTGAATGGCGGTGCAGGCTTGAAGGGCCGAATGGCCTACTCCTGCACCTATTTTCTATGTATCTATGTATCTATGAAAGAGCACCTGTTCACATACTTTGTCCCCTTGAATTTAAGATCTCCAGAATCAAAGGAAGAATACTGATATAAATCTGCCTACCAGAACAAAACCAATGGTTGAAATGTTCTTTCTCAGTTAAAGAGGTACATTAGTTTAGAGATACAGCGTGGAAACAGGCTCTTCGGCCCACAGAGTCCGTGCCAACCAGTGATCACCGTGTACACTAACACAATCCAACACACTAGGGCCAATTTAGAATTTTACTGAAGCCAATTAACTTACAAACCCGCATGTCTTTTGAGTGTGGAAGGAAACCAGAGCACCTGGAGAAAACCCACGCAGTCACAGGGAGAATGTATAAACTCCGCACAGACAGTACCTGTAGTCAGGATCGAACCCGGTCTTTTGCTCTGTAAGGCAGTAACTCTACGGCTGCGCCACTATGCCGCCCTATAATGAATATTGAACACACACTGTGTAGTCCACCTGCACCAATTTAGATTGGTGCAGCTGGGATATACTATTCATTTGTGACCCTAGTTCAGATGTGTATGTGCATGCTATATTTCAGCTCATTTGTCACTGTGCATTTCGCTATCATTAGTGCTGCAGTACCTAGCAGCTGCCAACTGATTCACACACTAATTGACATCAGATTTCCAGTCCTTAAAGAACACCTGCCTACTAAGCCACGGCAATGCAGTAAGCATCGGGGGAACGATGCAATGAGGTAGTGAAAGGAGAGGCAAGGTATGGAAGATACTGTGCCTATTGTTTCTTGGGCATGGGCCCCGATATTCTTGTGAAATAGCTGGTAGAGGAGATATATGGTGTGCACCAAGTGCCCAAAAGATCTTCAGAGAAGAAGCAGAATGTAAATTGGAGGAAGTTGGTCAACCATTTGTGAGATTTACCAGATTGCCTTTAGAATTGGAAGTAACTTTGTGATCACACTGTCTTTGCTGATGTGGGTATTCCGACCTTTATCACTGTAGCTGATAAACTAAAACACTGAGCACAAGGCTTATGCAACTCACAGCTCATAATTTGTGAGTGTGCACCAATAGCAAGCCCATCGGAGTAGCTAAGTTCATTTCTGTCATTTCATGCTCACAACTTCAGCATTTCCCATAACTGACAGCTCAAATTACACACTCGGACACAACAACCAGACTCTGGAAAACTTAACAAACACTGATATATTTCCCCTTTATATTGAAGGGACAAGGGCTGCATGAAAATACCTTGGAACGATAGATAATTAAGCCTAACATCTGTGGTAGGAAAGTTACTACTAGAAAGGGTTCTGAGAGCTAAGACCTACATGCATTTGAATAGACAGTGGTTGCTTAAGGACAGTCAGTACAGTTTTGCACATTGGTGATTGTGTCTCATGAATTTGATTGTGTTTTTTGAAGTAACCAAAAAGGTTGATTGAACTAGTTCAGGGCTTTTGACATAGTCTATATGGACCTGCAAGGCCTTTGATAAGGTTCCACATAGTAGGCTAGTCTGGAAGGTTAGATTGCATGGAATCCAGGAAGAGCTAGCTAACTGGACACAGAATTGGCTACATGGAAAGAAGCAGAGGGTGATGGTGGTAGGTTGTTTTTCAGATTGGAGGGCTGTGACTAGATGTGTGCCTCAGGGATTGGTGCTGGGCCCATTGCTGTTTGTGGTTTATATCAGCGAATTGGACGAAGATGCAGAAGGCTTGATTAGTATGTTTGCAGATGATACTAATGTAGGTGGTGTCGTAGATAGCGAAGATGGTTATCAAGCGAGATCTTGATCAGCTGTGCGAGTGGGGTAAGGAATGGCTAATGGAGTTTCATTCAGATGTTGCATTTTTGGAAATCAAACTAGTTCAGGACCTTCACAGAGAACAGGGTAGCCTTGGGAGTGCTGTAGAAAAAGAGGGATCTAGGCATGCAGTTATATAGTTCCCTGAAAGAGGCGCCGCCGGTAGATAGGGTGGCAAAGACGACTTTTAGCACATTGGCCTTCATCAGACTGGGAATTGAGTATAGAAGTTGGGATGTTATGTTACAGTTGTACAATATGTTGACGAGGCTTCACTTGGAGTATTGTGTTCAATTTAGGTCACCCTGCCCTAAGAAAGATACCAATGAACTGGAAACGGTGCAAGAGGATTTACGAGGATTTGCCAGTACTCAAGGGTCTTAGCTATAAGGAGAGATTGGGCAGGCTAAGACTTTATTCCTTGGACCACATGAAGTTGAGGTATGATCTTATGGAGATATATAAAAGCATGAATGGAATAAATGGTGTGAATTCCAGGATGGGGGAATCAAGAACTACAGGGCATAAGTTTAAGGTGACAGAGGCGAGATTTAATAGGAGCCTACAATAACTAAGCTACTTTTTTGCAAAAAGAGTGGGATGTATATGGAATGAATTGCCAGAAGAAGTGGTTGAGGCAGGAACAATAACCATGTTTAAAGACATTTGGACAACTACATGGATAGAAAGGATTTAGAGGGATATGGGCCAAATGAAGGTAAATGGAACAAACTGTGATGAGGCATCTTGGTCGGCATGGACAAGTTGGGCCGAAGGGCCTGTTTTCTACTTGCATGACTATGTCTCTAACAGGCTGTCTAGAACAGTTAGCTCTCCCACCAAGATGGAGGGGGATCCTTCGACGTGCTTACCACCTAAGGATGTCACAGCTGGAGAGGAATTCAAGCTTCGGCAGCCCTCATAAATACTTTCTGTACTCAGAGCTACCCACAGCAAGATGAAAGCTCAGATTTTGTATGCCTGCTTGTATGCTGAGCACTACCTCCAACTAAACCGCACAAGCTGCTTTAGGCTTTATCACTGCAGTCACATCTAATATGATCCCCTCAGCCCTCAGCCCTCACCCCAAAAAGGAGAAGGAATATAGTGCATCCGTGGACATGACCTGCAGTGTGGTGCTTTAGTGAGCAGGTGTTCTTTAAAGACTGCAGCCCTGATGTCAATTAGTGTGGTAATGAGGTAGTGGCTATGAGGAATTGCCTGACAACTCCAAGTACCAGTTCAGATGCTGGCACTGCAAGGACTAGCCATAAGCACCATTTTCACATGAGAAAACACTGGCACTAATACGCTGTAAGAAGGCCAGAGGACCAGAGAGGCTAATGTGTCAGCTCTCTGCAAGGCACATTCGCACATCAGTTTTGCTACAAACAGTTCAGATGAAGACCATGTTAGTAGAATGTGTTGGAAGACTGCACATGGAAATGTTGTCCAGGCTGCAAGATCAACACAAAGGCGCTGGAGTGACTCAGCTTGTCAGGCAGCAGAAAAAGAATGGGTAACGTTTGGAACATTATCATCACATGTTCCGAGGTACAGTGACATTTTTTTTTGGAACGTAGGCTGGAACCTATCTCCACCCATCCATTTTCTCTAGAGATTCTGCCTGACCCGCTGAGTTACACCAGCATTGTGTGTCTATCTTTGGTATAAACCAGCATCTGCAGTTCCTTCCTACATATTTTGTGTGCTTGCAAGGACAAACAAGAAGTATTTGGGAAATTAATCTCTAACCTATTGCAGGACTTTCTGTAGAATCTCATTGTCTGGAAAATAATTTCATTGTCCTATCAGGGACACCTGACAATGACAATAAACTCTCTTGGAATCAGAGGCTCATCCATTCCCATTGGGAACTGGTCGACACCTCAGTGACATTTGCACTCTCACAGTTGACGGAGAAGATACATAGATACATAGAAAATAGGTGCAGGAGTAGGCCATTCGGCCCTTCGAGCCTGCACCGCCATTCAATATGATCATGGCTGATCATCCAACTCAGTATCCCGTACCTGCCTTCTCTCCATACCCCCTGATCCCTTTAGCCACAAGGGCCACATCTAACTCCCTCTTAAATATAGCCAATGAACTGGCCTCAACTACCTTCTGTGGCAGAGAGTTCCAGAGATTCACCACTGTGTGAAAAAGTTTTTCCTCATCTCGGTCTTAAAGGATTTCCCCCTTATCCTTAAGCTGTCACCCCTTGTCCTGGACTTCCCCAACATCGGGAACAATCTTCCTGCATCTAGCCTGTCCAACCCCATAAGAATTTTGTACGTTTCTATAAGATCCCCTCTCAATCTTCTAAATTCTAGCGAGTATAAGCCAAGTCTATCCAGTCTTTCTTCATATGAAAGTCCTGACATCCCAGGAATCAGTCTGGTGAACCTTCTCCGCACTCCCTCTATGGCTATAATGTCCTTCCTCAGATTTGGAGACCAAAACTGTATGCAATACTCCAGGTGTGGTCTCACCAAGACCCTGTACAACTGCAGTAGAACCTCCCTGCTCCTATACTCAAATCCTCTTGCTATGAAGGCCAACATACCATTCGCTTTCTTCACTGCCTGCTGCAGCTGCATGCCTACTTTCAATGACTGGTGTACCATGACACCCAGGTCTCGCTGCATCTCCCCATTTCCTAATCGGCCACCATTTAGATAATAGTCTGCCTTCCCGTCTTTGCCACCAAAGTGGATAACCTCACATTTATCCACATTATACTGCATCTGCCAAACATTTGCCCACTCACCCAGCCTATCCAAGTCACCTTGCAGTCTCCTATCATCCTCCTCACAGCTAACACTGCCCCCCAGCTTCGTGTCATCCGCAAACTTGGAGATGTTGCATTCAATTCCCTCGTCCAAATCTAACTAACCCTTCCTCATTACTCAATACCCAGTCTAGAATAGCCTGCTCTCTCGTTGGTTCCTCTACGTGTTGGTTTAGATAACTATCCCTCATACATTCCAAGAAATCCTCTTCCTCAACACCCCTGCCAATTTGATTCACCCAATCTATATGTAGATTGAAGTCACCCATTATAACTGTTTTGCCTTTGTTGCACGCATTTCTAATTTCCTGTTTGATGCCATCCCCAACTTCACTACTACTGCTAGGTGGCCTGTACACAACACCCACCAGCGTTTTCTGCCACTTAGTGTTTCGCAGCTCTACCTATACCGATTCCACATCCTCCAAGCTAATGTCCTTCCTTTCCACTGCGTTAATCTCCTCTCTAACCAGCAACGCTACCCCACCTCCTTTTCCTTTCTCTCTATCCCTCCTGAATATTGAATATCCCTGGATGTTCAGCTCCCAGTCTTGGTCACCCTGGAGCCATGTCTCCGTGATCCCAACTATATCATAATCATTAATTGCTATCTGCACATTCAACTCATCCACCTTATTACGAATGCTCCTTGCATTGAGATACAAAGCCTTCAGGCTTGTTTTTACAACGCTCTTACCCCTTATACAATTACGTTGAAAAGTGGCTCTTTTTGATTTTTGCCCTGGATTTGTCTGCCTGCCACTTTTACTTTTCACCTTGCTACCTATTGCTTCCGCCCGCATTTTACACCCCTCTGTTTCTCTGCTCACCCATTTAAGAACCCCACCACCTCTTATTCTCTGTTTATTATTGTTTTCTTCTTTCCCCCCTACATGTTGGGTCTGAGTGCTTTCCTTCTCTGCCTCCTGCCTCACACACCGTCTAATGGCATTCTCTATTTGAGTCCCTCCCCCCAACCATTCTAGTTTAAAGTCTCCCCAGTAGCCTTTGCAGATCTCCCCGCCAGGATATCAGTCCCCCTCAGGTTCAAGTGCAACCCATCCTTTTTGTACAGGTCGAACCTTCCACAAAAGAGGTCCCAATGATCCAGAAATTTGAATCGCTGCCTACTGCACCAGTCCTTCAGCCACGCATTTATCCTCCACCTCGCTCCATGCCTACTCTCACTGTCGCATGGCACAGGCAGTAATCCCGCGATTGTTACCTTTGCTGTCCTTCTCTTTAACTCCCCTCCTAACTCCCTAAATTCTCCTTTCAGGACCTCTTCTCTTTTTTTACCTATGTCATTGGTACCTATATGTATCACGACCTCGGGCTCCTCTCCCTGCCCTTTCAGGATATCTTGGACACGTTGAGACACATCACAGACCCTGGCACCAGGGAGGCAAACTACCATCCGGGTCTCCCGACTGCGTCCACAGAATCGCCTGTCTGACCCCCTAACTATAGAGTCCCCTATTAGTATTGCCCTCCTCTTCTTTTCCTTACCCTTCTGAGCAACAGGACCGGTCTCTATACCGGAGGCCCGGCCGCTGTCGCTACCCCCAGGTAGGCTGTCCACCCCAACAGAGCTCAAACAGGAGTACTTATTGTCAAGATTTATGCATTGATGGAGACTGGTCAATGTGTGTGGGCCACAGTTCACTCAATCTTCTCCTATTAGCAATCCGCTTGTGGTCACCCTGAAGTAGACCGCTGTTGTCAGGCACGGGAACGACCAATCTGATGCATATTTCTTCCCATCGAGGCGCAGAGAGCTGCCATTACACAATCAGAAAAATACACAAAATGATGGAGTAACTCAGCGTCCCTAGATAGTTGGATAGATTTGTGTCTTTTTTTATAAAGCAGCATCTGCAGTTCCTTGTTTCTGTATTACATAACCAAAGGCAGGGGTAGCGATGGTGTGACCTTTATTGCACCACATGAGAGCGCCCTTTATATACCTGACCCCCAAGGAGTCGTGCAGATGTGCTATGCTTTTTCAGGATGCCAGGATGTTTGCCGTGGATGCTGGTTCTCTGCTGTGCCTTCATAGATGTACCACCGGCACTGAACTCATACTGATGCCCTTCAACCATTGTGGTCTGGAGCAGTGTATAGGGTCGTCAACAATCAAACCGCTGAAATGGAACAACGTTCCATCGTTCCGGCTGCCGCCAGAGCAGGAACACTACAGTAGGTGCCAGCAAAGGAACACCAAGCATAAACGCCGACCTATTGTTAGTTTCATTGCACTTTAATGATCTGAAAATTAATGTTCACTTAACTTTAACCATGGTGCTGCCAGCAGCAGGCCTGCCTCACCCACCCTAGAGGTGGGGAGCCCGGCCTCGAGATAGGGTGGTAAAGAAAGCTTTTGGTGTGCTGGCCTTCATAAATCAGAGCATTGAATATAGAAGTTGGGATGTAATGTTAAAATTGTACAAGGCATTGGTGAGGCCAATTCTGGAGTATGGAGTACAATTTTGGTCGCCTAATTATAGGAAGGATGTCAACAAAATAGAGAGAGTACAGAGGAGATTTACTAGAATGTTGCCTGGGTTTCAGCAACTAAGTTACAGAGAAATGTTGAACAAATTAGGTCTTTATTCTTTGGAGCGCAGAAGGTTAAGAGGGGACTTGATAGAGGTCTTTAAAATTATGAGCGGGTTAGACAGAGTGGACGTGGATAAGCTTTTCCCATTGAGAGTAGGGAAGATTCAAACAAGGGGACATGACTTGAGAATTAAGGGACAGAACTTTAGGGGGAACATTAGGGGGAACTTCTTTACTCAGAGAGTGGTAGCTGTGTGGAATGAGCTTCCAGTGGAAGTGGTGGAGGCAGATTCGATGTTATCCTTTAAAAATAGATTGGATGGGTATATGGACGGGAAAGGAATGGAGGGTTATGGTCTGAGTGCAGGTAGATGGGACTAGGGGGAAGTATTTATTTTTAATTAAAAAAATTTTTTTTTTAATGTTCGGCACGGACTTGAAGGGCCGAGATGGCCTGTTTCCGTGCTGTTATGGTTATATGGTTATATGGTTATATGGGAAGCCACCAAACCCGGCCCCTACTCATACCGGAGGACTGGAGAGGAGGGTGGAGAGAGTCAAGATGTCGGCGACGTCACCAGACGCAAAGAACAAGAGTCAGTAAGAGGAAATTGGGACCTGAAGAAGGGTCTCGATCCGAAATGTCACCCATTCCTTCTCTCCACAGATGCTGCCTGTCCTGCTGAGTTACTCATTTTGTGTCTATCTTGGGATCTTACCTTACACGCTCTGAATGTCGGCTTCTGGAGGCCTCCCCCCTCTGGGCACAAAGGAAGAACGGTTGTGACACAAGGAGCAGGCCGATATGAAGATCCAGACTGAGGCAACAACTGGAGGCCCTGCAGCAGCCTGGGGCTCAACTGGATTTAGCTCCGCCACAAGAGACCAATTGCACAGACCAGACATGGTCTGCAGTAGGACAGAGTGGTGAAACATAGAAAAATAAGTGCAGGAGTAGGCCATTCGGCCCTTTGATTCAATATGATCATGGCTGATCATCCAAAATTAGTACCCCATTCCTGCTTTCTCCCCATATCCCATGATTCCGTTAGCCCCAAGAGCTATATCGAATTCTCTCTTGAAAACATCCAGCGAATTGGAGCAGTGATGGAGGACGCCTACAGATTTGCTCGGCCAGGCTGACCCTGCAACACCGCCACATGGACACCAGGCCTTTATGGCTAGTTGCACTTAAAGCAACTTGGACTTTGAAAATGGCGACAAAACCTGGCGACATTTATATATTGTGTCAGTGGACTATATACCTCATGCTTAATCTACGATCGTGCTTAAATACAGTAATATTGTACTGAACTGAAAGCAAACAAAAAAACAATTTCACTGTACCTCGGAACATGTGACGATAAAGGGTCATTGAACTTTTTTGTCTAATCAGGAGTAATCAATGGCCTCCATAATGCTGTAGTCTCAGCAAGCTGAGATATATGCAATCTGGAGGAATGCAAGGATTCTAAAGTTTGGAGTAACAATGACCCCGACCACTTTGTGGAGACCCTATCCAAGGTTGGATGCATCGTGCAGCTGTGTCTCCACAGAGTCCAATTTCGATCTCCACTAATTTACTCACTGGATATGAATGCGAGCCCTTTTCTCACTTCCTCTGAGCTTACTGGGCTTGTCTGACCTGCTTGCAACACCTGTGTTATACCTCCAGCTCATGCAGTACAAAGAGTAGAATCATCACCAAGGCACCGATGACAAAGAGGGTGTTTAGTGAGAGGGTAGTGAATCTGTGGAATTCATTCTCACACAAGGCTGTGGAGGCCTAGATAATGGATATTTTTAAGGTGGAGATTGACAGATTCTTGATTAGTATGGGTGTCAGGGGATATGGGGCAAATGAGGAGAATAGGGTTGAGAGGGAAAGATAGATCAGCCATGATTGAATGGTGGACTAGACTTGATGGGCTGAATGGCCTAATTCTGCTGCTAGAACCTATGAAGGTGGTAACTGAATAAATGACAATGCACCTCGCTCATTCCGTCAAACACTGCATATAAATAATTGGAAAGTGTTATTTGATGAATAAACAAACAAAGTGAAGAATAGCACTTAAAATAGTGGAGCTGCAGTGAAAGCTGTGCAGGGAAAAATATGACCCAATTTCAGTGCCTAACACTCCAGATGAGTGATTGGTGCTATTCCACACACTATGGTGTGCCGTACATGGAACTATTGGATTGAATTTCATGAACTTGATCACATCATACAGAATGACTGGCTTTCCACAATGCACAGACAGAAACCTATAGACACATGGTGCTTAAAAAACAACAATCCAGCAATACATGAATCAATGTCTTGACTTGTCTCTTTTAAGTCTTGCATTACAGTTGAGTTTCGAGCACATTTCAGCAAGGGATTCAGCTTTTACAAGCTTAGGAATAATTTAAATTCAGCCTACGCAGTACTGTATTTGCTTTTATGAGATAAATTTCATCAAACAGCTTCTTACTGTGCAGTAATTGTTTCCTGTTTCAGGGTAGATTGACTGTACTGGTGGATGTTTGCACAGCATTTGATATTAAATCAATCTGAGTCTTTTCATTCAACTCCAGCACTGCTGGAGACTTTTAGCAGGGATCTTATCAAATGGTGTGGGCACCAAGGCGAGATGGCGCCAATTGTCACTCTCAATGTAACAAGATACACACCCCATTGTCCTTGTCTGTGAAATTTTATTTTGGGCCAAATGTCACTATATTATAATCCAGTTTCATGTATAAAAAATTAAATGTAATAAAAGTTAAAACTAATCCCATAACTCCAAACTCTTTAATGCCATAACTCTATTGACTTTTGTCTTGAAAGTACGCAGCAACTGAGGAGAGGACTATAAAGAGTCACTACCCATTGGGTGAAGAATTTTCTTCTCAACTCAGTCCAGAAAATCTGATAAATGTGCCCAAGGTACTGGGCCATCTTCAATCCACCATCAATAGCTCCATTGAATATCTTGCCTTTGCTTGTCAATGCTCAGGCTGAGTGAACATGGTATTGAATGGTCAGAGGCTGAAACTTGAAGCATACCTATTACCTAGGCTGGATCCACAACTGCATATTAACACATAGATGCCATCAAAGAAAGACTCAATAAACTACTCGTCAAGCAAGCAGTCTCTATGGTGCAGATTTACTAGCCCGAAGGACCCAGGCACTTACCACCTCAATCAACATTAGAATACTTCACACCAGTATAATAATAATAATAATAATACATTTTATTTATGGGCGCCTTTCAAAAGTCTCAAGGACACCTTACAAAGTTTAACAAAGTGTAGAAACATGTAAGCGGAATGAAATAAATAGTAAAGACATCACGAGTACAGAAATTAAAGCCAGAATTCAATCCAAAACCAAAAATCAAAAAACACAATATGGAAGAGAGAGCAGCGGCTGCTAAAGCGCGCCAGTGTCCACTCTCCCCTCCGGCAGCCATCTTGGACACAAAATAAAATAACATTTACAGACAAAAATCATCCCCCCACAATGATTACCACTGTGGGGGAAGGCACAATGTCCAGTCCCCAACCCCAGTTCACCCAAAGTCAGGCATATTGAGGCCTCCACAGTTGCCTCTACGGAGGCCCGATGTTCATGGCCGTTCTCACCGGGTTCAGTTGCCCCGGCGTCGGGAGAGTCCTCGCAGTGGCTGGGCCACCTGGAACGGCCGATTTCCTTGTTGGCGGCACCTGAAGCCAACAAGGCCGCGCCGATTTGGAGCTCCGAGGCTCCCGATGTTAGTGTCGGCGCCGCGGCCCGCAGCTGGCCGCTCCGCAGTCCCGCAGCCCGGAGGTGTTGAGCTCGGCGGCCACAGCTCACCGGAGCTCCAGCGCGTCGATCCAGCGCGGTGACCTAGGCAAGGCATCTCCGCTCCGCTCCGCGATAGCGCTCCAGCGCTGTGCCGCCACCGAAGCTGAAGGTGCTGGGCAGTCCCCGCCAGGAAACGCCGCTCCACGCCCGCTGGTAGGCCGCAAGGACGGGTCGACGGGGCAGCCTGGAGTAAAAGCTGCCTCACCGACCAGGTAGGGACCTCGAAACCTTACACCCCCACATTAAAAGTCAAAATTCCCCACGAGACAAAGACAAGAAAAACTAAAAACTAAGTAAAAAAAAGTGAATTTAACGGACGGCTGCTGGTTAGCAGCCGTTCCCCAAGATAGCTCCTCCTACAAGTATAGAGCAAGTCAGTGCACACTAGACTTGTGGACATGAGCTGTGTGATTGATTATTTCTCCTTGGCTTCTAGTTATGAAGCATTTAGCTCCACCTTGCGTTCAGAGGGAAGTTACAACAGATGAACTGCTTGAGAAGGGAAGAGAAGGAGTGAGGTCACCTGAAATTGGAGAATGCAATGCACATGCCATCTGGTTTTAGACTACCCAAACAGAATACCAGGTTCTGTTCTTCAAGGTTGCATGAGGCCGCAATGGAGGAGGCCGAGGACAGACAGGTCTGTGTGGGAATGGGAATTGGTCTCCAACAACCAGGTGCTCCAGCAGACCTTTGCGGACAGAACGCAATTGTTCAGCAAAGTGGATCACCTAGTCTATGCTTGGTCTCACCAATATAGAGGAGACCACATCAAGAACACCGAGGTTGAAGGAGATGCATGTAAAACCATCTCTCCTGGCAGGGCTGTTTAGGTTCTTGAATGAGGGAGAAGGTGCAGGAACAGGTGTTGCACCTCCAGTGGTTGCAGGGGCCAACCCAGGTAGCTATGTCATCCAAACCTTGATGCACATCACAAAGAAAAGCCCACTCACTAAGTTTAACATTGGGAACTGGAAGTCCCACTTGACAAGTGAGGATACTATTATTTGAAATGGTAAATTTGCAATTGATAAATTAATATATTGATGGTATCAATTCTGTGCAGCTCTGAAACAAAATTGTACCTCAGAAATGTCTGCATGCCAGTGTTTTTCTGAAAGACCTCCATCGTTAACATTGCTCACCTCCGACAAAATGTGATCCTACTCCCTCCTAGTTCCTTGAGATTCAAGTTGACTTATTTCCACAGCTCCGTGAGTCGTCAGGTGACTGAAATTCCTTTACAGGAGGCATAGACTCTGCCACAAATGGGGCATGTAACGTTTGGAAAATTGTTAATTGAGACATTGTGAAATTCTTCCACCTTTTACATCTGGCCTCCTCATGGTCCCATTATGGAGACACAAGGTTTTCAATGCCTGCTTGGGGCACAAAACAAATTAAGATATCTATCTGCTTACTACAGTACAACAAGCATTTGGCACTGGGAGATGGTAAATGTATAACTCAATGATAACTGGTCTATGGCCTCATTGCTCAAAAGTTCTGTCTGTTTAGGAAAGGGTAAATTGAAGCATCCTTCAAACATCTTTTAAACTGACCTCGCCCTGTATTCCCCACTTTCCCGACAAAGAAATCGTTTTGCCAGCAGCATTCCTGTCCGTTAATTAAACCTTGCATCAGTGAATTTAACTCCCTATTAGCTAATCTGCTGAATTAGTTTGTTAGCACATAATGAATAATGTTCGCCTCAGCTCCTAGAGCATGAAGTTCATCACCAACTGAAGGAGATTTCAGACAGCAGATTAAAAAGTGTCCTGAAACCAAGTGGGCAATTTTATTAATTGTCACATGTTTTTGAACCTGCATTTTGTGCTGGGATTTTGATTGTTACAGGTTTCAGCTTATATAAATATTTAATTTAATACTTGATTACAGAAGGCAGGTGTCACAGTCTAAATTTCTCCCTAGCCACAGTAACATCACGGACAAGCACCACTTTAGTTTGTCAGACTTTGTGGTTTATGTATTAAACTATTCAATCTTTACTGGAATTTCATCAAGTAGAATGTCCTATCAAAGGTCATGGATAATCACATTGGGTATTACCTGCCAAAACAATCAACCTTTCCTGATCCCTTCTATGTGCACCTGGTTTGATGGATGATCACCCCCCCCCCCCCCCCCCCCCCAGCTTCTGGGGACTCTCATGAGGCGAAACATTAAAACATGCATTTTATCTGCTCTCTTACCATGCAATTGAATCTATATTTCTTGAGGACCAACAGAAGAATGGTATTAATTAGAAAGGAGTCAGTGTATCAATGCAGGGGTCTGCTTAGACTCCCACCTAGTGGAATGTTTGTAGGTTGTCTTTATTTATAGTACATTCAGAAAGTATTCAGACCCCTTCACTATTTCCACATTTTGTTACGTTACAGCCTTATTCTAAAATGGATTAAATTCTTTCTTTTTTTTATCAACCTACACACAATAACCCATAATAAAAAAGCAAAAACAGGTGACATTTTTGAAAAGAAATAACTGAAATATCACATTTACATAAGTATACAGACTCTTTACTCAGTACTTTGTTGAGGCACCTTTGGCAGCGATTACAGCCTCGTCTTCTTGGATATGGCCCGTACTTGGGTAATCTGGGTAAGCTTGGCACACCTGTATTTGGGTAATTTCTCCCATTCTTCTCTGTAGACATAGACAATAGGTGCAGGAGTAGGCCATTCGGCCCTTGGAGCCAGCACCACCATTCAATGTGATCATGGCTGATCATCCACAATCAGTACCCCGTTCCTGCCTTCTCCCCATATCCCCTGACTCCTCTCAAGATCTGTCAGGTTGAATGATGAGGAGCGTCAATGCACAGCTATTTTCAGATCCCTCCAGAGATGTTTGATTGGGTTCAAGTCCGGGCTCTGGCTGGGCCGCTCAAGGACATTCACAGACTTGTCACGAAGCCACTCCTGCATTGTCTTGGCTGTGTGTTTAGGGTCCTTGTCCTGTTGGAAAGTGAACCTCTACCCAGTCTGAGGTCTTGAACTTTCTGGAGCAGGTTTTCATCAAGGCTCTCTCTGTACTTTGCTCTGTTCATCTTTGCCTCGATCCCGACTAGTCTCCCAGTTCCTGCCACTGAAAAACATCCCCACCGCATGATGCTGCCATCACCATGCTTTACCGTCGGTATGGTATGGCCAAGTGATGAGTGGTGCCTGGTTTCCCCCAGACGTGACGCTTGGCATTCAGGCCAAAGAGTTCAATCTAGGTTTCATCAGACCTGAGAATCTTGTTTCTCATGGTCGTTTAGGTGCCTTTTGGCAAACTCCAAGCAGGCTGTCATATGCCTTTTACTGAGCAGTGGCTTCTGTCCAGATGTACTCACTCTATACTCATGACTGCGTAGCCGGACGTAGTGCGAACTCCATCATCAAGTTCGCTGATGACACCATTGTTGTGGGACGTATCACTGATGGGGATGAGTCAGAGTATAGAAGAGAGATCGAGCAACTGTCCATATGGTGCCAGCACAACAACCTGGCCCTCAACACCAGCAAAACCAAGGAACTGATTGTGGACTTTGGAAGGAGTAAGATGGGGACCCACAGTCCCGTTTAAATCAACGGGTCGATGGTTGAAAGGGTCAAGAGCTTCAAATTCCTGGGCGTGCACATCTCTGAAGAACTTTCCTGGTCCGAGAACAATGATGCCATTATTAAGAAAGCACATCAGCGCCTCTACTTCCTGAGAAGATTACGGAGAGTCGGTTTGTCAAGGAGGACTCTCTCTAACTTCTACAGGTGCACAGTAGAGAGCATGCTGACCGGTTGTATCGTGGCTTGGTTCGGCAACTTGAGTGCCCTGGAGAGGAAAAGACTACAAAAAGTAGTAAACACTGCCCAGTCCATCATCGGCTCTGACCTCCCTTCCATCGAGGGGATCTACCACAGTCGCTGCCTCAAAAAGGCTGGCAGCATCATCAAGGACCCACACCATCCTGGCCACACACTCATCTCCCTACTACCTTCAGGTAGAAGGTACAGGAGACTGAAGACTGCAACGACCAGGTTCAGGAACAGCTACTTCCCCACAGCCATCAGGCTATTAAACCTGGCTCGGACATAACACTGAACTTTACTAGCCAATACTGTTATTTGCACTTTGTCAGTATATTGACCATTGTGTATATATTTATAGAATGCCTTGTAGTAAATGCCTACTATGTTCTGTTGTGCTCAAGCAAAGCAAGAATTTCATTGTCCTACCAGGGACACATGACAATAAACTCACTTGACTTGACTTGACTTGTCTGGCCACTCTACCTTAAAGGCCTAATTCGTGGAGTGCTGCAGATATAGTTGTCCTTCTGGAAGGTTCACCCATCTCCACAAAGGAACTCTGGAGCTCTGTCAGAGTGACCATCGAGTTCTTGGTCACCTCTCTGACCAAGGCCCTTCTCCCCCGATTGCTCAGTTTGGCCAGTCAGCCAGCTCTATGAAGAGTCCTGGTGGTTCCAAAGTTCTTTCATTTAAGAATGGCGGAGGTCATTGTGCTCGTCGGGACCCGCAATACTGCAGAAATTGTTTTATACCCTTCCCCAGATCTGTGTCTCGACACAATCCTGTCTCTGAGGTCTACGGACAATTCTCTCATCTTCATGGCTTGGTTTTAGCTCGACATGCACTGTCAACTGTGGGACCTTATATAGACAGGTGTGTGCCTTTCCAAATCATGTACAATCAATGTCATTTACCACTGGTGGACTCCAATCAAGTTGTAGAAACATCTCAAGGATAATCAATGGAAACAGGATGCAGGCACGGAAATCGCTATCAAAACATGGGGGGGACCGGGGGCGCAATTTCTTGGCAGCCGCGCACACATACGCACACTCACACACACACACATGCGAGGCTTCGGAGGCTTCAGCCGTGGGCCCTGTGGACGGTAATTAGTGACGGGTGACGGCAGTTGCCGGAAAAAATCGGGTAAGTGGGACAGGCCCTTTAATTTCCCATGGAGTCTTCAGCTCCCACTAATCGAGATGCAGGTGCTTTGTGATAAAAGCATTGAAGGTGGATTTCCTTCTGAAATGTAGCAAACTGTATTGATCGTGATTGACTCCAGGTGGCTATTTTATTTCAAGAGTTAAAATGTAATGGCAAGTATTATAAATGGCACATATAAAAGAAAGCTAACAAACCAATGAAGAAACCATCATTGTTGGTATAATTTTCAGTAGCACTCATCACCTGTTTGTCCATTGGTTTAGTTGTGAACAGGTGTTGTCTTGTGGATCACTGAAAGAAATTACCTGTTAAATTGAATGTGATTACTAACAATCGAGAACAGCTTTTATAAAGCGTGAATTGCTATATTATTAAATGCATACCATTCAGTTTCTGGAAAGTGAGTTTGCCACCAGTGTCATGGAATCATACAGAGAAAAATCATGGGTGACGTTTCTGGTTGGGACCCTTCTTCAGACTTCAACCACTAGAGCTGCTACCTCACAGCGCCAGAGACCCGGGTTCAATCCTGACTTTGGGTGCCATCTGTGGGGAGTTTGCCCATTCTCCCTCTGACCATGTAGGTTTCCTCCTGTTCGAACAAGGGTCACGACCCGAAACGTCACCCATCCTTTAACTCCAGAGAAGCTGCCTGACCATCTGATTTACTGCAGCACTTTATGTCTATCTTTGGTATATACCAGCATCTGCAGTTCCTTCCTGCCTACTCGTAGAATCATATAATGGTTGTAACACTGAATGAGGCCATTCAACAAGTGGAGTCTCCGAAGATTGTAAGGAAGGCAAATGTAAGTGGGCAGCATAGTGGTCTAATTCTTTTCAGAGTCTGAGCTAGCTGACCATGCATGCGGCCGCGACTCCGCAGCGTGCGCGGATGGGAACTGATTGCAAAATACATGTTTCACAAAACATGGAGGGGGCCCGTCCCCCCCGCCCCCCCCCCCGGGATTTCCGCCCCCCCCCCCCGACAGGATGCACCTAAGCTTAATTTTGAGTGTCATAGCAAAAGGGTCTGAATACTTATGTAATTGCGATATTTCAGTTATTTCTTTTTAATACTTTGCAAAAATTTCTAAACACCTGTTTTCGTTTCTTCATTCTGGGGTATTGTATGTAGATTGATGAAAAAAAAGAATGTAATCCATTTTAAAATAAGGCTGTAACATAAGAAAATGTGGAAAAAGTGAAGGGGTCTGAATACTTTCTGAATGGACTGTATCCGAAGAAGGGTCTCGACCTGAAACGTCACCCATTCCTTCTCTTCAGAGATGCTGCCTGTTCCACTGAATTACTCCAGCTTTTTGTGTCTCTCTTTGGTTTAAACCAGCATCTGCATTTCCTTCCTACACATTTTATTTATCTGAAGCAAGGTCATCCACTGCGAATAGCTTTGTATAAACATTTTTAGATTGCAGAACCAAATCCTCAACATATTCCAAAATCTTGCAGATCGAAGGAACACATTTTCAACTATTCAGCCTGAATCATGCACTTTTAACAGAAGAAAAGCGAAACCATAAATCCAACATATTAGTTTAGTTTCTACAGCGTGGAAACAAGCCCTTTGGCCCAACGAGTTCACGCTGAGTTACAATCGCCCATACACTAGTACTATCCTACATACTAGGGACAATTTATAATTTGCAGAAGCCAATTAACCTACAAACCTGCACATCTTTTGGATGTTTTAGGAAACCAGAGCGCTCAGAGAAAACCGTGATCACAGGAAGAACGTACAAACTCCGTACAGACAGCACCTGTAGTTAGGATCAACCCGGGTCTCTGGTGCTGTAAGGCAGCAACTGTACCACTCGGCCACTGTGCCGCCCAAATTATGAATGGAATGAATTATTGAATCATTTTATTATATGAGTATTAGCTCAGAATACTTTGCTCAACGTGAAAACAGGATACTATACTTGAGCAGTTTGCAATGTATCCAAAGGCAGATAACGACAAATTACCTTTCAAATTGTCACAGGTTGAGTTACATTATTTATTAGCTAAATTGACTGTGGTATTTAGGGCAAGAAAATAATTGGGCCAACTGGCCAGCACGGTTGTCTGGATTTTCATCAGATTGCACACAGTTTCTGCTTACTAGCACTACTGACCAGGGCCCAGTCATGGATGCCAGCCTCAGGATCACGACTAGAATGTGACAATGTGCAGCAGATATTTTGTGTTGCTGATGGAGTATTTTGGAGCGAAATGCACCCTGGGATGTTTTCCTGCGTGTAGAAAGGATGCTGGTTTACACCGTAGATAGACACAAAGTGCTGGAGTAACTCAGCGGGTCAGGCAGCATCTCTGGAGAAAATAAGACGGGTGACGTTTTGGTCTGTTTTCCTGTGTTACAGGTGCTCTACAGAGGTAAGACGTTAGTTTCACTGCCTGTCTGCCCCAGCACTGTGCAGCCAGCAGAGGCAAACAAAGTGTTATTTTAAAAGTTTTAAGCTTTGATCACTTGCAATCATCATTTTAACTGCATCCCAGGGTTTCCTACGCACAGCTTTCTTTGACTCAAATCATCTGAAATATGTTTAGGACTAAGTTGCTTTTACAACTTCGTGTAATGCACTTGACCAACAAGCTGCACACTCATTCCGTCTGCCAGGAAATGTCAGCAGTGACACCTGGTGGCAGGGCCGGCAGAGTGGTGCCCCAACAATGGTTCCTCCACAGCCCCGTCACCTGCTTCCCTTCCCAACCCACAAGAGAAGGCTCGGGACCACAGTGTGTAGGAAGGAACTGCAGATGCTGGTTTACATCGAAGCAAAAATGGTGGAGTAACTCAGCGGGTGGAGAGATGCTGCCTGACCCACTGTGTTACTCCAGCATTTTGCATTGGGACCACAGTGTTGGAATGAACCCTTTCTGACAATAGATATAAACAGCAATGCATGTGTCAAAATTCATTCTCTGCTTTACACGCTAGATGCATGATAGAGCAATTTATTGTAGCCCACTTAAATTTTTGAATTACGATGCATGTTTAGCGAATGTGACGGATATTGCTCTCCGTAGATAGTGTACTGGGAATCCCTCTCCTTACTTCCTGCTCCACCTTTAGGATAATTTTTGTTGGGCAGGGGCTGAGTTGGTTTTATTTCCTTAACAATTTTTTTCTGGCAGTCATTGTGTTATCAGTGTCAATTTTACTTAAAGCTGTCCCCAGTGGACAATAAGTATCAAAAGGCAGCTGAACCAAAGGTAAATAGCTTCCACTGCCATTTAAATTGCATTCCCGTAAATTGTAAGTTTGTTGTGTTCGTACCATGCCGGCTAAATTTACTGGTAGTGCAGATAAGGAGAGCAGGCTTGGAAATCCTTATCTGGATAACACTGATTTAGCAACAATGGCTGTAGATTCAAAACATAGTCTGAGCAGACGTGCCCACAGGTTAGTAAGACTTTGGTTGACCTCAAAGAAGATCTCAAGATAAGACAGCAGAAAAACATTCTATCCCAAATGTCCATCACATGCACATTGCTACTTGATGTTCCGTACTCATCTATATCTTAGTGTAGTGCTGGCTCATTCTGAGCAGTCACAGAAACGCATTCTGAACAATCAATGAAGAAGAACACTCAATTTTTGTAGATCTGTAAAGAATCATTAAATTTGACAGCATCTCAAAGTGGAAGTGGTGGCATCTATCGCACTTGCTACCCCCCCCCCCCCCCCCCCCCCGGTCTCCGTGTATACGCCTCCAGAAAACCTTTGCCATCAAAGGGCAACATTAAGTTTGATCAACGGCCCGTTTGGAATTACTGACACTGGTATTTCACCCCTGACGCCACTGCGTTCCGGCCCGATGAATGCTGTAATGAGCTGACTGGAAAAGAATGAATCCACCCCTCTTGTATAGAGTATGAAGTGAGATGTGATCTTGCCAATTGTTCAGCTGGGGTAGTCCAGCTTCAATAATACGCTGTCCTCTTTGTGGTTTCACAGGGACTATTTGGAGAAAAGTATGGCAGCGTTCGCATCCCCGGGGAGGTTGAGACTTCTGAATTTGAGATGATTTTGGATGCCGCTGTGGAGGCACAGCTGGAGACAAAAGTCTTGGAGGAGTGGTACTGCAGAGATGAAAACTCCGTCCCACCAACATACTACCTCAAACCAAAGTCTGAAATGCTGAAAAATTACCAGAATGTGGTAAAGTTCTTAAACCTTCCAAATGCTTTCATTGTGCTTTTTTCATTGGGCTGTGAATAATTTTGAATATCTTCAAAAATTCTTCATGTGCTCTTCTCAGGTTTCTGTAATGTATGACTTACGTACAATTTATTTTTTAAGAGATGTGGCGATGGATATATCAATTAAAATATTCTGCTGATAACAATGTTATAATTTCTCTGAGCTCTACATTAACCTGGTCCGAGGCATAATGACTTAGATATTACGCACATGATATGGTCATAGAGTCATGCGGCACAGAAACAGGCCCTTTGGCATGACTTGCGCTTGCCAACTAAGATGCCCATTATATCCTAGACGCAAGATGCCTCCATCTAGGTCATTTGCCCATTTTTGGACCATATCCCTCTGAACCTTTCCTATGCATGCACCTGTCCAAATGTATTTTAAATCTTATTATAGTACCTGCCTCAACTGCAGGGCCTGTCCCACTTGGGTGTTATTTGGGCGTCATTTACGCAACATCATTCACGCGTCATGACGCACGATGTGTGCATGGCGTGCATTACGCGCGCATGGCGTGCATTTATGCGCACATGGCACGTGGCGAGACGTGGTGGCGTATGCAGTGACGCGCGTTAGCGCTCGGCGCCCCAGGATTTGGGGATTCTCAAAATCCTCGCGCGCCACCTGCGTGACGTGCAATGACGCCCAAGTGGGACAGGCCCTTACCTATTGCCATATACCGACCACCCTCTGCATGAAAAAAAAGGTTGCCCCTTAGGTTTCTGTTAAATCTTTCCCCTCACACCTTAAACCAATGTCCTCTGGACCTTGATTCACCAACTCTTGGTAAAAGACCTTATCTATTCCCCTCATGATTTTAGACACCTCTATAAGATCACCCGTCCGTCTCCTTTATTCAAGAAATAAAGTCTTAGCCTATAGCTCAGGCTCTCAAATCCTGGCAACATCCTTGTAAAATCCAAACATTGGGTGAGAAACGTGATCCAGGTTGATGAGGATCAAGGGTTTACAGGTATAATGGCACATAAATGTGTGCATGAGAACACAATGGTTGTATACAGAACATGTAACTCAGAAATCTGAGCAGGAGATGTGAATTCAAATCCTACAAAACCAGTTGGCAATTTTATATTCAGTTAAATAAACCTATACTATAAACCAGTAATCACCTCTCTTGGACAGTCTCTTCGGGTAGATGATGGCTTGGTTCCATTGTGGTTCTACGGGTTCTGAGATGATCAATGTGAGGCCTGCAGGAGATGCTTGATTAGTGTGGTAGGTGGGTACATCCGAGATGGGACACCCCTTCCATTATTTATGTCAGGTGCCTGGGTACTCATGGCAAATTGACATTAGATTCTCAGTGTTTCTGTGAACAGAAATCAGCCAGGCATTTCTCTAAGTTGGTGAAATGTTATAATTTTCATGAAAGTTAGGAAAATATCCTTGAATCGTAATCTCTTGAAGCGATGAGAACAAAGTGCCTGTTCCAGGAGTAAAACACAGCATGTCAGGTATCATCTGTGGAAGGAGAGAAAATAAGATAGTCTCGGTAGCACTGATGGAGCCGCACAATGGGCAGAACAAAGCAAATGTCAGAGATAGGGTGGAACGATCTATCTATTAAATGCAGCAGAGCTCCCTTGTCTGTTTAATGTGCTGCTGATGTGAAGGCTGGGTGATTTGCAGTCTGGCCAATAGAGGGCAGCACGGTGGTGTAGCGGTAGAGTTGCTGCCTTGCAGCGCCAGAGACCCGGGTTTGATCCTGACTACGGGTGATTGTCTGTACGGCGTTTCTACATTCTCCTCTTGATCTGCGCGGGTTTTCTCCGAGATCTTCAGTTTTCTCCCACACCAAAGACGTACAGGTTGGTATGTTAATTGGCTGGTATAAATGTAAATTGTCCCTATAGTGTGTGGGATAGTGTTAATGTGCGGGGATTGCTGGTCGGTGCAGACCCGGTGGGCCGAAGGGCTTGTTTCCGCGCTTTATCTCTAAACTAAACTAAACTGGGCCATGGCCAGTAAGACAGGTAATACAAATGAAAGAGAAAATAGAGGAATGGCAAACAAAAGTTAGTTCTGAAATAAATAGAAAGAAAAAGTAAGCTAGTGGAAGTTGGAGAATTCAGCGTTGACTCCTGCAGTCTTAACTTTCCTCTTAATTGACCTAGAAAAGCACTTGGTACAGTCATAAAGTTGAAACAATATGTAAACTGTTCCTTTGACCCAACTCATCCATAACAACCAAGGTGCCTGAGCTGGTCCCATTTGCCTGTCTTTGCCCCATATCCCTCTAAACCATTCCCTTCCATGTACCCGTCGAAATGTCTTTTAAAAATTGTACCTGTACCATCTCTACCATGTCCTCTGGCAACTCTTTCCACATACCCCCCACCCTATGTGAAAAAGTTGCCCTTCAGATCCCTTGAATTCTTTCCCCTCTCATCTTATATTGAACTTTAAAAATGCCCAGAATTTGCTGATCAATAAATGTGGTAGATGATCTACCACTCTACAAGCTATGGGGGAAGGCTGGATCAAATCAGATAATTTATTTGTGATCTATCAGTTTTACTGTTGATAGCTCTTCTGCCAGAAATGCCTGGGTAAGTAAGACTGGTAGTGCCTCCATTAAAATATCAAATTGAGGAATATCATAGAATGATCTTATTTAGCTGAAGGGAACAAACATCATTTGTCCATGTTTGCTGCCGATACAAAATCAGAAGTGTAATGTAAAGTGGCTTCAACAGTTGAGTGGGCAAGAACACGGCACATGCAATATACGGTGGAAGAAATAATTGGTATAGACCGGTGCAAAGTATTAAAAAACAAAGTATTTTTAGATATATTTTGAAAACCTGGATAATGTTGATGTTCATAAGGTCATACATGTCCTTGTACATAAGTCACAAAGCCAACATCCAGGTGCAGCAAGCATTAGGAAAGGAAAATGGTAGGATTTTAATACAAGAGTAAAGATATCTAACTGTATTTAGTGTGTACAGTTTTGGTCTCTATATCTAACAATGTATATGTTTGCCATTGAGGAGGTTCAGTGAACAATAAACTGGTTACAGGTTTGCCATATAGGGAAAGATGGAGTATATAGACCTCTATAACTATAGAATTTAAACAAATAAAGAGAGATCTCGTTGAAACCTACCAAATTCTTACAGGCCACCACAGCCTGGATGCTGCAAAGACGTTTACCATAGCTGTGAAGTCTGGAATCAGGGACCGCACTCAAATTAAAATGTAGGTAATTTAAGAGTATGATGAAGAGACATTTCTGCATGCAGAAAGTATTGAATCTTTTGAATTGTCTATCTGGATGGATGTTGAGATCAGTCTGTGAAATTATGAGAGGCCAAACTTTTTTCCCAGGGTGGAAATATCCAAGACGAGCAGGCAAGTCTCAAATGAAGAGGGGCAAAGTTTACAGGAGAAGTGTGGGGCAGGGTTTTTATACAGAGAGGGGTGGATGCCTGGAATGTGCTGACGTGAATGCTGGTGGAGGCAGATACAATTGTGGCAGTTAGGGACTTTTGGACAGGCACATGGATAGACAGGGAATGGAGGTACTGTATATGGATCATGTGCAGGCAGTGAAGAGATTTTTCACTTGGTATTATGTCATCATGGACATTGTGGGCAGAAGGGCTGTACTGTTCTATGTTCTCTGTTCATTCACTGGGTTAGTGGGAAACAGAGATTGATAATTGTCCAGATGTCAGGCGCTGTGGGATTGCACGGTGTTGAGGCAAGATATCTTTTTGTTCATCATGGCTGATCTTCGTGCTTTTGGATTACTTTAGCTTCTAGTTCAAACGCTGTAAATAAACAATCATGCAAAATGCTCATTTTTAGCCTTATCACACCTGCAGCAGCTTGTTTGCATTCAGGTGACCCCTGTTTCACCTGCACTTAGATTTAATTTTGATCTTTAGATACATACAGTAGATAGAACTTTGATTAAATGATTTACATTTTTGCATTAAATATCTGTTTGGAAAATAATAAAACCACATTGGATGGTTCTTGGGAACACTCAGTCTAAACACAACCCTTGTTGGCTACATTGACAGTTTATTTCCACTTTCATCTGCACACAGATCTCATATTGCCATAGCAGGTCTATGTGGCCTCTCAAACTATTCCCTTCAACCCTATTCCCCATTCATTTCTCTGTAGTTTAGAGACAGCATGGAAACAGGCCCTTCAGCCCACTGAGTCCACGTCGACGATCAATAAGTAGCAATGTTACAACATTTTGAGATTTTAAAAATCAAGTCTGCAATTTATCCCATCAGATAAAGCATAAAAAGAAGTTTAATGTGACACCTAATTCACTTTCATATCTTCTGTATTAAAAATGTTATGACCATTTTCATACTCAGAAATTAGCATCTTGTTCCCTATTGCTTTTCCATTGACTTAACTCAAAAGCTGTGATCAAGGACAGCCAAAAGCCCATAACTTTCTTAAAAATTAAGAGAACTGAATGAAATTTTCAGTTATTATAGATTGAAGCATTCTGAAACAAATATGAAATAATCTTACTTGGATGACCTGAAATTAAAGCATATAATTAGTTAGTTACCTAATTGTAGCTAATTACAAAATTCAATTACTAGATCTAAACATCTATCAATTTCTTAAGAAAAGGTTAACATTTTTAAATAGCCTAAGTGTCCAAATAACATTCACACAAGAATTCACAATATAACATGATTTTTAAATCTCATTGTCAATGAATTTATAGGCCAAATGGAAGGAATTTAATGTTTAATTCCCGTAAATTAATGGCCATTTTAATCATCTTGCGAGTAGGATTTTGTGGAACGCGATCGTTTGAAATGTTGCGGTTGCGGTGAATTTAAACCCCATATCGGCAGGAAAAACACTGCCGGTTCGTATGGGTCCTAAGTCACCTTTTCGCAACGTAAATTTTGATTAAAGGCATCGTAAGAAGCGCGTTTATATGTAAAATAAACGGCTTTCCTTTACCTGTCCCGTGCGTGAAATCCGACCCCGTTGTCGGTGTTGACGGCTTTAGAAGCTGATTTTTAAATTACCCCTGCTATTAAAATATCCAGTGCAGTTTAAAAAAAATTTAATAAAACCGATGTCCGAGCGATTATTCTTCAGCAGCTAAACAGCCTGACAAAAATCGATTTCAACAGGCTGGCAAAAAACGGCATTTTAAACCCGCCCCCCTCTCAAAGTTTTGTAACATACCTACAATAATCTGTTTACATTAGTTCTATTTTATCACATTTTATCACACACTTGGGGCAATTTACAGAATCCAATTAATCTACAAACCGGGATGTCTTTGGGATGTGGGAGGAAACCGGAGCAACAGGAGGAAACGGTCACAGGGCCACGTGGTCACAGGGAGAATATGCAGACTCCACACAGACAGTACCCGAGGTCAGGATCGAATGGAGGTCTCTAGCATTTTGAGGCAGCAGCTCTACCAGCTGTGCCATTGTGCTGCCTTGTAATCATTGACTCCAGGTGTAATTTACTGAATATAATTACCTATCAACCAGTACATCTGTGGGAGAAAAACACAGCGCCCAGCTGAAGCCCACACAGTCGCAGGAGAAAGTGCAAACTCCAGTGTGACAGCATGGAAGGTCCTGATGAAACCTGCGTTACTTTAGCTGTGAGACAGCAGCACTACATGCTGTGTCACTGAGCCAATATCTCCAAATCAAATGGATTTTGTTAAAGCACCAACTCCAGTTTAAATAATACATGAACAAATGAATAGTTTTAGGAAAAGCACTTCTGTCAAATCTACCCCTGCACTTCAGCAGTAACTCAGAATCACAGCTTTGCATAGTACAAGCAGAAGGTGCCAGCAATAGGCATTCAAGCCTTCCCTGATCCTCTCATTCAAAGTGTACATTCAAACAGAGCTATGGGATGGCAATCCAGGTACCCCAGATTGCTTTACTAATCTCAAAGTAGTTCATTCTCATCGGTGCAGCCCGATAACATAGTGTGGTGTTACACTCACTGCCCTGTACCATTTTCCTAAATGGTTCCTTGATCTATTATTTATTCCATACATAATCTGTGGTTATTGGACCTGTTGGAGCTTTAATATCACCACCTTGGGAATGGAGAGGTGTCTTCACCTCATTGTCGGGGTTTAAGATTCAGACAGGGCTAAATGTTATTTAATATTTTATCTTATTTTATTTTTATCTTATTATATCCCAATTTTAATAACATGATTGGGAACCATTGTCCAAGGCACTAAAAGGGGTAAGACAATCTAAACATTATTCCAGGCCGTGGAAGCAGGTCAACTAGATCTGGAAGTTCAGCGGTGACGTGCTCCTAATACGTATTCTGCATCTGAATTTCTGCCGATGATCCATCAATGCAAATTTATTTGGGTGTAACAGGGACAAGACCTATCATGAACCTTTTGAGTGTATCCTGGAGTGTAACCTAAAACAGGAAGCGGAAAGCTTGGAGTTTATAAGCCAGGTTCGAAGTGTATGATATTTGAGGGTACGGCGTTCATGCCAATTGTAAGGATGTGGTCGTCTGGCATGCTGACCTCTACCTGAAAATAGACACAAAATGCTAGAGTAACTCTGCGGGACAGGCAGCATCTCTGGAAGTTTCGGGTCGAGACCCTTCTTCAGACTGATCTGCCCGAGGTCAGGCACTAACTCTTGGACACCTCCTCCTACTTTCCCCTGGACCATGACCCCACTGATGAGCACCAGGCCACTATTTCTCAGTCCATCTCTAAAATCCCCTTTCCTCTACTTTCAGCCTGAAGAAAGATCCCGATCTGAAACATCACTCATCCTTTTGCTTCAGAGATGCTGTCTGACCACCAGGGGCGCTGCATGATTGGCAGCCCTGCCAACAGTCTGTCTGTTTTTTCGTCTTTTTATTTTATTTTTAATGTGTGTTAAAAGTTTGTGTAAATGTTCTCCGGTTTGTTTTATGTGGGTGGAGGGGGTGGCGGTTGGGGGAAACTTTTTTTACAGTTTCTTACCATGCCGGAGATGCGATTACTTTCCAGATCGTGTCTCCGGTCGCTCTGCAGCCTACCATCGATGGAGCTGGAGGCCTCCTCGGACTGACCGTGAGCCCCACCGCGGGGCGTGGACTGAACATCGGAGCCGATCCCTTGCCTGCGGACTTCACATCAAGAGCTCGCAGTCCCGGGAGAGGCTAGTCGGGAGCTCCAACGAACATAGAGGTTCGACCAGCCACGACTTGGGGTCCGATCGCCGGCACGGGGGAGCTGACATCCCCCCGAAGCAGGAGCTGATCGCCCCGATGCGGAGGGCCTGACCGCCGGCTACGGGAGTCAACTCGAAGCCCCCGACCGCGGGAGAGCAAAGGGAAGAGATTGAACTCTTTTTCACCTTACATCACAGTGAGGAATGTGGAGGAGTCACTGTGGTGGATGTTTATGTTAAAATGTGTTTTGTGTGTTTTGTTGCTTTTTTTTGTATGATTGACTTGGCAAATGAAATTACTCGTATGTTGCAAAACATACTTGGCTAATAAAGTATTATTGTGATTGATTGTGATTGTGATTGTATTAAACTTTTGAACAGTTAATAAATATTTTTTGGTTCAGTTGTGTTTTACAACTTGATCAATGGGAGCACTGATTCCCCAGACATGAGGAGGTGGGCCTTCTGACTACTTATGACAGTCAGTTTTCTAGAATACTTCTAAACCTTAACTATTGTGTTAGACGCAGACAGCATCATTTGCAGGATAATTTGTGTTTTATATTTGTAATTCAATTAGTTATTATTTGAAAAGAAAATTGGAGCTATTTTTGTCGGCCATCTCGGTGCGGCAAAGTGTTTAAGTCCAATCATGCTTCTTTGAACATGGAAAGAATTTGTATTTATTCTCTAACCACTCATTTGCAAGCTTTGACTTGCAAGCCATTTCTTACCTGTGCCTAATTCTCCCTGAGATGGTCAATTTCAAATGGCTTCTCAAATTGCTGCAGTCCCTATGGTGAAGAAACTCCCAAAGTGCTGTTTGGTACGAAGCTCCTGAATTTTGGCCAAATGAAGATGAAGTCAAGTCAAGATGTGTGACTTGAACCATGAGTTGAAAATGTTCCAATGCACTTGCAGCCTTGTGGTACAGGTTGCAGGTTTGAGAGGTGATACTGAAGGAGCCTTGTTGAGTTGCCATATGTTTTATAAATTGTAATCAGAGTGGTTGTGTAGTATTGGTGTTGAGTTGAATGAGTTGGCAGGTAAGATGCTGACCAAACAGGCTTATTTATCCAAGACGCTATCGACCTTCTTGAACATTGTTGAAGTTATATTTCCAAGCTGGTGAAAAGTATTTCATTACACTTTAGTCGTGCCTTCAGGTGCTAAAACCTTATGTAATTAAGTGGTTAAAATGCTGCAGATTAGACAGCCTTTGAGTTGTTCTTGCCACACTATTTATGTGTTGATTCATTGTGGTTATATCAAATGTGACCCGCTCCACAAGCTACAATTCAACAAAAGCATTACAATCAAGTCAAAGTAGTTCAAGTGCCACACCTGAACTACTGTGCACGGCTTTTGTTCCCTTATCTAAATGGTAGCATTGGAGGCACTCCAAAGGAGATTCACCATCCTGGGATGAGAGGTTGTCTTCTCAAGAGAGGATAGAGAATTTGTGTCAGTATTCCATTCAGTTTTGAAGAATGGCAGGGGTGGGGAGGATACCTTATTGAAATGTATAAGATTATAAGGGCCTTGACGGGGTCGATGTTGAGATGCTTTCACCAGTGGGAGAGCCACAATCAATGGGATGTAGCTGCAAAATAAGTGGTTGGTCATTCAGCCTGAGGAACATGGAAACCGTCTCCCAGAGGTGGGTGAATCTCTGGGATTCTCTGCCCCTGAGGGTGGTGGGAGACCCAGTGAAAACCAATGCAGTCACAGTGAGAACGTACAACCTCCATACAGACAGGATTGTACCCATAGTCAGGATTGAACCCAGGCCTCTGGAGTTGTAAGAGAGCAACTACCATTGTGCCACTATGCCGCCCTGTGTGTCTCTGCACACTCAGTGTGAAGAGGCTCTTCTTCGATGAGTGTGCCCCAAGGTCCAAACATTTTATGAGTCACCTGCAGCAGGTTTTCCAAAGCCTCCGGTGATGAGTACTGAAGAATGATTCACAAGATGTTGTAACATCTTGTGAATAAATAAATAAATAAATAAATAAATAACACACCCCCTGAAATTTGGCAAGAATCCAAGCAGATTGCAGTCAATCCTAAACCATCAGGCAAGGCTCCTGACGTTCACTAAGTAACCAGGAAAGAGCAAGAAAAGTAACGATGTCTATTTCTATTGATACTGTTCTATGTTCATTGTTGCGTGGAACTTTGAGCTAAAATTTACGTTCATATGGCAAAATCATGAGTTGGATAAATTGTGGTGTGAATCTTTTGCATGAGAAAATTAAGGTTATTAACGATAATCACACACAGAATTGGAGTCAGTCATCCAGCATGGAAACAGGCCCTTTGGCCTAACATGTCCATGCCGACCAAAATGCCCATTTAAGCTAGTCCCATATGCCCACGTTTGACCCATATTCCTCTAAACCTTGCAGCTGCCTCAATTGCCTAATGTGGCAGCTCATTATATAAACCCATCACCCTCCTTGTGAAGATGTTGCCCCTCAGTTTCATATTAAGTCTTTCCCCTCTCACCTCAAACCCCATACCCTGTGGTTCTTGATTCTCTTATCTTTGGAAAAGGATTATGTTCATTCACCCTATCCATGCCTCTCTTTTATTTTTATACACCTCTATAAGATCACTCCTCAATCTCCTATGCTCCAAGGAATTACTTTTTAGCCTGCCCAACCACACCCTGTTACTCAGTCCCTTGAATCCTGGCAATACCATTGCTGCACGCGTTCCACCTTAATAGCATCTTTCCTTTATCAGCATGACCAGAATTGAACACAATACTCCCAAGTGCAGCCTCACCAATGTCTTATACAACTGCAACATACAGTGGCTTGTAAAAGTTTTCATACCCCTTGAACTTTTCCACATTTTGTCACGTTACAACCACAAACGTAAATGTATTTTATTGGGATTTTATGTGATAGACCAACACAAAGTGGTGCATAATTGTGAAGTAGAAGGAAAATGATACATAGTTTTCAAATTTTTTTACAAATATAAAACTGAAAAGTGTCGTGTGCAAAAGTATTCAGCCCCCCTGAGTCAATACTTTGTAGAACCACCTTTTGCTGCAATTACAGCTCCAAGTCTTTTGGGGTATGTCTCTACCAGCTTTGCACATCTAGAGACTGAAATGTTTGCCCATTCTTCTTTGCAAAATAGCTCAAGCTCAGTCAGATTGGATGGAGAGCTTCTGTGAACAGCAATTTTCAAGTCTTGCCAGAGATTCTCAATTGGATTTAGGTCTGGACTTTGACTGGGCCATTCTAACACATGAATGTGCTTTGATCTAAACCATTCCACTATAGCTCTGGCTGTATGTTTAGGGTCGTTGTCCTGCTGGAAGGTGAACCTCCGCCCCAGTCTCAAGTCTTTTGCAGACTCTAACAGGTTTTCTTCCAAGATTGCCCTGTATTTGGCTCCATCCATCTTCCCATCAACTCTCACCAACTTCCCTGTCCATGCTGAAGAAAAGCATCCCCACAGCATGATGCTGCCACCACCATGTTTCACAGTGGGGATGGTGTGTTTAGGGTGATGTGCAGTGTTAGGTTTCCACCACACATAGCGTTTTGCATTTAGGCCAAAAACTTCAATTTTGGTCTCATCTGACCAGAGCACCTTCCTCCACATGTTTGCTGTGTCCCCCACATGGCTTGTGGCAAACTGCAAACGGGACTTCTTATGGCTTTTTTTCAACAATGGCTTTCTTCTTGCCACTCTTCCATAAAGGCCCGATTTGTGGAGTGCACGACTAATAGTTGTCCTGTGGACAGATTCTCCCACCCGAGCTGTGGATCTCTGCAGCTCCTCTAGAGTTACCATGTGCCTCTTGGCTGCTTCTCTGATCAATGCTCTCCTTGCCCGGCCTGTCAGTTTAGGTGGACGGCCATGTCTTGGTAGGTTTGCAGTTGCGCCATACTCTTTCCATTTTCGGATGATGGATTGAACAGTGCTCCGTGAGATGTTCAAAGCTTGGGATATTTGTTTATAACCTAACCCTGCTTTAAACTTCTCCACAACTTTATCCCTGACCTGCCTGGTGTGTTCCTTGGGCTTCATGATTCTGTTTATTCACTAATGTTCTCTAACAAACCTCTGAGGCCTTCACAGAACAGCTGTATTTATACTGAGATTAGATTACACACAAGTGGACTCTATTTACTAATTAGGTGACTTCTGAAGGCAATTGGTTGCACTGGATTTTATTTAGGGGTATCAGAGTAAAGGGGGCTGAATACTTTTGCACGCGACATTTTTCAGTTTTTTATTTGTAAAAAAATTTGAAAACCATGTATCATTTTCCTTCCACTTCACAATTATGCGCGACTTTGTGTTGGTCTATCACATAAAATCCCAATAAAATACATTTACGTTTGTGGTTGTAACGTGACAAAATGTGGAAAAGTTCAAGGGGTATGAATACTTTTGCAAGCCACTGTAACATCTCAACTTCACTGCCCTGAATGACGAAGGCCAGCTTGCAAAAGTCTTCTTCACCACCCTGTCCACCTGTGACACCACTTTCAGGGAATTAGGTACTTGTTATTCCCAGGTCCCTCTGTTCAAAACACACCTCATAACCCCATTGTTTACCGTGAAACTCCTACCCTGCTTCAACACTTTACACTTACCTAATTTAAACTCCATTTACTACATTTGGCCAGCTTGATGAAGACCCCTCCTGTAATCATTGACAACCATCATCATGGTCTACAAAATCACTTATTTCAGTGTCATCTGCAAAAGTACTAACCATACCTTGTACATCCTCATCCAAATTGTTGATAAAGGTGATACAAATAATGGGCTGAGCCCTGAGGCAGCTGTTAGCCACAGGCTCCACTCTCTGCTTCCTATCATGAACCCAATTAGCTCTCCCGGGATACCGTGCAACCCCACCTTTCAAAGCAGCTTACCATGCAGTACCTTAAAGGTCTTGCTGAAGTCCATATAGACTATGTTTACCACCTGCCCTAATCAACCTTCTTGATTACATCATCAAAAAACTCAAATGAATTTTGGGAGGCAAAATACTCTATATCAAATTGCCCGATCCATGGAAATTATCTCTACTGAGTAAAACAGATTTTTAAGAGCATAGTGCCTAAAGAGACATGCTACACAGTCCAATTTATTAACTTAAATCTAAGTAAATATA
This sequence comes from Malacoraja senta, assembly GCA_038087875.1. NCBI lineage: Eukaryota > Metazoa > Chordata > Chondrichthyes > Rajiformes > Rajidae > Malacoraja > Malacoraja senta. Next base: position 322,842,581 of record CM075977.1, on the reverse strand, counting down.
TCCACACCCCACATTCCACACAATGTTGTCCAAGGGACTCTTAGAGATTTGTGACCATTTTGAATGAGATTGATTTGATATCTCTTACTTTGTGTTATGTAGACAGATATAACTATAAATTCCCCCAACCCCAAGAAATGGAAGGAAATATCAGAGGAGATCAAGAAAGTTTTTAAAACTGCAGTAAACTTACTGCAAGAGCGAGGAACTATGGAGAGTTCCAAAGCCAAGAAGTATCTTTGTTCAGGTAAGAACTTGCATTTATTTACTACAAATCAATAGTTCAGCAATGAAAATGAAATCAGTTCCATTGTGGCTAGAACGGTATTTTATAGAATTCCAGTAGTAATGAGAAATATCATGACAATTTCAGTGAAACTCAAAGAAATTAGTGCAGTGACAGATTTGCCACTCAGCCAAACGCATATCAAAACCAGTGGGAAAGTTATTAGGACCAACAATATTTGGAAGGCATCCAGTTCCAAATATGTAATATTCCTAGAGGATTAGTTTGAAGGTCCATGAGAGGACTGAGGTAAAATTAGCTTGGATGTGCAAAGGTTCAAAATATTTTCCCTCTGTTTCACTCATTCTCACAGAATCTGCGAATCTAAAGGCATAAAGGGGGGCCTTTTGACTTTTCATGTCTATGCTTCTTCTTCTTCTTGCGTATGGCGTGCACAGCCTAAAGTTGTAGGACAACTTGTTCTATTTGATCTTACTTGATTGTGCATGCGGGGTTGATTGCATTCATCGAAACAGGGCGGACCACGTGAAGGTTGCAATCTCCCACCCCATGTCTATGCTAGCAGTTTGAAAGAACTGCCTAATTAATCCCATTCCTCTTTCCTCTCATAAATCAGCAAATTATTCCCCTACAAGAATTTCCACTCAGCAAGACCATTGCAAAATGTAACTTTGGTTTACCTACACAATGACTACTGTCATGTAACATTTTTGTATGCTATTACTAATAATAATTTCCAATGTGGTGCCTTACTAAATATTGGAGAAAATATTCACTAATGTTTACAGAAGAAGGGAGAAAAACATTGTTGATTTTATCGGAGTGAAGTTCTTCAGCCATTTCACCATACATTTGACCTTTTATTTACTGAAGCATCATTAGGCTTGTTTCTGGGCTCACTGAGATGGTGGATGCCAATTATACAAGGGAGAGAAATGCCCAACTAATTCTGCTCAGTGAAAACCATTACTGCTTATTTTCCTTCTTTGATTTGCTTTGTTATTAAATCAGAACTGATAGTCCAATGGATAATAATGTCCTTTTCGTTTAATAGAGGGTCTAATACAGAACCCACCGTGGGAGGCTTTCTATGAGCTTCTAAAGATCTCTTTAGGCAAGAGTCTTTTAATTGTTGTTAAAGTTCATTTTGACAAATATCTTGACTTGCTGTGACCCCTTACTCAAAAGGTAATGAGATGTTGGTTTCTTTACATGAAGCAATTGAAGATGAGTTTGAGTTTGCCCTGGGAAACCAAACGCCAGCATTTCTAAAGAAGTGTGTGTGTTATATCAGGAAAATTGTAAACATTGACCGTCACGTGAAGAATCCAGAAATGGGCCGGTTCATGGACATCATAGAGGTCAATGGAAAACTTATACGAGACCCCATTGCGACTGAAAAGCTTGTGAAACTGAGGGACGAGTTTATTCCTACGATTGTTGCCTCTTCCAACCTGAGAGTATACACATCCATTACCCACTGCGATATGAAGCTTGGATATTCAGAGAATGTAGAAAACCACTATGTTGAAGGCCTTTGTAAGCAGTTCTATGATGATATGATTGACATTATTCAATCTATAGTTCAACAGAACTTTGACATTGAAACCGATGCACTTTATGATGAAGTTCTGCAGCACTTGTCCCTTTGTAAAATGAATGCCTCTTTCTACCAATATGAATGTGAAGCCTTGGACCTCATCCAGAAGTATATACTGCCTTGCAAATCAGCACAGGTGAACCCACTTGTGGTATATGGTGGGCCATGCACAGGCAAAACACTTCTACTGGCAAAGGTGGCACAACAGGTAATAACAGCCTATATTTTGTTATATAATGTCTGATGCTTTTATTGGATCCATCAGTCTATTTGCATTATCCTTGTAAATCTATGTTGTTGTCTCATATTAAATAAACAGTTAAGTAAATTGGGAATTAAAAATAACCCACCTTCAGGTAGCAGATGTTATTTTAGCATCAGTTCACTAGATGGATCCAGTGTGATTCAAATTCTTCATCCTCAGCCTGGTATGACAATGGATGATTGTGCCTTACCATCCAATCTTACTTAGCAAGCATAATATTCATGAGAATATGTGATCATAACAACGCTGAGTATGTCATTCAGACGCACCTGCTCTGAGATTCGGTAAGATTATGGCTGCACTCTGAACTCAGCTCCACTTTCCTGCACTAACATCTTTCTATTCCCTTAGTAATGAAAATTAAGAATTCCAAAGATTCATTACTATCCGAGTGAAGATACATCTTTTCATTTCTCTCCCTAATTGCCAGCCCTTAATGGGTGTCTGAGACCCCTAATTCTAGACATTCCAGTCAGGGAATTCATCATCCCTGCATCTAGCCTCTCAAGCTCGTTAGGAATTTTGTGCATTTCAGCGAGATGACTTCTCATTTTCCAAAATTAAAACAGTAGTGGACCTGACCACCAAATGCAGAGTTTGAAGGAGTGACTATTTTGATAGTCGATGCACTGAAGGAGAGAGCAAACAGGGAAATGTAGACTAGTTAGCTGAACATCAGTGGAAAGGGAAATGCCAGCATCTATTGTAAAGGAAATAGCAAAAGAGTACTTAGAAATTAGTCATTCAAATGGACAAATTGAAGGCGGCACGGTGGCGCAACGGTAGAGTTGCTGCTTTACTGCGCCAGAGACCCAGGTTCGATCCTGACTACGGGTGCTTTTTGTATGACGTTTGTACATTCTCCTCGTGACCTGCGTGGGTTTTCACCGGGATCACCGGTTTCCCACCACACTCCAAAGACGTACAGGTTTGTAGGTCAAACGTGTAGGAAAGAACTGCAGATGCTGGTTTACATCGAAGATAGACACAACATGCTGGAGTAACTCAGTGGAATAAGTAGTATCTCTGGAGAGATGGATTTTGGATCGAACCCTTCTTCAGACTGAAGACAGATCTCGACCCATAACGTCACCCATTCCTTCTCTCCAAAGATGCTGTCTGAGTTTAGCATTTTGTGTCTGTTTTCAGATTTGTAGTTTAATTGGCTTGGTATAATTGTAAATTGTGTCTAGTGTGTGTAGAATAGCGTTAGTGTGCGGGGATTGTTGGTTGGCGTGGACTCGGTGAGCCGAACGGCCTGTTTTTGCGCTGTATCATTAAACTAAACTAACCTAATCTAAACTGAACTAAACTAAACTAAATTAAACTAAACTACAACTAAGATAACAATGGATTTATGCATGTGATATCATTTTTCACAAAGCTCTAAAGTTGTTTTGAGGTTATAATGAGTAGTACAGAGAAAAGTGAAACAGTTGATGTGATATATTTACACCTTCAGAATGCCTTTGATAAAGTTTGCATGAAATTATTGGAGCTCCGAATATTTGGTTTAGATTGAGGGTTTAGATTGGGTTAATGGATAGAAAAGAAATTATAGGAACAAAAAAATAGAAACAAATAGGAACAACGTATTTTCACATTAGGAAGCTGTGACTCAAGCTGTACCAAAATAATTACTGCTGGATCCCTGAGCTGTTCCCACTATATTCTTATGATTTGAATAAGATGAAGAGAAATATATACAAGTTTGCCGATAATACAAAGCTGAATGGCAGGGTGAACACTGAGGGGAATAGAACATATGAAGTAAATGGGGGAGGTCATGGTAAATCGAACATCAACCTGTAAAATGTGAGGTCATCCACGTTGGTAGAAACAATTGAAATGTGGAGTCATTTTTAAAATGAGATAGAAAGGTGCTTGTTTTCAGAGGAATCCAGGTCCTTTTATAAACAAATCACTGAACGTTAACATGCGGCTACAGCAAAGAATTATGAAGACAAATGATATGCTGACCACTGCAAGAGTATTTGAGCAGTAAAATAGAAATGTCATGCTCCAGTTATTTGGGGTGAGACTGCATCGGGAATATTGTGCACAGGTCTGATCTCCCTAAATAAGGCAAAATATACTCCAAACCACAAGTTGTATTACATTGCATAATATTGCACCAGATCGTGTTAAATCCAGCCCACACCTCATGTTCACTCCCTGCAGGATGTCACCAGTCACACTCGCTCTTACGTTTTGCAACCAGTAATGCCCTGGAGTATCTGCTGTTCCAAGTGCTCACAGGCAGATCTCCTGCCACCAGTGCCCAGGCATCAAGCACCACAAGATGTCCACTGCTGGATTTTTAACTGCTTGTACTGCTAAAGCCTTGTCCACTACTAAATATCTTTCATGATTAGAGATGTTTAGAAAGGTTGAAGGATTTGAAAGAGGAAACAAAATTCTACCATTCAAATAAACAAGTAATAAGGGCCAATTTGCCTGTTATTTGTGGTTAGAAAATACTGGAACCCATTATCAGAAACATGATTACAATGCACTTAGAATGTCTTAACATGATTCGATAGATTTAACATTTATCAATGAAAGGGAAGTCATGCTTCATTAATCTGTTAGGATTTTTGAGGTTGTAATTAGCAAAGTAAATTGGAGTAACCATGGAAATACTGAAAAGATTTTCAAGAAGTATTACATAAAAAGGCACAGGAAAGGGCATATAGAATTGCAGGTGGTATAGCAGTGGATTGAGAATTAGTTAACAGATGGGAAATGGAGAAATGGATCATTCTCAGATCAGCAGGCCATAACTGATGAAGTAGCACAAAAATTGGTGCTTGGGTCTCGGCTATTTTCAAACTAACTAAATGAGCTTGGTGAGGGACAGAGCAATGCATTCATTTTCAAGTTCACACGGTATAGGAGTAGAATTAGGCCATTCGGCCCATCAAGTCATCTCTGCCACCTTATCCCATTTTCCTGCCTGCTCCCCATAATCCTTGACACCCGTTCTAATCAAGAATTTATCTATCTCTGCCTTAAAAACATCCACTGACTTGGCCTCCTTTTTGCTGACCAGACAGAGTTAATTTGGGAAATAAACTGTGAGGAGGATGAAAAAGGCAGCAAAGCTATATGACTGTGCTAATAAACAAGCAAGAACCTGGTAAATGGATTATAGGGTGGAGAAACAAGAGTTTGTCAGTTTCTGTAGAATAAGTAGAAATGTGGCATATTTTATAAAAGAAGAAAGGTTGGGAAATGATGTCATTCAGAGGAATCTGAGTGTCTTATTGAAATAACCAAATTGCAAGCAATTAGGAAAGTAAATGGCATGCTAACATACATTACAAAGGGGTTAAAGTATGTGCAAGACAGCATATGATTTTGTAGTGCATTGGTGAGATAAAATCCAGAGTATTGTATGTAATACTGATCCTGGACAGAATAATGCTGAGGCATTGAGAATCCCTGGAGTTTAGAAAAAGAGATACATAATCCAATTGAACTAAGGTTTTTTTGAGGAGTGACTAGTTAAATGCAGACAGAAGAGTCTGGAACTTTGTGGCTCAGATTCAGAATAAATGATCAGCTACTTAGGACTGTTTTGAAGATAATTTATTTTCAAAAGATAAAGAGTCTTTGGAATTTACCACACCAGAAAACTCTGGATTTTAACTGTTGACTATATTTAATAGAGAGATTATATTAGATTGTACCGGGGCACGGTGACACAGCAGTGGAGGTGCTGCCTTACAGTGCTTGCAGTGCCAGAGACCCAGGTTCGATCCTGCTGTCTCTATGGAGTTTGTATGTTCTCCACGTGGGTTTTCTTCGAGATCTTCGATTTCCTCCCACACTCCAAAGACGTGCAGGTATGTAGGTTAATTGGCTTGATGTATGTGAAAATTGTCCCTAGTGAATATAGGACAGTGTTAATGTGCGGGTATTAATGTGTCACAGAAGGTTGTAGAGCCCAAGTCAGTGGATATTTTTAAGGCAGAGATAGATACATTTTTGATTAGTACAGGAGTCAGAGGTTATGGGGAGAAGGCAGGAGAATGGGGTTGGTAGGGGGAGATACATCAGCCATAATTGAATGGTGGAGTAGACTTGATGGGTCAAATGGCCTAACTGTACTCCTATCACTTATGACCTTATGACCTACAGTATGTCGGTGCAGACTCGGTGGGCCAAAGAGCCTGTTTCCGCGCTGTATCTCTACTAAACTAAACTTTGTGGCAGATTCAGAATAAGTCATCAGCTACGTGGGACTGACTTGAAGATTTTATTTTCCAAAGATAAAGAGTCTTTGGAATTCACCACAACAAAAACCTCTGGATTGTAACTGTTTTTAATAGAGAGATGGGTAGATTTCTGGACCCGTCAGGGTATATGGGAAAAGGATGGGAAAGTAGATATGAAGTGCAGGATCAGCCATGACAGCACACATGCAAACATCAAATGGCCAGCTCTTGCTGTCAATTTTAATGTTCTTATGTCTTTTCCTGCTTACTAAACTGAAATATCACAATTAAGTTTTATACCAGAACTTCTAGTTCAGGGTTTCCCCTCATGGAAAATCATCTGGTAGGATCAGATCCCAAAAATGCAGCATGTTCAATTTTTTTAATCAACTCAGTGAAAGTTAACTGGGCGGAAATTTGTTTGGGCTCTAGTGAAGTGAGATTCCAGCCACCAATATTTTTCCTATAATTTATGTTCTGCAATCATTGCAAAATAAACTATAAATTGTTGCATTGTGGTTTTTAATCTTCAGGCACCTTTGATTACCTGCATCTGGCAAATCAATTATATCTCATGTATGTTTTCAAGTATTCACATATTAAGTAATAAAAATGAACATTAAATCATGTTATGTGTTCTGCACTATCAGTTCCATCTTATAACACTGTTTTAAATTTCAGGCCTACTCATGGCTTCAAGAGGAAATGGGCTCCGATTCTGTTCCAGTTATAACTGTGAGGTTCTTGGGAACAACTGAAATAAGTACAGAGCTTAAAACCTTACTGCAAAGTCTCTGTGAACAATTAGCCATTAACTACCGATGTCTCATACACAGTTATCCTCAAAAAGTACATGACCTGAGGGAATTATTCGTAAACCTACTGAATGAGTCTTCATTTCATCGGCCGTTGGTGTTAATTTTTGATGCTCTGGAGCAGTTGTCAGATGGTGAGGAAGCTCGCAAATTGTGGTGGCTTCCCATTCACCTTCCGCGCTCGGTCCGGGTAATATTGTCAACGCTGCCCAACAAACATGGCATTTTGCAAAAACTGAGATGCTTGATACAAGACGATGATAATTACATTGAGCTGCCACAACGTGACAGGAAGATGTGCAGCCAAATGTTGAAGTGTCAGCTTCTGCAAGTGAAAAGAAAGGTCACCTCAGGACAGCAGATCTATGTCAATGAAGCCCTGTCTAAGTGTACTCTGCCCATGTTTGTTAATCTGATCTACCACGAGGTCATGCAGTGGAGATCACACAAGGACGTCGACGAAACCTCACTTTGTGGGACGGTACATGAAAACATTGAGCATCTTTTCTGGACACTTGAAAATAAGTGCGGATCAAGACTGGCCTCAAGAGCTCTTGGTTTTATCACAATGGCCAAAGTTGGACTGAGTGAAATGGAACTGGAAGATGTTCTTTCACTTGATAACCATGTGCTAAACGAAATCACAGCAAAGTCTGAGCTTCGGAATCCACTGCGAATACCATATCATTTCATCGCAAGGTTGAAGGAGGAGCTATGCGGATATTTAGTGGAGAGGCAGGTGAGGAGCGTCACACTTCTAGTTTGGGCAAATCGCCATCTTCATCTGATCGCTCAGAAACTCTACCTGCAGAACGAGGAAGACATACAGGAAATGCACAGTATTCTGGCAGATTACTTTTTAGGAGTATGGTCAGGGGGGAGACCGCGGTTGTTTCATCTTGAGAAAGGTCAGATCCGACCTCCAGACAATAACATCAAAAGCATGATTAAAGAAAATCAGACTGGCGAGAAAACCTTTGATCGGCAAGTCCCTGAACAACCGTGGATCTTCCAGTGCAATCCATTGGAACCGGACATCTTTTTTATGAACCATAGGAAGAGCACAGAGCTGCTGCATCACCTGACCAGAAGTGAGAGGACAGATGAACTCATGTACAGTGTCATCATGAACTTCAGTTGGCTGTACACCATGATCAAAATTGGCCACCTTGACAAAGTCCTGTCGGACATCGATCTTGCCTACAGTTACTCGCAGGAGAAAGAACTGAAATTTCTAGCAAGGACGCTGCGAAGCATTAAGTTGAAAGTTTCAAAGAACCCAAGCTCGCTGTCCGCTGAGCTGCAGCAAAGGCTATTGCCTGTCATTAGCTCTTTACCAAAGCTGAGGCACCTTTTACTGGAGTGCGACAAGGACGGCCCAAAGTACTGCTCGATTGTGCCCTTGCATTCCTCCTTGGACGTGATGTACAGCCCCGAGCGGCTGCCACTGACCAGCAGCCATGCCCATGTGATCGAGGTGCTGCCAACGTCAAGCCCCAGTGTGGTCATCGCCGCGTTGGAGAACGGTTCCATCACTACCTGGGACGTGGAGTCACATCAGATTCTGCGGCAAATCACAACTGCAAACTCTGCCGTGTTGGGGATGAAACTCACACACGATGAGAAGTACCTGGTGGTGTCAACGACAAAAAATACACTGTTGATATATGACAATCATAATTCATGCCAGTTGTCAGAGGTGGAGGTCAAGGGTTCCAAGCACTGCGTTGCGGGTGGGGGCAACTGCTTCATTTATGGCTTCACTTTATCAATTAACCATGCCCTTGCATGGTTGCAGGGCAGCAAAGTCGTGCATGTGATTGATTTAATTTACGGCTGGCCACTATACCAGTTCCATTGTTGGTATGAAGTTACTTGTGTTCAATGTTCTCCCGATGGAGTGTACGCGTTCTGTGGGCAGTACTTGAACACGACCACCATTTTCCTCTTGGGGAGCGGTGAAAAGCTCTCCACAGTGACATCAGAATTTTCTGGGGGTTACGTGAAATCCCTTCTCATTCTGGCCGCAGTTCAAGAAATGGTGATGATCGATAATGAGGGCAGCCTGTCTGTGTGGAACATAGATGAAATTACCAACCCCCAACTGATCGAGGACTTTGACTGCAGAGGGAAAGACAACGAAGTGGTGAGCCTAGAACTGTCAGAAGACCAAAGTGCAATCCTCATCTGTAAGACTTTCAGCATTGAGGTATTGGACACCAGCATCTGGAAGATGGCTGAGAAGTTCAAAGCAAAGCGGAATGAACGGCTCACATCGGCGGTTCTCTCCAAAAATGGTGACTCGATTATAGCATCAATGGAGCATATGTCGTCGATATTAGTGTGGCGGAGAGATACCGGGCAGTGCATGGCAAGTTTGCAGGAAACTTCTGGAGCCATTGTACAACTGGTGAAATCAAACCAACACAATTTGCTGCTGTCTTTAACGAGCAATGGTATTCTCTCTGTCTGGGATATCGACATCATAACGGCGATCTCAAACATCGACAAAACCGGGAAAGCAATTCAAAACCTTCTCCTGCCGGGCAAAGGTGAACTGATTTACACACTGGATGGCTCAGAATCTGTTCACAAATGGAGTTTTAGCACTGGGTACATTGAGGCTATATTTAAACACGAGAGCGTTGTGGAAAATTGTGTTCTCACATCATCAGGTGAGCTCATGGTTACTTCAGATGACAAGGGCAGCCAGTATATCTGGCACACCATTACTGGGGACAATATCTTTCGCATCAACGGGCAGAGGATATCCCAGCTACTGATTACGCACAATGATCAGTTTGTAGTCTCGCTCTGTAACCAAGGCATCTCTCGGGTGTGGAGGCTGTCCACTGGTCATAAAGTCTGCAATATTCTGGTTCCCATGCAGAATGCTTTTATCACATATCCTAATACCTTTGTAATTGGTGTTTCAAAAAACAAGTTGCTGGCGGTCAGCTTGTGGACTGGAAGTGTGACAAAAAAGTTCTGCTGTGACGATGGTACCACCATTGTAAATTTCAAGCTGATCCCCGATTCCCCAGACTGTGTGGTTTTCATTACATCATCAGAAACATTGTTTGTATGGAGTGTGACTGAGGAAGCAGTGTGCAGGCGTGTGCAGCTTCCCAATAATTTCCTCAAGAACTTGGAGGATTTTCAGATATCTCCCAATGGGAAACTGGGAATTTTGTCGCGAGGCGATGACAACATCAACATCATGGATCTGCACAACGGAAAGCTGCGTCTCGTTCCCGCCACTGGCATCATCTGGCGCCAGAGGCTGTCACGTGACGGTCGGTACCTGGTGTACATTTGTTTCAGAAACTGCAGTGAAGATGTAGACAATGAGGCTATGTCCAGCTTAACAGTGGTCAGGTTGGCCGACGGGAAAAACATTGGAGCATGTTCACTTTATAAGACGCCGGCTTTTCTCAGTCTCTCACAGCGGCATCTGAACATTATCATAGGTTTTGATGACGGCAGCATTGGAACCTACACCGTCGTAGACCGAGTGGATGCTGCCTTAAAAATTAAAATAGCTACTTCGAACAGTCGACAGATTTTTAGTAACTCAGGTCAGCAGATCAGGCCTAAGCATGCAAATTTCATGTGCAAATATACAGCAGACTGCATATGGAGAGAATCTACTGAGGTTTTTGCCAGGGATAGCCCGATTACAGTCTCCGATTCAAGTGAGACACAGGAGACAGCATCTACCAAAAAGCAACCTTGCTGTTCCGATAAGGCAGGTTCAACATTACAAATAGACTACAAATGTCAGAACTTCGCAGCCGAAAGCTAAGCCATGTTTTTCGTGTGTGCATAAAGAGAAGTGTATACAGAACAAAATATTTTAATATGCTGTGTGATTTTAAAAGTCACTCAAAGATACTTTGGTTTTGTTACTTTAGAGGAATTCATTAATTCAAGGGGACTAATAACTCAGGATTAAAGTAAATATTTCCGATAACAGACTTATTTGTTTGCTATGACTTTTCCTAACTTTGTTGCTCTGGTTGACACTCTCAGTATGCTCATGTTTTTACAGCAACTGAATTAGCGTTATGTTTTAGCTCTTAGGGATTCCGAGTAAATAGTTTACTCAGCCTCATGTTTTCTTTGTTAACTTTACCCCATTCTCATATCCAAGTACAATCCTGGCTCAAATAATTGTTGTCAACCTTTCATTCTTAGCAGGGAAGAAACCCATACAATAAATGGGAAAGTGAATTGATAATCTGACAAGATTATGGGAGAAAAGAACAGTGAATAATCTAATTGCTTACTTCATTTTTTGAGTTTCATCCTTTTTTAAAATAAAGAAGTCACACTTTTTCAAATAAAAGCACAGTGGGGTGAACAATTCCCTGCCATTCTCTGGATAAATCCCACTCATAACGTTAATATTTACAGCTGCAGAATGCCATTATTCTTATTCTTAATGTGAGTTCTGGTTAAGGTAGTGTTGAGAACAATTTGTGCTCTTACTATTCCATAGTTTTAATTCATGAATAGAAAAATTAATTTGTGATACAAAGCATTCCAGGAATATATATTTAGAAATGTTTCAATCATCTGATCGGAGTCTGGTGTGACCCCTCCCATTTTGGTCCACATTGGCCATTTTACGTTCCCAAGATGAACTTGATAATAGTTATTCATATCATGCACATTATTATGCATCAAGGCCATTAAGAAGTTGAACTTTCTAAACATAGAATAGTGAATGTTAGTATAGAAGATTAAGAGGAGATTTGGCAGAGGAGTAGAAAGTCATGACAGGTTTAGTTAGGGGTGTTAATTCTGTAAACAGATAGTTCAAGAATTGTGGGAATAAATGTTCACGAAAAGATAGATGATGGTGAGGAGAACCTTTGATCTAGAAATTGCCTGTAGGATGGTGGAAATAGAGTCATTAGGGGCTTGCAGATGTTAGGCAGATTAGGGGCTTCCAGATAAAAAGACCAAATAACAGGGTTTTAGGAAAGGAGAGAGGGCTTAAGAGGACCGATTAAATAACATCTATCATTTCCTGAAAATAGCAGCACAAGTAGATAGAGTGGTGAAGAAAACATATGGTATGCTTGCCTTCAATTGTCGGGCCATTGAGTATAAGAGTCAGGAAGTCATGTTGCAGCCTTATCAGACTTTAGTTTGGCCGCATGTGGAGTGTTGCATGCAGTTCTGGTCGCCCCATTACAGGAGGGGTGTGGAGGCTTTAGAAAAGTTTACCAGCATGAATTAGGTATGATAGCTACATGGAGAGTTTAGACAGACTTGGTTTGTTTTCTCGGTAACACTGGAGGTTGAGGGGAGACCTGATAGAAGTATATAAAATTATGAGAAACATAGATAGAGTAGCAGATATGATAGTGGCATCTAAGAGACATTTAGATAGGCCCATGAATCTGCAGTGAATAGAGGGATATGGATTATGTGCAGGCAGATAAGAGTTGGTCTTGACATCATGTTCGGCACAAACATTGTGGGCTAAGTGACCTGTTCCTGTGCCATGTACTGTTCTATGTTCTATCTTTTATGGATTCTACAAAGAGCCAGCAGGGACTCAGTAGGCTGAAGGGCTTCATTCTGTGCTCTCGTAGTTCCATGATTCTAAAATGCAAATTTCTCTGGATGCAGTCACACAGAAGCAGCTCGCAATGTAAATTCTTCCCGCTCGTCATTGAGTCATGCAGCACAGAAACAGGCCTTTAGGCCCTACTTATTCATATCAGCCAAGATGCCTATCTACACTAGTCACACAAGGTTTAGTCACTAAACCTTTCCTATCCATGTACCTGCCCAAATGTCCCATAAATTCTGTTATTATATTTTCGTCAGCCACTTCTTCTGCTGCCTCATTCTATATACATACTGCCCTTTGTGTGGAAAAGTTGTCTTTTTATTTGCCATTAAATTTTTCCCCTCTTCCCTCAACCTTTTAGTTTTTTATTCCCCTATCCCAGAAAAATAGACTATGTGCGTTCCCTCTATCCCCCTCATGATTTTACACAGCCCCATAAGATCACCTCTCAGTCTCCAACGCTCCAATGAATAATGTCCATGCCTGCCCAACCTCTCGCTGCAACTCAGTCATTGTCACATCTCCAGCCACTGAACATCACACCATGTTTCAATGCAGAAAATGCTGAAAATATTCAGCCAGTCAGACAACACGTGCGAGGAGAAAAAAAGTGAATGTTTAAGGTCAGTGTATTTTTCTCAGAACTGAGTGTTTCTAAAATGGATTCTGGAGTAAGGAGCATTCTGGATAGTTTGTGGTTTGCATTGTTCCATCAACACTACAAATTATGTTGGTGTTAATTTAGGAAAGTAGTTCACCTGCCAAACAGTAAGCAGCAAGAGCTAAAACTGCATCTACAAATAGGCAGATATCTTAGTCATAAAACTATTTATTTTGGAAACATGGACCTACCCCAACATTATTGTATTTCCACACATGGTGTGGGTTAGCAACAAATAGTAGTGTTCCCATTTCGTAATTTCCGAGAGAGGAACAGGTATAAAATCTGACGCGATGTGATTCTACCCGGGATAATTGTGTAAACTGCACCTGGTGAAATGAACCGTATATCACCAGCAGCTTAGCTGCAAATGGTCTCAAACCTTTGTTGGAGGGTTGTGTTTCATTAAATTAATGAGCATTTTTGATTGTTTAATAACAAAGGATGTTTTGGAAAAGATAGGTGTTAAAACAACATACAATTCAAAATTGAGGACTGTTCCAAAAGAGAGAGGGAGTTGTTTTTAATTCTTAGCGGAGGTTATTAGGCATTCACATTTTGGTGAAGTTTTATTGAAATAAGTTCAGGAAACTTCTCATTCTACATGTAGATAGAGTCAGTCATACAGTGTGGAAGTAGGCCCTTTGCCCCAACTTGCACACACCGCCCAACATGTCCCATCTATACTAGTCCCGCCTACCTGCATTTGGTCCATATCCCTCTAAACCTGTCCTATCCATGTACCTGTCCAAATGCTTCTTAAATGTTGCGATACTAACTGTCTCAACTACCTCCTCCGGCTTCTCGTTCCATATACCCATCACCCTGATATATGTTAATCAGTAATATTCTGCGAATGAGAGTACTTCCACTATTATTCCTTTAACAAAATGCAGTTGGGCCATAGAACAATGTCACAGCAGCATTAAAAACTACTATTTAGATGGCTAACCTAATGCAAACAGTTATTGAAGAAAATGCTTGAAACTACTTTTTTATTAAATGAAGACGGTATTTTTATGTTGCATTCATTAGGATAGATTTGGCCTTTGACTGTCATCATAAGCAATTATCCTTTACACCCATTAGCATTAAATCAAATCAATATTTACTGGATTATGCTTTGAGGGCAGGTAGTCACCTCTTAATTTTGCACATATTGTAATGGTTTTACGTTGCATTCTTCTTTGGAGATAAGATTTTGTTGTCTTCAACAGAACTGAATTTCTAAATTGGAATGCGGTGCACAGCTGCTGCTGTATTTGCATATGTAGCACGAGCAGTCGAGGCCAATTTCATTGAAATGTACAAGATTTTAAGAGGCTTTGACAAGGTGAGAAGTAGAGTTGATCTTTCTCCTGGCTCAGCTGTTGAGAACCAAAGATCACCATCTCAAAATATGGAGAATTTTGTTTTTTAAACAGATTTAGGCAGAGATTTTATTCACCCAAAGGGTAGTGAAACTTTCAAATTTACTAGCAAAGAGGGTTGCGGAAGCACAGATACTAAAGGGCCTGTCCCACTTGGCGATTTTTTTCGGCGACTGCCGGCATCATTAACTGACGTATCAGGGTCGCCGAAAGATTTTGAACATTTCAAAATCCGGCGGTGACAAAAAAATGTTGCGACACTTGAGGAAACACCGCGTGTCAATACGTCGTCACACCGCATCACGGCGCGACTTTTTCGGTGACCTAATACGTCAGTCAATGATGCCGGCAGTCGCCTAAACAAATTGCCAAGTGGGACACCCCTTAAGTACATTCAAGGTAGAGTTTAGTTTACTTTGGAGATACAGCAGGGAATCAGGCCCTTCAGCCCACCAAGTCTACGCTGACCATCGATTACCTGTTCACACCAGTTCTATGTCATCCCACTTTCTCATGCAATCTGTACACATTATGGGCAATTTTACTCAGGCCTATTAACCTACACACATCCTTGGGTTGGGGGAGGAAATCAGAGGAAACTCACACAGTCACAATGAAAACGTGGAAACACCACACAGTCAGCACCCAAGGTCAGGATCGAACCGGGTCTCCGGTGCTGCGAGGCAGCAGCTCTACCAACTGTGCCACTGTACGATGCTCGTTTAATAGATATGTAGGTTTTCAGGGAATCAATGGATTTGGGATTAATATAGGAAATTGCCACAGAGATCAAAGATCAGCCTTTTCTAACAATGGCAGAGAAAGGCTGAATGGCCTTTTCCAGCTTAAGCTCATTAGGTTTCTTATGAATTTCTTCTCAATGCCACAAGCAAGGTTTAAATCCATTTTTGCCACTTCCCCAACAGCTGCCAGCAAGTTAACAAAGATGGGTCCATTCCTGACCATTGAACATTGGTCTTTTCCCAAAGGCAGAGTTGTGTGGTGATTAACTCACCAGACAAGCCACCAGAGTTCAGCACCATTGATCAAAAAACATGAGTTTGAATTCTGCTAGGCTTGCTAAAGAATTTAAATGTAAGTGATTCAATAAATCTGAGGGAACAAAAATTGGTTTCAGTAACGAAAGCAAGAAACTGCCAAATTGCTGTTCATCGTATCAGGTTCACTGATGTCTTTCATGGAAGGAAACCTGCCATCTTTACCAGCTTTGCCCTGTATGTAACTCCAAGCTCAACAATGGGGATAACTTATAAATGTATCCTCAATTTTCGTGATGGACGTTAAATGCTGGCATTGCCATCAAAGTCCATAGTGCATGAATGAGTGAAAGACTGAATAAAAAAAGACTAAGATAGTACACACCAGGTGAAGGATACCACTAGGCTTCCCTATCTCCCCTTCCTCCATGTTAGTATTCATTATCCAGGCTGTAGTATGAATGAAGGCTACTAAGTTAAAGTACCCACCATTTGGAGAAATAGATGATCTGATGATGGACTAGACTTTGGCTTCTGGTCATTTCTGGTGCATTCTGGTTCAGAGACCATTCATTACACAATTCCTTAGTTCACTCTTCCTTCCCACTCAAACCACCCCCTCCCCAAGGACTTTTCCCTGCAACCACAGGAGATGCAACTGTTTCTATACCTCCTCCTTCGACTCCATCCAGGGACCCCAGCAGTCCTTCCAGATGAGACAAAGATTCAGATGTACCTCATCTACTGCATCCGGTGTTCTCCGTGTGGCCTCTTGTACATCGGTGAGAACAGGCGTAGACTCAGCAACCGTTTCGCTGAACTCTTATGCTCGGTCCACCAAGGCCTGCTGGATCTCCCAGTTGATAACTGTTTTAATTCCGATTCCCATTCCCATACTGACATTTCTGTCCTGGGCCTCCTCCATTGCCAAAATGAGGTCACATGCAAATTGGAGGAACAGCACCTCATATTTTGCTTGGGTAGCTTACAACGCAATTGAATCCTCTAATTTTAGATCATTTCTCCAAACACTCATTACCCCCCCCCCACTAAAAGTCAGTTAACCAGTTCCACAGTTTGCAACAATGTATCCCCCTTGGGATTACATCACCATAGCCAACAATTGGCTTATCAGGGAACCTCCCTGCCTGAGGTCATCTGTTGCCAGCTCAGGTTTGTCCTGCTCGTTTCTTGCCCCCAGTTCCCCCCGATAACCCCAACCCAAAACATCACCTATCCATTTTCTCCAGAGATGCTGCCTGACCCGCTGAGTTATTCCAGAACGTTGTGTCTGTGCCTGTGCCTTCTGCGGTTGGTCATTTTTATTGCTATTTCCAGTGAATGGATGAATAGCAGATGAAGATGAGGGCATGCACAAAATGAGACCTTTCAGTCAATTAAATTAATGAAGTGAAATTGTGACAAGCTGCATGTGATCCTCCTCACCCAGATTTCCTCCATACACTCCACCTGGGGAATAGTTAAAGATCAAAGTACAAAATGAAGAAAATTGTTTCTCTGATATTTTGCACACATCAGTGTGGTTTAAACTTTCCATTCTTAGCACCAGTGTACTTTTGGCTACGTGGTTCATCTAATTCATATTCTCGTGTGGGTAGTGTGGTAACTTTTCAGGCAAGTTTTTCAGCCTATTTCTCGTCAATTGCTTCAAAATAAATCTGATTTACACAAAATTACCAGTTATTTAGTTATTTACACAAGTTTTTATATGCAAATCCAAACATAGGACAAAGGCAAAACCTAATCTCAGACAGCGATAGTGGTTCATTTACTGGAAATCATTAATCAGAGCTTTTTATTACTAGCAACCACATTGTTAGGTAGCCCTGGCCTACCTATGTTATTCTAAGTTTGGACGTTAGAGGAAAATAACTTACCTTTTGTATATTTACATGCGTGCAGAAAAATGCAGAGCAGCAATGTCCGATTCTATTGCCACTATGGAGCCTCGTGAGACTTGAGTGTGGATCAGAATTGAAGTTACTTTGGTAATTGAAGTCACTCTAAGACTCTATGACTATTCCATTTCCATATTTCCTTACCAATAGAGTCTAGGTCACTGAAGCTGTGAGATGATAGCTTCACCAGCCATCTCACTGCTTCAGCGATCCGCTGCACACTGGCAATATTAAGCATCTTCGCATTGGAAACAGAATCCATTCATTCTGGCTCGGATGAATGCAATTGTGCTCTAACATATGGAGACTGCAGACTTGTCAGCACTCATCTGAATTCTGTATTTAGAGCATAGAACAACAGTACAGTACAGGAGCGGGCCCTTCAGCCCACAATGTCCGCATCGAACATGATGCCAAGTCAAACTGATTTCATCTGCCTATATATGATCCATAACCTTCCATACCTTGCACTTTTATGTGGCTATCTAAAACCCTCTAAAATGCCACCATCGGATCTGCCTCCAGCACCACCCATGACAATGCATTCCAGGCCCCATCACACGTTTAAAATAACTTACCCCGCACATCTCTAATAAACTTCTCCACCCCCCCCCCCCCCCCACCTTATAACTATGCCCTCTAGTATTGGACATTTACACCTTGTGAAAACGTTTCTGACTGTCTACACAATCTATGCACACTATAATGTTACATACTTCCATCAATTCTCTTTATAACCTCCAATGTTCCAGAGAAAACAATCCAAGTTTATCCAACCTCGCCTTGTAGCTAAAACCCTCTATTCCAGGCAGCATTCTGGAAAGCCTCCTCTGCGCCCTCTCCAAAGCCTCCACGTTCTTCCTATAATGGGGCAACCACAAATGCACACTGTGATTCTCTTCCAAAAATCACTGTGCTCCATCATAACATTTTATAAACTTCAAAAATATAAAGCAGCCAGTGTATTGTCATGTATGGACATTTAAAATATTATACAGAACTAAAGGATAAATTACCACTTCAAAAAAGCTTCTCCCTCAATGGTTGGCATTAACATTCAGAGTTCGACAATTGCCAAAGCTACCATTTACCTTTGATAGGATTATCAATAGAGTTTAATATGACATTGTATCATGTAATTTACTCTGTTAGGACTGTAGATATATAGTGAAAATGAATATGCTCATATTAAAATGGCATTCTATTGCATGGTACATTTTGCGATTAGGCTATTGGACAGGTGGCTGACAAAAATATATTGGATTGCTAGCTCTCTACGGTAATGTTTTATAGTTTCCTGAAAGGCTTATTTTCCTGCCTCTTTGCACCTTCCAATCTATTTATCTGGCAACCAGAATAAGACAAATAAGACAGTTTTACAGATCCACACCACATTCAGAAGTTACTCTAAAATTTTGAACGACTTAAAATTTCTACTGCATCTGAAAATTAAAGTTAATCTCAGAGAATCGCATTCCACAGAACCCTGTTGAACATGAGGTAGATTGTAGAGATGTTCGGATTATCCCATGTGGAACTCTAACTTCCAGTAAATTCCTTTTTTTTTCTGTTTCTTTCCCTTGCCAAAACCTATCTCCAAATTTTCAGTCCAATTGTTCTGAAGTTGGTGGCACAAACAGGGGCCCTAAATGGAAGCCATCATTATTTATTCATTCCACAACCCTGGAATAGGTGTTCTCAGGCTATCCTTTGGAATCGAGGATGACTTGCTTCACGTCGGTTTTGTGGGTTCTGAGGTGAATGATGGGGTGAATGTGGGAAGCATAGACTCTTCCACAGATAGGCTGGTGGATTGGTAGTTTCTATGGTGGTGTGTATCTTCCACCACTTACCCAGGGCTACTGTGGACTCCTCAGGCACATCTAGGAAGTTCTCAGTATCATCCCAAATTATTTTTCTCCACTACATGTGGTCAGGGGACAGAGGCTCCCAGCACACAATGGGGATGTAACAATGGAGATGTAACATTTCTGAGCACATCCTTGAATCTTCTTCTCCAATTGCCTGGTGATCTCTTCCCATGACAGAGGTGGGAATAGAGTGAATGGCAGCAGGCTATTGACAGGAAAGGACTTAAAATTACTGAAGGACTTTGACCTCACTTGATATCCAGCAGAGCTGGTCACCAAGGTCAACCACAGGACACCTGGCTACTGTTACTGAGAGGGCTGAAATTCATCTTTAAATTGAACTTTAATCATGTGCGTTACAATATTGCACTAAGCCATGCCATGGACTCTACTCCTGCAAGTGACCTTGAAATATTTTCATGGCATTGAGTTTAGTTTGGAAACAAAGGACGTCTTTCATTCCAAAGAAAAATTAGATGTTTATTTCTCACTGTACTGGATTTTCTCTGCCAGACTTGAAAAGCAACATAAGGATATAAAGAAACCATCATTACTCAAACAAGGGCAAGGACTGTTCTCTCAGCTCTGTTTGATCGGTAGTGTTTCATGGCCGAGCCACTTGATACAGCATCAGTACCATAGTGTCAGCAAGTTCTGAGAAAACCATGCAAACATTTATCATTATAGAGACAAAATGACAGTATGTTGGCATTACACCTTCACTGCAGCAGCAGAAGCACAGAATGACTTTAGACATACAGAGCGGAAACAGGCCCTTCGGCCCACCGAGTCGGCGTCGACCAGCGATCAACCTGTACACTGATACTATCTTACACACTTGGGACAATTTACAATTTTTTACCAAAGCCAATTAACCTACAAACCTGTATGTATTTGGGTGTGGGAGAAAATTGGTGCACCCATGGAAAACCCACGTGGTCACAGGGAGAATGTGCAAAACTTCATACAGACTGCACCTATAGTCAGGATCGAACCTGGGTCTCTGGCGCTGTAAGGCAGCAACATGACCACTGTGCTACCCTTAATGCTTTACATATTGAACACCAAACCCAACCAGTGAAGGTAATGAGCTGAAGGGTGTAACGGTCACTACTTGTTTTTTCCGGTACTCAATGGTCTACAACCAACTGCATATCTTTGAGTTCAATGTAGAGATCAGTCTGTAATTCACATTGCTGTCAGCCTTAACAATCCAGATTGCAAAATAGCAAAGCACCTGCTCTGATTACAAAAGCCTCATAGATTACTTTAGAAATGTGCATTCTTCCTACGTGACAGAGCATTTCTTTCCTCGAGAATGCAGGAGGCTAACATTCTCTTCAGAGAACATTTGTTTCAATTTCTAAAAGTTACTGAGCAAAGAATTTAAATTAGTTCTGATACTTATTTTTTAAACAGCTAAGTTGGATTGATTGTCCGGAGGTTGCTGCCAGTTGCATGCCGCTCACACTCACCTCTGGTCTATGTGATGGATACATAAGGTCATAAGGAATAGTAGAATTAGGCCATTTGGCCCATCACTCATGGCTGATCTATCTCTCCTCCTAACCCCATTCTCCTGCCTTCTCCCCATAACCTCTGACACCTGTACTGATCAAGAATCTATCTATCTCTGCCTTAAAAATATCCACTGACTTGGCCGAATTCCACAAATCACCACCCTCTGACTAAAGACATTTCTCCTCATCTACTTCCTAAAGGTACGTCTTTTAATTCTGAGGCTATGACCTCTAGGTCTAGACTCTCCCACTAGTGGAAACATCCTCTCCACATCCACTCAATCCAAGCATTTCCCTATTCTGTATGTTTCACTGAGGTTCCCCTCATTCTTCTAATATCCAACGAGTACAGGCCCAGAGCCGACAAATGCTCATCATAGTTAACCTACTAATTCCTTGGGATCATTCTTGTGAACCTCCTCTGGACATTCTCCAGAGCCACCACATCCTTCCTCATATATGGTGCCCAAAATTGCTCACAATATTCCAAATGTGGCCTTATCAGCACCTTATAGAGCCTCAACATTACATCCCTGTTTTTGTTTATTCACTAATTTTGATGTGTCAATAAGTACCACCTTTAACTTAAATAGTGAAGCCCTGTGCGTCTTAAGCAACTGTGCCAACTGTGCCAGGACTAACACATGCAGGTTGATAGGGTGGTTTTACCAGTGCCCATGCTGTACGATGTGCTTTGTCATTTGACTTCACAAGGAAACTAACTTAGATACACTTTTGGGAAACCACCAGCATAGAACATTCAGCAAGTTCAGGACTTATCTACTTATGAGGGAAACTTGACCTTGGTGATATTTAATTGGAAAAATGCCAAAAGTACAGAATGCAATGACCTGCATTTCTCAGCGTTCTAGCCCATTAGTTTCTGGAGGCTGTTTCAATTAAAGATCTAAAAACAGGGATTGCTCTGGCAGAAGCTTTGACTTATGGATGTAGCAAAATGTGCTTTAGCAAAATGTGTTATAGCAAAGTAAAATCAAAGGCCTGGAAACATTGTATGAAATGTATTATGAAAATTATTTTCTGATAAAATTCTGTCATTAAAAGCTCAGTCGCAGAACAATCACAAATTCCTTTTAAAGTCCTCCATCCAAATGACACTCGGCATTATACAATTGCACATGTTTGAATTCCATTTCAGCAAAGGTCAATTGTGCATGCATTATCATCAAATGCTGTACATCCTTCTTGTAGAAATGGGCTTTCACAACATGTGAAACTTCTGCAATGCAACTTAAAGACTACTTGCTCAACCACGATCCATTGATGGGGAGTCTGGCAGTTAGAAACTCCAGATTAGTCCCTATTATACTCCCACTTAATTCTGCACTGTAGATCATCTTCAGACCCCCATTATAAGTCAACTGGCCAATTGCAATCCTAGTCGTATTCATTGGGATCCAAACTGTACCTTGGTACATTTGACAATAAACCAACATAAAATAAAATAAAATAAACTCCACTCCCACCCCTCCCAAACCAATCAAGTCTCCCAATCCCCACTGACCAAAGCACTGGTTCTCCCACCATCCAAACCCAATTGTATTCCTCTGCTCGCTCTGCCTTAACATCAGGAAAGGCCTTTGTGCACACAAACTATGCAAGAACTGTTCTATTGTCAACAATGCCTTGAACATTGTGCCCAATGGAATTTTGCAGCAGGTGGCCCGTGCACAAAACACACATTGTCACACAATGTAGTTGGTCTAATGTGTCTTTCTTGGTATGGAACAATTTCTCAGCCAATGTGCATTAATCCAATGCAGTACAGCACTAACGAGTACCTTGGGACAAAATTCTGAATCGAGTCCATGAGATGGAACAAATTTTGTGGCAATTCATATTTAGAATTGGCACCACGTTCACACCTCGACACCCGAGGCCAAGCCAAAATTTGATCTTAAGGCTCACTGGTCTCAAATGTAATGTGGATGAACTGATGGCAAGTCGTTTCTTCATACCCAACTTGTTCCCGTCTCAAAAGATAATTGTTTGCACCATGTTAGGTGGTGATCTAACAGAAAGTGGGGAGACATTGTAAGTGCAATGGACTTGGAGAGAATTTCAATTCTTCCCAGCCCTAGAATGTTTTTAAACATTTTAATACATTATGTTGGTGGCCACAGACCTGAAGAATCGTAAACAGAGCATTCACAGATCCACTGATCAGCAATTGGATTTCATCAGAGGGGGCCTAAAACAAACATTATGGTTCATAACCCTGCAGGCATATTGCCAGATTGTAGATGCCGATCAGGCATAGGATGTTGCATCTTGATCTTTGTCACAAAAAACGTGCCATCAAGAGGTTACATAACTAATCCAAAGTCCGCTGTAGCAAATCAATGCTGTTACAAACCCATCAAAGTAAAGGACACTACAGATATCTTTAATACACTCTTCATCAAGTAATATAATGTTTTATAAATTGGCTATGTTGTGCATATTATTTAATGGTTAATGTGACAAAAAAGCTAATTAATTTAAGATTAAAAAATTGTTATAGAAGTGTTTGCATTTCAAATAGCAGTACAGTTAATGATATGTCAGGTATTGGAACAGCTTTTTTGATTGTGGCCCTAGACATACAGAATGTTTTTTAATGTAATAATTTGTACTGTTGAAAGTAACCACCCTATATGCTTTGCAGAGATTTATATTTTTCATAAATGTTCTATTTATTTAAGGTTTTGTTACAAAGTTGCATTTATTATTAGAAAGGATAATATAAATGTGATGAGCAATAAAATGCATTGTTTATATTAATAAAAATCAGAATGGAAAAAACCCTTCTCTCAGGTTCTGAATGTAACAAAAGTAAGAGCTTGAATGTGTCACTTTAATTTTGAACACTTATAATATATTACCACATCCACTGGCTAACACCATGAATTACTTTGTAGGGAAAGGAAATTTACTTACTTCCACTGCTGAAACGATATAAAATAAATTCTTCCAAATAATGAGCAGGAATGCTATAATCCGGAAGTGATGGTCCTGCATGAAATCGGTACATGTAATCCATTCCACTTCCAAATGGCCACTGGCCAAAAACAGAAAAATAGCTCTAACTCAGTACAGTTTGGCAAGTTCACTCAGGAGGATTGGAATGCCAGCTGAAGCAAAAGGAAACGTTTCGTAACGATGCATCTAGCTAATGTTTTTTTCTCAAACTGCACTGAAGCATAAGATTAAAATGAACTACGCCATAAAATGGCTGATCTGAAGAAACTTAATGTTGACAGCAAGTGGACTAAAATAGTTCATCTCTCTGTTTCATGAATAGAGGGATCATGAAAAAAGGCAAGAAAATACAGAAAGACTTGGCAATACATTGAAAAGTTCCTGTTGTAATTTTATTCGAGGAGACAATAACCTTCACCCACACAATGCACAGCAGCTATTTCTGTTGATAGTAAACATCTCCTCTGTTTGGATGAAGTAGGTGGAATGCTCGTTTTGTACATCACTGGGAATTATTTTAAGCTGGGCGGCAGTCAATAGACACCGGGAGAGCAAAAATTGCTGACCTGCTAGCTGCAAATTGAGAATAAAATATCACATTTGAAATTTTAATTGTTGGGCTAGGTATTTGAACAATGGAAATAATGTAATGCCTAACTTGCAAACCTTTGAGGCAACCTCTCCCACCCTCTCCGCCATCTTCCATTTGGTGGGGGTGAAGGGATAGAACACAATACCTCCCTGTTGTACTGTGCTCTGGCGGGAATGGACAAAGGAACTGGAAAACATGAAGGTAGACACAAAATGCTGGAGTAACTCAGCGGGTGAGGCAGCATCTCTGGAGAGAAGGAATGGGCGACAATTCACGAGATTGATCCCTGGGATGGCGGGACTGTCATATGAGGAAAGATTGAAAAGACTAGGCTCGTATTCACTGGAGTTTAGAAGGATGAGGGAGGATCTTATAGAAACATATAAAATTATAAAAGGACTGGACAAGCTAGATGCAGGAAAAATGTTCCCAATGTTGGGCAAGTCCAAAACCAGGGGCCACAGTCCTAGAATAAAGGGGAAGCCATTTAAGACTGAGGTGAGAAAAAACGTTTTCACCCAGAGAGTTGTGAATTTGTGGAATTCCCTGCCACAGAGGGCAGTGGAGGCCAAGTCACTGGATGGATTTAAGAGAGAGTTAGATAGAGCTCTAGGGGCTAGTGGAATCAAGGGATATGGGGAGAAGGCAGGCACGGGTTATTGATTGGGGACGATCAGCCATGATCACAATGAATGGCGGTGCTGGCTTGAAGGGCCGAATGGCCTCCTGCACCTATTTTCTATGTTAATAGACAATAGGTGCAGGAGTAGACCATTCGGCCCTTCGAGCCATCACCGCTATTCACTGTGATCATGGCTGATCGTGGAATGGGCGACGTTTCAGGTCGAGACTCTTCTTCAGTCTGAAGAAGGGTCTTGACCCGAAACGTCGCCCATTTGTTCTCTCCAGATATGCTGCACCCGCTGAGTTATTCCAGCATTTTGTGTCTACCTTCGATTTAAACCAGCATCTACAGTTCTTTCTTACACAAAGGAACTTGCAATCCAGGAGAGTTGCCTGTGGCTGCCTAGTTCTTGGCCCACCTGATCTTTGTCAACTGTAGTCCAAACTCCAAGTTTCAGTGGGGATTTAAAGAGAGGAGATTTGACCCTATGAAACGAACCTTCACCATTTCTGGGCCTATGAACTGAACTGTGCAACATTCCAAGAAAATCAGATGTCATTTTCCAAAGTTATCCAACAGAGTAATCAACTAATGTTTACCACTGTTTAACAGCTGTAGATCAGTTACAGGGAACCACTATATTTAGGGAACTGCAGTATATCAAACACTGCTAAAATCATTGAGAGATACAGCACAGACCATGTCCATGCAAACCATCCAGCAACTAATTAATTTAATTACATCTCACCTTCACTCATTTTACTCTTCCCACATTCACATGAGTGTCCACCACCCCCCTCTCTGCCACATACGTGCACATAAACACACATGCACACACACACATGCACGACGCATGAATGAATGAATACATTTATTGGCCAAGTATTCACATACAAGGAATTTGCCTTGGTCGCCCGCCTGCAAGTGACAACATGACATACAGTGACAGTTAGGAATGACACTTTAAACATTAATAATAACACATTATCGATTAAAAATGTGAATTACATAAAATACCAGAGCAAAAGAAGGCTACAGACTTTTGGTTATTGAGTAGAGCCACTACTCGTGGAAAAAAAGCTGTTTTTGTCTGGCTGTGGCAGCTCTGACAGTCCGGAGTCGCCTTCCAGATGGACACATGCACATATACAGAGACACACACCTCACACACAGCCACACACACACACGTATGAACGCAGACACACATCACACATACACACACACATACGTACGCGATATGATTAATTAAAAGAGCGGAGTTATTTGTTTAACACCAACAATGGAAGTTGAAACAAGGTTTTCTCCCACCTACAGGTGGGCCACTTATTACAGTGTCGACTATTTTAGACACTGTATTTTCACTTTTTAAATTTTTTTTAAATTATCACATAAATTCACATGTTTGTGTTTTGTGTTTAGAGATAAGCGTAAAAGGGATATGCCAACAAAACTTAGAAATTCAAAGGTTCCCCCAATACCCAAAGACCTGGGATATGGACGCACCACAGGATTTAAAGGTACTATAATTATTCAAAATGCAAGATGCTAAACAAAAGAACCTAGGAGGAGTCTCATTCTGTAGTTGGAATATAAGAGGTATTAACGAACCTATTATAAGGGCTAAGATACTAGCTCAGCTGAAACTGTACAATTCTGACATCATCTTCTTACAAGAAACTCATCTAAAATCTCAGGATCAAGCTAGGTTGAGGGCGAAATGGATAGGTCAAACATACCATTCTTCATTTACTTCGAAATCTAGAGGTACGTCAATCATTATAAGAAAAGGTATACCATTCAAAGCAAAGAATACTATAACAGACATTGAAGGGAGATACTTAATAGTTAATGGAGAAATTCATGATACTCCAATTACCTTGGTAAATATATACGCGCCTAACTTTGACAACCCTCATTTTTTCAATAAAATTCTGAACATAATCGCAGAGTTTAATTATCATAATGTTATAATAGGAGGAGACTTTAACTGTGTTTTAGATCCGTATTTAGATAAACAAGCCATAAACAAAGAGGGAATACGAAATCTAAAACCAGTGAACTTTTAAATACTTATATAAACAATACTAATATAGCAGATGTTTGGAGAATTGTTAATCCAACTGGCAGGGAATACTCGTTTTATTCAATGGTACACAAAACATACTCACGTATAGATTATTTCCTGGTGGACACAAAATTAATCCCTCATACTTTTAACCCAACATACCATACAAATTCGATTTCAGACCATTCACCACTAACTTTCTTTTTAAAACTGGAAGGAATGTCTAAGAATAAACCGTTTTGGAGATTTAATTCTCACATCCTAAAAGATCCACAAGCGAGTATATATTTAAAAGAACAAATGGACGCCTTATTTGAAATAAATGACACTCCAGATATATCGCCTACTGTATTATGGGAATCTTTTAAAGCATACATTAGAGGTATTATAATTTCATATCAAGCTTTTCAAAATAAAAAGAATAAGAATGAACAAAGACAGTTAGAGGAACTTATTAGACAAATGGATATAGATAATGCTAAAGATCCATCAATAGATAAACATAATAAAATAATAATTTTGAAATTTAAATTAAATAAACTATTATCAGCCAAACTTATAAGACTTTTTCAAATTACAAAACAAGAGCACTTTGAATTTGGGGATAAACCGCATACACTTTTGGCTCGCCAGCTAAAAAAAACGAGAAAAAGAACATACGATCCCAAAGATCAAATCAGATAGAGGGGAATTATTAACCATACCGAAGGATATTAATAAAAGATTTGCGCAATTTTATGAGAATTTGTATACATCTAAAACGACAACTGACTCCTATAAAATTACAGAGTTTTTGGATAATTGTAATCTTCCAAAGTTGGAGTTGAAGGAACAAGAGGAATTGGGAGCACAAATCTCAATTAAGGAATTAGAGGATACAATAAACTCATTAAAGAATGGAAAAACACCAGGATGCATTTACTAATGAATTTTATAAAAGCTTCTACGACAAAATTATATCCCGATTACAAAAAATGTACGAATATGCTTTTAAAAAACAAATATTACCTGATACACTAGCTGAATCAACGATCACACTAATACTTAAAAAAGACAAAGATATAGAAGAACCGGGTTCATATACAGCTATAGCATTGTTAAACACAGATCAAAAAATATTAGCGAAAACACTAGCTAGAAGATTAAGTAAATATATTAGCAAACTAATAAACCCAGACCAGACTGGGTTTATCCCTAAAAGATACTCATCTAATAATATGAGACGTCTACTCAATATAATACATTCACATAAATCTGAAGAACAAGAATTATCAATCATTTCGTTGGACGCTGAAAAAGCATTTGACCAGGTAGAATGGAATTATATGGATAAAGTAATACAAAAATTCCAACTGGGAGTGAATTTTATTTTATGGATTAAACTATTATATAATAAACCTACAGCTAGAATATTAACTAATAACATATTATCCTCGAAATTTCAACTATCAAGGGGAAATAGACAAGGATGCTCATTATCACCACAGTTGTTTGCTCTCATAATTGAACCGTTAGCAGAAAAAATTAGAACACACCCAGATATCCATGGGTATAATACTAAATATTCAAATAATAAAATATCTTTATACGCGGATGATATATTACTGTACATTACAAAACCTCAAATTACTATACCAAATATATTAAACTTAATTGAGGATTTTGGATCCTTTTCTGGATATAGAATAAATTGGAATAAAAGTGAAATTATGTCAATAAAACCGAAAGACTCAACACATCTTTTAAAATTCCCTTTTAAAATAGCTACAGAAAAATTTAAATACTTGGGAATCGAAATCACTAGAACATATCAAGGCATGTTTAAAGCAAATTTTGATCCCTTACTTAATAAATTAAATACACTAATTAAATTTTGGAAAACGCTCCCGATGTCTTTAATAGGCCGAATAAATGCAATAAAAATGATCTTTTTACCACAAATTTTATACCTATTTCAATCGATTCCTATATACCTACCAAAGAAGTTTATAAAAAAAAACTGGATTCAGACATTACGAATTTTATATGGGACTATAAATCACATAGAATACAAAGAACACACTTGAACAAAGCTAAAGTATAGGGGGCTTAGCACTCCCTAACTTCATGTATTACTATTGGTCAGTAAATATTAAAAATATGATTCAACTGATGGACAATTCTGCCCAGCAAGTGGACTGGATTGTAATGGAGAACATTGGAGCGATCCTTCTCTCACCAATGAAACTGAATAACATAAATTATAACAAAAAAACAATTATACATAGCACAATCAGAACTTGGAAACAAATAAAACAAAATTTAAAATTAAGAAATGTATCGCTTTTATCTCCCATAATTAATAACCCTTCATTTAATCCCTCTATTACAGACAAATCTTTCATACAATGGGATAGACTAGGAATTAAAACGTTCGGTGACTTGTACGAAACTGGAAAATTACTATCATTCCAACAATTACAAATAAAATATAACCTCGGAAATAATCAATATTTTAAATATTTTCAAATATGTGACTATTTGAAAAAATATACTAAAGATCATCATAATACCTCAACAATGTATTGGATGAAGCAATGCAGATAAAAGCTGAATCAGCAAACTTAATATCATATTTGTATAATATTATTTTAAATGTAGAAATACCATCTACGGAAGGTATTAGAAGAGACTGGGAACAAGAATTAGCTATTAAAATTTCAAAGGAAAGGTGGAATGAATATTTATTAAATGTGTATAAATGTTCGATTAATATAAGACACGCTTTAATACAATTTAAAATTTTACATAGATTATATTATTCTAAAACTAAAATCAATAAAATTTTCCCAAATGTATCATCAATTTGTGATAAATGTCAATCTCAAGAAGCTACTATAGCGCACTCATTTGTTTTCTGTACAAACATTCAAAAATTTTGGATTGAAATTTTTGAAATCTTTACAAAATTATTTAAAATTAAACTGATACCCAAAGCAGAATGGATTATCTTCGGAACAACAGAAGATAGTCCAGAACTAAATGTGTTCCAAAAGAAATTAATAGACTATGGGTTAATAACTGGAAAAAAGTTAATCCTAAAATTCTGGAAAAACACTCCTTTACCAACTATAAACATGTGGATTTCAAATATGTTCGAAACATTACACCTAGAAGAGATAAGACTCCTCCTGGCAGGTAAACCAGATCACTTCCACCTGACGTGGTCTACATTTATAGAATTATTACAAGTATAGGGTGCAAAAGTACTAAAAAAAAATAATAAACGAGGTCAGGTAAGGGGGGATGAAAGCCGGAGAGTTGGTATGTCCCATTTGCGTGATGCTTACAAAAAAGTATTTGTTTTTTTCTCTTTTCCCCTATTTCTCTTTTTTCTTCTTTTTTAGGGTCTATTTCTTAACTCTTTCCTTTTGTGTTTAATTTCTTTCTTATAGGGTCTTTGTCTTTTGTTTTTGTTTTTTTTCTTGTCACGTTTTTTACACCTTCACTTTTTTCCTTCACTTTCTTCTTTCTCTCAATCTTATCCTTCCCCTTTATTAGTGTAGAAAATAAACGGAGTACATTAATTGTAATAAGATATATGTGATGAGTACTAGTGTAATTGGTTGTAATGTAATGTACTTCTTATAAGTAAAATAAAAAAATAAAAAAATAAAAAATAAAAAATACGTAAGCGCACACAGGCACACACACATCCCTCTGAGTCTATCACTCATCTAAGCACATGGGACAAATCACTTCCTCACACACACACTTTTGGGATGTGGGAGGAACCCAGGGCACCTGGAGGAAACCCTGGCAATTGCAGGGAGACCATGTAAACTCCACACAGAGAGCACCGGCAGTCAGGACACAGGGGTTCCCTTTCTGTTGCAGTGACGTGAAACAAAACTCCAGGCTATTCCATGTGCTTTGCTGAAATAATGAGTCCACGCAAATGTAAAGTTGCCTTGTCTGCTCGCTTAGATGTCAAATATTTTAGTTTTGAAGAAAATAAGTGAATTACTCCAAACTTTCTCAACCAAAATGTATTCCTCACCACCAAAGGAAGATGATCACAAAGCAGTATGCAGGACCTTATTGCGCAATACAGAAGTTACCAGAGTTCAAAATCACTTTATAAAGTTTTAAATTTGCCATATAAATAAAAGCCATTTGTTAACCAGCAGCTACAGATGCTTCAGCCACTGACTGGAAATCTAGAAAAGGGTGGCGGCATGGTGGCACAGTGGTAGAGTTGCTGCCTTACAACCCCAGAGGCCCAGGCTCAATCCTGACTACGGGTGCTGTCTGTACAGTGTTTATACGTTCTTCTCGTGACCACATAGGTTTTCCCCGGGTGCTCCGGTTTCCTCCCACACTCCAAAGACGTACAGATTTGTAGGTTAATTGACTTCAGAAAAGATTGTAAATTGTCTCCAGTGTGTAGGATAGTGCTAGTGTACAGGGATCGTTGGTCAGCGCGGACTCGGTGGGCCGGCCTGTTTCTGCACTGTATTTCTAAACTAAACTAAAACTAAACCCTGGCTGCTGCCAATATGTCACAGAAAATGCCCAGGATAGCTTAAAAATAATTAGCAGTTTACTAAAGATTATGCTGCTACCCAATGATGCTCATTTCCGCCATTTCATACAACTGTACCAGTTTTATTAAGGGCATCAGTTGGTACTATCGTAAAGAAAAGAAAGAGATTTTCCTGCCACATCTCTCTCCCTCTCCCTGTATCTCTCTCTCTCTCTCTCGCTCGCTCTCTCTCAGGCAGTCCTTTGAAGTCAAAGATGAATTAGAACAAATCAACATTCTTTGGAGTAGCTGGTATATTTAGCAACATAGAAACATAAGCAATGACCCATGCAAAGTGCGACATTATGCTGGACTGAGCAGCTATTTGCATACGAAGGTGGGTCCAATTACCATTTATCATTTTGACAACAGATGCAAGAGGTCAATAACCAGAATTCACTTGATTGTTTCACAGGCATGTATTACTCCAGTAATGGACACTGCTTCCTATGTTAATAACCAGCAACACAATGGTGCAGTTTGTATAACTACTGCCTCAGTGCTAGTGATCCAAGTTAAATCCTGACCTTGGGTGCTGTCAGTGTGGAATTTGCGTGTTCTCCCTGTGACAGCGTGGGTTTCCTTCAATTGCTCTGGATTCCTCCCACAACCCAAAGCTGTGAGGATTGGTAGGTTAATTGACCTCTGTAAATTGTCCCTGATGTGTAGGTGAGGGAATGTTCATGAGAATGAGGGGAGAATAAAAATGGGTTGAACATAGGATGGGTGGGTGGTTGATGGTCGGTGAGGATTCAGAGCTGAAGAACCAGCTTCCATGCTGCATCTCTCAAATTATACATTTCTATGATTTTTCAGGCGCTCTTCAAAGCCTCACTGCTCAACTCAGACCTGGCATTGTTCAGGTAGTTCTTGCCTGAGGTTTAGTGGAGAGGTAAACAAGAGAGCTGGATCGCTCAGCGATCCAGGAAATCCTGGGCTATGGTTTCCCTTAATATACAGCTCCACCATAAGGTCGGCAATATTTAATCCTGAGATTGACTTCCACCTTGGGAAGGTCACGCCCTGATACCTTAATCTGAATCAATAACAAGGCACAGTTACTGGAACGTAAAGGATGGCAGGTCGCCAAAAGTAGTAAGAAAGCTGTGTTCATTTTATGAAATCTACAGTCATTGTTGATCAATTTGTTGAAAATATTTTACTCTGTTACGACATGTATGTTAAAGAAGAAACCAAAATCATTCAACAGATTTTGCATAAGATCTGGAAGAGACACAGTGTCGATAGGCAAATATGCTTTTGTTTTGAAGATTTATCTTAATTCAGAATTTAATTTACAAAATGCAAAAGAGGATGCTTAATTTTTCTTCGTAGTGCACCTTTGCTTGTAACTGGAAAAACCAGTGTCTGCAAATGAGTTAGATCACATGTACCCGATCTGAATAAATATCCGAATAAGCAGACCTCTTGTAGCTGGTTTAATTTTTAACTGCTTTGAGTCAGCCCTTTCTGGTAAAGGCAGCCACACTACACTGGGTGTAAGTAAACAGCTATTTGCAGCAGTTTGAAAGGATGGCTTGTAAAATGATACAATATAAATATTTACTGCATTTGCAGACTAAGCTCTTCGGTTAATCACATGTTTTGCACTGTGAAATGGCAAGGCAAAATTTGAATGAGAACAAAGAGACAAAATGGCAAACAATTCTTCACTGTGGCACACAATAGAGAAAGGCAAGCTGCGGAAGAGGGGTGTGAACCGCAAGGTCATGGTACCGCAAGTTTAGATATTATTAGTTGTGTAATTTGAATAAAATAGATTGTTATAATTCAACTGACAACAACTTCCAGTTGAATATCAACTTTCATATTGGGAACTATCTGCAAATTGCTTTAATAAAGCATTGAGGGACTTTGGATAGAAGTGCACACCTCAAACTAATCCACATTTTGATTAATTCTCCATGAAAAAATTTGCAGATGCTTCCTAATTGAATATCAGCTTTCATTTTGGGGAGCATCTGCAAATTTTGTTTATAGAGCATTAGTCAAAACGCGGATCAGCTTTCGGTGTGCATTTCTACCCAAAGTGTGCGACCCTCTGCCAGTCACTGTGAGCCTCTCTGTCTAATGTCGTCTGACTAGATGCTTCGGGATGGGTTGCATCAACAAAGTACTAAGTGCTCAGGCCTGAGTTTGTTCCAGAATGTTTGTGGTCAGTTTGGGTCCTGGTCAGGTTGAATCTTATACCCAAGTCAGCCTCTACTTCAAGATAACTGAAATTATATTCAGCATAGATTTTGCTTCTGCTGATGTGTAACAAACACAGGCAACTCACACGAGAATAAGTTCAAAGAATCAAAAAGTCACATCAAAGGCCCTTCACCCCACCACATCCACACCAAGCACCAATTATCTATCTAGACTGATCCCATTTAGCACCATTTGGCCTGCATCTGTCTTTTCCTTGACTATTCAGGTCGTCTTGCAGATATTTATTTAATGGTGTGTCTCGACCACCCACTCAAGCGTGTTTCAAATTGTAACCACTCTCTGTGTGAAATAATTCTTCCTTAGATCTCCTCTAAAGCCTCTTCTCATTTACCCTAAATCTGTACCCTATAGTTTTGGCATCTCTGTCATGGAAAAAAGTTTCCATTAATCAGACATCCCTATCCATCATAATTTTTTACACCTCTTTCAAATTCCCTCCTCAGCTTCCTCTCCTCAGAGAAAAACAAACTCAGACTCTCCAGTCTCTCCTCAAAGCTGAGATGCTCCATTCCAGGCAACATCCTGGTGAAACTTCCCTATATCCTCTCCAGTGCAATCTCATCCTTCCCAGAGTGCAATGACCAGAGGTCACTTCCCAGCAACAGCACCTCGTATTCCGCTTAGGTAGCTTAAAACTCAATGGTATAAATGTTGAGTCCTCTAATTTTGGTTCCCACAGTACAATTCCCAGAAGGAGGAATTTAGGAAGGAGGTGAGGAGAAATGTCAGAGGGTGGTCAATCTGTGGAATTCTTTGCCACAGACAGCTGTGGAGGCTGTCAGTGGATATTTTTAAGGCAGAGATAGATATATTCTTGATTAACACAGGTGTCAGAGGTTATGGGGAGAAGACAGGAGAATGGGGTTAGGAGGGAGAGATAGATCAGCCATGATTGAATGGTGGGGTAGACTTGATGGGTTGAATGGCCTAATTCTACTCCTATTCCTTATGACCTTATGAAGAGGTACCCCGATTGTAACCTAACCAATGTTTAATAAAGCTGTACCATGTCCTCCCTGCTCTTACAATCTTTGCCCCAGCTAATGAAGACTAGTATCCTGTGTGCCTTCTTCACCTCTTTATTTACCTGTGATGCCACATTCAGGAATTGTAAGCCAAAGTTCCCTATTCCTCAATACTCACTAGTACCCAACATTCATTGTGTACATTCTACCCTTATTAGTCATTCCAAAGTGCACAACCTCACACTTATCGAGATTAAGTTCCATTTGCCATCACTCTGCCCATTTACTGATCAATATCTTCCTGTAACCTAAGTAGTTGTCTTCTGAGCTTTATTATCTTACTTCCACTCTGTTTATGTGACTTGTCATCTTTGCTCAAATCTCTGAAATCATGAAAATCCTGCTTGTCAATTTTTTGATCAATTTCGTCTTGTGCCTGGGTCCTCGTACAATTTCAAGTT
Organism: Malacoraja senta; assembly: GCA_038087875.1. Taxonomy (NCBI): domain Eukaryota; kingdom Metazoa; phylum Chordata; class Chondrichthyes; order Rajiformes; family Rajidae; genus Malacoraja; species Malacoraja senta. Next base: position 322,807,019 of record CM075977.1, on the reverse strand, counting down.
CATAGATCTGTAATTAAGTTACACTTCATGTCATAAAATATATTGGGCATCTCTGCATGTCCTTCTGCACAAAACCATCTTTGTCTTGTTTGTTTTAAATCCATGATTTGTCAAATTAATGAAGCATTATCATTAAGCAAATGCCACTCTGTTTATATATGATTTGGAAATGTTGTTGACAGATCATGCCACAGCAGTTTAGAGAAGTACAATAGTTAAATGACACTTTTGATCTTCAAAGAGCAGATTAGTGACACCCCCCCCCCCACCCCACCCCACCCCACACCAATTCAAATGTCCTGACTTCCCTCTGCATGTTTCACAGCCATTGAGGCACGTGCACGACAGGCAGATAGTGAGGTACAGTGTCCAACCCCATGGCCACTGGTGGGGTTTACAGTAAAGTACCCAAATCCTTTTAAGATGCAGAAAGATTTCTAGGTCTGTTTGTCTTAGCTATTGAATTCATATAGTGAAATATAGTATAACTGATCCTTTGTGTATAAAATTGATTAAAAAAAAATATTTATCAATCATAATGTGAGATGTGTCAACGTTAGTTTAAACTGGAAATTCTGCATCTAATCACAGGCCCTTGGAATGTTAATTACACCTGGACACCATTTGACACCATGAACCATAAGAGTCTGACAAACCTTTCTTTATCGAGAAAAAATCCAGGGTTCATTTCCAATGAGGAGATTATGCATAGAAGCTCTGTAATCATGTGACATTATAACCCCTGTTTACAAGCAAACAGGAAAAGCTTAGCAGCCACACCAAGGAAACGTTATTTCTAAATACATGCATCAGCACGGGAGTGTAGCTGTTGAATAAAGTGATTCTTGTAATTAATGCCTGTGCCTTACTTATAAACCTCACCATTTCTACACGGAGAGTATGGGTGGGGATGTCAGGTGGTGACTCAGCTCACTCAGCTCATTCCCAGTACAGCCTAGTTAATTCACATCTTTGCCTTACTGAAGGTCACATCCCACTTAGCACGATATACCACAAATTGCAGGAATACCAATGTGCAACAAATAAAATATTGCATTTTCCGAGGCAGCCAGCTAAACCCTCAAAGACATTGTGCTAAAACTGAAGGACTGTGTCAAATGTCCCAGGTTCAGATATTAATGCTCGTCATCCTGACACTTTCTAACTGTGGCAGTGCTTAAAGCCAGAGATCGAAGAGAATTTCTGATGTGGCAGGGATTAGCGCAACTTTAAGGGCCTGTCCCACTGACGCGACCTTTCAGCGACTGTCTTTGACCTTCAAGCTCGAGGGCACTCACCTGAAAAACCTCGAGCTGGAGCGACCGTCAGCGATGAAACCGCGAGCTGGATCGACTGAGAGAGAGCACACACACACACACACACACGCACGCACGCACGCACGCACGCACGCACGCACGCACGCACACACACACACACACACACACACACACACACACACACACACACACACACACACAAACACACACAAAAAAAAACAAAAAAAAATATTTAAAAAAAAACAAACACATCGCAAATGCAGGGGCCAGGAAAAGCGGGGGAGCGCTGTCTGAAATTCACACCCGCGATGAACAGGAAGGTAAAAGACAGCTGCACAGTGTAGAGAGCGCGGAGGGGGGGGGGGGTGGAGAGAAGGGGAAAGAAGTGGAGAGAAGGGGAGAAGGAGTTGAAGCACTTTTAAGAAGCCAGACAACTTATAATAAAGTTTAGCGGGCATTTAACATTACCGGTCGGATTTCCTTGGTCCTGAAAACTCCAATGAGCCAATTAAAATGCCCAATCAGCGAAGGTGATTGCCTACAGCTGCCCACAACTGCCTATAACTACATAGCAACCCCCTCCACTGCATTACGAGTTGAAAAGAGCCATGCCGACCAATTTTTACTCCCGGAATTTTTTTTAACATGCTGAAAATTTTTCCGCGACCTAGCTGAGGCCGTGAGTATGCGTGAACTTCCCTCGAGCATGAATGAGAGTTCCATTGACCTTATAGGACCTCCTAGGGCCACGTGTTGACCATGCTGTGAGTTTGAGTCGAGGGAAAACACTTCTAAACTCGCAGATTAGGTCGCTGCAGTGGGACAGCCCCTTTACTTATCACGGAATCCAAAAATAATTGCATATACAAGAGTGCATAACAAAAAAAGTTTGGGGGAATGTTTTTATACACACAAACAAATGTGTGCACTAAATGTTTTCCCTTTATCATGTATCTATATACTATGGATGGCTCGATTGTAATCATGTATAGCCTCTCCGCTGACTGGATAGCATGCAACAAAAGCTTTTCACCATACCTCAGTACACGTGACACTAAACTAAACTAAACTATATTAAATATGAACTTCAAGCAGATAGTATAGATTATTTAAGTGATGGAAAGTAAAGTTTGATTTGATACTGAAAAAAGCAAGGTGTTGATGTTAAATGCAAGTATAAGCACGATAATGTCAAGAGTAGTAGAAACAAATTAAAAACCTGTATATGTAATGTATAAGAAGAAACTGCAGATGCTAGTTTCAACCGAAGATAGACACAAAAAGCTGGAGGCATCCGGTGAGGACCCGGCAGTGTTAGTAAAGAGGTCGGTGCAGTGGTCGATGATGGCGCCGACCGACAGATGAGGATGGACACGCGGAAGTGAGGATGCCGCTGCTGGGGGGGACTGCCGTGAGGGAGAGGGAAGAGCATTAGGGATCCAGTGTGGGGGAACCGCCATGAGGGGGGGGGGTGGGGAGAACAATGAACAATGGAGGACCCGACGTAGGGGGACCGCCATGAGAGAGGAGAGGCAGAACAAAGGGGAACCTGGCATGGGGGGGGGGGGGGAAATTTGTAACTTTGTATGGGCCCTTTATGGGCGACTGTTTGCATACCTTGGGGATACAAGCAAAAAATGTCACTGTGACTTGACACATGTGACAATAAAGTATTCAATCAATCAAGAATCTATTAATCTCCATTGACCTGGCCTCCACAGCCGTCTGTGGCAATGAAATCCACAGATTCACCATCCTCTGACTAAAGAAATTCCTCCTCATCACCTTTCTAAAGGTACATCCTTTTATTCAGAGGGTATGGCCTCTGATCCAAGACTCTTCCACTAGTGGAAACATCATCTCTACATCCACACTTTCCAGACCTTCAGTAAGTTTCAATGAGGTCCCCCCTCATCCTTATAAACTCCAATGAGTACAGGCCCATTGCCGTCAAATGCTCATCTTATGTTGACCCAATCGTTCCTGGGATAATTCTCGTAAACCTCCTCTAGACCCTTTCCAACATCAGCACATCCTTGCTCACATATGGGGCCCAAAACTGGTCACAATACTCGAATTGTGGTCTGACCAGTGCTTCAGCATTACATTTCAAACAACAGTGTTGATCCATGGTGGGGCAGCTGAATCAGAATTAGCTCAACGTGGCACAGAATCCCCATACAAAATGCGTACCATAGAGACACAAATACAGAACTGAAATACAGAAATACAGAGCTCATGGGATGCTGCGAGTTTCTGACCCAGTGAGTTGACAGACTGTAAAGCAGTATCTCCTCATTTATGTATTCCTAAGGAGCTGGAGTGCAGTATACGACCTCTGGGAACATCTCAGGGGTCAGGATGCTCAGGACCAACAACCAGCAACACTGCATCAGCTGAATTTACTTCACTGCCAACACTGTGGTAAAGCTGCTAGACAACTACAATGAGAACTGGAAGAAGTGAGTTCAAAATCCCACCACGGCAGAAGAGATTTTGAGTGCAACTAATTCAATAAAACCTGAAAATAAAAAGATAATATCATTCATAGCAATTATGAGACTATCAGACTGTTGCATAACCCACCTGGTTCACTAAAGTCAAGGGAACTAAATCGTGTCCCCTTATTCCTAACCATAGCAATATGTTGACTGCTATATATGACAGAGTAGGTCAATAAACTCAGGGTCTATTGGGGGTGGGTAACACATGCTGGTTTACTCAGCATTGCCCACATCTTCTGAATACATTTTAAACATTTATTTGATTACCAAATGGGTAAGGAAACCTCCTGATTTCCCCATGCATTCAGTTAACATCTTGTATTTATGGCTCGTAGTTCTGCACTGTAGTAAAATTGCTGATAGCCCATCTCGATTCTTCCAGTATCTCAGGGATCTACGTATCTGGATGTCTCCTCCCACCCCCCCCCCCCACCCCTCTTTCCTACAGAAGTAATCCCAGAATGTTGACATATGCATTTCCTCACAGATCTGCTGTCTACGTGGATGGAACTGCAGATGCTGGTTTAAACCGAAGATAGACAACAGGTCTAGACACAAAACATCACCCATTCCTTGTCTCCTGAGATGCTGCCTGTCCCGCTGTGTTACTCCAGTTTTTTATGTCTATCTACTTGTAAATCTTCTTCAGAATTGTCCAGGGTGCTCCGGGTATGGTCTGATCAAGATTGCATACAGGTTTAACTCGTGGCCTGGAAATTAATGACATACGTGTTTTTAAGGGTAATACAAATTATTTCTGGTCACAATACTGGTCCAAGAAAAGAGACTTTCAACTGAGCTCTTCAGCACACATGATTCACAATGCTGTCATTAATCCAAATATAACAACCAGTAGGTGACTCCCCGAAGAGACTGATCACAGTTATGTAATTAACACTCAGTATAGACTGCACACATAGATGCACGCACGTGCTCCACACCTGTGCTGTTTAAATGCATTGCCTCATTCCTGTAGATCTGTTGGGAGTCAGTTGCAAGAGAGCTCCCTTCATTCCACCGGGCTGAAACCACGAGACAGATTCATAGCCGTCACTTCTTCATATGAAGGGCCTGTCCCACTTGGGCGACCTAATCTGCGAGTTTAGAAGAGTTTGCCCTGGACTCAAACTCGCAGCATGGTCGACACGAGGTCCTAGGAGGGCCTATGAGGTCGCTGGAACTCTCCTTCATGCTCGAGGGAAGTTCCCGAATACTCGCGGCCTCAGCTAGGTCGCAGAAAATCTTTCAGCATGTTGAAAAGTTTTCCGCGAGTAAAATTTGATCGGCATGGCTCTTTTTAATTCGTAGTGCAGTGGAGTGGGGTCACTATTTGGTTACAGGCACTCGAGGGCAGCCATAGGCAATCGCCTTCGCTGACCGGGCATTTTGATTGGCTCATTGGAGTTTTCAGGACCCAGGAAGACCTACCGGTAGGTAAAATGCCCGCTAAACTTTATTAAACTTCTTAAAAGTGTCTCCACTCCTTCTCCCCCCATTCTCTCCCCCTCTCCCCCCCTTCTCTCCCCTTCTCCCCCCCTTCTCTCTCCTTCTCTCCCCCCCCCTCTCTAAAGGACTTACCGTTACTGTGGCAGCCGTTTACCTTCCTCTTCATCGCGCAGACAGCGCTCCTCCACTTTCCCTGGCACCTGCCGATGCAATGTGTTTTTGTGTGTGTGTGTGAGTGTGTGTGTGTGTGTGTGTGTGAGTGTGAGTGTGTGTGTGTGTGTGAGTGTGAGTGTGTGAGTGTGAGTGTGAGTGTGTGTGTGTGTGTGAGTGTGAGTGTGAGTGTGAGTGTGTGTGTGTGTGTGTGTGTGTGCGCGTGTGAGTGTGAGTGTGTGTGTGTGGTCGGTCGATGCAGCTCGCGGTTTCAACGCGGATGTTCGATCCAGCTCGAGGCTTTCCAGGCGAGTGCCCTCAAGCTGGAAAGTCGAAGACACTCTTTTTAACTCGCCGATTAGGTCGCCCAAGTGGGACAGCCCCTTTAGGATGATTCTTCAGTAAGTGTCTACTTTGAAGTTTCTGGAAACCCGATTATAAAACTTACATTTTTGCAACTTTGAATGTTGTTTCACATAGATGAACATCTCTACTATGGGAAAAATATGTTTGGCACAATCTTTTAGAGAATTAAATTTATTTTTTCCTCTTCTTTTTCCAGGTTGCCCATTGCATTCAGTCATATCCGTCGCATTTTTATGATGAACAACACTGTAAAATATAACTAATTTAAGAATATAAAATAAAATTTCTGTCGCAGTCTTTCAAATTATAATCTTCCTCAAATAAACAACCAAAAAATACTTTTTCAGTCTAACGCATTGATTTTAAACCTTCTTAACAGTTTACTACTGAAAAAAGTGGTGATTTTCAGCAAGAATGGTGACCGTCACATAACCTTTCACCAACTTCCTCTAAAACAATATTAACTTCAGATGAATAGGCAGAAGCATACTGTTCATTTATCAATTACAATTGATAATTTTGGTAATTGTTGTATTATTTTACACATTATGAGCATAAAACACTCATGTGACGGATATGTCTCCGCGTGATGGAGATGATCACGTTCAGGAATGCCGCGTGACGGAGATGACTAAAGGGAGATTCTTCAGTAACTGTCAACTTTGGTGTCCCGCTACTTTGATGCTGTATATAAGGAAAATCCATAATTCTATCCCATTTCTTTTTCTATATTGTTAATAAACATAATCCTCATAAATAAAGATTAAACCCTAAATGAATAAAGTGTTATTTTTACATTTTTTCCCAATGTTCGATGACCCCCCCCCACCCCAAAAACCACATGTCCCGATGGTTACTTGTGAAATTTCAAGCCGGCATATTTATTTAATGGGGGATTTATCTGAAATGCCCTTTAAATACCCTTTTAAAAAATCCTCTATTCTTGATAGGGTTAGGGCTTGGGTTAGGGCTTGGGCTAGGATTAGAGCTAGGGTTAGGGTTAGGGTTAGGGTTAGGGCTAGGGTTATTCACGTCATCTGCAAACTATGTGCATGGACAGGAATCCCGGCAATTAACCCGTGGATCAACTCACAGAACTAATGGGCCAGGACTCTCCCGGTGAACAGGGACACTCCAGGTGAACAGGAACACTCCCGTGGACTGGGAATGGGAGAGGTGGTGGGGGAAGTAGTGGACGGAGACAGATGCTGCACAAGGGCCCGTTGAGAAGACTCGGGGACCTTATCCTCCGTGCCATCGAGGCTAGCTGCGGGAGGTATTAATCCGTCATGCCCGCCACAGTCATCTCCGTCACTTACTCCCGATCTCCCGGACTCCAGCTCCAGCTCCATCTTCAGCTCCAGCCGGACACAAAGGCCCAATGCAGCTGTCGCCTCTTCCCATGACCCGATGTCCCTCTCAATGCCCGACCCTCTTCAGCCCTTGTTACCCTTCTTTTCTTGCAAACCGCCCAGTAGAATATCACTATACCGAAGCAAAGTGTACAGAAATAGTCCACTGAGTCCGCTTCAGAGATCAGTAACAGATCAGACGCCTTGTGAAAGGAGCTCTGGCAGCACTCATCTTTTTTCACAATGTGGAAAAGTCGGGTCGAAGGGCCAGTTTCCATGCTGTATGACTACAAATAAAAATATATACCACAAAAGAAAATGGTGGAAAGCATTTAGAACATTCTTAGTACATGTCTATACATTCAATATTGCTAGTTAACATGGAACAGGACAGCACAGGAAGAGGCCCTTCGGCCCAGGATGTCAGTGTTGAACGGTTAAAATACGCTAATCTCATCTACATGAACCTGATCCATTTTCCTCCATTGCCTGCATATCCTCGTGCCAATCTAAAAGCCCCCCGCCCCCCACCATCCTTGGCAGCATGTTCCAGACACCCACCTCCCTCTGTGTGAAAAACCTGCCCCACACGTCTCCTTTAAACTTTGCCCCTCTTACCTTAAACCCATGCCCTCTAATCTTTGACAGTTCCACCCTGGGAAAAGGGCCCTGACTGTCTAACCAATCTACGCCTTTCATTGTTTTATAGCCAGTAGTATTAACACCTCTCTTTTTCCTTACACATAATGTAGCAACATTGCTGTTCATGTGGCCTATTCCGTTGTTTGAGGGGGTTACCCTTTGGACAAAGTCCCTCAAATTCTAGTAGCCAATAGACAATAGACAATAGGTGCAGGAGTAGGCCATTCGGCCCTTCGAGCCAGCACCGCCATTCATTGTGATCATGGCCGATCATCCCCAATCATTACCCTGTTCCTGCCTTCTCCCCATATCCCCTGACTCCGCTATCGTTAAGAGCCCTATCTAGCTCTCTCTTGAAAGTATCCAGAGAACCGGCCTCCACCGCCCTCTGAGGCAGAGAATTCCACAGACTGTCGAAAGAGCTAATGCTGCAGTCCATCCCCACAGGGCGTTATGTTAGCTGCACCGAGCTGCAGTGCATCCTGGTCGGCAGCATTCCCTTACGGACACCCCACTCTGCTGAAAGACCAATAAGTTTCAGGCGGACCAAAGAGCCTCTTTCAACAAGTTGATGATCTTCTGGCTGTCCACCTATGCCCTGATCCGTCTGCCTGTAGAGATGATGGTCATTCTACCGAGCCATTCAGCCTTCAGATCAGAGTAGGTCATCATAGTGAGATTCCGCTGAGTGCTTGAGACCATGACGCTGTACAAACCAGAGGTCTCACACTTCTTTGTCATTTGTTTGTTTACTGCATAAGTTGGCCTAACATGCGAGCACAGGTCTAGATTGTGTAGCAGGAGGAGGAAGAAGATGGCAAGCAGCATGCACTGTACGGACATGTCACATTGCCCTGTGGTTCACTTCAGAATCCCTTATACCTAAGGCACAACCAGAGGGCAATCTGTACACAGTTGTAGCCAGGTCTTGCTGCTGTATAGACTTGGAATTTTGAACATTAACATGGCTCCATTCCAATGCCTGTCAATGCCCATCAGTATCATGTAGAAGTCAAGTCAAGTCACATTTATTTATATAGCACACTTAAAAAACAACTCTCGTGGCCAAAGTGCTTTACATTTGTTATAAGAATAGTATAAACAAACAAACTACATACATATATACATATGGCCCTCGCTCAGAGGACGTCAAGAAAGGCTTGGGAGTATAGATAATTTTTAGTCTTGACTTAAAGGAGTCGATGGAGGGGGCAGTTCTGATGGGAAGGGGGATGCTGTTCCACAGTCTAGGAGCTGCAACCGCCAAGGCGCAGTCGCCCCTGAGAAACATCATAATTTCTTCCTGACATCCAACGATGTAATCATTGCTCATTTGCCCAACTGCAATTGGCTGGGAATTATACAGTACTTGCTCAGACACTACCCAAATCGGCCATTTAATTACAGGCACCATTGATGCATATTGAAGACGGACACAAAAAGCTGGACTAACTCAGCAGGTCAGTCAGCATCTTTGGAGAAAGGAAATAGGTGACGTTTCGGGTCGAGACCCTTCTTCAGACTGAGAGTCAAGGGAAAAGGGAATGAAAGATATAGATGGTACTTAGGAGAAATGAATGTAAGATATGCAAAAAGCAACAATGTCAAGGAAATGTGGGGCATACAATGGGCTATTGTTAGCCGTGGGTTAGGTGGTCATGTTTACCATTGAACAGGGCTTAAGCCCTCACTGAGCCTTTAGTTCAGTTTAGTTTAGTTTAGCGATACAGCGTGGAAACAGGTCCTTCCACCCACCGATTTTGCACTGACCAATAATCACCCGTTCATACTAGTTCCATGTTATCCCAGTTTAGCACCTTAAACAATTAACCTACAAACCTGCACGTCTTTGGAATGTGGGAAGAAACCAGAGCACCCAGAAAAAACCCACGCAGTCACAGGAAGAACGTACAAATTCCGTACATTCAGGATCAAACCCGGGTCTCCTGGACGCTGCAAGGCAGCAACTCTACCGCCCAATGCCTGCAGCATGCTCCATTTTCCAACTCGATGGTGACAATTCATGAAAGTTTCACTTCAAAAGAACAGCTCAATTCGGATCATTGGGAAAAGCAAAGGTGGTCATTGCTGCAGTACTTCAGAGAAATTGGGTCATGTGGATGTCAAATAGACCTAGACATCATTGTACACATCACTGAAAGCTCACGCTCAAGTGCAGCTCACAATTAGGAAGGCATATTTTACATCAGCATGAGAGGATTTGAATCAAGGAATGAAAAGGTTTATAGGTGAAACAGTTTTGGGTGTACTTCACAGTTTTGTTCTCCTTACCTAAAAAGGTATATGGCCATCAGAAAAAAAGGTGCAGAAAAGATTAATTAAACCAGTTCCAAGAATGGAAGATAGACAGAAAAAGCTGGAGTAACTCAGCGGGACAGGCTGCATCACTGGAGAGAAGGAATGGGTGACGTTTCTGGTGGAAGGTTTGCTGAATGACATGGAGAAGACTAAGCTTGTATTCTCTTGTGTTTTGGAGAATGAGAGAAGATCTTACACGTCTTGAGAAGCTCAATGCTGGGTGGATGCTTCTCCTGGCTAAAGAGTTTAGAGCCAGTGGTTCAAGGTGAAGAGTAGCCCATATAGGGCTGAGGTCAGGAGAAATGTCTTCGGTAAGTAAAGCTGAATCTTTGAAACTCTCTATCACAAAAGACTATAGTGGTTCACTCATTCAGTTCTTTCAAGATCTCTGGAAATCAAGGAAATCACAAAAATAGCGCTGAGGTAGAAAATAAACTGTAATCTTGTCGAATGACGGAGCTGTTTCGTTCTCCTGCACCAATCTCTCATGTTTTTGTATGTTGCTAACGGACGTGCAATGCTCTGACTTTCACAGGTGCCACTGAACCTGCTCCTCTAGTTAAGCTCACATTTTCGCATTATGAACAGATTAATTCATATAAAACAGTGATTACTATTCACTAGAAAATCAAACAAATCCTTTAAAGTTCTCACCAAATGTTTTTAGCACCAGGGTTCCTGCTCATTAAATTCAGAACAGTTAATTTATGTCGAAGGTTTATTTTTGTATCGTGAAGTACTACACTTCAAGAGTCAATCATATTACTTTGAAATGAACCACATTGCTACATTAATCTGCATTTCCAGTTCGTTTACACAGTCTATTTAAAAGGATATTTAAACCATCTGTTTCATATCTCTTTCTTGCTGTTGATTAATGAGGCACACTAAATTCATTTGCATTTTACACCTGAGTCCAAGCATTTTAAGTTTTTAATTATATTTCCACTGAAGAATTCTTTAAACAGTTTATATTTACAGGAATACATTAGAAAGATTAACTTGGAAAAAGAAGGCAATGCCTGTGCAATAAAACTGTTTTATGACTAGCTATTTCTGGGACTGAATAAATCTTTGGAGGCATCTTCCTGTGGACATAATTATGCTTATAATTATGCTTGGCATTTTGAAGATGCAGATTCTGACCAACCAGGTTAAGTTAATCATAAAGATAATCATGAAGAATGGGATCAGAATAAACAGCCCTTTGTTCTTTCATCTTTGGATAATTTCCCATCCCATAATCCACAGCAAACTACCTCCATTCTTGCCAGTCTCCTCGGTTGATATTTTTCCTGTAAAGAAGGAGAAAAACGGGAAGAATTGCTGTAGATACAAATGCAGATGCTGCTTTACAAACAAAGACACAAAGTGCTGGAGTAACTCAGCGGGTCAGGCAGCATCTCCAGAGGATATGGATAGGCGATGTTTTGGGTTGGGACCCTCCTTCAGACTATTGTCACTGGGACCTGCTCATCTATCAACTCCACGTGAACTGACCTAGTCCATGAAAAGCCCAAATTTAAAGCTCCCTTATTAGAGTCACAGGGTCAGACAGCACAGATACAGGCCCTTCGGCCCAACTTACCAGTGCCCACCAAGTTGCCAATTACACTAGTCCAACCTACCCAAGTTTGGCCCATCTGACAAATGTCTTATAAATGTTGTTATACTACCTACCTCAACTATCTCCTCTGGCAGCTCGTTCCATATGCCCATCACCCTCTGCGTAAAAAAAATTGTTGCCTCTGGTTCCCATTAATTTTTTCTCCTTTCATCTTAAACTTGTCTCCTTGTTTTTGATTCCACTATTCAGGTGTTTCACATTATCTATTCCCCTCACAATGTTATACACCTCTATAAGCTCATCCTCAGCCTCCTTCACTGCAAGGAAAAAAGTCCTAACCACTCCCTACAGCTCAGGCCCTCACGTCCTCGCAATATCCTTGTAAATCTTCCCTGCACTCTTTCCACTCTTTTAATCACATCCTTCCTATAACAGGGTGGCCGAAACTGACCACAATATTCCAAACACCGGAAATTGCAGGAACAGCACCTCATATTCCGCTTGGTGAGTCTGCATCCTGGGGGCATGAACATTGAATTCTCCCAATTTTGTTAGCCCCTGCTGTCTCCTCCCCTTCCTATCTCTCCCTCAGCCCTCGGGCTCCTCCTCCTCCTTTTTCATTTCTTCTCCCCGCCCCCCCCCCCTACCCCCTATCAGTCTGAAGAAGGGTTTTGGCTCGAAACGTTGCCTATTTCCTTCGCTCCATAGATGCTGCTGCACCTGCTGAGTTTCTCCAGCATTTTGTGTATCTACAATATTCCAAACATTGCCTTACCAATGTCTTGTACAATTGACACATCAGTTCCCAAATTCTACACTCTATACCCTGACTAATAAAGGCCAATGTACCAAAGGCCTTCTTGATTATCCTAGCTACCTGTGATGCCAAATCACTCCAACGCCTCCCTATTCTTGATTTTTGCAACCTCTCACAAACGTTCAAAACACACTCCTCCATTTCTGTTCATTTGCGCAATCCCACTTCCTTTCCACTTCCATTGATGATCTTGTGGCATTTGCTCTGCAATTCCCCCTCCAAAGCACTCTACACAATTTCAAATTTCCCGTTTAAAATCTAGTTCTTCAATCACATGTTTTGTTAATTTATCCTGGTTTCTCTGTACATAGGTTGGTGTCAATTTGTTCTTTGGTTGTACTCCTGTGAAATATTTTGAGACATTTTGCGAGTTAAAAGGCACTATAAAAATACAAATCATTGTTATACTCCAGGGGAGAACGTTCTCTTGGCATTGAGTAGAGGAAACTAATCTGCTCTGGCTCCACAACACCTGAAGGAATGGACAATACTGGTACAGGGTGACACAAATGGAAGTCGTACTCCATTTCACAGACGTACCATTGCTTATCGTAAATTAGTTCCAGGAATGCAATTTCATTTATGCCGTCCTGCTCCTATTGAAGGCTCTGTGACCTCTCTGTTTCTTTATGAAATCATTTGCAATGCAACACCACCTGGGAGACCGACAGCAATGTTCAGCATCCTCCTTATACTTCAGATTGCATTCACTTTTCAGGTGACCTTAGCTGAAAAGTCAGCTTCCTAAACGATTGAGCATTTGCTTCAGAACAAAGGATGTCTCTTTTCTTTATAATTAGGAAAGAATATCCTTCTTTGCAGAGGATTGACAGAGATTTGCTTGTGATTGATAATATAATAGAAAGGTACAGCACAGGAACAGGCCCTTCGGCCTACAGTGTCCCTGCCAAACATGATGCCAATTTAAAATAATCTCCACTGCCTGGATGTGATCCATATTCGTCCATTCTCTGCAGATCCACGTGGTTAAAACCTCTTAAATATCATTATAGGGGCTATCTCTACCATTACCCCAGGCAGCATACCAATGCCTCTCATAATTTTATATATTTCTACCTGGTCTCCACTCAGCTTTTGACAGTGCCAAGAAAACAATCCAAGTTTGTCCAACCTCCCTTTATGGTTAATACCCTCTAATCCTGACAACATTCTGGTAAGCCTCTTCTGCACCCTTTACAAAGCAACCACTCTCCATGTAAAAAAACTTGTCCCACATATCTGCTTTAAACTTTTCCCGTCTCACCAGAAAGCTGTGCCCTCTAGTATTTGATATTTCCATCCTGGGAAATAGATTCTGACTGCTTACCATATCAATGCCTCTCAGAATTTTACATACTTCTATCTGCCAACCCCATAGCCTCCAACAGTCCAAGAAAACAATGCAATTTTGTCCAGCATTCCTTTACAGTTAATACCTTCTAATCCAGACAGCATTTTGGTAAATGTCTTCAGCACCCTTTCCAAATCCTCCAGGACCTTCCTGGAATTTGGAGATCTGAACTGCACGCAATACTCCAAATATGGCCGAACCAAATTCCCATAAAACTGCAACATGACTTCCTGACTCTTATCCTCAATGCCCCGATCTAGAAAGGCAAAAATATTATCCACCCTATTTACCACTCTATCTACTTGTGCTTGCAGGGAGCTGTAGACTTGGACCCTAAGATCCAGGCACGTGCCGTGAGTGATTACTCAGGGTAGGCAGTCAGTTAGCTTTTAAAAAAAAACTTAAACCGCGCATGCGCAGATTGTTCTCTCTGTAAAAATAAAAAATAAAAATAAAGACAGTAACAATTTAATTTTCCCAAGTCTTCCAAGTCTCCTTTATTCTGAATTACTGAATGGGTGGGGGGGTGAAGGGTGATGGCAGGTGGAGAGATGGTGGGAAAAACGGGAGCACAGGGAAAAGTTGAATCAGTTGTCATCTTATTGAATGACAACACTTGTTCAAGGGACCAATTGGGGGGAGAGTTCCTTTCACAGCATGTGGGGAGTCTGGCCAGGGGTAAAGTTGCGGGGAGGGCAGGAGCGTTGAGAAGGAGGGGGTCAGGGATAATGCCAGTAACTCACTCACCCACCGCTGCTGCGGCGCTCTGGGCGTGGAACCACGGCATTGTAGCTTGGGATAGAAGCAGCTCAGGTATCTGCGAGCGGCCGCCGGGACCCGACAGCGGAACTGGCCGCCACTACAGCACCTTCTGCCGGCCCGCTCACCTCTGGCAGTGCTCTCCGTCTGAACACCTCTCACCTGCCGCTCGCCGACTTCGCTCATGTCAGCCGCTTCCCACAAATCCTTAAAAATTCCCACAGCCGAGTAACCTCAATCGCGCTGTCGGAATTTAAGGATTTGCGGGAAGCGGCTGACATGAGTGAGGCCAGCGAGAGGCAGGAGAGAGGTTTTTAGACGTAGAGCTGCCAGAGGTGAGCGGGCGCTGAGGTGGCGGCCGGTTCCGCTGTCCGGCCCGGCGGCCGCTCACAGCCACCCGAGCTACTTCGGTGGCATTGCACACCTCCGTGCCTCAATGCGGTGGCATTGCACACCTCCGTGCAAGGAGTGTCGCAAGTGGCATGATCCCGACCCCCTCCTTCACAACACTCCTGCCCTCCCCGCAACTTTACCCCGGGCCAGACTCCCCAAACGCTGTGAAAGGAACTCCCCCACCCCGGGAAATACGTTATTTAAAAAACATATAGCACCAAGAAATGTACTTATCACATTATCGGTACACAAACTCCATTCTTCTCTCTTTGTTTCCTAAGGCACTTAAGATAATGGCAATCCATATTTGAAAAACCCGCCAAGAAACTAGTGCTGCGCATGCGCAGTAGGCTGCTGTGCCGGCGCAGTACAGCAAAGGCAGAGTTTCAGCTGCCTTCAGCTCCCCTTGAAATTGACGGCTTG
The DNA here is from genome assembly GCA_038087875.1 of Malacoraja senta. Taxonomy (NCBI): domain Eukaryota; kingdom Metazoa; phylum Chordata; class Chondrichthyes; order Rajiformes; family Rajidae; genus Malacoraja; species Malacoraja senta. Next base: position 322,791,653 of record CM075977.1, on the reverse strand, counting down.
AAGCAGCGCTGACGGCATGTGGGCTGCACAGCTTCGCGTGTTGCAAGTGCTGCGGATGAAAGGCACGGAGAATTATGCCTATCTAAGAGACCGATCTCTTAGATAGGCATAATTCTCCCATGCCTTTAGTATTTATATTTAGTAATTACCATTTTATAATTTTAGTCAGGGTAGGCAGTGCCTACCTTGCCTACCCTGACGGCATGTGCCTGCTAAGATCCCTCTGCAAATCAATGTTATTAAGGGATTTTGCCATTAACTGTATACATTCCCTTTACATTCGACCATCCAAAGTGCACACCTCACGCTTTCTCCACCTATTTATGGAGCTGACCTACAGTTCAAGTTCAAGTTCAAGTTACCATACAGCCATACTAACTGAAAAGCAACAATACACACAGCCACATAAAATCAAATTTAACATAAGCATCCACCACAGTGGCATCCATATTCCTCACTGTGATGGAAGGCAATAAAGTTCACCCATGGTCGGGGCCTTTGAACCCTCCACACTTGCCGTTGCTGAAAGTTTGCTGTTCAAGCCCTTTCGTCGGGATGACCAAAACTCTGGCATCGGGATGGATCGGAACACTCATGGAGCTCCCGAGTCGGCTTCTTCTTACCAGAGACCGTAGCTTCATGGTGTTAAAGTCCACAGGCCACGCAGTCGGAGCTCCGCTGGCGACCCTCGGCAAGGGATCGCAGCTCCCGATGTTAAAGTTTGCGCCGTGCCCGTGGCTTGAAGCTCCGGGATGGACTCCAGGAAAGGCCGCACCACTCCACGTTGTAGGCCGCAGGGGAGGACGGAGATGCGCCACGAAGAAAAATCACATCTCCGTTGAGGTAAGCGACTGAAAAAGGTTTTCCCCGATTTCCCCCCCCACCCCCCACATAAAATAAACCAAGAAACACTAACGCATACTTTTAAAACATACTTAAAATAATAAAAACAGAGAGGGGACTGACAGACTGTTGGCGAGGCAGCCACCGTGGTGGCGCCACCCGATGGAATGGCATTTGTCTCATTCTAACAGCGCTGCTCAATTGTAAACAACCTCCGGTGAACTTGGCACCAGATAAATCTGTGAATATTTCCAAGCAATATTTCTACCCATCTCTGAAAGGAATGAAGTTACATCACAGTGCATACTTTGACAGCCTTCCTGATTGTCCGCAACTCCACCAATTTTGGTGTTGTCTGCAAATCTTTTAACCAGCCATCACATTTGTGTCCAAATCATTTATGTTGTCTGAAATTTTGAGAATTATAAGGAAGATGAGTAGGTTATAATCTGTTTAACCGTAACCCTCACATACTGGGGAAGCACGATGGGAAAAACGGCCAATATAAAATGTTAGGAGAGTAATAAATAAATGAGGAAGTGTATTTAGCCTTCACAGCACAGCTAGCTTAATTAAAGTAGGCATTGGGGGGGTTGTAAATAGCTAAAACTAACACTGCAGAAAAGGCGGGCTTCCTTATCTATCGAGGGGGGATAGTTGTTCGCAGTTCTGTCTAGGTTCTTATCCGTTGCAACCTTGAATATTTCAGCTGCTGTTTGACACTGTGTTCAGCAGGGAAGTCTCCCAGAAGTTGACAAATGGCATTTTTTAATAAGTAGACCCCATCGATGAGACGAAGGGCAAGGTGAAAGTTAGCTTGGTGAGAATAGTCAATATATGCGACTTCTTGACTAGTTGTTTTTCCATGCCAACATAATTATATGGAGCAAATAATTAAAGTAATTATATAATTAACTTTAAATTAAAATTAGCATTTGTCTCATTCTAACAGTGCTGCTCAATTGTAAAGAACCTCCGATGAACTTGGCACCAGATAAATCTGTGAATATTTCCAAGCAATATTTCTACCCATCTGTGAAAAGAATTAAGTTACTATACTTTGCTTAGGATCCTGCCATGTGATTTAAAGTTGTTAATGTAACACTTGACTTCACACAGACAGACAAATGTTTTTAGCATCATGGTTTTCAAAGGAAAACTCATGTTTGTTTCCACTGCAGCTTCAATGAAAATCTGATGCCTTAAATACCGTAATAATGAGTAAATCTTCACTGTAGAAGAACCAGTCATACTGCTTAACGTACTCTCAAATAAACCACATTTTCACACTCACATCTTCTATCATACACATCTTAGTAATGAAAATTTTAAAATATTATTTAGAATGGCTTAAACATTACAGGAAATAAAGTGGCCCTCCAATCAATTTTGAAGAAATTGACTTAATGATATATTACAATTCTTCCATCCCTGCGTTCACCCCTCCAGAATTATTTGCCTCAACTATTTTGTCTGATAGTTCTACATTCTGCCTTCTCTCCAAGAAAAGCTTTTTTTCTTCTGAATTCGTGTTGGATTTATTTCAACACGTGTGGATCTCTTCTTATTAATTTATAGAAAATAACTGATTTCTGTACCAAATCGGGTGATATGATGGATTTGACATTGGCCTTCATATCTCTAGTTCCAATTCCACCTTCATAAATAGGATGGAAATCTCAGCCAATTGTTTACCTTTTACGCACTACATTCAGGAAAACGGGATTACATTTCTTATGGATATAGGTCTTTGGCAGAAAATTTCCCAGATTAGGCATTCAAGTCAGATGGCTGGAAAGGGAAATTAAAACATTACCACTGCGATATCCAAAGTGGTTGACCTTTTAAGCTCAGGTGTCAAACACACTGGGTTGGGGCATAGCATGCTTTATACAACATCAGGCTGTCCTCCACCTGGGAGTATTGGGACAAGCACTGCAAGCCTGAAATGGAAAGTGTTACAATGTGCAGTAATGACATCCTTTTTCTTTATGAACTTAAAACTATTCCAATTGACATGGATGCTGCCCTGACCTTTGTGTATTTTCAGCGTTTGTTGTTTGTACATAAAATTTCCAGCATATTTTTGTATTTTAGACATTTGTCAAATGTCATGTATTGGCAGACATCTGAAAGAGCTGGGATTTTCATTACCAACCAAAAGTGTTCAGTTCTGATCACAACTATAATCAGGAAAAATGTCGATCACAGCAGGACCTGGACAATCTCTAGACCTGCATTGTCAGGTAACTCTTAACCAAAGAATGTCAAGGAATAGCAATTTTATGAACTAAACAAAGCTTATCCATTTCCCCCTGATGTTTAACCAACACTATAAACTCATCTCATATCAGCAATAACATCTGAATGGGGCCAGAAATATTCAGATGGAGGTAAGTGTCTGCACATCCTGTTACAAGAGGCTTACTTCCTCATGTCTAAGTGTCTTTCTGCCATTAACAGGCTCAAGTCAGTACTGCATCAAGTCCTCAGCAATCCCCACACCCAAGCCAGCTGCTGGGGTTACGTCCGTGCCCGGGTGGTATTAGAGAAGGGACTATGCACTGTCCACGGGCACCCTGGGGGGTTTCCAGGACTGCTGAGCACAGCGGGGGGTGGAATGTATCCTTGACAAGGATTGTAACATAGTTGTTTAATACTCAATATATTTGATATTTAAGAATATTTGTTTTACTTTGTACTATGGTGGTGGGATTGTTGATACTGTTTTGTATTGTACATATTATTCTTGTAACTAATTGATTACATTTATTTTTGGTTTAAAAAAAAGGATATATTCAATCAACTCAACATCTCAACAAAGCAGATGTTATAATAGAGCTAGCAGGGAGGGATGGGTGAAGCTGGAAACTGTGTATAGGATCCAACAACATTTGGTCCCCATCCACTTTCCATCAGTCAGTAAGAACATTGCCATACATAATTACATTCCCCGGTTAAGTACAGAATGCATAGAAATAGCCCACTGAGTCCACACTCAAGAGTAGCCAGGCCATGGCACCAGAAAGTTACCAGAACTTTGACTTTTCAATTATCAATTTCAATATCAAAAGATTGAAGGGAGAGAATTATGTCGAGGATTATCAATCATAAATCATTTGAACAGAGATGGTTAGGAGAAGTTTTTTAAAAAATTAGGAAATATTATTTTATATCAAAGCTATGTAAATGGAATGATTTCATCATTTACTCTGTCCTTTCAACTTCCACATAGTTCTCTCATTGGGAAATAAATTTCAATGTTCATTTTGGTCTGATCATTAAGGTCTGACAACATATGATGTGTGCCTTATGAAATAAATGAGGGACTAATGATATTTTCCACAAGGTCACAATATCTCAAGAAAAGTATAAGGTTAGTCCTGTTGTACATAATCATCATTCATGGGGCACATAAACTTACAAGCTTCAATCAATAGGTTAAGCAGATCTAATTTTGGGTTAACTTTTAATTTACATTAACAGTATTGTGAAGAAAATCTGAGCTATTCCAATGATTTGTGATTACAAATCATCTGCTAGATCAGTGTTTTGTGTTCAACAAAATATTTCCCAAAGGTAGAGACAAGGAAAGGGTTAAAGGATTTGCTGGTTGATGTGCATGAAGAGACAGGTCTTTATTTTGATTGCCAGTCACATGGTATTTTAATAACCAATGACTTTAGCCAAATGTAGCAATATGAGAGGTCATGCAAATCTAGCACTAAGCAGCCTGGAACATTTATCTCAAATTCAAATGCAGAAGGTGTGCAGGAAACCAAACCATGAGAACATATAATCAGGCAGCTTTTCCTTGACTGAACAAGACTAAGCCTCAGGTACAGAAACTAATCTTTTATCTTGGGTCATTGAGTGAGAACTTTCAGCTGGTTTAATAATTAATGTGTGATACAGCAGCTTTCCTGGTTCCTCGTTTCATTACTTTTGAACAAATAGACAAATAGACCAAGGTGACACACCTATTACTATGTGTTGGCGGCTGGATGGTGCTGTCAATGCTTTCTGAAATCCTGAGAAAATTATCAGTTCGTGCTTGACATTTATTTTGGAAAATTCACCTCGGTAATGGAGCGGATCGCTGACCTGTTCTGTTAGTACACACCTTGAGCTTCCACTGTAAGTAGCACCTTAATGTGCATGTTTACTACGGCAGGTAGTAGGGCGACTGAGAATCAGGATGTTTTTCACAAGTTAATTGTTGCGTTATGGACTTTAGCCAAGCAGCCACTTTTGATAGAAAGAATATGTGAATGTGAATGTGAAAGTATACGTTTTCATGTTACTTCCGCTATTTTGGTTTTGCTGTACAATTCATTGTTCAATCTTTAAATACGTTCCTGCTGCAGTCACAATGCTACAGGTGGTAAATCAACAAGAGGAGATGTTCAGATGCTGGTAATGTTAAGAAAAAGGTTTTATCACTAACATATGGTTTGTGATCAGGCCACACCCTAATGAGTTAACAAGCAGGTTTGCTTCAAAAAATGCGCCCTGGCAAATATGAAGATTACTGCTCACGTTTATGGCTCAGACTTTGAACCTAATAGCTTTCAAAAGTTGCAGTCGGCTGCATGTAGTATACCGTGAAATTCTGCTTGTAATAATGAATTGATATGATCACATCTAGATTACAGGAAGAGAGTATTTTGATCACAATGACATTGTAAAAGATGAGTTGAAAACTAACCAATTTTTAACTGTGACTTTCTCAATCTTAAAATGCAACAATAGGCCTGAGGTCACTACAGATCAATTCTATCTTCAGATCAATAACATACTAACCAAACTTGACTCGGGGGATAAAGTTATATATTAATTGTAGAGAGCTAATGCAGAAATATCGTATAATATGTAGTAATAATACATTTCATGTTTTTTTTCGCACATTGGATAACGATTAAGAGAAAAAGTGAGTTGGTGCATTATCTTGTTGAAGATGTACAGAGTAATGGTCATCCTGTACAAGGTTAGAAGTCTGGGACATCACAGTGATGGGCTAATTCACCACTGTGGTCTTCCAGACATCCAATTAATTAAACTCTATGGAGTTTAATTCAGATGTGTAAGTTGTTGCATTTTAGGAAGTCAAAAAAGCATAGGACATTCATAATGAACAGTAGGGCCTTGGGAGTCTTGAAGAACAGAGGGGCCTTGGGAGTACAGGTAAACAATTTGTTGAAATTGCCATCACAAGTAGATAATGCAGTGAAGGCTTTTCGCACTTTGGCCTTCATCAGTCAGGGAATTGGGTGTAGAAGTTGGGACGTTATGTTAAAATTGTACGAGATGTCGGTGTAGACACGCTTGGAGTATTGTGTTCAGTTTTGGTCACCCTGCTATAGAATATATACCATTAGGGTGGAAAGAGAGGCTTTACGAGGACATTGGGAGGACTTGTGAGACTGAGATAGGGAGAAGTTGGGCAGGATAGCATTTTATCTCTTGGAGTATACGAGACTGAGCACTGATCTTATAGAGATGTACAAAATGATGAGGGGCATGGACAGAGAGAATGCACACAGCTTTTGTTCCCAGAGCTGAGGAATCAAGAACTAGAGAGAAGTGGTTTAAGGTAAGATTAAAAGAGATGTGTGGGGCATGTGTTTTTTGACTCTGAGAGAGGTGAGTGCCCGGAACGTGATGCCAGAGGTGATGGTGGAAGCAGGCATGATGGTGACATTTAAGAGGCTTTTGAATTGGCCCAAGGATATGCAGGGAATGGACAGATATGGATCACATGCAGGCAGAGGAGATTAGTTTGACTTGGCATAATGTTTGGCACAGACATTGTGGGCTGAAGACAGACACAAAAAGCTGGAGTAACTCAGCAGGACAGGCAGCATCTCTGGAAAGAAGGAATGGGTGATGTTTCGGGTCGAGACCCTTCTTTAGACAGTCTTGACCGAAAACATCACCCGTTCCATCTCTCCAGAGATGCTGCCTGTCCAGCTGAGTTACTCCAGTTTTTTGTGTCTATCTTCGGTTGAAACTAACATCTGCAGTTCCATCCTACATATAGTGGGCAGAAGGGCCAGTTCCTGTGCTACATTGTTCAATGCTATATATGTTCCACATAAGAGAGGAAAGATTTAATAGGAACCTGAGGGGCAACTTTTTTTATACAGAGACTGGTACATACCTGGAATAAACTATCAGAGGATGTAGTTCAGGGAGGTACAATACAGACTTTAAGAAACATGTGGACAGATATATGGATAGTAATGGTTTAGAGGGTCAAACACTGGTGACTGGGACGAGCATTGATGGAGTTCCTTGGGTAGCATGGACATTGGACCAAAGGTCCCATTTCCATTATCACTCAATGGCTCTGTAGTGTTGCTGTTTCACAGGTCCAGAGTCATGGGTTCAAACCCGACCTGCGGGGCAGCGAGATGCTTGCATGATTTCCAAAGGGTAGTCCAATTTCCTCCCACACCCCAAAGATGCTTGATGAGTAGTTTAATTGGCTATTGTTAATTAATCCTGGTGTAGGTGGGTGGTATTAGCGGGGGGGGAAAGGGGATGAAGTTGATCAGGGCAGATGCATGGTTCAAAGTTCTTGTTTTGACTGTGAGCACATTGCAGAATCCTCACTAGCCTTATCAGAAATATGACAAGTGGATGAATTCTGATTGCCTCCTATATCAAATAATGCAATATGCCGAACATTGACATGTCAAGAGTAAGCTATACTCTGAATTTGTAACAATATGAAAAAATTAGGCCGAAGGAACTATTTCTGTGCTGTATGAATCTAGAACTCTAACTGCAATGTTAGATTGCTTTACAGTAACACACTGCAATACAATTGATGATAATTTGAAAATTGAGGGCAGCATGGTGGCACAACAGGTAATGCTGCCTCCTTGTAGCTCCTACGACCGGGTTTGATCCTGACCTCTGCTGCTCTTTGTTTGGAGCTTCCTGTGCAAGTGCATGGGTCCCAGGTTACCTCCGACATCCCAAAGACGTGCTGGTGGTTAGGTTAGTTGACTATCGTAAATTATCTCTTATATAGGTAGGTGATGGAAGTGTGATCAAGAGTGAGAAGGGTTGGGTAATATAAATGGGACGGATGAGGAAATAGCTTACAGGGAAATAAGTGTAGGAATGGGATTGATAAGATTGCTTTGACTTCCGGAATAAACTCAGTGGGCCAAATGTTATGAGAAGATATTTAAAATGTTCCAATTGTTGGCTATGTTTGAGTATAATAGAGCAGAAATAAGTACAGGTTAGGTTAGTTTAGATTAGAGATACAACACGGAAACAGGCCCTTCGGCCCACCGAGTCCGCATCTACCAGTGATCCCTGCACATTACCACTATCATACACACACCAGCGATAATTTACACTTTTCCAAGCCAATTAACCTACAAACCTGTACGTCTTTGAAGTGTGGGAGGAAACCAAAGATCTCGGAAAAAGCCCACATGGTCACGGGGAGAACGTACAAACTCCATATAGACAGCACCCGTAGTCGGGATTGATCGCGAGTCTCTGGCGCTGCAAGCGCTGTAAGGCAGCAACTCTACCGCTGCGCCACTGTGCCATCGTTTATTACTGAATGAATAAATAATGAATAGTTATAATAGAATAAATAAATTACTGAATAGTAATAAATATATATTTCTTTGTGGTATTAAAGGTATTTTTAGTGAGAGGAGTTTACGTGTAAACCCTACTACATTTTATAAGGTGCTCAGTTCTCACTGCACCATAGTGAAATTGGAAGAACTGACAGTGCAAATGCTTGCAATATTTCTAGAGAGATAGTAATGGAAATGAAATGGAAAGGTCACACTGACAGGAAATCCAAAACAAACAACAGAAAGAGGAACAGAAGTCAAATCCAAGGTGCCCGTGAGAAAGGATATCCGTGTAAATGAAAGTTATTTTAGATATTAGATCATTTGATGGGTAAGGTGTATGGTTTTTTTTTAATTAATTTTGTTTTTAAAACTTTACAGTCAAATTATAATTTTATGATTGTTTCGATGTCAGCATGGATAAAAAGGTAAAATAACAGGATTTTGGAAAATACATTGTGCGAAAATTATGTACAAAACAGTGGCCGTTAAGACTAGAAGTTGGTACCAGTCAGTTTTCATCCCAGAAGTAAGTGGGAGAAGTGTGCAGACCATTTGCCAGTGTAATGTTGCTCCCTATCAGCCATACTGAGGTGATTCATTGCTTTGATAAGTGAAGATGGATTAGCTTTCTTTCGAGCAAAGGCTGACAGTCTGCTTGAGAGTGGCAGGTAATAATAGACAATAGGCAATAGATGCAGGAGCAGGCCATTCGGCCCTTAGAGCCAGCATTGCCATTCATGGTGATCGTGGCTGATCATCCACAATCAGTACCCATCTGAATTATTTGAAATTCTATCTCCACGCACCAGAGAATCCATGAGGTATATTAATCATAAAGGAAATAGTAGGAGGGTTGCAGATAGGGCATCAAAGGTTACTGAACCAAAGTTACTCTCCAGCTCCACATAATGGTAAATTGAAGAAAAACATTATTAGCTACTCTTGGGCATTTGCCTGCAATAATTCCCATATGTGCTTCTGGTTTTAAGCCCCGTCCTCTCCTGAAGACTGAGCAAACTGGGTTTGGCAACTACCTTTGTAAGAATTATAGAAGTGTTCCTAAACATCCATATCAATGGTTTTTATTCATCAATTCAAAGATACTAATGCTTGTTTTAAATCGTCTCCTGTCTGCAGTCAGTTGTATTTTTGTATTTGATTTTTTTTAGGTATTGCTTTCCAAAAAAAGAGGACCATTTCTCCCTCTAAGTTTTTAATAAATCATTTCCTGGGGAATTTAAATCAAGCCATTTTTCCATCTACATGGACATGAAAAATCTTTCCAGATTTTGGAATGGCACACCAGAAGAGAATTAGTTTGATATTTTTTTCTGGAAGTTCTTTGTGTGACCACCACCTGCCATTCCTGCCATGTTATTAATACATACAATCTCCACAACTGAAGTATTATAGGTTTAGTTATTCAGGTTTGCCGAGCAATAGTTTACCCTTAATTATATGACAAAAATATAACCAATCTCCAGCAGAACAGTTGCTTGACTGTAATCTACAGCTGAACCCATTTCACCAGAGCACAGCAATGAGAGAAAGTCCAAGCACCCAATTAATCTAATGCTTATTTAATGATTTTTCATAACATGCAATTATTTGCCTTTTATTTATTTGAAATTCTATCTCCACGCACCAGAGAATCCATGAGGTATATTGTTTACCTCGCTGTTTGCTTTAAGTCTCAGCATGGAATCAAATTATCGGCATGGCAGGTTTTCCTGGTCTGCCTCAAACAAGAAAATTAAGTCACATTCATGTTCATGTGAAACCTGAGGTTTATAAGTCAACAAACTGTATTCAGTACATTGCTCACACTTTTCTTTAAACAGCACAGGCAATCCTGTAAGCTACAAATGTTTTGTCCCTGAGAACTGTCCTGAAGCCAATTTTTTTCGTCAGCCAGAAATGTCAATTTTCTATAGTTACCCATATCATATCATTCTATGTACACTTGCTATAATTCTTTCAGTTTATCGAATATTCACACTAATACTACCCATAACTAAACTAATGGAAAGGGTTTTGGCACAAGACCTTTCTTCAGACCTCGACCCAAAATGTCACTTATTCCTTTTCTCCAGAGATGCTGCCTGACCCGCTGAGTTACTCCAGCTTTTTGTGTCTATATTGGATTTAAACCAGTATTTGCAGTTCCTTCCCACACTAAAGGAATACATATCGTAGCTAGTGATTAATGACTCGCAAAGCAATTATTGGTATTACTATCTTGACTCGTGCTTTAAAAATGTATAGGAGAATTTACGTAAAGTCAGATTTCCATGTCAGATCATCTGTAACCCAAAAGGATCCTGTGTATGAGGCAAAGACACACTCCATTGGCTCATTGTGCCTGAGGCTCACGATATTATTGTGCATGACGTGGATAGAAACATAGAAACATAGAAAATAGGTGCAGGAGTAGGCCATTCGGCCCTTCGAGCCTGCACCGCCATTCAATATGATCATGGCTGATCATCAAACTCAGTATCCTGTACCTGCCTTCTCTCCATACCCCCTGATCCCTTTAGCCACAAGGGCCACATCTAACTCCCTCTTAAATATAGCCAATGAACTGGCCTCAACTACCTTCTGTGGCAGAGAGTTCCAGAGATTCACCACTCTCTGTGTGAAAAATGTTTTTCTCATCTCGGTCCTAAAGGATTTCCCCTTAATCCTTAAACTGTGACCCCTTGTCCTGGACTTCCCCAACATCGGGAACAATCTTCCTGCATCTAGCCTGTCCAACCCCTTAAGAATTTTGTACGTTTCTATAAGATCCCCCCTCAATCTTCTAAATTCTAGCGAGTACAAGCCGAGTCTATCCAGTCTTTCTTCATATGAAAGTCCTGACATCCCAGGAATCAATCTGGTGAACCTTCTCTGTACTCCCTCTATGGCAAGAATGTCTTTCCTCAGATTTGGAGACCAAAACTGTACGCAATACTCCAGGTGTGGTCTTACCAAGACCCTGTGCAACTGCAGTAGAACCTCCCTGCTCCTATACTCAAATCCTTTTGCTATGAATGCGAACATACCATTCGCTTTCTTCACTGCCTGCTGCACCTGCATGCCTACTTTCAATGACTGGTGTACCATGACACCCAGGTCTCGTTGCATCTCCCCTTTTCCTAATCGGCCACCATTTAGATAATAGTCTACTTTCCTGTTTTTGCCACCAAAGTGGATAACTTCACATTTATCCACATTATACTGCATCTGCCATGCATTTGCCCACTCACCCAGCCAATCCAAGTCACCTTGCCGCCTCCTAGCATCCTCCTCACAGCTAACACTGCCCCCCAGCTTCGTGTCATCCGCAAACTTGGAGATGTTGCATTCAATTCCCTCGTCCAAATTATTAATATATATTGTAAATAGCTGGGGTCCCAGCACTGAGCCTTGCGGTACCCCACTAGTCACTGCCTGCCATTCTGAAAAGGACCCGTTTACTGCTACTCTTTGCTTCCTGTTTGCCAGCCAGTTCTCTATCCACATCAATACTGAACCCCCAATACCATGTGCTTTAAGTTTGTATACTAATCTCTTATGTGGGACCTTGTCGAAAGCCTTCTGAAAGTCCAGATATAACACATCCACTGGTTCTCCCTTATCCACTCTACTAGTTACATCCTCGAAAAATTCTATGAGATTCGTCAGACATGATTTACCTTTCGTAAATCGATGCTGACTTTGTCCAATGATTTCACCACTTTCCAAATGTGCTGCTATCCCATCTTTAATAACTGACACTAGCAGTTTCCCCACTACCGATGTTACACTAACTGGTCTGTAATTCCCCGTTTTCTCTCTCCCTCCCTTTTGAAAAAGGGTGTTACATTAGCTACCCTCCAATCCTCAGGAACTACTCCAGAATCTAAAGAGTTTTGAAAAATTATCACTAATGCATCCACTATTTCTGGAGCTACTTCCTTAAGTACTCTGGGATGCAGCCTATCTGGCCCTGGGGATTTATCGGCCTTTAAACCATTCAATTTACCTAACACCACTTCCCGGCTAACCTGGATTTCACTCAGTTCCTCTATCTCATTTGACCCGTGGTCCCCTGCTATATCCGGCAGATTATTTATGTCTTCCTTAGTGAAGACAGAACCAAAGTAGTTATTCAATTGGTCTGCCATGTCCTTGTTCCCCATGATCAATTCACCTGTTTCTGACTGCAAGGGACCTACATTTGTTTTAATTAACTCTTTCTCTTCATATATCTATAACAACTTTTGTAGTCAGTTTTTATGTTCCCTGCCAGTTTTCTTTCATAATCTATTTTCCCTTTCCTAATTAAGCCCTTTGTCCTCCTGTGCTGGACTCTGAATTTCTCCCAGTCCTCTGGTAGGCTGCTTTTTCTGGCTAATTTGTACGCTTCATCTTTTGTTTTGATACTATCCCTGATTTCCCTTGTTATCCACGGATGCACTACCTTCCCTGATTTATTCTTTTGCCAAACTGGGATGAACAATTTTTGTAGTTCATCCATGCAGTCTTTAAATGCCTTCCATTGCATATCCACCGTCAACCCTTTAAGAATCAATTGCCAGTCAATCTTGGCCAATTCACGTTTCATACCCTCAAAGTTACCTTTCTTTAAGTTCAGAACCCTTGTTTCTGAATTAACAATGTCGCTCTCCATCCTAATGAAGAACTCAACCATATTATGGTCACTCTTGCCCAAGGGGCCACGCACAACAAGACTGCTAACTAACCCTTCCTCATTACTCAATACCCAGTCTAGAACAGCCTGCTCTCTCGTTGGTTCCTCTACATGTTGGTTTAGAAGACTATCCCGCATACATTCCAAGAAATCCTCTTCCTCAGCACCCCTGCCAATTTGATTCACCCTATATGTAGATTGAAGTCACCCATTATAACTGTTTTACCTTTGTTGCACGCATTTCTAATTTCCTGTTTGATGCCATCCCCAACTCCACTACTACTGTTAGGTGGCCTGTACACAACACCCACTAGCGTTTTCAGCCCCTTAGTGTTTCGTAGCTCTACCCATATCAATTCCACATCCTCCAAGCTAATATCCTTCCTTTCCATTGCGTTAATCTCCTCTCTAACCAGCAACGCTACCCCACCTCCTTTTCCTTTCTGTCTATCCTTCCTGAATATTGAATATCCCTAGATGTTCAGCTCCCAGCCTTGGTCGCCATGGAGCCATGTCTCCGTGATCCCAACTATATCATAATCATTAATAGCTATCTGCACATTCAATGTAGCACAGAAGCAGATGCAAACATGAGGCTGAGTCTGACATCACAACCCTTTGAAATTTCCATTTAATTTCTGTTTTTATTGGTTTCTTTACGAAATTAAAAGATATGTTTCAGCTTTAATCTAACAAACCTTTGCAATAACCATTAAAAAAGTAACAGAGCCATAAACCCATTTTTTTTAAAGAAGCAAAATGTTTAGAAATAGAAACAGTGGACACCACAGAAGTTTGAAGTGTATGTGATCAGGCACCAATAAATGAAAACTTATCATTGTCATTCAATAAGGAGAGAGGCAGAAAGTTGAATACTCTCAGCTGACTATTCTAATGTCCATCATTGGAAGTTGCTGGAATCCATTAATAAGGTGTTAATAACCAGAAATGTTAAAAATCACTAGACAATCAAGTACATTTAATTTAGTATCAAATCCAATTGCATTTTTTCCCCTTGGGTTCCTCTCTGAGGATGTAACAGAAGGAGTGGATAAAGGGGAACCAATGGGTATAGTGCATTTGGATTTCCAGAAGTCATTTGATAAGGTTACTACTCAAGAAAAACAGCACATGGGATGGGGGCTAATATGTGGCATGGATAAGGGAGCGACAAAAGAACAGGATAAGGTCAGGATCAGGTCCCTCCTGCACTCCGATGAATAAAGTCCTAGCCTGTTCAATCTCTCCCTATAGTTCAGGCCCTTGAGTCCTGGCAACATCTTTGCAAATTTTCCATGTACCTTTTCCAACTTAACGACATATTTCCTATACCAGGGTGACCAAAACCAGGGTACTCCAAATGTGGCCTATCCCATGTCTCGTATAACTGTAACATAACATCCCAACCTCTATACTCAATACTCTGACTGATGAACGCCAATGTGACAAAGCCTTCTTGACCACCCTACCTGTAATGCCACTTTCAAGAAACTCTATACCTGTACTCCTCGATTCCACTGGTCCACACTATCCAGAGCCCTGCCATTCAGTGTCAAGATCTTGCCCCGGTTCAACTTCCCAAAATGCAACATCTCACACTTATCTGCATTAACTATTCCTCAGCCCACCTGCTCAACATCAAGATTCTGTGCAATTTTTGATAACCTACTTCACTATCTATGATGCTACCAACTTTTGCGTCATCTGTAAACTTCCTAATCATGCCTTATACATTCTCATCCAAACCATTGATGTAGAACAGCAATGGCCTAACACCAAACTCTGAGCCACACCACTAGTCACAGGGCTCCAGTCCGTAAAGCAACCTTCCGCCATTACCCTCTGCTTCCTTCCATGAACCAATTCTCTATCCAGTCAGCTAGCTCTCCCTGGATTCCTTGCAATCTTCCAGAGCAGCCTACTATGGATAATCTTATAAAATGCCTTGCTGAGGTCAATATAGATTGCATCTATTTCTTTGCCCTCATCAACTTTTTAGTTATCTCAAAAAACTCAGATTTGTGAGACACAATCTCCCAC
This sequence comes from Malacoraja senta, assembly GCA_038087875.1. Classification (NCBI taxonomy): domain Eukaryota; kingdom Metazoa; phylum Chordata; class Chondrichthyes; order Rajiformes; family Rajidae; genus Malacoraja; species Malacoraja senta. The sequence continues at coordinate 322,776,479 of CM075977.1, read as the reverse complement.
ATACAAAATCATGCTGACTCTCCCTAATCAGAATACTCTCCAATAACTTGCTGACCAAAGATGTTAGACTCGCTGGTCTATAGTACCCAGGCATTTCCCTGAAACCTTCTTAAATAGAAGCAAAGCTTTTGTCACCCTCCAATCTTCCGGCACCTCACCTGTACCTAATGATGATTCGTATATCTCAGCCTACTCGCCCACAATTTCTTCTCCAGCCTTAGTTTTGGTTGATTTAGTTTAGTTTATTGCAATAGTTTACTGCAATTTCTTCCCTAGCTTCTCACAGTGTCCTCGGATATATCTGATCTGGCCCGTGAGACTGATCCACCTTCATACGCCTTAAGATGTTCATCACCTTCTCAACTGTAATACTGACTGTCCTCAAGACACTTCCATCAACTGCCTCGAATTCCCAGTCTTCACATCTTTCTCCACAGTAAACAGTGGAGAAATACTCATTGAGGACCATGCCCATCTCCTGCAGCTGCACACAGAGGTGTCCGCTTTGATTTCTAAGGGACCCTATTCTCACTCTAGTCACCATCTTTCCGTTAATGTACATAAAATCTCTTTGGATTTCCCTTAATATTATGTCAGTTATTTCCTGATCTCTTTTTGCCCTTCTGATTTATTTCTTAAATATGCATGAAAAACACACTGGTGATCTTCAGAACTTTCTGAAAAAGTGCATTAAAGAGGCAAGGAAGGTCGATAGAATCCACACCATCAATGTGGTCACAGCCAGGCAAGGAAACTTGCAGCAGTAAAGTGGCACAAGGAGGAAAAATGAAAACAACCAGAGAAAGAGAAAATCTGAGGTTTAGTTAAAGTTTAGAGATACAGTGCGGAAACAGGCCCTTCGGCCTACTGAGTCCTCCACAACCGCAATCCCCACACATTAACACCATCCAAAAGTTAGTGGTTTTGCAGATAGTGAAGATGGTTGTGAACGATTGCAGCAGGATCTGGATCCATTGGCCAGGTGGGCAGAGGAATGGTTGATGGAATTCAATACAGAGACATGTCAGGTGTTGCATTTTGGGACATTGAACAAGGGCAGGACCTACACAGTAAATGGTAGGCCTCTGGGTAGTGTTGTAGAGCACAGGGATCTAGGAGTGCAAGTGCATGGTTCCTTGATGGTCTAGTTGCAGGTAGATAAGGTGGTCAAAAAAGCTTTTGGGACTTTGGCCTTCATCAGTCAGAGTTTTAAGTATAGAAGTTGGGAGATCATGTTGCAGTTGTATAAGACGTTGGTGAGACCGTTATAGGAAAGGTATTGTCAAGCTTGAAAGGGTTCAGAAAAGATTTACGAGGATGTTGCCAGGACTAGAGGGTGTGAGCTAAAGGGAGAGGTTGAGTAGGCTGGGTCTCTATTCCATGGAGCGTAGGAGGATGAGGGGAGATCTTATAGAGTTATATACAAAATCATGAGAGGAATAGATCGGGTAGATGAACAGAGTCTTTTACCCAGAGTAGGGGAATCAAGGAACAGAGGACATAGGTTCAAGGTGAAGGGGAAAAGATTTAATAGGAATCCGAGGGGTAACTTTTTCACACAGAAGGTGGTGGGTGTATGGAACAAGCTGCCAGAGGAGGCAGTTGAGGCTGGGACTATCCCATTGTTTAAGAAACAGTTGGACAGGTGCATGGATAGGACAGGTTTGGAGGCGAGTTGGGCCGAGTCACTCTATGAATCTATGACTACACATACAAAGGACAATTTTTTACACATACACCAAGCCAATTAACCTGTATGTCTTTGGAGTGCGGGAGGAAACCGAAGATCTCAGAGAAAACCCATGCGGTCACAGGGAGAACGTACAAAATCTGTAGAGACAGCACCCGACGTCGGGATCAAACCCGGGTCTCCGATGCTGTAAATGCTGAAAGGCAGCAACTCTACTGTTGTGCCACCGTTCCGCCCGTAAATAATAATAGTCTGTACAATAACAGACCAGGAGATTGAGTACGAATGAGTAATCATAAAACCAGTTTTGTGGACAGTGCTTGCTGCTGTCCACAATGATCTAATGATCTCATTGTTTAGTATAGTTTAGAGATGCAGTGCGGAAACACACCCTTTGGCCCACCGTCCACACCCACAACGACCAGCGATCCCTGCACATTAACACTTTCCACACACGCTAGAGACAATTTACACTTATACCAAGCCAATCAACCTACAAACCTGTACGTCTTTGGAGCCAATCACTTTAAAACAGGAACTTCAGTAAGCTTTCTCAATATTTTACATGCAGCTGAAATAAAATTGAAATAAAAAAGTGTTGAAACTTGCGCACTAAACAGACTTTTAACAAACAAAAACAACGATTTTTATTTTGAATGGCATGGGATTTTGAGATAACCTGCAGAACATTAGCAGCATGCTGGCACTGCTCCCTCATGGCACCAATGACATGGATACAATCCTGACCTCTGCTGTTGTCTGGGTGGAGTTTGCTGGTTTTCTTTGCATACATTTCCCGGGGTTCTCTTGTTCTCATCCCAAAAGATCTGTTAATTGGCCACTGTGTAGATGAATGAAGGAACCTTCAGGGAGTGGAAGGGAATGTAGGAAGAATAAGTTTAACTTCGTGTCATGTGCGCTGAGGTACAGTAAAAAGCTTTTTGTTGTGAGCCGCCCACAGTGTACAGATACAGGATAAAGGAAATAATGTTTAGTGCAAGGTAAAGTCGGATTATAGAGTCTGAGGTTCTCTGAGCGGCTCAGAGCCACTCTCTAATTTTTGATAGGATGTGGCTGTAGGCACAAAGCAGTGGGTTTTAGTTGCTTGGTAGACTGGATTTAATGTGTTCCATAACCAGTCTCTCAAAGCACTTCATGATGTCAAGGAATCCATGCTAAAATTCAATTATTCAATCATTGCTGATCTATCTTGCCCTCCCAACCCCATTCTCCTGCCTTCCACCCATAACCCCTGACACCTGTATGAATCAAGAATCTATCTATCTCTGCCTTAAAAATATCCACTGACTGCCTCCACAGCCTTCTGTGGCAATGAATTCCAAAGATTCACCACTCTCTGACTAAAGAATTCCTCCTCATCTCCTTCCTAAAGGAATGTCCTTTTATTCCAAAGTTCTGGTCCTAGACTCTCCCACTAGTGGAAACATGCTCTTCACATTCACTCTATCCACGCCTTTCATTTAAACAGAAAGCTTCATCATAATTTCTCACAATAAACTGTGGCCAAATAAATCATCAAGACAATTTTTGAGGCAAGAGTTGGTGTGAGTAGTCAGTCACTGGCAGTCTGTCTGGTAACCAGCAGAGTTTCAGTATAAGTGAACACTAGTCAGTTAGTTTTTGATGAACTGCCAAAGTGACCAAGAGCAACCAAGACAAAGGGCACAGATTGCTGGTGTAACTCAGTGGGACAGGCAGCATCTTTAGAGACAATGAATGGGTGGCATTTTGGGTTGAGACCCTGCTTCAGAACGTCACCCATTCCTTCCCACTGAGTTACTCTAGCATTTTGTGTCTATCTTCAGTGTAAACTAGCATATGCAGTTCCTTCCTACGCAAGGCAAAGGGCATGCAGGGACAAGGAAGGATCACACTGAACAAATGAGCCAGACACTTGCAGCCCAAAAGATGGCATGAAAGGTTCAGAAATGTAACAAAATATGTAAAGGTTGGAACTAATTCACAAAGAATTTTAAGCAAAGGAATTAGCAACAAAGACCTTCAAAATAAAGGCATTACAGGCACCGAGTCATAAGGTCTCAAGAGATAGGAGTAGAATTGGGCCATTCGGCCCATCAAGTCTACTATGCCATTAAATCATGGCTGATCTATCTCTCCCTCCTAACTGTGGCTTCAGTCATACTGGCAACCATGCTTTTATATAAATTCTGATTTGTGCCATTTCATTAGTTCTACTGTGAACCAAGTTTCTTGGACTTTGCTTGGTTCTGCATTTAATTAAAAGCTTTCTGTCTCCAGCCTTTTCTATCAGAGGTTATTGATAGAAGGCAGGAGAGTGGGGTTAGGGGGGAGAGATAGATCAGCCATGATTGAATGGTTGAGTAGACTTGATGGGCCAAATGGCCTAATTCTGCTCGTATCACTTCTGATCTTATCTGCAACAGTCCGGGTTCCTCCAGCAGGAAGCCCAAAGTGTTTCCATATAGATTTTACGAAAATTATTATTTGTACCTCCCTAACAAAAACGTATCAACCGCAGTTTTTGAAAATGCATCCTCAGCACTTTCATGGCGAGCTTCAGATATGCACCACCATTGAATAAAATACTGTGTCATTTCTGATTTTATTCCTCACGACCAAGGCTCTATTTAAAAGATAATGGCCATTTGTTCTAACCAATAATACAGGTTTGACGTTTCTATCATTATGCAACGTTATATTTTTAGCTAATTCCATTAGATCACCACAATTTTATAAACTGATAATTTGTGTAATTCTAGTAATTTAACCTCTTAAATTCCACTGTTGCTCCAGTCAATCTGTCTTGTCAAACCTCAGCTATCGTCAATAAATCACTCCTGCAAGTTTGTGTTAGAACTAAAAGCAATCCTCCTGATAGGTTCTGATCAAAAAATTATATGACTGAGGCATCACTTGTATAGTCCATCCTGTTTGAAATAAAGACCAAGATTTAATTTTGATTAATTTAGTTTGGAGATACTGCATGTAAACAGGCCCTTCGGCCCACCCAGTCCATGCCGACCAGCGATCACCCGTTCACACCAGTTCTCTGTTATCCCACTTTCACATCCACTCCCTACACTCTAGGAATAATTTACAGAGGCCAATAAACCTGTATACCCACATGTCTTTGCGATGTGGGGGAAAACCCAAGCATCCGAAGGAAACTCACACGGACATAGAGAGAATATGCAAATTCCCACACAGATAGCTCCCAAGGTCAGGATCGAACATGGGGTCTTTGGCACTGAGAGGCAGCAGCTCTTCCAGCTGAGCCACTATGCTGCCATTATTTAAATGTTATTAATAGCATTTTTTTGTTTATCCTGCTCACCTTTCCCTCGTGGGTTATGAAGCCAGACATTCAGATTACATAGAAACATAGAAAATAGGTGCAGGAGTAGGCCATTCGGCCCTTCGAGCCTGCACCGCCATTCAATATAATCATGGCTGATCATCCAACTCAGTATCCCGTACCTGCCTTCTCTCCATACCCCCTGATCCCTTTAGCCACAAGGGCCACATCTAACCCCCTCTTAAATATAGCCAATGAACTGGCCTCAACTACCTTCTGTGGCAGAGAATTCCAGAGATTCACCACTCTCTGTGTGAAAAATGTTTTTCTCATCTCGGTCCTAAAAGATTTCCCCTTTATCCTTAAACTGTGACCCCTTGTCATGGACTTCCCCAACATCGGGAACAATCTTCCTGCATCTAGCCTGTCCAACCCCTTAAGAATTTTGTAAGTTTCTATAAGATCCCCCCTCCAAGGTTCCTGGCCTCTTGTTGTTTAGCAAATGTTACACTTTTTCCTTCATGTTTCCAGAGAGATTGACCTTGTATTTCTTTGCAAATAAGGAAGTACTTCTATTTTTTTTGTAGCAGCACTCTCAAACACGTGAATCACCTGTGGTCTAATGGTATGTATGCTGTAAAGCAAAATTTCCAAACATAATTTTGTTCTGTAACAGCGTCAGGCCTAGAATTATTACCCTGCTATGCAGAACAATTATGTAGGTTAGAAGAGCTGCATTATATTATGTTTGTTCCCTATACCAGCAAGTATGAGTCGAAAATTTATTATCTTATCAAAAGATCTTTTGATTAGTGTTTGACAAGGAAATTAACCAGGTGGTCAAGTTACAGAAAATTAATTATAGTCGACGACATAGTAACATTAAGACATATGGCACAAAAAAGGAAAAGATGTAAAGAGAAATAATTATATTGAAGTATATCATCCAATTAATTATCAAAAATATATACAATGCGATAGAACTTTATTTATCCCAGGAGGGAAAATGATCATATAGGATTGCAGCAACTTGCAAGTTCTTGAAAATGTTTTTTGAGATAGTAGCTTAACTGTTCTGAGGGTAAAGATCACTCGAACACTCCCCATTTCAATTGGTTTGGGTCTTACCCACAAAACACTGACCATAAAGCCCAGGTAAACAACAATGCTGGAGTAACTCAGCGGGTGAAGCAGCATCTATCGAGCGAAGGAATAGGTGATGTTTCGGGTCGAGACCCTTCTTCGCTCCATAGATGCTGCCTCACCCGCTGAGTTTCTCCAGCATTTCTGTCTACCTTTGATTTTTCCAGCATCTGCAGTTCTTTCTTAGACTATAAAGCCCAAATGTCTTTTAAAAATTCATGGAACTGGAAAAGGTGCACTATCAAGTCTGATTTAAGCTATGGGGCTTTATAACAGGTTCCCAGCATGTACTGTACAATGACAACACAGCAGGGTTCACCAAAATAGCTGGGACAGGACATATAGCAATGTTATAAAAGGGAGAAGGAAAGTGTGATGTGACGTGTGAGCCTTTCTTTCTTTCTTGTAGTCATGATCTTCCTGAATGGTGGGACAGGCTGAATAAGTGCATTAGCCATTGTCTGCTTTTATTATTTATATTCCTCACTTCTTATTCTGTATGCTTTTATAAGGCAGATCCATGCACAGACATACAGCAACCTGCAGCCAAACGCAAGGTGGCAGGGAAGAAAATGTTTGTAGTGGTGCCAAAAAACAAGCAATAATGCAATAGCCCATTTTGGACACTCCTCCCAACTTGCTTTGTCATTTGTTTCAATTCTTGTTGCTCATTTTGTATAACCATTAGGCCTCATCCTCCCCTTATGTTCTATTCTCCTACACTGTCAGGTCCTGCTGTGCTGTCATAAGACAGTACCTGCCAGGAATTTGTCAGAAGCACTCGAGCATAAAATAGACTTGATATCGCACCCTTCCAGATTCCTAGAATGATTAAAAGACCCGTTTAAATTACATATCCAATTATCATAAAATTATTAGCACATATCTTCTGTCACTAGAAAAATGGTAATATTTGGGATATCTTTTAAAAAAAAATTAACTTTCTACTTGACTTAACAGTGCTTTTCCCATAAGGTCGTTATTAATATTTTCCAGCTGAACTCCCTGTAGAGTTATGAGGAGTAATCTATAAAATTTAAGGTAAGGAGAAATCTTTAAGATTTCAACACAAACCAGGGATTACTCAAATCTTCAACAATTTTGACTTGGTGTTTAGAAAATGTTCCACTTTTTCATTCATGTTTCCAGAGTGATTACCCTTGTATTTTTTGCAAATAAGGAAGTACTTTTTTTTCCAGCTGCACTTACAAACATGTGGTCTAATATTAAGCTGTAAAACAAAATTCCCACAAATATTTTTTTTCTATAACAGTATCTGGCCTAGGATTACTACGCTGTTAACCAGAACAATGATGTCAACTTGGCATGAACTTTCCTGGCAGTGATAAGCCACTGACGCTTATTACTACCTGATCCACTGGGTTAATATTTGCAGGAATAGATTCTCTGGCAAGAACCTTTTGAACAACAGCAGTGTTATAGCCCTGTCCCACTGTACAAGTTCATTCAAGTGCTCTCCCGAGTTTAAAAAAAAATCAAACTCGTGGTAAGCACGTAGAATGAACGTAGTGGGTACGTCGGAGCTCGGGGACGTCTCTTAGCGGCTCGTAACGCTAACAGCAGGTACTCGGGAAACGCGGTAAGCTCTGGAAGACTCGTGAAGAGTTTCAACATGTTGAAAAATGTCCACGAGAGCCCCGAGTACCTGCGAGCGGCCATTAACGTAAATCTCCGAGTTCGAATCAGGGCAAACTTGGGAGAACTCTTTGAATGAACTCGTACAGTGGGACAGGGCTTTAAGGCTTAATGCTGTGAAGGGACTATCAATCATGTCCTGTTTTACAGGGCAGGACTTTTAAAAAAACCTCTCCCACAAAATGCTTTAACAGTTTATTAATCCATAGCTCCCTGCTTAACTGGCTATCAAAGCTGTCAAACAATATGAATGTTTGTCAACATTTCTCTCATTTGCAAACAATTAAAAAAACAAAAGTAAAATCAAACTATTCGAATGTATTAAAAAAGCAAAGTAAAGGGCCTGTCCCACTTTCACGACCTAATTCACGACCTCTGCCAAGTTTACCCTTGACTCGTACTCGCAGCATGGTCATCACGAGGTCGTAGGTAGGTCGTAGCAGGAATGATGCTAGTCGTAGGTACTCGTGGCATCAAGTAGGTTGGGGTGTTTTTTCTAACCTGATGAAAAATGTCCATGAGTAAAAAAGGTTGTGAATTAGGTCGTGAAAGTGGGACAGGCCCTTTACTCTTAAAAACACTAGAAGCCATAAAAACAATTACATATAATGATTAACTTAATTAATTATAACTACCTCTCTCACTCACAGTAATTCTCTTGCATATTCATTTGACTGACATCCCTGTAATTGGGCACCTATCTATGAGACTCCATGAGTCCAGTATCAGAGCAGAGTCAAAATGACAGGGACAAGCACTTCTGGAACTTTAAGTCTTCAATATTGGTTCCAGTTTGCACTACAGTATCTAGCTAACACAAAAAGGAGGGAAATGTGGCTTTGTTATTCTTCTTTGGTCACTTAGTGATATGCTTTCTTCAATATGTGTTGCAGGATTAAACTGGAAGTCCCTTTCTGCATTAAGACCTTTGATGGATGGTACATAAATAGGAAAGCTTTGGAGGAATACAGGTTATGGGGAGGCCAGTGGTACTAGCTTGATAAGGCAACTTGGTCAGCATAGATGCATTGTGCTGGAGTGCCCATGACTCCTACCTTTGTACTATTTTATCTAATGATTAAATGGGTGATATAACAGTAATTAGTATTGGTTTATTAATGTCACATAGACCGATACAGAGAAAAGCGTTGTTTGCGTGCTGTCCAGTCAAATCATACTATGCAGGAGTTCAATCAAAATATATAGATTTCTACAAGGCCAGAGATGCGATTCCACATGGTAGGCTGCTTTGGGAGGTTAGATGGCATGGGATCCAGGAAGAGCTGGCAAAATGGATAGAGAATTAGCTTCATGAAAGGATGCAGAGTGGTAATGGAAGGGTGTTTTCAGACTGGAAGCCTGTGATAAGTGGTGTGCCTCAGGGATTGGTACTGGGCCCATTGCTGTTTGTGGTTTATATCAACGATTTAGATGAGAATGCACAAGGCATGATTAGTAAGTTTGCAGTTACAAGTGGATAGTATAATAAATAGTGAAGATGGTTATCAAAGTTCGTAGCAGGCTCTACATCAGCTGGGCATGCGGGCTAAGGAATGGCTTGCAGAGTTTAATGCAGATACAGTGGCTTGCAAAAGTTTTCATACCCCTTGAACTTTTCCACATTTTGTCACGTTACAACCACAAACGTAAATGTATTTTATTGGGATTTTATGTGATAGACCAACACAAAGTGGTGCATAATTGTGAAGTGGAAGGAAAATGATACATGGTTTTCAAATTTTTTTACAAATAAAAAACTGAAAAGTGTCGCGTGCAAAAGTATTCAGCCCCCCCGAGTCAATACTTTGTAGAACCACCTTTCGCTGCAATTACAGCTGCAAGTCTTTTGGGGTATGTCTCTACCAGCTTCGCACATCTAGAGACTGAAATTTTTGCCCATTCTTCTTTGCAAAATAGCTCAAGCTCAGTCAGATTGGATGGAGAGCGTCTGTGAACAGCAATTTTCAAGTCTTGCCAGAGATTCTCAATTGGATTTAGGTCTGGACTTTGACTGGGCCATTCTAACACATGAATATGCTTTGATCTAAACCATTCCATTGTAGCTCTGGCTGTATGTTTAGGGTCGTTGTCCTGCTGGAAGGTGAACCTCCGCCCCAGTCTCAAGTCATTTGCAGGCTCTAACAGGTTTTCTTCCAAGATTGCCCTGTATTTGGCTCCATCCATCTTCCCATCAACTCTGACCAGCTTCCCTGTCCCTGCTGAAGAAAAGCATCCCCACAGCATGATGCTGCCACCACCATGTTTCACAGTGGGGATGGTGTGTTCAGGGTGATGTGCAGTGTTAGGTTTCCGCCACACATAGCGTTTTGCATTTAGGCCAAAAACTTCAATTTTGGTCTCATCTGACCAGAGCACCTTCCTCCACATGTTTGCTGTGTCCCCCACATGGCTTGTGGCAAACTGCAAACGGGACTTCTTATGGCTTTTTTTCAACAATGGCTTTCTTCTTGCCACTCTTCCATAAAGGCCCGATTTGTGGAGTGCACGACTGATAGTTGTCCTGTGGACAGATTCTCCCACCTGAGCTGTGGATCTCTGCAGCTCCTCCAGAGTTACCATGGGCCTCTTGGCTGCTTCTCTGATCAATGCTTTCCTTGCCCGGCCTGTCAGTTTAGGTGGACGGCCATGTCTTGGTAGGTTTTCAGTTGTGCCATACTCTTTCCATTTCCGGATGATGGATTGAACAGTGCTCCGTGAGATGTTCAAAGCTTGGGATATTTGTTTATAACCTAACCCTGCTTTAAACTTCTCCACAACTTTATCCCTGACCTGTCTGGTGTGTTCCTTGGGCTTCATGATGCTGTTTGCTCACTAATGTTCTCTAACAAACCTCTGAGGCCTTCACAGAACAGCTGTATTTATACTGAGATTAGATTACACACAAGTGGACTCTATTTACTAATTAGGTGACTTCTGAAGGCAATTGTTTGCACTGGATTTTATTTAGGGGTATCAGAGTAAAGGGGGCTGAATACTTTTGCACGCGACACTTTTCAGTTTTTTATTTGTAAAAAAATTTGAAAACCATGTATCATTTTCCTTCCACTTCACAATTATGCGCCACTTTGTGTTGGTCTATCACATAAAATCCCAATAAAATACATTTACGTTTGTGGTTGTAACGTGACAAAATGTGGAAAAGTTCAAGGGGTATGAATACTTTTGCAAGCCACTGTAAGTGCTATTGCATTTATGAAATCAAACTAAGGCAGGACTTTCACTATGAATGGTAGGACTCTGGGGTGTGTAGTAGAACAGAGGGGTCGAGTAGTACAGATACATAGTTCCCTAAAAGTAGTTCGGGTGGTCACGAAGGCTTTTGCCCTTTATCAGCCTTCATCATTCAGGGTATTAGGACGTTATACTACTGGTGTGAGGCCACCCACATTTGTAGTACTGCATAGGAAGGAACTGCAGATTCTGGTTTGCACCGAAAGTAGACACAAAATACTGGAGTAACTCAACAGGAGTAACTCAGTGTCCCGCTGAGTTACTCCAGCATTTTGAGTCTATTTTGTAGTACTGTGTTCAGTTTTGGTCACCCTGCTATAGGAAGATGTTATTAAGCTGGAAAGAGTGCAGAGAGAATTTACGGAGATGTTGCCAGACCTTGAGTGGTTGAGCTATAGGGAGAGGTTGGGCAAACTAGCACTTTATTTCTTGGAGTGCAGGAGGCTGAGTGACGATCCTATGGAGGTGTATAAAATCATGAAGGGAATTGAATGTCTTTTATGCACGATAGGGGAATATAAAACAAGAGGACATATTTTCAAGGTGAGAAAACAAGATTTAATATGAACCCAATGTCACACAGAGGATAGTGGGTATATGGAATTAATTGCCAGGGAGGTTGAGGCAGGTACTATAACAGAACTGAAAAGACATTTGTGCAGGAAAGAAATATAGATGCTGGTTTAAATCGAAGGTAGACACAAAATGTTGGAGTAACTCAGCGGGACAGGCAGCATCTCTGGAGAGAAGTAATGGGTGATGTTTCGGGTTGAAACCCTTCTTCAGACTGATGTCAGGGGAGGGGGGCAAGACAGAGATAGAATGTAGTCAGAGACATAAGACTGGTGGGAGAACTGGGAAGGTGGAGGGGATGGAGAGAGAGGGTAAGCAAGGGTTACTTGAAGGTAGAGAAGTCAATGTTCATACCGCTGGGGTGTAAGCTACCCAAGCGAAATATGAGGTGCTGTTCCTCCAATTTGTGCTGGGCCTCACTCTGACAATGGAGGAGGCCCAGGACAGAAAGGTCAGATTGGGAATGGGAGGGGGAGTTAAAGTGCTGAGCAACCGGGAAATCAGGGAGGTTAAGGCGGACTGAGCGGAGGTGTTCAGCGAAACGATCACCGAGCCTGCGCTTGGTCTCGCTGATGTACAGAAGTTGACACGTGGAACAGCGGATACAGTAGATGAGGTTAGAGGAGGTGCAAGTGAACCTCTGCCTCACCTAAAAAGACTGTTGGGGTCCTTGGATGGAGTCGAGGGGGGAGTTGCATCTCCTGCGGTTGCAGGGGAAAGAACCTGGGGAGGGAGTGCGGGTGGGAAGGGATGAGTTGACCAGGGAGTTGCAGATGGAACAATCTCTGTGGAAAGCAGAAAGGGGTGGAGATGGGAAGATGCAGCCAGTAGTGGGATCCCGTTGGAGGTGGCGAAAGTGTTGGAGGATTATATGCAGTATACGATGGCTGATGGGGTAGAAGGTGAGGACAAGGGGGACTCTTGTCCTTGTTGCGAATGGGGGGAGGGGGAGCAAGAGCGGAGCTGCGGGATATCGATGAGAGCCTCATCTATAATGGAAGAGGGGAACCCACATTTCCTAAACAATGAGGGCATCTCCGATGATCTAGTATGGAAAATCTCATCCTGGGCGCAGATGCGGCATAGACGGAGGAATTGGGAGTAAGGGATAGAGTCTTTACAGGAAGCAGGGCGGGAAGAAGTGTAGTCTAGATAGCTATGGGAGTGAGTAGGTTTGTAGTAGATGTCGGTCAATAGTCTGTCTCGTGTGATGGAGGCGGTGAGATCCAGAAACGGTAGGGAGATGTTGGAGATGGTCCAAGTGAATTTGAGTGCAGGATGGAAATTAGTTGTGAAGTTGATGAAGTCAGTGAGTTCTGCATGGGTGCAGGAGGTAGCACCAATGCAGTCGTCAATGTAGCAGAGGTAGAGTTCGGGGATAGGGCCACTGTACGCCTAGAACTGGGATTGTTCGACTTACCCAACAAAGAGGCAGGCATAGCTGGGGCCCATGCGAGTGCCCATAGTTATGCCTTGGATTTGCAGGAAGTGGGAGGTGTCAATAAGAACTTGAGGGTAAGGACCAGCTCTGCTAGACGGAGGAGAGTATTGCTAGATGGAAATTGGCTGGTTCTGTGGTCGAGGAAGAAACGGAGGGCTCTAAGACCCTCCTGGTGGGGGATGGAGGTGTAGAGTGACTGGACATCCATGGTAAAGGGACTCAAATAGAGAAAGCTAGTAGACAGTGTGTGAGGCAGGAGGCAGAGAAAGGAAGCATTCAGACCCAACATATAGGGGGGAAAGAAGAAAAAGATAATAAACAAAGAATAAGAGGTGGTGGGTTTCTTAAATGTGTGAGCAGAGAGACAGAGGGGTGTAAAATGAGGGTAGAAGCAATAGGTAGCAAGGTGAAAAGTAAAAGTGGCAGGCAGACAAATCCAGGGCAAAAATCAAAAAGGGCCATTTTTCAACATAATTGTATAAGGGGTAAGAGTGTTGTAAAAACAAGCCTGAAGGCCTTGTGTCTCAATGCAAGGAGCATTCGTAATAAGGTGGATGTGTTGAATGTACAGATAGCTATTAATGATTATGATATAGTTGGGATCACGGTGACATGGCTCCAGGGTGACCAAGGCTGGGAGCTGAACATCCAGGGATATTCAATATTCAGGAGGGATAGACAGAAAGGAAAAGGAGGTGGGGTAGCGTTACTGGTTAGAGAGGAGATTAACACAATAGAATGGAAGGACATTAGCTTGGAGGATGTGGAATCGATATGGGTAGAGCTGCGAAACACTAAGGGGCAGAATACGCTAGTGGGAGTTGCGTACAGGCCACCTAACAGTGGTAGTGGAGTTGGGGATGGCATCAAACAGGAAATTAGAAATGCATGCAACAAAGGTAAAACAGTTATAATGTGTGACTTCAATCTACATATAGATTGGGTGAATCAAATTTGCAGGGGTGCTGAGGAAGAGGATTTTTTGGAATGTATGCGGGATAGTTTTCTAAATCAACATGTAGAGGAACCAACGAGAGAGCAGGCTATTCTAGACTGGGTATTGAGTAATGAGGAAGGGTTAGTTACCAGTCTTGTTGTGCGTGGCCCCTTGGGCAAGAGTGACCATAATATGGTTGAGTTCATTAGGATGGAGAGTGACATAATTAATTCAGAAACAAGGGTTCTGAACTTAAAGAAAGGAAACTTTGAGGGTATGAGACGTGAATTGGCCAAGATAGACTGGCAATTGATTCTTAAAGGGTTGACGGTGGATATGTAATGGATGGCATTTAAAGGCTGCATGGATGAACTACAACAATTGTTCATCCCAGTTTGGCAGAAGAATAAATCAGGGAAGGTAGTGCATCCATGGATAACAAGGGAAATCAGGGATAGTATCAAAACAAAAGATGAAGCATACAAATTAGCCAGAAAAAGCAGCCTACCAGAGGACTGGGAGAAATTCAGAGTCCAGCAGAGGAGGACAAAGGGCTTAATTAGGAAAGGGAAAATAGATTATGAAAGAAAACTGGCAGGGAACATAAAAACTGACGGCAAAAGTTTTTATAGATATGTGAAGAGAAAAATATTAGTTAAAACAAATGTAGGTCCCTTGCAGTCAGAAACAGGTGAATTGATCATGGGCAACAAGGGCATGGCAGAACAATTGAATAACTACTTTGGTTCTGTCTTCACTAAGGAAATAGCACGGGTCCGGGAGTCAAATAAGATGAAGGAACTGAATGAAATCCAGGGTAGCCGGGAAGTCGTGTTAGGTAAATTGAATGGATTAAAGGCCGATAAATCCCCAGATAGGTGGCATCCCAGAGTACTTAAGGAAGTAGCCCCAGAAATAGTGGATGCATTAGTGATAATTTTTCAAAACTCTTTAGATTCTGGAGTAGTTCCTGAGGATTGGAGGGTAGCTAATGTAACCCAACTTTTTAAAAAGGGAGGGAGTGAAAATGGGGAATTACAGACCAGTTAGTCTAACATCGGTAGTGGGGAAACTGCTAGAGTCAGTTATTAAAGATGGGATGGCAGCACATTTGGAAAATGGTGAAATCATTGGACAAAGTCAGCATGGATTTATGAAAGGTAAATCATGTCTGACGAATCTTATAGAATTTTTCGAGGATGTAACTAGTAGAGTGGATAAGGGAGAACCTGTGGATGTGTTATATCTGGACTTTCAGAAGGCTTTCGACAAGGTCCCACATAAGAGATTAATATACAAATTTAAAGCACATGGTAATGGGGGTTCAGTATTGATGTGGATAGAGAACTGGCTGGCAGACAGGAAGCAAAGAGTAGGAGTAAACGGGTCCTTTTCAGAATGGCAGGCAGTGACTAGTGGGGTACCGCAAGGCTCAGTCCTGGGACCCGAGCTATTTACAATATATATTAATGATTTGGACGAGGGAATTGAATGCAACATCTCCAAGTTTGCGGATGACACGAAGCTGGGGGGCAGTGTTAGCTGTGAGGAGGGTGCTATGAGGCTGCAAGATGACTTGGATAGGCTGGGTGAGTGGGCAAATGCATGGCAGATGCAGTATAATGTGGATAAATGTGAGGGTATCCACTTTGGTGGCAAAAACAGGAAAGTAGACTATTACCTGAATGGTGGCGGATTAGGAAAAGGGGAGATGCAACGAGACCTGGGTGTCATGGTACACCAGTCATTGAAAGTAGGCATGCAGGTGCAGCAGGCAGTGAAGAAAGCGAATGGTATGTTAGCATTCATAGCAAAAGGATTTGAGTATAGGAGCAGGGACTCCAGGTGTGGTCTCACCAAGACCCTGTACAACTACTACTGCAGTTGTACAGGGTCTTGGTGAGACCACACCTGGAGTATTGCGTACAGTTTTGGTCTCCTAATCTGAGGAAGGACATTCTTGCCATTGAGGTAGTACAGAGAAGGTTCACCAGACTGATTCCTGGGATGTCAGGACTTTCATATGAAGAAAGACTGGATAGACTCGGCTTGTACTCGCTAGAATTTAGAAGATTGAGGGGGGATCTTATAGAAACTTACAAAATTCTTAAGGGGTTGGACAGGCTAGATGCAGGAAGATTGTTCCCGATGTTGGGGAAGTCCAGAACAAGGGGTCACAGTTTAAGGGTAAAGGGGAAATCTTTTAGGACTGAGATGAGAAAAACATTTTTTACACAGAGAGTGGTGAATGTCTGGAATTCTCTGCCAAAGAATGTAGTTGAGGCCAGTTCATCGGCTATATTTAAGAGGGAGTTAGATGTGGCCCTTGTGGCTAAAGGGATCAGGGGGTATGGAGAGAAAGCAGGTACAGGATACTGAGTTGGATGATCAGCCATGATCATATTGAATGGCGGTGCAGGCTCGAATGGCCTACTCCTGCACCTATTTTCTATGTTTCTATGTAAAGATGAGGGAGTGGGGACCAGGAAAACGGAAGTCGTTGAAGAGACGAAGAGCGTGTGAGGTGTCTTGGACATAGGTAGAGAGGGGTTGGACTAGGGGAGGGATAGGATGGAGTCGAGGTATGTGGAAATTAATTCAGTGGGAGCAAGCAGAAACAATGGGTCTGCCAGGACAGTTCTGTTTGTGGATTTTGGGGAGAAAATAAAATCGGGCCGTGCGGGGCTGGGGAACGATAAGGTTGGAGGCTTTGGAGGGCAGAGAGCCGGAAGTAATAAAATCAGAAATAGTGTTTGATATTAAGGTCTGGTTATCGTCTGTGGGGTAATGGTCCAAGGATAAGTAGGAAATGAAAAAGACATTTGGACAGGTATATGGAAAGGAAAGGGATATAGGCCATAAGCATGCAAATGGGGCATCTTGGTTGGCAGGGATGAATTGGGTCGAAGGGCCTGTTTCCACGCTGTATGAGGAAATGACCTTGGTAAAACTGGCCCTTGATTAAGAATACGCTGATCTCAATTAATGCAGCAGTTTAAGACGAAAATGAAACAGTCTGTTAGTTCCCAATCCTGGTTATTATCAACTAATTAATAAAAGAGCAAATGCTAAAAATGTGTTCCAGCATATGGAAATTTAGGTTAATGTTATAACGGCAGCCTACCACCAGAATAATGTAGCAGAAGACCTAAGACATAAAAAAATATTTAAATTAACTTTCTGCTGATTTTTATCAATTTAGTATTCCCTCTTTGCACATCGTGCAATTATTTATTCATCTCCATGCTTAGCATTTGTTAAGTTACACATTTGCCTAAATAGCACATCATACATTCCTAACTATAAATCATACTGAGCAACATTCAGCAGGGAAATGGAAATGCCAAGTACATACTTCACATTTCCATTTTTAAATTGACTTCTGTATTTTGCATTTTGGTTTGTCATTCATATTTTGTCTTCCCCTTGACATTGTCCAACAGGATTGAATCAGGACACATATTATACACCTTTAACACTGTTAACAGAACATGGCATCATTGTACGTGCTTAATCATTTCAATTCCTTGTTTCATGTTTTCTTTTAATTTTAAACAGCATATGCTTCCCAGGATTTGACAACTGCTGCTCAGATGGGGTGCAGATGCTGTAGAATGATAAGAAGGTGAGGAAAAATAGTGTTTTGGTTGGAGTCAACATAATCAGGACAATGTAATATTAATTTTCTTGCTCATAATGCTTGCACATCTCAACATCTATATTGTGCCATGTTCGAGCTCGTCTTAAATGACTTTATTTTTTTGCTACTTCATCCAACTGCTGGCCTAGTTTAAGCTGACTGTGGTCCACATAACACCAGACAGTACAAGTTCAGCTGATCAGCACACGTGTGGTCAAACGTCGAAGTCCAACAAGAAGTGGTGGTGAGATTTTCTTCTGCCACGAGATCATGAACCGTTTCCAATTCAGCTTTGTGGATTCTAGGTTTACTGTTGAGGCCAATGTGGAAACTGCACCATCAATGGAGCAGAAGATGCCTATGAAGGCAGGTGTGTGCATAGATTGTGAGATAATGCCCTCATCCTGCCGTAAACGCCAGCCTTCTGCATGCTCCTGATGCCCGACTTCCAAGCTCTCAAACCATCCACAATATTCTTTCTCCGCTTTTGGACAGTAGTGGACCAGAGCCTCCGAAAAATTGGTGGGGATGCATTTTCTTTCCTTTATCTGCCTGGTAATTTTTTCTGTGACAGAGCTCATAATAGAATGATTATATCCAGAGACTAGTGTTGTGGATGCAAGCAATAGGGTTTGCTTAGCGAGCTAAATATGACTAGGGCCTCATTGCTGGATATACTATTTTCTTGGGAGAGGACATTGACATAGATTTGCTAAACCTTCCAGTGAATTTGGAGGACTTGGCAGCAACCACATTGGCGGCATCTTTCCAGGGCCTTGAAGTATCTGCAATGGAGAATCCAGGATTCAAAACAAATAGAACAATAATCCCTGCTGCCCAATTAGACCATGAGTTTATTCCAACACCCATTTCCACAATTAGCCAAAGGCTACAATGAAAATGGTGCATGTTATCTTTGAAGCCTTCACTGAGCAATGGCTCCCAAGATATACCATTTTCCATTGTCTTGTCTGTGGAATTCTCTGCCTCAGAGGGCGGTGGAGGCGGGTTCTCTGGATGCTTTCAAGAGAGAGCTAGATAGGGCTCTTAAAAATAGCAGAGTCGGGGGATATGGGGAGAAGGCAGGAACGGGGTACTGATTGGGGATGATCAGCCATGATCACATTGAATGGCGGTGCTGGCTCGAAGGGCCGAATGGCCTACTCCTGCACCTATTACCTATTGTCTATTGTCTATTGAATCTTTACTGTCAGAGGACAGAATGGCCCAGCAGGTGGAGGTTTGCAAGGGATAGAGGCCCATGCAAAACCCCTTGGCCCGTGCTTGTCCCTTGGCCTCCAAGTATGCACAAACTCAAGTGTCATCTACAAATTGCTGAGGTTCAGTATAGTTGCCATAGGTCCAAAAGGTTCCCAATAATTCTGAAAATTGCATCGTCCCATGGGAAGTTTGTTGGAGGTGATGTGCAATGTTTCAGAGAGAAAGATTTGAAAAAGGATAGGGGCAGTGACGTTAGCATTGTTTAACACGAATCTTCACCGAGATTAACTCTGTTGCGCCATGCTGTATATCCGACCTTCTGCTGCGCCAGACTTAGCACTGAGTCTAATGATGGAGCAATGACATGTGGAGCAGGGATGCTGATAGCATCCAGGCACTCTGTGTTACACCCCAGACTGAGCAACGAGACACCATTCATTTGGTGAGACGTCATGAGGTCACTGAAAAATGTCAGGTGAATGTAAATTATGCATATATTTTGCTTTAATGTTTTGAATTATTCTTTATCGTTTAAAGGTGTTTTTAAATTCACAGTTTTCCAATTATTGATTTAAAAAAAAGTTATTTAGATCTACTGCAACAAATTTTAAAATTCTCAGCAATCAGAGATGTTCAAAAGCAGTTTCAAAGGTTTTTGACAGTGATGGGTTTTCATAGGGGTATCCTGGGAGTAATTGCTCAAGATTCAACCAGAATTCTGCTCAAGGCACAGAGCTCCCTCTGTCCTGTAGGATGTCCTTCAGAAGCAGACAGCTCAGCCAGCTTGCCATACCAGACCAGGTTAGTGCAGGTAGGCGAGCACCCAGCAGTACATTTACAATCATGTATTGTCTTTCCGCTGACTGGTTAGCATGCAACAAAAGCTTTTCATTGTACCTTGGTGATCAGTGGTTGACGCAGACTTAGTGAGCCAAAGGATCTGTTTCCATGCTGTATCTCTAAACTAAACTAAAACCAAACCCCAACTCATTAAACATTTTCCATACCTTCGATTGAAACAGTGCAGAACAAATGATGGCTCACTATTCACTAGTTAATACAGCACCAACCAGGGACTAAACACAGGAACTGCCTGGTCCACATTACTCACACCGTATGATAAATTATTCCACTAATCTAGAAGTGAAGCCACAAGAGATTTTGAACTCAAAACTGAAGAACAACATAAACATAGAATCCACCACATAAACCACTGTTAACATTTGCTTAACAAATCATTCACCCCTTCAAACATACACAGATGCAGAGACAGATTATTTTTGTATTTGCTTCAGGTACATCTTCGGACCAGCTATTGGAGAACTTCCATCCACTGTGAGAAAAGAAATTAATTGTAGAAACAATGACGTTAAACATGAGGGTGCATTCCACAACAAGGACAAGACTAATAATATTGTTGCTTCAGCTTCGGACAAAGTGATAAACTTGGAAGAACAAGATGCAGGAATAAAAATAAGGGAACGTAATGCATCGAAGAAAAATATAGCATGTGTACAAAATAAGATCGTTGAAAATGTCAGTGACAGCACAGACAACAGTGCAACACATGTGCTGAATAACAACCAAGTGCAAAAAGCTTCGAGTGAAGTGGCACCACACCCCACCAATACAAATAACTGCTCCACATATAATATAAAAGCTGCAAATAAAAATGAAATGGTACATCAGCATGACCCAGGAATTCAAAGTGATTGTCTGACAGTCAATGGACTCTCCACACATTATCCTGCTGAAGTTATTGCTGTTGTTCCAGAAGGAGAGAAAGCAGTAGACAATCATAAAATTGCCAACAAAAATAACAACAAATTATCGTCCATGGAGCTTGATGAAGTAATTGAAAATAATTTGGAAACTAACAGGGATGGAATCAAAGATTTATCCGACCCATCTTCCAATGAAAAGATGAACGCTTTAAATGGATACAAAGATCTAGAACACACTCCTCCTCGTATTGATGGGGAATTCACCAAGAACTTGCATGTAGAGGAGCAATTCAGCCTAGAGATTGAAGATGCAGAGGTGGCTGCTGCCCTTGCAGCACTGGAGGCTGCAACAGCTGGAGAAGATGATGAACTGGAGGACTACTGAATCAGAGCACAACTGAAGAATGCAATATAAATTTGGATGTCAAATGACATTCCTAGTCACCAAAACAACTGGACTCTTTGGAGACTCTTTAAAATGTTGTAAAGTCCTTTTTTTTTTATATGATAAAAATATTCCAAAAGGTAGAAGCAGAAATAGGTCAGAGGTTATGGGAAGAAGGCAGGAGAATGGGGTTAGGAGGGAGAGATCAGCCATGATTGAATGGGGGAGTAGACAATGGGCCAAATGGCCTAATTCTACTATCCCTTATGACCTTATCACCTAAATCTTTGGATCTGCCATTGTAGAATGAATGTGGGAGAACAAGGATCTTGCAACAGGACTGACTTTGCTGGAGTATCTGTGAATGATGTCTTGGACACTTATGCTAGGTGACCTCACTAATTCAATTACAGTTTGGGTTCTCAGTGGAGCAGAGCATTCAGAAGATTATGCCACAGTAGTTACATGGAGGAAACGCTGGTAGTATCCTCCTAAAGAGTTAGGGAAGATGAATGGTTCTTTTATTTATTCATTCATGGGACATGGGCATTGCTGGCAAGGACTTCTTTTTTTCCCCAAAGGTCTCAGTGAGTTGCCTTCTTGAAGGACTGCAGTCCATGTGGCAATAGTTCTTCCACAGAGATGTTACATAGGGAGTTTCATACAGAAAATTATCCCCTTAAATTGTCTTTTCTTTGAATGGATCAATCACGCTATACAATTTAACCCCTTAAAAAGGGCCTGAGCTATAGGGAGAGATTGAGCAGGCTAGAATTTTATTCCTTGAAGCACAGGAGGATGAGAGGTGATCTTATCATGGTGTACAAAATCATGAGAGGAATAGATCATGTAAATGCACAGAATCTTCTGCCCAGTGTAGGGAAATCGAGAACCAGAGGACAAAGGTTTAAGGTGATGGGGGGGGGGAAAGATTTAATAGGAACCTGAGGGGTAACTTATTTGTTGACACAATGTGTGGTGAGTGTATGGAGTGAGCTGCGGCTGGAGGTAGTTGAGACTGGTACTATCGCAATGTTTAAGAAACATTTAGACAGGTACATGAATAGGATAGGTTTAGAGGGATATATGGGCCAAATGCAGTCAAATGGGATGAGTGTAGTTCGGGGCATGTTGGTCGCCGTGGGCAAGTTGGACCCCAGGGCTTGTTTCCACACTGTATGACTCGATAACTCTATATGTGCAATGATCTTTGTACCAATATATTAAAATGTGAAATCATTTTATATGAAGTTCCTTGTAGCACGATAGATTTTATATCTTGATAAACTGAGCTAGGGAGGAGGGAATGGTCTGCTATCCAGAATATACACGATAGGTTGGTCCAACTGCAATTGCAGTTAATGCTTCGCATAAAAAAGGGTTAAACTTCACACTGCATCATGTATTAAAGGTATGTGTAACTGGAATATTAATAAAACCAAAAGAGGAGTGTAACAAAAATGATTTCATAATTTGATAAGGTAATATCTGGGCACAGATGTTTCGGCCTGAAATAAATGGAACATTTAAGCAGCAACTTTAAAAATGACATCAAGACAAGAAAGTGAATCATATTTTTGGCTCTTACAAGAAACTGCACAAAATGTCACTGATGAGGAGTATTGTAGTAACAAACACACACAAAACTGCCACACAAATAGTTGTCGGAACCAATAAAATGTTTTGTATAAAATGCAATATATGTACCAGTTGCGAATGAAAACTCATTATTCTCACAGGAAATGGGAATGAGCATTCTGGACTAAATATTCTCAGGAATGTTTAACTGAGAATTTTGTATAATATATATATTCAATATATTTTAAATAGCAGATTAATGTGTATGTAACATTTCTACAAGTAACAATATTTTATGAAGTTTATTATGCAGCACGCTTGGGTTAACAAGGAGCAGCAGAGAAAATAAATTAATCACGTGCATTTAAAACACTGATGTGAAAAATGTTCAGTTATACAAGAAAACATGAAAAATCTATTATGATTTTGTTTCCTAACACTATTTGGTATGTAATAAAACGTTTGCTTAAAAAGTTCAAATCCACCATCACATCGCACTGTGTACTT
Organism: Malacoraja senta; assembly: GCA_038087875.1. Classification (NCBI taxonomy): domain Eukaryota; kingdom Metazoa; phylum Chordata; class Chondrichthyes; order Rajiformes; family Rajidae; genus Malacoraja; species Malacoraja senta. Next base: position 322,753,434 of record CM075977.1, on the reverse strand, counting down.
TGGAAGGATCTATTTATCTATTGCCTGTTGCTGAGACGTCTGTAAGAATCCTCCCGTAAAGTCCCCCCCCCCCCCCAGTAAATATTTATAGGGTTCTGAATATTAACATCATAATTTCTTCTTCATGCTTGGTATTTCTTCATAATATTTTCCAATCAAGGTTTCACCCAATGCTGAGCTATTTACTGTAAACTTCAAGTGCTGCCTGGTTTCGAGCACTATATCAAGCACAGTTTTATTGCTCTAGTGGTACCATCAGGGATTAACTAAAAATTTGGGAGCACTTCACTGCTGGTAAATGTTGATTACAAATTGTTCCCTTCTTTTCCACAAACATATCCAGATATAGTCTTGGTGGTGGATTTCATTCTTATAAATCCCAAAATGGTTGACAATTGTTGCTTTTGGTTGGTAAGGTAACAAAACATTACAATATTTGCTCACCAGGAGAGAAGACAGGTTGTAACAATTATTTGTTATAGACTGGAGGTGCTGTAATCTGGGTTAAAACACAAACTACTGGAGAAACTCAGTGGGCTAAGCAGCCAAGGCAGAGGCAAGGGGCCAGTTGATGATTCAGGTCAAGAACTTCCATCAGATTTGAGTATGAGTAGGGGAGATAGACAATATAAAGGGGTGAGAGGGAGGGGTGAGCCAGTGTCAATAGGTAGAACCAGGGAGAGAAGGGCAGAGATGGAGTTGGGAGAAAGCAACTGTAAGATGATAGATAACAAAAGATGATAAAGAAAAAGGAGCCAATGGGCCAGGTGGGGGAGTGGAAGGTGGAAAAACAGACAGGCTGCAAGGTGATATGGAAAAACCTGAGGCTTCAGATGCTGCAACGATAAAGAAGAAAGATGATACGCAGAAACAGGTAAGGGAGAGAAGATAGGCAGATATAACCAGTTGATGTAGGGGACAGGAGGCAACTGGCAGGCAGCTGGAACTAAGTGGGATCATAAGGAGGGGAAAGGAGCATAGGTTCAGCAGATTACCTGAAATCAGGCACGGAACTCGCTATCAAAATATGGAGGGGACCTGGGGACAGGGGGGACAGAATTTTTTGACGGCCACGCGCACACTCACACTCACATGCGCGTGGCTTCGGAGGCTCAATCCAGTGCTAAATGCAGCTCAACTCTGCCTGTCTCGCCTGGTTAACCTACAACCCTGACTGGACTGATGGGATACCAGCGTGGCTTCTCCGCGCTGGCCATATTTCCCGCAAACCCAGGCAGGTTAACCTGGCGTGACAGGCAGAGTTGAGCTGGGTTTATCGCTGCTTCTCTGCGCTGGTTGTGGGCCTGGGGGTACAGCTCCCGTCTGACTCCCGACCTTTCTGGCCACCCGTGGGGGGGGGGGGGGCACACGGGTGGGGACGGGACAGCGCCGGAGAACCGGCCGGGATCGATCACGGTTGCAGATGAGGCGCAGGTCTGTGCCACGTCTCCCTCCTCCAATCACTGCAATCTATCCTCAGTCCCACCCCCCCCACTCCTCCCTCCTCCAATGATCTCGCTGTATCATCATGTCCCGCCCCCATTGCCTGCTGACTGACGTCTCTCTCGTCCAATCGGCGACCTCGATCAGAAGTCCCACCTCCACTGTCTCGCGGAAAGCGGAGTTTTAAAAATCCGGATGACAAAAACTTGGGGGGGGGGGGTGTCCCCCACCTCTCAAAACATGGGGGGGCGTGTCCCCTCTGCCCCCCCCCCCCCCCCGGTTTTTCCGCCCCTGCCTGAAATTAGAAAATGTTGTGTTCATACGATTAGGTTGTAGATTGCCCAAGTAGAAGATAAAGCATTGTTCTTCTAGTCTGTGTTTGGACTAATCTTGGTAGTGAAGAAGGCCAAGAACAGACATGTTGGTGTGGGAATGGAAGGGGAGATGAAATAGAATGCAACTCCAAGGTCACGCTGATCTCAAAGCACAGACATTTTGCAAAATGGTCACCATTATATGCTAGTGGGAACTGTGAGTTTGAGGCATTATCAGGTTGGAGGCAATGAAGGGTGATCTCCTGCTGCTGAGATCTGTGATCATAGATACATAGCTACATAGAAAATAGGTGCAGGAGTAGGCCATTCGGCCCTTCGAGCCTGCACCGCCATTCAATATGATCATGGCTGATCATCCAACTCAGTATCCCGTACCTGCCTTCTCTCCATACCCCCTGATCCCTTTAGCCACAAGGGCCACATCTAACTCCCTCTTAAATATAGCCAATGAACTGGCCTCAACTACCCTCTGTGGCAGAGAGTTCCAGAGATTCACCACTCTCTGTGTGAAAAAGTTTTTCCTCATCTCGGTCTTAAAGGATTTCCCCCTTATCCTTAAGCTGTGACCCCTTGTCCTGGACTTCCCCAACATCGGGAACAATCTTCCTGCATCTAGCCTGTCCAACCCCATAAGAATTTTGTACGTTTCTATAAGATCCCCTCTCAATCTCCTAAATTCTAGCGAGTATAAGCCAAGTCTATCCAGTCTTTCTTCATATGAAAGTCCTGACATCCCAGGAATCAGTCTGGTGAACCTTCTCTGCACTCCCTCTATGGCTATAATGTCCTTCCTCAGATTTGGAGACCAAAACTGTACGCAATACTCCAGGTGTGGTCTCACCAAGACCCTGTACAACTGCAGTAGAACCTCCCTGCTCCTATACTCAAATCCTCTTGCTATGAAGGCCAACATACCATTCGCTTTCTTCACTGCCTGCTGCACCTGCATGCCTACTTTCAATGACTGGTGTACCATGACACCCAGGTCTCGCTGCATCTCCCCATTTCCTAATCGGCGACCATTTAGATAATAGTCTGCCTTCCCGTTTTTGCCACCAAAGTGGATAACCTCACATTTATCCACATTATACTGCATCTGCCAAACATTTGCCCACTCACCCAGCCTATCCAAGTCACCTTGCAGTCTCCTAGCATCCTCCTCACAGCTAACACTGCCCCCCAGCTTAGTGTCATCCGCAAACTTGGAGATGTTGCTTTCAATTCCCTCGTCCAGATCATTAATATAAATTGTAAATAGCTGGGGTCCCAGCACTGAGCCTTGCGGTACCCCACTAGTCACTGCCTGCCATTGTGAAAAGGACCCGTTTACTCCTACTCTTTGCTTCCTGTTTGCCAGCCAGTTCTCTATCCACATCAATACTGAACCCCCAATACCGTGTGATTTAAGTTTGTATCCTAATCTCTTATGTGGTACCTTGTCGAAAGCCTTCTGAAAGTCCAGATACAACACATCCACTGGTTCTCCCCTATCCACGCTACTAGTTACATCCTCGAAAAATTCTATAAGAATTCTATAAGAATCATCAGGGAAACAGTGGTCCAGCGCTTATTAGGGGGGTAATATTCAAGAAATAGTTATGAGGAAAGTTCTTGGGACTGCTGCCTAGCATCTGCAAGGCAGAGGTTAGTTTATCCTCCATCTGCTCATTATACCTCTTCTCACCTAGTTCCACCCATTGCGGGCATCCCTTGCCTTACCACACCCCCTCCCCCACTACCACCTCTTTATATGTCAGGATTAGATTGGCATGCTCCTCCTCCACCTTTGCCAACTGCATTTAGTGTCTTCCTGCAGATTGGCGAGACCAAGAATATCAAGGCATAACAATAACAATAAGAATAACAAGAATAACAATCATAAGTCATAGGAGGATAATCAGGCCATTCAGCCCATTGAGTCCATGCCACCATTCAATCATGGCTGATCTATCTTTCCCTCAACCCCACTCCTGCCTTCTCCCCATAATCCTTGACACCCTTACTAATGAAGCATGTCAATTTCTGCCTTAGAAATACCAAATAACAGCCTTCACAGTCATCCGTGGCAATGAATTCCACAGATTCAGCACCCTCTGACAAAAGAAATTCCTCCTCATCTTTCCAAATGTACACCCTTTTATTCTGAGGCTTTAGCCTCTGGTCCTAGACTCTCCCACTGGTAGAAGCATCCTCTCTACATCCACTCTGTCGGGGCCTTTCACTATTCAGTAAGATTCAATGAGGACGCCCCTCATCCTTCTAAACTGCAGTAAGTACAGCCCCAGTGCCGTCAATCACTAATCATATGGTAACCCCAATCATCCCCAGGATCAGTCTCATAAAGCTCCTTTGGACGCACTCCAACACTAACACATCCTTCCTCAGATATGGAGCTCAAAACTGTTCACAATACTCCAAGTGCGGTCTAACCAGTGTCTTACAAAGCTTCAGCATTACATTCCAGTTTTGATATTCTATTCCTCTCAAAATAAATGTTAACACCGCATTCCCCTTCCTTACTTCCGATTCAACGTAAATTAACATTTTGGGATTCCTATGCCAGCACTCCCAAATCCCTTTGCTCCTCTAATTTCTGAATGCTCTCCCCATTTAGAAAATAGTCTATGCCTTTATTTCTATTACCAAAATGCATGACTCCACACTTTGTTATGCTGTATTCCATCTGCCACTTATTTGCCCACCCCCAATCTGTCCAAGTCCTCCTGCAGAGTGCCTGCTTTCTCTGCACTGCCTGCCCCATCCACCTATCTTCATATCATTCACAAACTTGGCCACAAAACCTTCAATTCCCTCATCCACTTCATTGATATACAACGTGAAGTGTAGCCGCCCCGGCACCGACCCCCACAAAACAACACTAGTCACTGGCAGGCAACCAGAAAAAGCCCCTTTATTCCCACCCTACACCTTCTGCAATTCAGCAAACTTTCTATTCATCCCAGTATCTTCCCTCTCATCTTCTTTAGCGGCCTCACATGTGGCACCTGATCAAAGGCCGCCTGAGAATCCAGGTGTCCAGTTCTGCAGAATCCCTGTGCCCTGTCTGCAATGACCATCAAAGTAACATTAGCAAATTTGCTGATGACACAAAGCTGGGTGGCAGTGTGAACTGTGAGGATGCCATGAGAATGCAGGGTGACTTGGACAGGTTGGGTGAATGGGCAGATGCAGTTTAATGTGGATAAATGTGAGGTAATCCACTTTGGTAGCAAAAACAGGAAGCAGATTATTATCTAAATGGTGTCGTTGGGAAAAGGGGAAAAACAAAGGGATCTGGGGGTCCTTGTTCATCAGTCAATGAAAGCAAGCTTGCAGATACAGCAGGCAGTGAAGAAAGCAGGCAGTGAAGAAAGCGAATGGCCATAACAAGAGGAGTTGAGTATAGGAGCAAAGAGGCCCTTCTGCAGTTGTGCAGGGCCCCAGTGAGACCACACCTGGGGTATTGTGTGCAGTTTTGGTCCCCTAATTTGAGGAAGGACATTCTTGCTATTGAGGGAGTGCAGCGTAGGTTTACAAGATTAATTCCCGGGATGGCGGGACTGTCATATGCAGAGAGAATGGAGCGGCTGGGCTTGTATACTCTGGAATTTAGAAGGATGAGAGGATATCTTATTGAAACATATAAGATTGTTAAGGGTTTGGACAGGCTAGAGGCAGGAAACATGTTCCCGATGTTTGGGGAGTCCTGAACCAGGGGCCATAGTTTAAGAATAAGGGTTAAACAATTTAGAACGGAGATGAGGAAACACCTTTTCACACAGAGAGTTGTTAGTCTTTGGAATTCTCTGCCTCAGGGGCGGTGGAGACCGGTTCTCTGGATACTTTCAAGAGAGAGCTAGATAGGGTTCTTAAAGATAGCACAGGGTATATGGTGAGAAGGCAGGAATGGGGTGTTGATTGTGGATGATCAGCCATGATCACATTGAATGGCGGTGCTGGCTCAAAGGGCCGAATGGCCTACTACTGCACCTATTGCGTATTGTTTTGAATCTTGATTACCCAGGTGCAAGCTCGTTCCACTCCTCTTCCCATTCTCACACTGACCAATAGTCCTCAACCTTCTCCACAGTCAAAGTAAGGTCAAACAAACTTGAAGAAAACCACCTCATATTCCACCTAGGTAATTACAACCCAATGGTATCTATATTAATCTATCTATCATATCTATCTATCTATCTATCTATTATATAAAACTCTCTGGCTGTCGTCCGTCTGTACGTCTGTACGTCCAACGTTCTGCTTGACCTGTGCCGCCTTTGATACCGACCCGCTCCCGCGCAGCGCGCGGAAACGCCGATATTTTTTACCGTTTCTAAAGAGGTTACGTTTATCTTTACGAATAGACGATCCCGATTAAATTTGGTCGTGTTAATGTACGCTTTTTAAAATAAAATACCTCTCCCCCCCCCCAAACCAAACATTTCAATATGTTTTAAAAAAACAGCTCAGCCGTAGAATGTTAGTAAAGATTCCGTTGTGTGATGTCACAATGCACAATGGTCACAGATGTCCAATCGGAATGGATCCATTTACATATGCCTTTGCGGCGGCCCCAGCACCGGCCCCTCCCCCCCAACCCCCGCAGCGTTGGGCATTGTGACATCACAAAACAGAACCTTCATTTACATTCTATTGCTGAGAGCTGTTTGTTTACCATTTTGAAATGTCCCCATTCCCTATCACCCCCACACACGTGGCGACGCCCTGCGACACGTGTGACAAATCGGAATGAATCCATTTACATATGCCTTTGCAGCAGCCCCAGCCCCTCCCCCCCAACCCCGCAGCCTGTGTCGAAGGGCGTCGCCGCATGTGTGGGGGTGATAGGGAATGGGGAAATTTCAAAATGTTTAAAAAAAACAGCTCTCAGCAATAGAATGTAAACGAAGGTTCCGTTTTGTGATGTCACAATGCCCAATGCTCAAAGATGTCCAATCGAAATGGACCAATTTACATATGCCTTTGCAGCAGCCCCAGCCCCAGCCCCTCCCCCCCCCCCACCCCCGCAGCCTGTGTCCAAGGGCGTCGTCACGTGTGTGGCAATAGAGAAAGAGGATTGGGGGTGATAGGGAATGGGAAACAGATGGACTGTCCCTACCCCTCCTACTTCAACTCTCCCTCCCCACTCTTCCCCTCTCTCCTCTCCCCCTCCCTCCCCTCCCACACCCTCCCTTCCCCCTTCACCACCCCTATTCACCCCCATCTCCCACCCACCCCTTTCACTTCTCTCTTGCACCACTCCCTGCTACCCCTCTGCCCCTCACTCCCCACTGTTCCCACCTCTCTCCCTTGCCCTCCCTCTCTCCCTCTCTTCCCCCTACTCCTCTCCCCTTCCCCTCATCCCCTCCCCCCCTCTCCCCCCTCCTGCCCTCCCCGCTCTCCTCCCACTCCAAACTCTCCTACCCCTCCCTCTCACCCACCCTGATCTCCTCTCCCTCCCCAATCTCTCCACTTTCCTCTTCCCCCTCTCCCCTCCCCGCCCCCTGTCCTCTTCTCTCCCCACCCCGTCTCCCTCTCCCCTCTTCTCTCCCCCCTCCCCCCGAGTGTGTTTGGGGGTGGTTAGTGTGAGTTTGGGGGGTGGTTAGTGTGAGTGTGATGCCGAAGCCCCCCCCTCCCGCCAAACGCGCGTTGGGAAAACAGCCCGCCAACAGTCTTTTCTGTCTTTAAGACAGAACTGCAGATGCTGGAAAATCGAAGGTACACAAAAAAAAACTATATCATCAGCGGGTGCAGCAGCATCTATGAATCGAAGGAAATAGGCAACGTTTCGGTAGAAAACCAGTCTGAGGATGGGCTTCGGCCCAAAGCGTTGCCTATTTCCTTCGCTCAATAGATGCTGCTGCACCCGCTGTGTTTCTCAAGCTTTTTTTTGTGTACCAGTCTCTCTGTCTCTCCCCTCTCTCTCTCTCTCTCTCTCTCTCTGCCCTTCTCTCTTCACAGCCCGCGGCTCGACTCATGCACGCACGCTCCAACCCCCCCCTTCACCTCTCTCCCCCATCCTCTCTTTCCTCTCTCCCCCTTCCTCTCCACCCTCCCTCCCCCTCTCCTCTTCTCTCCCCACCCCGTCTTCCTCTCCCCTCTTCTCTCCCCACCCCGTCTTCCTCTACCCCCCTCACCCCATCCCCGCGAGTGTGTTTGGGGGTGGTTAGTGTGAGTTTGGGGGGTGGTTAGTGTGAGTGTGATGCCGCAGCCCACCCCCCTCCCGCAAACGCGCGTTGGGAAAACAGCCCGCCAACAGTCTCTCTGTCTTTAAAATATTAATATAATATCAAGTGGTGTGATGAGTGTGTGTGTTTGTGGGTGCCAGATTCACACCCCGCAAACCTGCTTTGGAGGTACAGACCCAACGGGTGGTTAGTGTGACGTCACAGCCCCCCGCCCCAAACGCACGTTCGGTGTCCAGACCCAACGGGTCTGCACTTGGTCTGCACTCCCCACTCTTCCCCTCTCCCTCCCCACCTCTCTCCCTCCACCCTCCCTCTCTCCCTCTCTTCCCCTACTCCTCTCCCCTTCCCCTCATCCCCTCCCCCCCTCTCCCCCCTTCCTGCCCTCCCCGCTCTCCTCCCACTCCAAACTCTCCTCACCCTCCCTCTCACCCACCCTGATCTCCTCTCCCTCCCCAATCTCTCCCTTTCCTCCTCCCCCTCTCCCCTCCGTCCCCTCTTCCCTCCCCTCCCTCCCCTCTTCTCTCCCCACCCCGTCTCCTTCTCTCCCCCTCCCCTCCTCTCCCCAACCCCGTCTCCCTCTCCCCACTCCCCCCGCCTGTGTGTTTGGGGGGTGGTTAGTGTGAGTGTGATGCCGCAGCCGCAGCCCCCCCCCCCCCAAACGCAAGGTAAACAAAAAAATGAAGTATAAACTCAGCGGGTGCAGCAGCATCTTTGGATCGAAGGAAATAGGCAATGTTTCATAACAAAACACGTCTGAAGATGGGTTTCGGCCACAAACATTGCCTATTTCCTTCGCTCCATAGATGCTGCTGCACCCGCTGAATTTCACCACCTTTTTTGGGTGTACCAGTCTCTCTGTCTCTCCCCTCTCTCTCTCTCTCTGCCCTGCTCTCTTCAAAGCCCGCAGCTTAACTCATGAACACCAGCTCAAAACACCCCCTTCACCTATCTCCATCCTCTCCTTACTCTCTCCACACCCTCCTCTCTATCCTCCTTCCTTGCACCCCTTCCTCTCCCCCATTCCTCTCCACCCTACTCCTCCCCCTCTTCAAATTTTTTTAATTCTAACATTAAATTTTCACTCTCTGCCCCCCCCCCCCCTACACGCACCTGAGAGGTGAGGGCTATTCGTCAGTGGATAGGGTGGAGATGGGATAAAAGAAGCAAATTAAAAAATTAAGATAATATCAAGGGTTGTTATGAGTGTGTGTGTTCGTGGGTGCCAGATTCCCACCCCGCAACCGTGCTTTGGAGCAAAGGGGGTGGTTACTGTGACGCCACAGCACCCCCCCCCCCCCCCCACCCACCCGCAAACGCACGTTCGGTGTCCAGACCCAACGGGTCTGCACTTGGTCTAGTATACTTTCAAAACTCTCTGGCTGTCGTCCGTCTGTACGTCTGTACGTCCAACGTTCTGCTTGACCTGTGCCGCCTTTGATACTGCCCCTGGCCCACACAGCGCGCGGAAAGGCCCATATTTTTTACCATTTCCAAATAGATGACATTTCTCTTTACGAATAGCCACTCCTGATTAAATTCGGTCGTTTATTTACACGTTTTTTAATAAAATCCATCCCCCCCCCCCCCCATGTGATTTTCTCAGATTTTCTCCGAAAACGACGCCATCTTTTTTTCGCCGATTTTCTCCGAAAACAACGCCATCTTTTTCTCGCCGATTTTCTCCGATTTTTTCCGAAAACGAAGCCATCTTTTTTTCCACGATTTTCACCCCGGGGTCTGAAGCACGTTCGGGAAAAACACCCTGGGGTGTCAAGCACTTTCGGGGACCAGACCCAACGGGTCTGCACTTGGTCTAGTATACTTTTAAACTGTGTGTGGCCTTTGATTCGTTACTCCGCCAAAACCAGACGCTAATACGCCGAGATTTTTACCATTTCGCTAGCAATTTCCCTTTCACATTCGCTCATCCACTCCTCATTAAATTTCGTAATTTTTCTGTACGCATCTATCTATCTAGAATAAAACTCTGTGTGTGTGTATCTGCTTGACTTGTGCCAGCCAGCAGCCTTTGATTCCTCGCTACGCCAACACCGCACGCAGAAACGCCGAGATTTTTTTCCATTTCGTTAGATTTCACTTTTCTTTACGAGTAGCCGCTCCTGATTAAATTTTGTCATGTTTATGTACACGTTTTTAATAAAATCCTTCTCCCCCTCCAACCCCCAAAATTTCAAAATGTTAAAAGAAAAACAGCTCTCAACAATAGAATGTTAGTGAAGGTTCCATCGTGTGATGTCACAATGCCCAATGCTCACATATGTCCAATCGGAATGGATCCATTTACATATGCCTTTGCAGCAGCCCCAGCCCCCCCCCCCACCCCCGCAGCCTGTGTCGAAGCGCGTCATCACGTGTATGGATAGAGGATTGGGGGTGATAGGGAATGGGGAACAGATGGACTGTCCCTACCCCTCCCCCTTCCACTCTCCCTACCCACTATTTCCCCTCCCTCCCCTACACCCCACTCCCCCTCCCTCCCCCATCCCTCTCTCTCCTCACCTCTCCATCTCTCTCTTCTCACCCTCTCCTCCTTCTCCCACCCCCCTTCCCTCTCTCCCCCTCTTCCCCCTCCATCCACACTCTTCCCCCTCTACCCCATCTCCTCCCCTCCCCCCCCCCCTCCTCTCCCCCTCCCTCTCCCATCCTCAACCCCCATCCCTCTCTCCCCACCCCTTCCCTCTCTACCCCACCCCCTTCCCTCTATCTCCCGCCCCCTCCCCTTCTGTCCCTCCTCCACCACTCCCCCTACCCCTCCCTCCCCATTCTTCCACTTTCTCCCCATTCCCCCACCCTCTCTTCCCCCTCCCCTCTGTCCCCTTCCACCACCCCCTCTCCCCTCCCTCCCTCCCCACTCTTCCACTTCTCTCTCCCCCCCTCCCCACTCTCTCCCCCCCACCTCTCCCCCCCTCCCTCCACTCTCTCTCTCCCTCCCCATACCCCATCTCCCTCCCCCCTCCTCTCCCCCCTCCCTCTCCTCCTGTCCCCCCACCCTCTCCTCCCCACCCCCTCCCTCCCCCACCACCCTTCTCCCTCCACTCTTCCCCCTCCCTAACCCATCTCCCTAATCCCCTCCCTCCCCCACACCTCTCTTCCCCTCCCCATCCCTCTCCCCCGCCTCCTTCCCTTTCCCCACCCCCTTCACTCTCTCCCCCCCACCCCCTCCCCCCTCTTCCCCCATCCCTCCACTCTTACCCCTCTCTCCCCTACCCCATCTTCCTCCCTCACACCTCTCCTCCCCTCCCCCACCGCTCCCTCTCCCCGCCCCTTCCCCCTCTTCCACCACTCCCCCTAACCCCCTCCTCATCCTTCCACTTCTCTCCCCCTTCCCCCACCCGTCTCCCTCCCCACCTCTCTCCCCCCACCCCCTTCCCCTACCGCTCTCTCCCTCTCCCCCTCCCTCTCTCTCACTTCCACCACTCCCCCCACCCCTCCCCCCCGCCTGGGTGTTTGGGGGGTGGGTTAGTGTGAGTGTGACGCCGCATCCCCCCCCCCCCCGCAAACGCGCGTTGGGGAGACAGTCTGCACTTGGTCTAGTTTTTAATAAAATCCCCCCCCCCACTCGTTTTTTCGCCTCCTGCTAGCCAGCGACGGCTACTGCCGCCCGGCTCTCCTCCAAAAACGCAGAGATTTTTCACATTTCACTAGCGATTTTACTTCCTCCACTCCCCCCGGCCCTGCTCCGTCACGCTGGCCGAAGCCAAAGATCGCCTGCTCCCCCCGCTGCTTTTCGCTGTCCTCGCTGGCTTGCACTGTCCGAAGAGCCCACGTGTGAACGCCCTGTCAGCCCGCAGGCGCATTGACGGCGTACGCAGCGTCTTAACGTCGTACGCAGCGTCTTGACGGTTTACGCCTAGCGCGTGGCGTTGCGCGGTGACGTCACCGCCCGACGCCGTGCGACGTCCAAATTCAGTCGGCACGCCTCCTGCCAGCTGATTGGTGAGTTTGACGTAAATTACGTCACGCGCGAACTTACCGCGTACGCAGCGCAAACCAGCAGCGCGAACTTACCGCGTACGCAGCGCAAACAGCAGCAACTCCGCTCCCGCTTGGTCACTCACTCACTCACTCCCCCCCCTCCCGTCACAGGGGCGACCACCTCTCCGTCCGTGGCCCGATCATCTGTAACGCTGGTCCTCATCAAAGAGCCTGCTCGGATCTGCCGCGACCTGCCGCCCCGCCCCACTCCTCTCTCTCTCTCTCCCTCTCTTTCCCCCCTCTCCCACCCTCTCTCTCCTCTCCCACTCCCTCTCTCTATCTCTCCCCCCTCTCCCTCTCTCTCCCCATCTCCTCCTCTCTCACCCCCCCCTCGCTCTCCCCCTCTCTCTCTCCCCCTCCATCTCCCCCCTCCATCTCATCCCCCTCTCTCTCCCCCCCCCTCTCCTCTCCTCTCCCCCTCTTCCCCTCCCCCACCCCTCTCCTCACCCCTTCCCGTCCCCTTCTCTACCCCCTCACCCACCCGTCTCTCCCTCCTCCCCCCTCACCCACTATTTCTCCCTAACCCTGTCTCCCCTTAACACTCCCCGCTCTCCTGCCCATCCTCATCCCCCCTCTCTCCCCCCCTTCCTCTCCTCTCCTCCCCACTCTCTCCTCCTCCTCTCCCCTCCCTCTCACCCTTCTCCACCCTCTCTCACCTCACCCCTCTCCTCACTCCTCTCTCCCCCATTCCCTATTCACCTCACCTCTCCTCACCCCTCTCTCCATCTCCCCCCTCTCCATCTCCCCCTCTCCTCCCCCATCTCCTCTCCCCATCTCCTCCTTCCTTCCTCCCTCCCCCTCCTCCTCCCTCCCCCCTCTCTCCGCCCCCCCCTACCCACCCCCTCTCTCCCTTTCCCTCTTCCCCTCCCCCCTCTCCATCTCCCCCTCTCCTCCCTCTCTCCGCCCCACCCATCTCCCCATCTCCAACCCCCCTCCCCTCCTCCAACCCCCTCTCCCTTTACCCCACTCCCCACCTCCTCTCTCCCTACTCTCTTGTCCCCTCCCCCTCTCTCTCTCCCCTTTCCCCCTCCTCTCCCTCTCCACACCCATCTCCCCCTACCCCCCCACCCCCTGTGTGTATGGCAGGTGTTTAGTGTGCGTGTGAAGCCGCAGCCCCCCCCCACAACCGCACGTTGAGGGAACGGGACCCAGCGGTCTCCCCTCGCCCTCCCCGTCTCCTCCTACCCCCCTCTCACCCCTTACCCCCTCCCCCCTTGAGTGTGTGTGTGGGGTGGTTAGTATGCGTGTGAAGCCGCAGCACCCCACCCCACCGCGCGTTGGGGGGAAAAGACCCCGCAGGTCTGCACTTGGTCCAATATACTTTTAAAACACTGTGTGTGTGTGTGTGTGTGTATGTATGTCATTTTGATTTTGCCTTTGATTCGTTACTCCGTGAAAACCAGACGCAAAAACGCCGAGATTTTTACCATTTCGCTGGCGATTTTACTTTTACATTCGCATATCCACTCATTAAATGTGGTCATTTTTCTGTACACATTTACAATAAAACCCTTCACAAAACGTACTGTTTTCTTTAAAACAGCAGCTGCGGACATTACAATGCCCTTGCGCTCGCGCCATGCCTCCCGCAGCTGGACTCCCATGTCCGCCCCCCCCCGCCCGCTCACTCCAACCCCCCCCCCACGTTCTCAAAATGCTCTGCAGATCGGGAGGTCACCGGAGGTCACAGCCGGTCACCAGAGGTCACTGGCTTGAACATGGCGGTGGCAGTTATTGTCGCGCGGGGCATTACTCCCTCTGGGAAACCTGAAATGCCTCTGTTGCGAGAGCTGCCGAGGCTCTCCACGTCGCCCGAGGTTGGCCCCGTCAAAGCCGACCGCTCACCAAGTTCAGCTCCACCCTCTCCCTCTCTCTCCCCCATCCTCTCCCCATCCTCCTTCCCTCTCCCTCCCTCCCGCTGCAAACCCAACGTGCTGCCAGTAGCGCCTCTCGCAAGTCCTTTGATAAAAATCTTGCAACCCCCTTTCTCCCCTCCTCTCTCTCCCCCTCCTCTCCCACACCTCTCGCTCTCTCCCTCACTCTCTCCCCCACCTCTCTCTCCCCTGTCTCCCCCTCCCCCTCTCTCTCTCTCTCCCCCCTCCCTCTCTCCCCCTCCCTCTCTCCCCCTCCCTCTCTCCCCCCTCCCTCTCTCCCCTCCCTCTCTCCCCCCTCCCTCTCTCTCCCCCTCCCTCTCTCTTCCCCCCTCCCTCTCTCTCCCCCTCCCTCTCTCCCCCCTGCCTCTCTCCCCCTTCCCTCTCTCCCTCCCTCCCTCTTCCCCCTCTCTTCTCTCTCTGCCCTCACTCTACCCCCCCTCCCTCTCTAGACATGCCTGCGAGTTGGGGGCTATGCGTCAGTAGATAGGCCGATTATGGGGTAAAAGGAGCAAATTAATAATATTAATATATTAACAAGGGGGGTAGTTAGCGTGTGTGCGGGGGGGGGGGGTAGTTAGTGTGTGTGGGGGGGGGATAATGTGTGTGATGCCGCATACCGCCCCCCCCCTCATCCGCACGTTGGGGGAACAGACCTATCGGGTCTGCACTTGGTCTAGTATACTTTTAAAACTCTGTGTGTGGGTGTATGTCATTTTGATTTTGCCTTTGATTTTGCATTTGATTCGTTACTCCCAGAAAACCAGACACAAAAACGCCGAGATTTTTACCATTTTGCTAGCGAATTTACTTTTTAATTCGCATATCCACTCCTCATTAAATTTGTTAATTTTTCTGTACACATTTTCAATAAAATCCTTCACAAAAGTTACTGTTTTCTTTAAATCAGCAGCTGCGGACGTCACAATGCCCTTGCGTCGCGCCACGCCTCCCGCAGCTGGACTCCCACGTCCGCCCGCCCGCTCACTGTAACCCCCCCCGTTCTCAAAATGCTCTGCAGATCAGGAGGTCACCGGAGGTCACAGCTGATCACCGGCTTCAACATGGCAGTTATTGTCGCGCGGGGCATTACTCCCTATGGGAAACCTGAAATGCCTCCATTGCGAGAGCTACCGAGGCTCTCCATGTCGCCCGAGGTCGGCCCCGTCCGAGCCGCCCGCTCACCGAGTTCAGCTCCGCCCTCTCCCTCTCTCTCCCCATCCTAACCCCATCCTCCTTCCCTCTCCCCCCCCCTCCCTCCCTCCCTCCTGCTGCAAACCCAACGTGCTGCCAGTCGTGCCTCTCGCAAGTCCTTTGATAAAAACCTTGAGACCCCCCTCCCCCTCTCTCCCCTCCTCTCTCTCTCTCTCCCCCACCCGCCCCCTCGCCCTCCCCCCCCGATTATTTCCCGAGATATTTCCTAAAATTTAGCACTAAACTGACATAAAAAAAAATATTAAGGTTGCCCAGCTGCTGACCTCACAATGCCTTTGCACCTGGCCCAACTGACTCCTGGCCCCACCCCCCCAGCCTGGCTGCTGGCCCCGCCCGGCCCTGCTGACCTCACAATGCCTTTGCACCTGGCCCAACAGCCTCCTGGCCCCGCCCAGCCCTGCCCCCCCAGCCTGCCAGTTTGTTGATTCCATTGTTTTTCATTGAATTGAATTATTTCTCACTTAACATCACTAATTCTTAACATTAACTTTTAATTTCAAATACCATTAAAAAAAAAAAAAATTTGCTGTCTTCATTGACAGCTTGGATCGGACCCACTGTGTGTGTGTGGGGGAGGGGGGGGGGTCCTCCCCTGAATTCCATGGAGCTGCCGACAGCTTTCGTGCATGAGACGCGGACGCTTCATTTCCAGAACATTCTGAATGTGTGACACACGGTTGCATTTCGCTCTCTCTGTCTCTCCCCCTCTCTCTCTCCCCATCTCTCTCTCCCCCATCTCTCTCCCCCCGCTCTCTCCCCCCTCCCTCTCCCTCTTCCTGTCCCCCACCCCCCTGCCCACCCCCACCCTCCCTCCCCTAAACCCCCTTCCCTCCACCCCATCCCCTCTCCCTCCCCCTCCCTTCCCCCCCACCTCTCCTTTCCCTTCCCCCCTCTCTCCCTCTCTCCTCCCATCTCGCTCACCCCTCCTCCCCTCCACCCCCCTCTCCCTCTGTCTCTTGCCCTTCTGTCTCTGCCCCTTTCTCTCTGTCTCCCCATTCTCTCTCTGCCTTCACTCTCTACACCCCTCCTCTCCCTCTCTATGGGGTAAAAGGAGCAAATTAATAATGTTAATATATCAAGGGGGGTAGTTAGCGTGTGTGCGGGGGGGTAGTTAGTGTGTGTGAGAAGCCGCATGCTACCCCCCCTCCCCGCAACCACACGTTGGGGGAACAGACCCAACGGGTCTGCACTTGGTCTAGTATCTATTAAAACTGTGTGTGTGGGTGGGTGGGTGTCATTTTGCATGTGAAATGTATCTCTTCGAAAACAAGACGCAAAAAAATGGAGATTTTTACAATTATGGTAGGGATTTAACTTATGATTTCATAAATCCACTCCTCTCTTTCAGTCGATTATTTCCCCAGATTTTGAATAAAATTGTTCACAAAACATCCAAAATTTAAAAAATCAAACTGCTGCATGAGTCCCAGTGCCACCTCACAGATGTCCAATCACAATGGATCTCATTTACATATATGACATCACAATGGGACAGGTGTGGGAGATTGGAACCTTCACATGGTCCCACTAAAATCAAACTGCTGCATGAGTCACAGTGCCATCTCACGCCACCGCTGCACAGCTGCTGACGTTACAATAACAGAGAAATTTTTACATCTTCCGGTAGAAATGTTCCTTATGATTTCAAAAATCCAATCCTCTATACATTTGGTCGATTATTTCCCGAGATATATACTAAAATTAATAACCAAACTGACATTAAAAAAATATATTACGGTTGCCCAGCTGCTGACCTCACAATGCCTTTGCACCTCCCCCAGCCTGCCTGCTGGCCCCACGACCTCACAATACCTTTGCACCTGGCCCAACTGCCTCCTGGCCCCGCTTGGCCCTGCCCCCCCAGCCTTGCCTGCTGGCCCCACCACCCCCCCCCCCAACCTGCCAGGTTGTTGATTCCATTGTTTTTCATTGAATTTAATTTAATTATTTCTCACTTAACATCACTAATTCATATCATTAACGTTTCATTTCAAAGACAGTTTAAAACATTTTTTTTTACTGTCTTCATTGACAGCTTAGATCGGACCCGCTGTGTGTGTGTGTGTGTGTGGGGGGGGGGGTGTGGTGGAGGGGGGGGGGTTAGTGTGTGTGTGACGCGGCAGGCTTCTTCCCTGAATTCCATAGAGCTGCCGACAGCTTTCGTGCATGAGACGCGCACGCTTTATTTCCAGAACATTCTGAACGCGTGACGCACGGTTGCATTTCGCTCTCTGTCTCTCCCCCTCTCTCTGTCTCTCCCCCTCTCTCACCCCCCTCCCTCTCTCTCCCACCCTTCATCTCCCCACCCCCCCTGACCTCCCCCACCCTCCCTCCCCTAAACCCCATTCCCCCCTCCACCCCTCCCCTACACCCTTCCCTCCACCCCATCCCCTCCCTACCCCCCTTCACCCCCCCTCTCCTTCCCCCCTTCCCTTCCCCCCACTCCCCCCTCTCCCCCTTCCCCCCTCTCCCCCTTCCCCCCTCTCCCTCTCTCTCCCCCTCTCTCATCCCCTCTCTCTCCTCCCATCTCGCTCATGTGTGCGGGGGGGTAGTTAGTGTGTGTGACGCCACATGCCGCCCCCCCCCCCCCGCAACCACACGTTGGGAAAACAGACCCAACGGGTCTGCACTTGGTCTAGTATACTATTAAAACTCTGTGTGTGTGGGTGTCATTTTGCCTTTCAAACGTATTTCCTCAAAAACCAGACGCAAAAACGTGGAGATTTTTACATATTTCGGTAGGGATTTAACATATGATTTCAGAAATCCACCTCTCTAGATTCGGTCAAATATTTCCCCAGATTTTGAATAAAATTGTTCACAAAACATCAAAAATGTTTTAAATCAAACTGCTGGATGAGTCACAGTGCCACCTCACAGATGTCCAATCACAATGGATCTCATTTACATATGATATGACATCACAATGGGACAGGGGTGGGAGATTGGAAACCTTCACGCGGTCCCATTAAAATCAAACTGCTGCATGAGTCAGTGCCATCTCACAGATGTACAATGATATATAGATAGATAGATAGAATCTTTATTTGCCACACGACCAGGGTTGGTGGTAATTGGGTTCGGTACATGATGGTACACTGCTTTAGCACATTAACACTAATAACAACACAGATCATAATAATAAAGCACATCACAAATCACAAATCTCACCAACAATACATAGTGCAAAAGAACAGACAAAAACCATAGACAAGACACTGTATACATCAAAGTCAAAAAGTTATTGGAGGGAATTAAGTGTTCTTATTGCTGAGGGGAAGAAACTGTTTTTAAAACGGGTGGATTTTGTAGCAAGTGACCTAAGGCGCCTCCCTGAAGGGAGAGACTGGAAAAGGTGGTTTGCTGGATGGGAGGGGTCCGAGATGATCTTTGTTGCCCGTTTTGAGGTACGTTGGAGGTAAATGGAATGGATTGAGGGGAGGGGAGAGTTGATGATCCTAGAGGCCTTGGAGACAATGCGCTGTATTCTGTGTAGTGAATGACTGTCAGTGTTTCCGTACCAGACTGTGATTGAGGAAGTGATGATGCTTTCAATGATGGATTGATAGAAGCGGACCAGGAGGTGTTTGTGGACTCTGAACTTCTTGAGCTGTCTGAGGAAGTATAGGCGTTGTTGTCCTTTCTTAATGATGTGGTCAGCATTGATGTGCCATTTTAGATTATTGCAGATATAGGTTATGGGATGAGATCACAATGGATCTCATTTACATATGATATCACAATGCGACAGGGGTGGGAGATCTCTCCCCCTCCCTCCCTCCTTTCCACCCCGTGCCTTTCCCCACTCCCCCCTTCTCTCTCTCTCCCCCCCCCTTTGTCTCGCTCTCCCCTCTCTCCCCTCTTCCACTCTCTCTCCACCTCTCCCCACCCCCTCTCCCTCCACCCCTCTCCTCTCACCACCCCTCTCCTCTCACCTCCCCCTCTGCACTCCCCCCCCACCCCTCTCTATCCCCCTCACCCACCCTTCCCCTCCCCTCCTCTACCACCCCTTCCCCTACCCCTGTCCCCCTTCACCCTCCCCGCTCCCCTCCCCTCCCCCATCCTAGTCCCCCTCTTTCTCTCTCCCTTCCCCACTCCCCCTTCCCTCCCCTCTCCTCCCCCTCCCCACTCTCTCCCCATCTCCCCCTCCCCCTTCTACTCTCTCCCCAACTCCCCCTCCCCTCCCCACTCTCTCCCCATCTCCCCCTCCCCTTCCTCTCGCCACTCTCTCCCCCACCTCTCCATTTCCCCCTCTCCTCCTCCCTCCCCCCCTCTCTCCACCCCCTCCCCATCTCCCCCTCCCTTTCCCCCTCCCCCTCCCCACTCTCTCCCCCATCCCCCTCTCACCCCATCCCCCTCTCACCCCATCCCCCCCTCTCCATCTCCCCCTCTCCCCCATCCTCTTCCTGCCTCTCCACCCCTTCTCCATCCCATCTCCCCTCATCTCCCTTCCCCCCTCTCTGTCATTATTTCAAATCCCCATCATTTCCCTCCTCACCGGGCACCACCTGTCACTGTCAGCTTTCACTGCACCCCTACCTCTCCCCCTCCCCTTTATGTCCTGGCTGACTCCTTTACACATTCAATCCTGATGCAAGTTCTTGACCTAAAATGTTGACTATCCCTATGACTCCACTGTTGTTTCTCGACCCACTGCATTCTTCCAGCAGTTTATTTTTTGCATCAACAATTATGAATTGGCATTTCATTTGACGTCCTGTCTTTTTTCTTTTCTATTAATTTGAATATAATATGTAAAACAAGCTCCTACTTTGCTATGACTGGAGTTACATTCAAATCTACATCACCCTTCGCATTGTTGGTTGGAGTCGCAGACAGCACAACAGAAAACGTGCTTAGTCAGTCAGGAAAACGCAGGTCAGTTAGCAATTAAGAAAAAAGATTTTAGTCAATGATTCTTCATGATAACATGAGAAAAGTATATTTCAAGTTGCAGATGTGTTGGTGTGGGAGGGGGAGACAAGCTTGGAATGGATAAGACAGGGATATCTTAAGATAGGGCAAAGGTCATAAGATCATGTCATAATAGAATTAGGCCATTCGGCCCATCAAGTCCACTCCGCCATTCAATCATGGCTGATCTATCTCTCCCTCCTAACCTGATTCTCCTACCTTCTCCCCATAACCTCCAACACCTGTGCTAATCAAGAATCTATCTCCATCTTAAAAATATCCACTGACACCCTCCACAGTCTTCTGTGGCAAGGAATTCCACAGACACCACCATCTGATTAAATAAATGTCTCCTCATTTCTTTCCTAAAAGAATGTTCTTTAATTGTGATGCTATGATCTCTAATCCTAGACTCTTCCACAAGTGGAAATGTTGATTCCGGATCTAATACTATCCCCTTAGTCTGGTTCAGTCAATCACTGAAACGAACACTGGAGTCCAAACTCTTCTTTATTTGTAAATGGCACCGCGGGGCCGGACTCGGATCTACTCACTCGAGCCCTCACCAGCCTCGTGTAAACAGAACGGAAGAAAGAAACAACCGGCACGCCCAAATGAAATACCTACACTTTTATACCTTTAAATGGCGGCGGGGACATTAAAGGTGTGAAAATGCAATGGGAGGGCCATCCCTACATGCCAATCACTTTTTTTTTTCTTTTTTTAAAAATTGTATTTATTAGAAGTACATTACATTACAACCAATTACACTAGTACTCATCACATATATCTTATTACAATTAATGTACTCCGTTTATTTGCTACACTAATAAAGGGAAAGGATAAGATTGAGAAAAAGAAGAAAGTGAAGAAAAAAAGTGAAGGTGTAAAGAACGTGACAACAACAAAAACAAAAACAAAAGACAAAGACCCTATAAGAAATAAATTAAACACAAAAGAAAAGAGTTAAGAAATAGACCCTAAAAGAGAGGAAAAAAGAGAAAGAGGGAAAAGAGAAAAACAGATTTTTTTTTTTGTAAGCATCACGCAAATGGGACATACCAACTCTCCAGCTTTCATCCCCCCTTACTGGACCTCAATTTTTTTAGTACTTTTGCACCCTATACTTGTAATAATTCTATAAATACAGACCACGTCAGGTGGAAGTGATCTGGTTTACCTGCCAGGAGGAGTCTTATCTCTTCTAGGTGTAATGTTTTGAACATATTTGAAATCCACATGTTTATAGTTGGTATTGGAGCGTTTTTCCAGAATTTTAGGATTAACTTTTTTCCAGTTATTAACCCATAGTCTATTAATTTCTTTTGGAACACATTTAGTTCTGGAATATCTTCCGTTGTTCCGAAGATAATCCATTCTGCTTTGGGTATCAATTTAATTTTAAATAATTTTGTAAAATTTCAAAAATGTCAATCCAAATTTTTGAATTTTTGTACAGAAAACAAATGAGTGCACTATAGTAGCTTCTTGAGATTGACATTTATCACAAATTGATGATACATTTGGAAATATTTTATTGATTTTAGTTTTAGAATAGTATAATTTATGTAAAATTTTAAATTGTATTAAAGTGTGTCTTACATTAATCGAATATTTATGCACGTTTAATAAATATTCATTCCACCTTTCCTTTGAAATTTTAATAGCTAATTCTTGTTCCCAGTCTCTTCCAATACCTTCCATAGATGGTATTTCTACATTTAAAATAATATTATACAAATATGATATTAAGTTTGCTGATTCACCTTTTATCTGCATTGCTTCATCCAATACATCTGTTGAGGTATTATGATGATCTTTTGTATATTTTTTCAAATAGTCACATATTTGAAAATATTTAAAATATTGATTATTTCCGAGTTTATATTTTATTTGTAGTTGTTGGAATGATAGTAATTTTCCAGTTTCGTACAAGTCACCGAACATTTTAATTCCTAGTCTATCCCATTGTATGAAAGATTTGTCTGTAATAGAGGGATTGAATGAAGGGTTATTAATTATGGGAGATAAAAGTGATAAATTTCTTAATTTTAAATTTTGTTTTATTTGTTTCCAAGTTCTAATTGTGCTATGTATAATTGGGTTTTTGTTATAATTTATGTTATTCAGTTTCATTGGTGAGAGAAGGATCGCTCCAATGTTTCCAGAGGAGCAGTCCTCTCTCTCCATTACAATCCAGTCCACTTGCTGGGCAGAGTTGTCCATCAGTTGAATCATATTTTTAATATTTACTGACCAATAGTAATACATGAAATTAGGGAGTGCTGCCCCCTAATACTTTAGCTTTGTTCAAGTGTGTTCTTTGTATTCTATGGGATTTATAGTCCCATATAAAATTCGTAATGTCTAAATCCAGTTTTTTTTTAAACTTCTTTGGTAGGTATATAGGAATTGATTGAAATAGGTATAAAATTTGTGGTAAGAAAATCATTTTTATTGCGTTTATTCAGCCTATTAAAGACATCGGGAGCGTTTTCCAAAATCTTTCGGTTTTATTGACATAATTTCACTTTTATTCCAATTTATTCTATATCCAGAAAAGGATCCAAAATCCTTGATTAGGTTTAATATATTTGGTATAGTGATTTGAGGTTTTGTAATGTACAATAATATATCATCCGCATATAAAGATATTTTATTATTTGAATATTTAGTGTTATACCCATGGATATCTGGATGTGTTCTAATTGTTTCTGCTAACGGTTCAATTATGAGAGCGAAGAACTGTGGTGAAAATGAGCATCCTTGTCTATTTCCCCTTGATAGTTGAAATTTCGAGGATAATATGTTATTAGTTAATATTCTAGCTGTAGGTTTATTATATAATAGTTTAATCCATAAAATAAAATTCTCTCCCAGTTGGAATTTTTGTAATACTTTATCCATATAATTCCATTCTACTTGGTCAAATGCTTTTTCAGCGTCCAAGGAAATTATTGATAATTCTTGTTCTTCAGATTTATGTGAATGCATTATATTGAGTAGACGTCTCATATTATTAGATGAATATCTTTTAGGGATAAACCCCGTCTGATCTGGGTTTATTAGTTTACTAATATATTTACTTAATCTTCTAGCTAGTGTTTTCGCTAATATTTTTTGATCTGTGTTTAACAATGCTCTAGCTGTATATGAACCCGGTTCTTCTATATCTTTATCTTTTTAAGTATTAGTGTGATCGTTGATTCAGCTAATGTGTCAGGTAATTTTTGTTTTTTAAAAGCATATTCGTACATTTTTTGTAATCGTGGTATAATTTTGTCGTAGAAGCTTTTATAAAATTCGTTAGTAAATCCATCAGGACCTGGTGTTTTTCCATTCTTTAATGAGTTTATTGTATCTTCTAATTCCTTAATTGAGATTTGTGCTCCCAATTCCTCTTGTTCCTTCAACTCTAACTTTGGAAGATTACAATTATCCAAAAACTGTAATTTTATAGGAGTCAGTTGTCGTTTTAGATGTATACAAATTCTCATAAAATTGCGCAAATCTTTTATTAATATCTTTCGGTATGGTTAATAATTCCCCTCTATCTGATTTAATCTTTGGGATCGTATGTTCTTTTTCTCGTTTTTTTAGCTGGCGAGCCAGAAGTTTATGCGGTTTATCCCCAAATTCAAAGGGCTCTTGTTTTGTAATTTGAAAAAGTCTTATAAGTTTGGCTGATAGTAGTTTATTTAATTTAAATTTCAAAATTATTATTTTATTATGTTTATCTATTGATGGATCTTTAGCATTATCTATATCCATTTGTCTAATAAGTTCCTCTAACTGTCTTTGTTCATTATTATTCTTTTTATTTTGAAAAGCTTGATATGAAATTATAATACCTCTAATGTATGCTTTAAAAGATTCCCATAATACAGTAGACGATATATCTGGAGTGTCATTTATTTCAAAAAAGGTATCCATTTGTTCTTTTAAATATATACTCGCTTGTGGATCTTTTAAAATGTGGGAATTAAATCTCCAAAACGGTTTATTCTTAGACATTCCTTCCAGTTTTAAAAAGAAAGTTAGTGGTGAATGGTCTGAAATCGAGTTTGTATGGGATGTTCGGTTAAAAGTATGAGGGATTAATTTTGTGTCCACCAGGAAATAATCTATACGTGAGTATGTTTTGTATACCATTGAATAAAACGAGTATTCCCTGCCAGTTGGATTAACAATTCTCCAAACATCTGCTATATTAGTATTGTTTATATAAGTATTTAAAAGTTCACCGGTTTTAGATTTCATATTCCCTCTCTGTTTTTGGCTTGATTTATCTAAATACGGATCTAAAACACAGTTAAAGTCTCCTCCTATTATAACATTTTGATTGTTAGACTCTGCAATTATGTTCAGAATTTTATTGAAAAAAATGAGGGTTGTCAAAGTTAGGCGTGTATATATTTACCAAGGTAATTGGAGTATCATGAATTTCTCCATTAACTATTAAGTATCTCCCTTCGATGTCTGTTATGATATTCTTTGCTTTAAATGGTATACCTTTTCTTATAATGATTGACGTACCTCTAGATTTCGAAGTAAATGAGGAATGGTATGTTTGACCTATCCATTTCGCCCTCAACCTAGCTTGATCTTGAGATTTTAGATGAGTTTCTTGTAAGAAGATGATGTCAGAATTGTATAGTTTCAGCTGAGCTAGTATTCTTACCCCTTTATATAGGTTCGTTAATACTCTTATATTCCAACCACAGAATGAGACCTCCTAGGTTCGTTTGCTGAGCATCTTGGTGGAGGGGGGGGGGGGGGTTAGTGTGTGTGTGACGCGGCAGGCTTCTCCCCTGAATTCCATAGAGCTGCTGACAGCTTTCGTGCATGAGACGCGAACGCTTCATTTCCAGAACATTCTGAACGCGTGACGCACGGTTGCATTTCGCTCTCTGTCTCTCCCCTCTCTCTCTCTCTCTCTCTCTCTCTCTCTCTCTCTCTCTCCCTCTCCTCCCTATCCTCTCCCCCCTTCATCTCCCCACCCCCCCTGCCCTCCCCCACCCTCCCTCCCCTAAACCCCTTCCCCCCTCCACCCCTCCCCTACACCTCTCCCCACCCCGCTCCTCTCACCTCCCCTTCTCCAATCCCCTCCCCTACCCCTCTCTATCCCCTCACCCACCCTTCCCCTCCCCTCCTCTACCACCCTTCCCCCTACACCTGTCTCCCCCTTCACCCTCCCCGCTCTCCTCCCCTCCCCATCCTAGTCCCCCTCTATCCCTTCCCCACTCCCCCTTCCCTCCCCTCCCCTCTCCTCCCCCCTCCCCCCTCCCCACTCTCTCCCCTCCCCCTCCCCCCTCCCCCACTCTCTCCCCATCTCCCCCTCCCCTCCCCACTCTCTCCCCATCTCCCCCTCCCCCTTCCCCTCGCCACTCTCTCCCCCACCTCTCCATTTCCCCCCCTCTCTCCGCCCCCTCCCCCCATCTCCCCCCTCCTTCCCCCCTCCCCACTCTCTCCCCCATCCCCCTCTCACCCCATCCCCCCCTCTCCATCTCCCCTCTCCCTCATCCTCTTCCTGCCTCTCCACCCCTTCTCCATCCCATCTCCCCTCATCTCCCTCCCCCCTCTCTGTCATTATTTCAAATCCCCATCATTTCCCTCCTCACCGGACACCACCTGTCACTGTCAGCTTTCACTGCACCCTACCCCTCCCCCTCCTCTTTATATCCTGGCTGACTCCTTTACACATTCAATCCTGATGCAAGTTCCTGACCTAAAATGTTGACTATCCCTTTGACTCCACAGTTGTTTCTCGACCCACTGCATTCTTCCAGCAGTTTATTTTTTGCATCAACAATTATGAATTGGCATTTCATTTGACGTCCTGTCTTTTTTCTTTTCTATTAATTTGAATATAATATGTAAAACAAGCTCCTACTTTGCTATGACTGGAGTTACATTCAAATCTACATCACCCTTCGCATTGTTGGTTGGAGTCGCAGACAGCACAACAGAAAACGTGCTTAGGTCAGTCAGGAAAACGCAGGTCAGTTAGCAATTAAGAAAAAAGATTTTAGTCAATGATTCTTCATGATAACATGAGAAAAGTATATTTCAAGTTGCAGATGTGTTGGTGTGGGAGGGGAGACAAGCTTGGAAATGGATAAGACAGGGATATCTTAAGATAGGGCAAAGGTCATAAGATCATGTCATAATAGAATTAGGCCATTCGGCCCATCAAGTCACTCCGCCATTCAATCATGGCTGATCTAGCTCTCCCTCCTAACCTGATTCTCCTACCTTCTCCCCATAACCTCCAAACACCTGTGCTAATCAAGAATCATCTCCATCTTAAAAATATCCACTGACACCCTCCACAGTCTTCTGTGGCAAGGAATTCCACAGACACCACCCATCTGATTAAATAAATGTCTCCTCATTTCTTTCTAAAAGAATGTCTTTAATTGTGATGCTATGATCTCTAATCCTAGACTCTTCCACAAGTGGAAATGTTGATTCCGGATCTAATACTATCCCCTTAGTCTGGTTCAGTCAATCACTGAAACGAACACTGGAGTCCAAACTCTTCTTTATTTGTAAATGGCACCGCGGGGCCGGACTCGGATCTACTCACTCGAGCCCTCACCAGCCTCGTGTAAACAGAACGGAAGAAAGAAACAACCGGCACGCCCAAATGAAATACCTACACTTTTATACCTTTAAATGGCGGCGGGGACATTAAAGGTGTGAAAATGCAATGGGAGGGCCATCCCTACATGCCAATCACTTCTTACAGATATGAGATCACATTAAGAGGCACTTACTCTGCTTACTTACAAACAATGTATACAAAAAAACACTTAAGCCACATACTATATATTAACACAAAATCCTTTACCCAATCACAGACCTGGGTTTAGCGTCTGTTTAACATTAACTCAGACTTAGCGGCACCCAGGGCTTCCTAGGAACAGAAACAGTTGGGAGCTTCTTTACAAATCTAGACTTGATGGCAACATTTAATTACATGAGCCTCTTGCACCTGGTGTCCCTTGGTCACCTCAGCAAAGCTTGACCTTTTTCACACAAGCCTGCCATTTCCAAAGTTCACAAACCCCTGCATATCTACAGAAACATCCTCTCCACATCCAGTCTGTCCAAGCTTTTCACTATTCTGTATGTTTCATTGAAGTGCCCCCTCATTCTTCAAAACTCCAGAGGGTACAGGCCCAGTGCCCTCTTGGCAAACTTGGCCACAAAGCCTTCAATCCCCTCGACCAAATCATTAATATACAACGTGAAGATTAGCGGTGCCAGCACCAACCCCTGCGGAACTCCACTAGTCACGGTTGCTCGAATAATTCCAGAATTTCACGTTAATATAATTAAATAGCTGCAATCTGACAGCTATTTCAAATAGATGCTCCTCAGCCCCCCAAACCTGGACTCTTTCGTTCTCCCACTCCCTCAGACTCCATAATATTTGCTTTGATGTTGAGATTTTCCACATCGGTGCCTCCAAGGTGTCTTTGTTTTTTAAACTGGGGCTTCCCCTTTACTACAGTTAATAGAGCCCCCAAATGTCACATGCAGCTGCATTTCTACTCTCGACCCTTCAACTTAAAGCCAGAACAAGGATATAGTTCCCTCGTCCTCATCAACTCCACCACCATTACCATGAATCGTTCAGCCTTTGCAATTTCTGTCACCTTCAACAAGATTTCGCCTCCCTTTTTCAGCATTCCAAAAAGCAGTTTTAGTGACCACTTCCCACTATATAAACATGTTCATACTGATCTTCTACTTGCCAATCACTTTAATTCTACATCCCATTTCTCCTCTGACTTATATGTCTGTGGCATCCATGCATTTCCAAGTGTAGGCTTGAGGGCATGCCATCTTATTTAACATCCAGGCATGTTGCAGCCTTTGGGACTGAAATTCAATGATTTCAAATAACTTAATTTTTCTTGTGTGCATAACTAGCCAAATCTGCTGTAAGATTATCCATCTATAAATATTAACTATTAACTTTTCTCTCTCTACACACACATCTGATTTGCTGGGCATTTACAGTATACTCTTTCATAGAGTCAGTCAAAGATTGATAGTGTTGAAACAGGCTCTTTGACCCAACTTGCCCGCATGTGCCAACATCTCCGAGCTACATGAGAACCACTTGCCCGCGTTCGATCCATATCCCTCCAAACCTGTCCTAACCATGTTGTCTAACTGTTTCTTAAATAGAAACGTAGAAAATAGGTGCAGGAGTAGGCCATTCGGCCCTTCGAGCCAACACCGCCATTCAATATGATCATGGATTAATTATCATCTACAATCAGTACCCCGTTCCTGCTTTTTCTCTGTAACCCTTGATTCCGTTGGCCCCAAGAGCTATATCTAACTCTCTCTTGAATACATCCAATGATTTAGCCTCCACTGCATTCTGTGGCAGAAAATTACACAGATTCACAACTCTTTGGGTGGAAACGTTTTTCCTCATCTCAGTCCTAAATGGCCTACCCCCCTAGTCTTAAACTGTGACCCCGATTTTGGACTCCCCAATATCGGGAACATATTTCCTACATCTAGCCTGTCCAATCCCTTAAGAATGCTATAAGTTTCTATAAGACCCGTTCTCATACTTCTAAATTACAGTGAATATAAGCCCAGTCGATCCATTCTTTCATCATATGTCAGTCCCGCCATCCCTGGAATTAACCAGGTGAACCTACGCTGCACTTCAATAGCAAGAATGTCCTTCCTCAAATTAGGAGAACAAAGCTACACACAATACTCCAGGTGTGGTCTCATCAGGGGTCTGTACAACTGCAATAGGAACTCCTTGCTCCTATACTCAAATCCTCTCGCTATGAACGCCAACATGCCATTTGCTTTCTTCACTGCCTGCTGTGCCTGCATGCTTACTTTCAGTGACTGATGCACAAGGACACCCAGGTCTCGTTGCACCTCCCCTTTTCCTAATCTGACACCAGAGGTTTCGTCAACAACTTTGTTGAGTGGTGTGGGCTGAATCACCTGCTGCTCAACACCGACAAGACTAACGAGTTGGTGGTGGATGGTGGTGGACTTTAGGAGGAGAGGAAACACCCCTGTCACCTGTCTCCATCAATGGTGTGGATGTGCAGATTACCAGGGAGTACAAATACCTTGGAGTGTACCTGGACAGTAACCTGGACTGGTCCAGGAACACTGAGGCCTTGTACAATATGGGACAGAGCCAGTTGTACATTTTGAGAAGACTCCACTCCTTAAACATCTGCAGTAAGATGTTGCAGATGTTTTACCAATCAGTGGTAGCCAGTGCCACTTCTTTGCTGTCGTGTGCTGGGGCAGCAGGGCGAAGGCCACGGACACCAATAGGATTAACAAATTCACCAGGAAGGCTGGCTCCGTCCTGGGGGCGGAGTTGGATTCATGGGAGATGGGCTTGGAAGGGAGGATGCTTCTCAAACTGTGGAGCATCTTGGACAATACAGCTCACCCCCTCCATGACACACTGGTGAACCTGAGGAGTACCTTCAGCAACAGAATGGTTCCACCAAGATGCAGGACAGAATGCTACAGGAGATCCTTTTTCCCTGTGGCTATCAAACTTTACATCTCCCCCTTCTGTCGTGGGGTGGACTGAGACTGACCTGACCCCCCCCCCCCCCTTCCCAATTTTTGCACATGTCCCAAGACTTTCAGCTCATCACTTTAATTTCATGTTTCATGTATTTTGTGTTTTTATGACTGTTGGCGGATCAATTTCCCTCCTGGGATGAATAAAGTTCTATCGTATCGTATTCAGATAATAATCTGCCTTCTTGTTCTTGCCACCAAAGTGGATAACCTCACATTTATCCACATTATACTGCATCTGCCCACTCAGCAAACCTATCCAAATCATTCTGCAGCCTCATAGCATCCTCCTCACAGCTCACATTGCCACCCAGCTTTGTGTTATTTGCAAACTTGGCGATGTTACATTTAATTCCTTCATCCAAATCATTAATATATATATATATATATATATATATATATATATATATATATTGTAAATAACTGGGGTCCCAGCACTGAGCCTTGTGGCACCTCACTCGTCACTGCCTGTCATTCTGAAAATTCCAACTCTTTGCTTCCTGCCTGCCAACCAGTTCTCTATCCATGTCACTACCCTACCCCCAATACCATGTGTTCTAATTTTGCACACTAATCTTTTGTGGGGAACCTTGTCAAATGCTTTTTGAAAGTCCAGATACACCACATACACTGGCTCTCCCTTATCCATTCTACTTGTTACATCCTCAAAGAATTCCAGAAGATTAGTTAAGCATGATTTCCCCTTCATAAATCCATGCTGACTTTGACTGATCCTGTCACTGCTTTCCAAATGCGCTGCTATTACATCTTTAATAATCGACTAAATCATCTCCGGATGTAAGGCTAACTGGTCTATAATTCCCCATTTTCTCACTCCCTTCTTTCTTAAAAAGTGGGGTTACATTAGCTACCCTCCAGTCCACAGGAACTGATCCAGATTCTATAGAACATTGGAAAATGATCACCAATGCATCCACAATATCTATGGCCATCTCGAGTACTCTGGGATGTAGACAATCAGGCCCTGGGGATCTATCTGCCTTTAGTCCCAACAGTTTACCTAACACCATCATCTGACTAATGTGAATTTCCTTCAGTTCCTCCCTCACGCTAGATACATGGTCCCCTAGTATTTCTGGGAGATTGTTTGTGTCTTCCTTAGTGAAGGCAGAACCAAAGTAATTGCTCAATTGGTCTGCCATTTCCTTGTTTCCCATTATAAATTCACCCATTTCTGACTGTAAGGGACCTACATTGGTCTTCACTAATCTTTTCCTCTTCACATATCTAAAGAAGCTACACAGTTTTTATATTCTCTGCAAACTTTCTTTCAGGCTCTATTTCCCCCCTCTCCAGTAACCCCTTTGTCCTCCTCTGTTGAATTCTAAATGTCTCCCAGTCCTCCGGTTTGCTGCTTCCTCTGGCCAATTTGCATGCCTCTTCCATGGATTTAATACTGACTCTAATTTCCCTCGTTAGACACGGTTGAGCCGCCTTCCCTGTTTTATTTTTACGCCAGACAGGGATAAACAATTGTTGTAATTCATCCATGAGATCCTTAAATCGTTGCCATTGCATCTCCACCGTCATCCCTTTAAGTATCATTTGCCAGTCTATCCTAGCCAATTCCCATCTCAAACCATCATAGTTACCTTTCTTTAAGCTCAGGTCCCTCATCTCGGAATTAACTATGTCCCTCTCCATGTTAATACAGAATTCCACCATATTATGGTCACTGTTGCCCAAGGGGTTTTGCACAAGATTGCTAACTAATCCTTCCTCATTACACAATACCCAGCCGAGGATGGCCTGCCTTCTACTTGGTTCCTCTTCATATTGGCTTAGAAAACCATCCCGTATATACTCCAGGTAAATCCTCAGTTGTTACCAATTTGGTTAGCCCAATTTATATGTAGATTAAAGTCACCCATGATAACTGCTGTACCTTTGCTACAAGAATCCATAATTTCCTGTTTGAAGCTATCCCCAACCTAACTACTGATTCAGTGTCGGTCCTGCCCATGTTAGACTTCCCAAAATGCAACACCTCACATTTCTCTATGTTAAATTCCATTTGAAAGTATGGATAAGCTATATACTAGTCCTGATATCTAACTTTCGCAACCACTCCCTACACACACGGGGCAATCGATCAAGAACCTGCTGCAATTTTTCACAACCATCTTCACTATCTGCAAAACCACCCACTTTTGTATTATTTGAAAACTTGCTAATCGTGCTGTGAATGTTCTCATCCTTAGGCTCCCTTCAGTCGTGGCTGACCATGGGTGTCTCCAGGGTGCTATTCCCCATATAGAGGACGCCTGTGCGTGACTTTATTTAAAGTGGGGAGACTGGTGCACAGACAGCCACCCCACGGTCCTCGACAGATCTGGGCGAGGATCCAGTGGCATGAAGTCCAAGACGACCCAAGACCCTTTACTGTTGCAGCCTTCATCCGCCTTCCCAGTCGTTGTGACGCTCCACTAAGGTCAGCCATCATTCTCCACCTGTTCCACCGTTGAGGTCTTGTTTGGATTGCTCTTTGTCAGAGACCTCCCCCATGACCATACCGCCATGGGTGGCCCTACCAGGAGCATAGCTCCAGACGTCATCACTCTCAGGATCTCAGGTCCACACAAGCTTTTCCACCACGACAAGATGACAATCCACTCATCCAAATCATTGATATAGATAGATCGATATCGATCTGTATCAAATTTATCAAGTTCAATCGTTTGGTGTCAGATTTTTGTAACATCTCTGACCTACATTTCACAGCCTTAATGTGGCCCTTTGTTTTTTTTGAACTGCCCTTACTGATCAGCTTTAGACTTTACTTTTGGGATACAGCGTTGAAACAAGTTCCTCGGCCCACCGAGTCCACACCAACCAACATTCACCCCATGCACTCGTACTGTCCTGCACACTGGGAACATTTTTACAATTTACAGAAGCCAATTATCCTGCACACCTTTTGAGAATGGTAGGAAACCTGAGCATCCAGAGAAAACCCATGTGGTCACAGGGAGAACATACCAACTCTGTACAGACAGCAGCCGTAGTCAGGATCAAACCCGGGACTTTGGTGTTGTAAGAAAGCAACTCTACCACTGTGTCACTGTGTTGCCTGCCGGTTAATTCCATAAACCTCACCTTCACCAGAACATCCTAGCCTGACGCCATCAGAGAGATTCCCATTGCCCTAGCCATTCCTTCTTTTTAAATGTAAACTAGTTTACTTAGTTTCCCATTTCTCATGATCGTAGACCTGAAAGGTTAACTCGAGGAGAGACACAAAAAGTTGGAGTAAACTTAGCGGGTCAGACAGCATCTCTGGACACAGACACAAAATGCTGGAGTAACTCAGAGGCAGAATCTCTGGATTGAAGGAATGGGTGACGTTTCAGGTCGAGACCCTTCTTCAGACTGAATCAGGGGGGAGTGAGATATACAGATAAGGAAATGTAAGTTGTGAAAATGAGGCAAAGGGGATGGGGATCAAGGAAAATGTAGAATAGATTGTTAGCTAGGAGAAGGTAACAACAAAGCAAACACAGATAAAATATAAACAAAGACAGTCTGACTAGTCGGAGAACTGGGATGGAGATTGGGGGGAAGGGATGGAGAAAGAGGGAAGGCAAAGGTTACTTGAAGTTAGGGAAGTCAATATTCAAACCGCTGTGATGTAAGCCGCCCAAGTGAAATATGAGGTGTTGTACCCAGATACTTTCCCCTGCAACCAAAGGAGATGCAACACAAGGAGATCCAAGGAACCCGACAGTCTTTTCAGGTGAAGCAGAGGTTTACTTGTACTTCCTCCAACCTCATCTACTGTTTTCGTTTTCACACTTTACATTTCCTTAGCTCTGTATCTCCCTCACCCCGATTCAGTCTGAAGAAGGGTCTCGACCCAAAACATCACCCCATTCCTTCTATCCGGAGATACTGCCTGTCCTGCTAAGTTACTCCAGCATTTTGTGTCCATCTTTGGTTTAAACCAGCATCTACAGTTCCTTCCCACACAGGTTAACTCAAGGTATTTTTCCACAAATGATTCTTGACCCACTAAGAATTTCCAGCATTCTCCGTTTTTATTCTGAAGTTCCAGCAAATGCTATTTTTCAAATTGCTTCATTATATTTCTTCATTAGATTGTTCTGTCCAGCTTCTAACTTTTCTACGCAATATTATTTTGATATTATACCACTTTTGCATCAACTCTTGACAGTCTTGGGGCACTTTACAGTGGGCAATTAACCTACAAACCCACACATCTTTAAGATGTAGGAGAAAACCCATGAAAGAGAGAACTCCATACAGATAGCACCTGAGGTCGGAATAAAACTTGGGTCTCTGGTGCTGTGAGGTAGCAGCTCTACCAGCTGTGCCGCCCCTGCTACTAACTGGCACAGATGCGCAGCTGATAGAACTGCTGCCTCAACACCAGATTCAGGTTCGATCCTGACCTCAGTTGCTGTCTATGGTGTTTGCACTTCCGGCCAGTGTCCACTTGGTTTTCCTTCGGGTGCTCAGGTTTACTCCCACATCTTAAAAGACATATATGTAGGTAAAGTGGCCTCTGTAAATTGCCCCGTGTGCGTAGGGAGTAGTTGCGAAAGTTAGATATCAGGACTAGTATATAGCTTATCCATACTTTCAAAACTATATTCTCATTCTTTTCCCAGTACCCTTGATCAAATACACTTACATAATTATATCACAAAAATATTCAGCATCCTGGCCTCTACATTACTCCGTGGTAAACAATTTCACATCACCACGATGTGATATGAGAGGAATAGATCAGGTAGATGCACAGACTTTCGCCCAGAGTAGATGAATCGAGGACCCGAGGACATAGGTTTAAGGTGAAGGGAAAAAGATTTAATAGGAATCTGAGGGGTAACCTTTTCACACAAAGGGTGGTGGATGTATGGAACAAGCTGCCAGATGAGGTAGTTGAGTCAGGGACTATTCAAACATTTTAGAAGCAGTTTGACAGGCCTTAGTATAGGCAGGGCTGCCAAAATTGGGTGAGAGTTGGGAGTGAGAAATTGCGAGAGACCAAGCCCGAGGGAGCGTAGCGACCGGGGGGGGGGGGGGGGAGGGGGGTGTTCCCCCTACCATTGGTACGGAACTTTTGCATTTTTCAGCTTGAAATTGTGCAATATGCTGCATACTGCAGCGAGTCTTTTAATTTACACTTGAATGCAATATATATGCTTTAAATTGGATTAGCTATGAATAAGGTTAGGCTAAATTACATTCCTAATTACATTCCACAGTAGAGCCAGGCTCTGATCAACAGGCGCAGCACATGAATGATCTCAGTATATTCATGTATGGAAATCAGGTTATAATCAAACACTTGGTCCATGTTGACCAACCTGGGTCTCACTGCACACCTGGTACTACTCCTGGCCCCGACTCCAGTTGCATACCTTCTCTCATTCCTGTCCCTGTGTCCAGCCTTACACCTGGCCCCCTATTCTACCCTGATCATAGCTGCTTACCTGCTTAGGTTCCTAGTGCTGAACACTCCCCTGGCCCCAGCTTTGATTGCCCACCTAGTACTATTCCAGACCTTGACTCTGGATGCACACTTGGCCTTGCTCCTAGCCCCTTTGCACTGACAATATATCTGGCCCACACATAAAGCCCCATATCTGACCCCCTGGACTTAACCTATTACGTTCAAGTCCACAGGTGCTTATCTAATGCAGTAATCCTTTATGGGGCACTTCACAGACCAAATTATGGATAACAAAATTTGCTACATCCATTGGTTTCTTTGTTATCTAACATGCTAGTTACTTTGTCAAAGAAGTCATCAATTGGTTGAACACAATTTCTCATCCATAAAATTATACTCACTCAGCTGTATGTATTCTGTTACCATTTCTTTCATTTTCGTAACAAACTGTTCTGAAGTCATTTTTACCCCCAATATTTTCAGTATTTTGCTGTCTTCCTCTCAGCTGGGACTTTTCCGAAATGCAAAGTCCAATAACTATATATTTAAGCAATATTATTCTATTAAATGTGATCTTGAGAGTACATAATATTTTCTGTGGTATTCATAACACAACAATGATAAAAAAGATCTTTGTTTTGATTGCACCTACCAACATGCATACATTATTACATTACAGTTAATATGTACCGAGAGCAAATTTTTGTTCCAATGCTCCCCATTCCCAATTACTTTTACATTGAAGTGATTGAAATCCAAGTGAAGTTTAAATGGCATCATAAAAGTAAAACCTCTGGAATGGATGATATTCATTACATGGTTGGTTGGGGTCAGTATCAGCACAATTACTATAATACACTTTGAATCTTCAGATGTCCTGGTTCAAGCTAAAACTAAAGACAAATAATAATCTCCTCACACATTCCCCTGCAAGTATCTCTGTCACTCCTTTAAAATATGCCCCTTCTTTGAACAAACTCTTAAATATAGGCATCTGAATCAGTTTCCATCTGATTACATTCCTTGAGGATGTTCATCTATGTGTTCAATTAATAAAACAATGAGATTGGGGACATTTCTATTCAACCTGTCAAAGGAATTGGGGGGGGGGGGGGTTTAGAAATAGTCAGTGAGGTAAACAAACATAATAATTGAGTGGCAAATGACAATAGTGCTACCTTCCCAATATTTAACTGAAGGAAATAATGGGTTATCAGGGCTGTATGTTGTGACAGACAGCCTGACACCATGCATGTAATTTTAATATTACACTTATCCCATCCCCCTTGATATTCCGGATTAATAAATTAAGGTTTTGTCAACTAATTACAAATCAGGCTAATTACAAATCACTAACATTAGCCAACTCCGAAGCATGAAGCGCTGAGCATTGGGATCCAGACATCACGGACAACTGGCCTCAGTTCCCCGCTCACATCTGGCAGTGTTCTCTGTCTGAACCAGGGGCCGCGGAGCGTTTTTGAAAGTGGGGAGACAGAGCGATCACTGATCACTGGCCTTGGGGGTACCCGGTGAGGGAGTGGAGCAACCGAGTGGGGAGAGGTTGTGGAAGTAGGGTGTCCCCCCTCCCAGGGTAGGGAAATTTGATGTATTAAAATCATGTTTTAGTGCATTGTAGAAGTATGATTTCAATGTTTATTGTGAGAAGTATTTTTATGAGGTAACTTTTTAAGGGGTAACTTTTTCCACACAAAGGGTGGTGGGTGTATGGAACAAGCTGCCAGAGGATGTTGTTGAGGCAGGGACCATCCAAACATTTAAGAAACAGTTAGACTGATACATGGATAGGACAGGTTTGGAGGTATGGACCAAAAGCAGGTAGCGTAGCTGGGACATGTTGGCGGGTGTGGGCAAGTTGTGCCAAAGGGCCTGTTTTCACACTGTATCACTCTATGACTACATTATACCACCATGCATGAATGCTTCAAAATCAAGTGACCGAGTTTTATTGCCATATAAGCATAGAAACATAGAAAATAGGTGCAGGAATAGGCCATCTGCCCTTCGAGCCAGCACTGCCATTCAATACGATCATGGCTATTTATCTAAAATCAGTACCTCTTTCCTGTTTTTTCCCCATATCCCTTAATTTCATTAGCCCCAAGAACTAAATGTAACTCTCTCATCTCAGTCCTAACTGGCATACCCTTTATTCTTAAACTGTGACCCCTGGTTCTGAAATCGC
This sequence comes from Malacoraja senta, assembly GCA_038087875.1. Taxonomy (NCBI): domain Eukaryota; kingdom Metazoa; phylum Chordata; class Chondrichthyes; order Rajiformes; family Rajidae; genus Malacoraja; species Malacoraja senta. Next base: position 322,716,229 of record CM075977.1, on the reverse strand, counting down.
CCAACATCGGGAACATTTTTCCTGCAGTTACAGCAAGTGAAAATCTAGCAGGCAAGCAGGATGCTTTCTCCAACCACTCCCATTTGAAGTCCACTATCTTCCACTGTTTCTACCCAGTGCTTGGTACTTACTTCCAGCAGCCACTGGTTGTCCTCCAGGATGCACCGATCCGCAGCCTGATCCATGCCGGTCACCTGGGCGAATTTGGTACAGAGACTCTCATGGCAGCGGCGCAATGCTTCCGACGGCCCGGGATTCTTGCACTGAAGCTGCTCCATGGCCGGAGCTGCAGCGATCGACTCGCCAGCCCCGCAAACACTCGCCAGCCCCGGCTCTCCAACACCCCCGGCCCATGCAGTTTATCTGAGTTTTGAAATTTTCGTTGATCACAGAATTTCTCATGACAGAGCGTGAGAAATTTGTGATCAGCGTGAGCGCATGAGAATTTGTTCAAATGAGTGATTCTCACGCTCAAAGCATAAGAGTTGGCAGCCCTGGTATAGGACAAATTTGGAGGGATATGGACCAAATGCTGGCAGGTGGGACTAGTGCAGCTGGGACATTTTGGCAAGTTGGTCTGAAGGGCCTGTTTCCACACTATCACTCTTTATGACTCGATGACCCTTCCCAAAATAGTACATTTCACACCCCTTATCCTGAGACTGTGGTTCTAGAATCCCCAACCAGGGGAAATATATTCCCTACATCCAGCTCTGATGCCCCTTCAGAATTTGTTACAATTCAATGAGATCCACTTTCATTTTACAAAATGTTGTTGAATGCAGGCTGAGGTAACTCAATCGCCACTCATTTTGCACACCTGTCATTCCAGGTTCTTTGCTGCCTTCCTTCTTAGCAGGTTTTAGGTTAGGTTAGTTTGGTTGGTTTAGTTTTAGAGATATATAGTGTGGAAACAGGCTCTTCGGCCCACCAAATCCACACCAACCAACAATCCTCCATACACTAGTTCTATCTTAGATACATAGATACATAGAAAATAGGTGGAGTAGGCCATTCGGCCCTTCGAGCCTGCACCGCCATTCAATATGATCATGGCTGATATTCCAACTCAGTATCCCGTACTTGCCTTCTCTCCATACCCCCTGATCCCTTTAGCCACAAGGGCCACATCTAACTCCCTCTTAAATATAGCCAATGAACTGGCCTCAACTACCCTCTGTGGCAGAGAGTTCCAGAGATTCACCACTCTCTGTGTGAAAAAGTTTTTCCTCATCTCGGTCTTAAAGGATTTCCCCCTTATCCTTAAGCTATGACCCCTTGTCCTGGACTTCCCCAACATCGGGAACAATCTTCCTGCATCTAGCCTGTCCAACCCCATAAGAATTTTGTACGTTTCTATAAGATCCCCTCTCAATCTCCTAAATTCTAGCGAGTATAAGCCAAGTCTATCCAGTCTTTCTTCATATGAAAGTCCTGACATCCCAGGAATCAGTCTGGTGAACCTTCTCTGCACTCCCTCTATGGCTATAATGTCCTTCCTCAGATTTGGAGACCAAAACTGTACGCAATACTCCAGGTGTGGTCTCACCAAGACCCTGTACAACTGCAGTAGAACCTCCCTGCTCCTATACTCAAATCCTCTTGCTATGAAGGCCAACATACCATTCGCTTTCTTCACTGCCTGCTGCACCTGCATGCCTACTTTCAATGACTGGTGTACCATGACACCCAGGTCTCGCTGCATCTCCCCATTTCCTAATCGGCCACCATTTAGATAATAGTCTGCCTTCCCGTTTTTGCCACCAAAGTGGATAACCTCACATTTATCCACATTATACTGCATCTGCCAAACATTTGCCCACTCACCCAGCCTATCCAAGTCACCTTGCAGTCTCCTAGCATCCTCCTCACAGCTAACACTGCCCCCCAGCTTAGGGTCATCCGCAAACTTGGAGATGTTGCTTTCAATTCCCTCGTCCAGATCATTAATATAAATTGTAAATAGCTGGGGTCCCAGCACTGAGGCTTGCGGTACCCCACTAGTCACTGCCTGCCATTGTGAAAAGGACCCGTTTACTCCTACTCTTTGCTTCCTGTTTGCCAGCCAGTTCTCTATCCACATCAATACTGAACCCCCAATACCATGTGATTTAAGTTTGTATCCTAATCTCTTATGTGGGACCTTGTCGAAAGCCTTCTGAAAGTCAAGATACAACACATCCACTGGTTCTCCCCTATCCACTCTACTAGTTACATCCTCGAAAAATTCTATAAGATTCGTCAGACACGATTTACCTTTCGTAAATCCATGCTGACTTTGTCCAATGATTTCACCACTTTCCAAATGTGCTGCTATCCCATCTTTAATAACTGACTCTAGCAGTTTCCCCACTACCGATGTTAGACTAACTGGTCTGTAATTCCCCGTTTTCTCTCTCCCTCCCTTCTTAAAAAGTGGGGTTACGTTTGCTACCCTCCAATCCTCAGGAACTACTCCAGAATCTAAAGAGTTTTGAAAAATTATCACTAATGCCTCCACTATTTCTGGAGCTACTTCCTTAAGTACTCTGGGATGCAGCCTATCTGGCCCTGGTGATTTATCGGCCTTTAATCCATTCAATTTACCCAAACACCACTTCCCGACTAACCTGGATTTCACTCAGTTCCTCCATCTCCTTTGACCCGCGGCCCCCTGCTATTTCCGGCAGATTATTTATGTCTTCCTTAGTGAAGACGGAACCAAAGTAGTTATTCAATTGGTCCGCCATATCCTTGTTCCCCATGATCAATTCACCTGTTTCTGACTGCAAGGGACCTACATCTTGGGTCAATTTACAGAAGTCAGTTAACCACCAAACCTGTACCTCTTTGGAATGTGGGAGGAAATTCCAGAGCACCTGGAGGAAACCCACGCGATCACAGGAAGAACTTAAACTCTGTACAGATAGCACCCGTAGTCAGGATCAAACCCAGGTCTCTCGTGCTGCACGGCAGCAAATCTACCACTGTGCTGCCCCATGGGAGAATAAAATCAAATCTATCGATAGCCGTCCACGTATTTCACAAATGTTCTGCAAAATTGTAGCATATTTATCCATTTTGACCAGCATAATTTCCCTACTCAACTGCTTGTCACACTGCTTGTTTGCTTTCAGTGAACTGATGGACAAAGATGTCCTGGTCCCTTTGAAAAAAAAAGCTTTTCCCAAATTTAAGATAGCTTCATTTTCTACCAGGGTGGGTAATTTCATATTTTCCCACTCACAATAATGTTAATATTTGATAGCTCAATGTATCCTCCTCCAGAGTTTCAATCCCAACCAATTTCATAACACCAGCAAACTTAGAAATGTTACATTTGGTATATATATTATGAATAGCTGGAGACATGCTGAGCACTGTGATACCCAACTAATCACTACCTGCCACCCCCAAAAAAGACCCAATTATTCCTTCAATTTTCAGCCTGCCAACTAATTTTCAATCTATGCCAGTATGTTACTCAAGGTCCTAAATTTTAATTTTAGAACTAGCCTCTTATATGGGATATTATCAAAGGTCTTGCAAAAGTCTAAATACACCACATACATTTGGAAGATGAGGGAGGCCCATTCTCAAACAAAAACTTTATTTTCCTTTCACAAATCCAAGCCAACTTTTTGCAATCCTAGTGACGTTTTCTGAGGTTCCTGCCATTACATCTTTTATAACAGATTCAAAAAGGATTCTGACATTACACATCTTACTCTAATTTAACTCCATTGCAGCAATGTAATCCTATTTGTTCAATCACTCATTTCTGATTAATAGCATTCTATTAAGAACGGCATTGAAAAAGATGTTATCCAAATCTTTTGCATTTTCTACTAAAGGATGTGAATTTATTTGAAGAACCTCAACGCAACATCCAATTAGACTAGAGCAACAATATTTTATTGAACATTTGCATAAACAAGAGACATTTCATGTATTAAAATGTAGTTTTAAATGTAGATTTACAATATTACTTACCAATTTAATGCAGGCACAGCACCAAGAAGAACCAATGTTTCAATTGATCCCTCCCTGCATGCCCCACCCACAAAAACTGCTCCTGAACCTAACATTTGTGATATATTCAAAAAGCATGATAGGATGCTTAAAAAGCAAACCTGCCAAAGTATACAGAACACTTACAAATCTGCAAAGAAAAACTGTATACAAAATAAGCCGCCAAAAAATGGATGTAAAACCATAAAGTTAATACATCACAACAAAAAGGTTTTAAAAATAAATATTGCACAAAGAACAATCCTAGAATCCACATAATTGAAGTTTAATCCTCAAGGGTACCACCCAAGGATAAAACAGCTCGATTATTTTTAAATGATTCATGTTACACAGAACACGTTGCCACAGCTTTTTTTTTTAAGTCAACTTTAATATTTCCAGGACACCATACATTTTCATTTACTCCCAAAGAATGTCCTGAAACTGTTAATGCTAAATGAAAAGTTATTGTTGTTAAGTTCACTGGTATACCGATTGTTAGCTCAAAAGGTTCCTTTGGTCAGTTCAATTATCCATATGCAAAAAACAATTCTGAACCCATGAGCTACAATCACACATTTGAAGTCTTAATGGTGTATTTTTCCAGAACACATTTCAACAACTTGAATACTATTTCTGCACAGCTAGAGGAGCAGATCAGAATACCAAGTACTGCAACATATAATGTTGCAATCCAATAAAAGCTGCCATATTACCATATGTGCGTAGTACCAGCAGATGTGATATAAATGTTAAAGAAACTTAATTGCACATAAATACAATGTAAACATTAAACAAACATATCTTGGTACGATTTTACTATGTCAGGATAATGAGTAGTAAACAATTATTGTAAAGGCTGTGGTGCAACACAGAATAGTTTTGCACACCCTCGTTTTTGCAAGATTGGCCACCACAGAAACATTCCATTCCTTAAAAGGTGTCACGATTTTAATTGTTGATACTCCTTGTATTTTAGCCTTTTTTTTCCTTCAGCAACATGACCAGTTGGCAAATGGAAATACAAAAGACTAGATGTTGGAAACTTGGAGGGGAAAGAAAAACAAACTGAAGAAGGATCGCTACTCAAAACATCACCTGCCCATTTTGGTGCACAGATGCTGCTTGACCCACCTTCCAGCCGTTTGACTAGTTGGCATTTCCCCCTCATATTTTATTCTGCAGTGACTACCAATAGAAAATGTTCCAAGCAGGGCAACATCACTATGCTTGATGTTTAGGCATCATGTCCAAAAAGATCACACTTTCCAGGAAAAGCCATTAGTCAGCAAATCGACTGTTGGAGCTCAAGGGAATTGAAGACTTAAATGTCAATTTTAGTATTTGAATATCAACCCTGTTGAAAACTAACTAGATTGGGTCTTATGCTTATGATTTACAAATTTGAATGACAGAACTACACTTTTTTTTTTTTTTGCTACAGTGTATTGGAGTTTAAATAAAAGCAGCTTTTTAATTTGATAAGCAGGCATTGCATTTTCAAATAGTTGTACTCCATTAGCATTTTGCATGATTTATAAACTAACAGATCAGTTTTACTTTATTGAGCTAAGAAAACAATTTTTTCATCTATTCTGGTATATTTCTTATCCATTTTTTGCCTATTACTTAACACCCACATCAATTTAAAATGTTTTCTTCACAAGGGAGTACTTGTGAAGCAAATCATATTTTACCTTACAGCACAAGTATTTTCCCTTCACTACATCAAAAACTATTTTATGATAAAAGTAAACATGGAGCTGCATTGACCCATCTGGTATTTTGTATAATATTATTTGAAAAGAAGTCCATGCACTTCCCAGTTATTTAAAGATTGAGCCAGACTACCATCATTAACATTTTCATGCAGGAAAGCATACATGTTTTGGATTCACATTTTGCAAGTCCATGCATATTAGAAGATGTTACTTTATATTGGTCTGAAGAAGGGTCTCGACCCGAAAAGTCGCCAATTCCTTCTCTCCATAGATGCTGCCACACCCGCTGAGTTTCTCAAACATTTTTTGTCTACCTTCGATTTTTCTAGCATCTGCAGTTCTTTCTTAAACTTTATATTTCATTCTCCCTCCCACCACCTTTTTATCCAAATTACCTCAATTCGCTCAAACTCTTACTGAAATTTCTCGAGAATGATATGCCCTTTGGTACCTCAATTAAATGATTTTTCAAAATGAAGGGACTCATTTTCTATATTTGAAACACAGAAGGCAAAAGAGTAAATCCCATGTTCTTATTCAGTATGTCAAACAAATGTAAATGCAGAAACATCAAGAGCATGGAGCCACAAATGGTAATCTTGCTGATTTTTCTCCTTCTGTGGCACCACAGCCTATTACAGCACCTCATACTACCCTTGATTTCAATTATCCAGTTGAAATAGCAGAAATAAAGCTTTCTTGAATACATAAGATATATATTAGAATTGCTTCTATTACAAATGGAAATAAATGGTATTTGTTAATTCCAATATAAAAAATGTTTTACATTCTCAAACCATCTAGATTCCCCCCCTCCCCGCCCCGCCATGAAGCATTAATTAGTTCAATGTAAAGGAATTCAAAATTATGGCAATGTAAATACATATGATTCATGACTAAAAATATATTTACATGATTTGACTGCTAATTTTTCATATGGATAACCATACAACATTAAAAAAAATACTGGAAACATTTAAAACGACCACTTCTATACAGTTTGATGCAGTCAATTTCATATTTTGGTTTTCATTCAGGAACGTGCAACGTGCAACACCTCTTGTCTGCTCTTGACGTGATTTTAACTGCTGAGATAAGTTAAAAAACAGAGCAGAAAAGAATTAAACTTCACTAATTATTGTCACTAAACGGGATTTAATTCATAACTATGTTCTTCATTCGATTTAAAGAGTTAAATTTCTGTAGCAGTTAAAGAAATTACAATTTCAAATCAGATTTCTTAGTTCCATATCCAAATTTTTTAAAAGGAGGAGCAAAAACCAACATAGAAACATGCTCGCCAACAGCCTTCTATTTAAGTATGTGTTAAAAAGTATGTTTTAGTGTTCCTTGGATTGTTTTATGTGTATGTGGGGGGGTTGGGGGAAACTTTTTTTCTCAATCTCTTGCCTCGACGGAGATGCGATTCATATCTCCGTCCCCACTGCAGCCTAACATCTTGGAGTGGCGTGGCCTTTCCTGGAGACCAAGCCGCGGGAGTCTGCGGGACTTTAACATCGCAGAGCTTGCGATCCCTTTGCCGGGGATCGAAACTCCAACCGCGCGGGGCCTGTAGACTTTAACATTGTGAAGCCCGCGGTCTCTGGTAAGGATAGGTCGACTTGGGAGCTCCATGCCGTGGGGAGAGTTTCAACCGTGACGATGCGGGAGTTTCGATCACCCCAACGGTGAAGATTGAACTTTATTGCCTTCCATCACAGTGAGGAATGCGGAATCCACTGTGATGAATGTTTATGTTAACTTTTATGTGGTTGTGTGTCTTGTTGCTTTTTACCTAGCATGGCTGTATGGTAACTCAAATTTCACTGTTCCTTAATTGGTACATGTGACAATAAACTGACTTTGAAACCTTGACCTTCAAGGTCCAGAAAGAGAGTAGATAGGCAGTCAGTGCAAAAGTCCCCTATGATCATTTCCCTCTCAAACAACTGTAACGCATTAGATATTATTAAGCAATATTGCCTGCCAGGGGAAAAGATAGTAGCAGAAGGGTCTGTTGTGAGGTAGGAGAGGAACAAAACTTGGCGAGCGACTGTGTTAAAGAATGCTATTGCAAGTGGGAGGAAGGGTGCAGATGGGTGTTGCTTTAGCTTAAACTCAGACTCCATAATAGTTTGTTGCCTCCCTGATGTTAGAGTCAAGGATGACCTGGAGCAGCTCAGGACTTTCTGAAGGGGGAGTGTGAACAGCCAGTGGTAATGGTACATGTTGATACTAATGACAGATAAAGTTGAGTTGAATTGAGTTTAGTTTAGTTTATTGTCACGTGTACAGTGAAAATCTTTTGTTGCGTGCTAACTAGTCAATACATGTAAGACAATACATGATTACAATTGAGCCATTCACAGTACAGGTACACGATAAAGAGAATAACATTTAGTGCAAAATAAAGCCAGTAAAGTCCAATCAAAGATAGTCCAAGGGGCTCCAACGAGGTAGACAGTAGTTCATGACTGCTCTCTAGATGCGGTAGGATGGTTCATTTGCCTGATAACAGCTGTGAAGAAACTGTCCCTGAATCTGGAGGTGTGCAGTTTCACACTTCCATACCTCTTGCCTGGGAGAAGGGAGAACAGGGAGTGAAGGGATAATGGCTTGCAACAAGAGTTCAGGGACAGCTGTTTGTGGAGCAGAACCTCAGAATCTTGAATAATTTCAAGATTGAGTGAGTGGAAAGGAAGAAGATATAGTCAGATGAATACATGACTGATAGGATAGTGAAGTATGGGCTTTAGGTTCCAGGATCATTGCAATCGTTGCAAGTAAGCATACATCTTCAGAGTATGTGGTTACATTCTCTCTTATTGTAGATGACCATAGTCTGCCACATTTGTTACTTGCCATGTATTAGTCCATGTCTAAATAAATGTTGTCCAGGTTTTATTGCTAACAGGCATAGGCTGCATCATTTACAAAGGAGTTGCGAATGGAAGTGAATAGTGTGCAATCTTCAGCAAACATCCTCATGTCTATCATTATGATAAAAGGTCATTAATGGAGCATTTATTGGTCGGATACACTGCCCTGACGTACTTCAACAGTTAGGGAAACCTGTGGACATCTTACACCTCCTGACCCACAAGGAGTTGGGAAACAGGCAAATTATTGATCGTTAACCTGTTCATCTAACCAGATGCCTCATCTCAATGTGGCTATTGCAAAGCAGCATACAAATGAGTGGACCTAAAATCTGTGTTATTGTACAGATGATGAGGCTGTAAAGTTTAAATCTTTAAAAGTTTAAAGTTTAAAGACTAAATAGCCACTTTCAGGGTTTTGAAACCTTGCTGCTCTCTTCTGGACATGTGACAAAGGTGGTGAAAAAAACTGAAGCCCAGAGAAAGCTACTTGAAATGAACCAATTATCATGAATGTTTCTTTTCTCTCACCTCCATATTAAATAGTATTGTTTCTGTACTAATAAAGCAAAGCAAGGAAAACATCACAATTAAATGTTTAACTACAATAACGTTGCTGAATATTTCAGAAAATCAACTGTACATGACATATTCCCGATTTATCTATTCCATCGGGAGGGAATTTTATTTTTTCAAAATATAAGACTTTTTTATTGAAAAAGTCATCGGGGAAGAAATGTTTCAGAATTATTTTGGTCGCGTTAAACGAGAGATTGAGACAAAAACTAGTTAACTGTTTACACATTCAGGTGATTCTGGATGACAATGTTTTACTTCCCTTTCAATCGTGGTTTCATTTTAACCTTGTGACAAGTTGTCTGGCAAGAATGAAGATAATTTAAGTATTAACCCTATTGATTTAAATGAAGGATTAATCAATATCAGTGCATACTAAGGACAACAGATGGATAGAAATATGACCAGCTAAATTCTGCAAAATTAAAGATCATCATATTCATGGTTTTGCTATACCGTGACTCTTTGATTTGCCCTGTTGACGCAAATGCAGACCACACAGCAGAATTAAGAATAAAAGCCACTGACTACAGCGAATATGTATGCTTAAGATAGACAAAAAGCTGGTCTAACTCAGCGGGACAGACAGCATCTTTGGAGAGAAGGAATGGGTGATGTTTCGGGTCGAGACCCTTCTTCAGACCCGAAACGTCACCCATTCCTTCTCTCCAGAGATGCTGCCTGTCCCGCTGAGTTATTCCAGCTTTTTGGGGTCTATCTTCGGTTTAAACCAGCATCTGCAGTTCCTTCCTACATAATATGTATGCTTGCTATCTATGGTCTCACATCAGTGGAACATTGATGTTATATATTGGAATGAAATTTACTTGTCATGGGATAAAGTTAATGGCCAGTGAATGCTAAGTAACATGTGCAATCAAGGGCATCTCATGAAATCCCATGTTCATATTGCCTGCTGTTCTTTGGACACACATTGATTAGAGAATAATGGACACATCTTATGCAACAATGGACAACAGGCTGCAATATCTTTACACAGCTTAAATGGAGATTTTTTTTTGTTAAAAATCGACAATTTACTGATATAAAATAAAGACGATGGGAGGCATCCCATAATACAATATCAGTTAAGTTTAAAGCTGTGCCACTGTGTCAGCCTAACATCGAGTTGTTGTATCATAGCTCCAATGATCAAGGTTCAATCCTGACTATGAGTTTCTCCTGGGTTTTCTCCCACATCTCAAATACATGGAGCTTGATAGAATTGCCTGCTGTCAGTTGTCCCAAATGTGCAGATTACTAGTAGAATCTGGGAGGCTGGTGCGCAAGGAGAATAAAACATGGCATTGTGATAGGATTAGCGGAAGTGGGTAGTTGATGGCCAGCGTGTACTCTGGTTCAAGGGGCATGCTTCTTTGCTATATGATTATGGCATTAAATGTAGTATTAAAAATGTTTTTAATATGCCTTACCTCATCAAACAACTTTCTGCAAAGCTTCAGTTTCCTGCAAAAATCACCAAAAAGAAAATATTATAGAAAAATTGCATCAATTAATAACATTGTCTGAAGGAATTCATAATTACAGGCACTCATGATTACAATCAACTACAAAAGGAGATAAGTAGAAACAAGGAACTGAAAGGCGAAGATACTTGTATACAAATTTGACCTTACTTGCTATTTTTTCACATCACTTCAAATACTGTTTCAATTAACTTGGAAATTGGCAAATTAACACACTGATTATTGAAGTGTACTATTTGCATAATATTTTTACACACCTCTTTTTCATTCAATTTTGTTGGTGAGCTTGGCACTTCACAGTCATCTGAGTGGGTGGTGTTGACCGTGTTGGCACCTTCTGGAGGCACTGGAAGCAACTCTTTTTGATTACTGGAACGTGTTTTGGGATCAACATGTGTAACTCGAAATCTATGAAGAAATTGTAAAAGATTACATTTATAATAACGAATCACACACAAATACTGCACTGTTATTTGCTTCTAAGCTATCTTCCTTCCTCACCATAATAGAGAACATATCTAAAACATGTCAAATCGCCTGCATTCACGCTTATATTAATAAATTTTCTACAACTCAAATTACAGCCGAATACAAAATTGTAGAATTTAGAATGATGAGAGGGGAACTTATAGAAAGATAAAATTATAAAATGCAGGAAAAATGTTCCCAATGTTGGGAGAGTCCAGAACAGGGGGCCATAATCTAAGAATAAAGGGGAGGCCATTTAAAACTGAGATGAGAAGAAAGTTTTTCACCCAGAGTTGTGAATTTGTGGAATTCTCTGCCACAGAAGGCAGTAGAGGCCAATTCACTGGATGAATTTAAAAGAGAGTTTGATAGAGCTCCAGGGGATAGCGGAATCAAGGGATATGAGGTGAAGGCAGGCACGGGTTACTGATTGTGGATGATCAGCCATGATCACAATGAATGGTGGTGCTGGTTCGAGGGCCAAACGGCCTCCTCCAGCACCTATTTTCTATGTTTCTATGTGTATTGAAGCACAAGGGCAGCATTTGTCCTAGCATGTTATTATCAATCCAATAAAACCAGTGTTTCATCAGGTCAAATCTCAATCAATCCTGTCACATCTATTCTCTGACTTGTTACCGGCGGTCGTTTCTCCTTAATTACTCTATCAAAACCCTTTATGATTCCAAACACCTCTATCAAGTACCTCATAATCTTCCTTGCTCTCTCCTTTTATATCAAATATCTTACCACATTACATGACAGAACAGTGGTGGTGAGAATTCCTGGGTGTACTTATATCCAAAGATCTGTCCTGGCCCCAACAATCAATGTAATCATAAAGTAAGCCCATCAATGCCTCTAATTCTTTAGAAGACCGAAGAAATTTGGTATGTCGCCGAATACTCTCCTGATCTTCTGCTGGTGTACTGTAGAGAGCATATTGACCGGTTGCACCACAGCCTGGTTCAAATGCTTAGAAATGCAGAAGATTGAGAAAAATGGTGAACACTGCACCATTGAAGGAATCTATAGCAGTCGCAGCCTCAAAAAGGCAGTGAGCATCAACAGAGACCCACACAATCCTGTGCCACACTCTTATTGCACTCCTGTCGTCAGGAAGAAAGTACAGGAGAGAGAGAGATAGAAGAGACAGACAGATTCTTTATTAGTACAGGTGTCAGAGGTTATGGGGAGAAGGCAGGAGAATGGGTTAGGAGGGAGAGATAGATCAGCCATGATTGAATGCGGAGTAGACTTCATGGGCCGAATGGCTTAATTCTATGACCTTTTGACTAATGACAGGACAGGAGCCTGAAAACTGTAACATCCAGTTACAGCAGCAGCTTCTTCCCAACAGCCATCAGGCTATTAAACACTACAACTGCCAAATAAGCATTTGTTGTGTGCTGCTGCAAGTAAGAATTTCATTGTTCTGTTTCGGGACATTCTTGACTCTTGAATACTAGTAAGTTATGTTTCACACACCAAATACATATCAATAATATTCCTAAATCAGACCACTGCCTTTCACCATACTCTACTTTTCCTGAGCCTCCAAGGCATTGACTGCAGGACCTCAAACCTCTACCTACCTATACAAGCTATCAGCTCTCATGCTGATCCCCTTCCCAATACTCCACCCTCGCATCCTTCTGCCAATGTACGTTACTTTAGTTGCAAGAAGGCCTTTATGCAAATAGTTTATTCTCTTGACCACCATGTTTTCATTTTGATGTAACTTCCTTCCAATTTACTACAGCACCATGGAGACACAATAAACTGTACGTTACCTTGGTAAACATTTCCATTATTCAATTCCCAAAAAAACGTTGATACTCCTAAATTCTGTGGATTCTTGTACTGTCTCTCTTTTACCAGGCTCCCAGTGGGCATTCGCCTAGTATCACCCTAAACTCTGTTGATTCTGCAAGAAATACTGAACTTCTTGCAAGGTGTCTTAAAATGCACAGGCTCAAAAATTCCAAACCAGAGTTAAACAACTGAAAGCACTTCCTGAACAAATAGTTGTCAAGAACTCAACAGGATTTACAGATATTGGGTTACTGCTGTTAATTCTGGTCAAATTGTAGATGACAGGACACTAAAATTGAGTAAAGGCTTCTGGGCTGCTAGGCCATTTGGTCAATTTAAATGTGCCTTCTACAGAAATGGGACAAGCTGAAGAATGGTGCCAGCTTGTCTGGAGCCTAGATAAGAGTTGCAGGGAAAGAATGGGACATCTGCAGGTTCTTACAATTAGGTGTAAATTGGGTGAACGCAAACCAGACATACACATTGTCCCTTCCTGCGCCATCGCGTCTTTACTGGAGCCGAGGATGGCCGGCGGAGGTTTCCAACCGGATACAAGTTTCGGAGGGTCCCGAAGCAGCGCAGCCCAGCCCCAAGCAGCCCGGCCCCAAGCAGCCCGGCCCCATGCAGCCCAGCCCAGCCCAGCCCAGCGTGGGAGACCCAGCCCAGCCCAGCGTGGGAGACCCAGCTTAGCCCAGAGTCTGAGATGTCGCCAAACGGAAAGCGGAGACACTGATCCCGGCGGAGGAGAACAACCAGCGACCAGTGCCCGCTGTGAGTCCCCATCGCACCGCCAATTCCAGCTACTAGCCCTCTGGTGCCCCTCGCTGGCTCCTCCCCCCCTCCCCCATGATGCCCCCCTCGTCCCCCCTATCTTTTCTCCAAGCTGACTCCCCCCTGCCCACACACCCCTCTCCCCCACAACTCCCCCCTGCCCACACCCCCCCGCTGCCCACTCCCCCGCTGCCCCCACACACCCCCACCCCACCCTGCAATCACACCCCCCGCCCTCACCCGCCCCCGCCATCACCACCCCCCATCCTTACACCCCCCGCCCTCACAACCCCCCCGACCCCACTGCCCACCCCATAACCTTCTCCCACGCCCCCATAACCCCCTCCCCGCCCCCATAACCCCCTCCCCCTCCCCATAACCCACTCCCACGCCCCCATAACCCCCTCCCATGCCCCCATAACCCCCTCCCACGCTTCCACAACTCCCACGCCCCACAACCCCCCCACCCCCACAAACTCCCCCCGCCCCCACAACCCACCCCCCGCAACTTCCCCCCCACCCACACAACCCACCCGCCCTCAACTCAGTGTGTTATTCTGGTTTCACCTGATGCACCAAATCTAGTTTTTCAATTATTTAGCAACGTATTGGTTTGAACTTGGCTTACAAGACCCATTTGGGTGCATCAAATTTTCTGGGCCGATTTATAGCATATATTTTCGTATAATTGTTCATTTTAATGCTGGATCCAACATATATTAGTATAATTATAAATTGTACATTTATCACTGGCCTTCTAAGCTACTTAGCACCTGTTGCTTCATATCCTGTTATTTCTGGTCACTGTTCAGAGGATTCATGCATTATATTTTTAGTGTATCAAATTCTGCACAAGAAAAGATAGTTTTTTCTAAAGTTGGACGGCATTCATTTTCATCTGAATACAGGTTTAAAGATCCGAGGTTTAATCAGTTCCTTGAAATATTACACCAAAAGTTTTCAAAATTTTGTTTACATAGGATTTCAACTATACTATTGGTGAAATGAAGTGAAAGCATAAACCAGTTCAGATACTTGATTTTTTTTACCTGCCCACAGATAACACTGTGACCACCCCAGGTCGACTCTTCCGAAATTCTTTTACACTCCTCGACTTTCGATGGTTGCAACGTGAACAAGAGCTTTTCCCTGCTGCTCCACCAACAGTATGTAGATGATGACAATTGTTCTTTGTTGGACTTCCAGTTGGTGACGAGGGAGAGACAGGACTTTCAGGAGTAAGTGGACTGGGAGGACCATTGGCACTTGAAGGGTTTAAAGCAGAGAAAAATAAGGATGGAAATTAACTTTCAATTTGCAATTTTACTGTTTATTCCTCCATCATAATTGCCTCCCTGCCAATCCTAAAAGCCTTTGAACGGGCTACAAATTAAATTGCATGGAAAAGTGCACAAAGCTTTATGTGCAATAACTACCATTGTTCTATTGCACACAACATCCAACAGGTATACTGGTCAAGCACATACCATTATACGCTATTAAATATTACTAGACCACCAAGCCTTCACTGACTAAGCATCCATTTTTTTAAAAACTTGTGGTACTCATTTTATTCTCCCCACATTTCCATCAACAGAAATACTCCTCCCACAAGATTCCAGCACGTAACTATAGATTTGGGGTAATCTACACTCGCCTACCAATCTACATATTGTTGCGATGTGGGAGGATACCAGAGCACCTGGACAGCGAGAAGGTGCAGAATCCACATTGACAGCACCGGACATTAAGATAACGATATCAAAGCTTGAAAGCCCAGACGTCTAGATTTAAGAACAGTTTCTTCCCCACGATCTTAGTCCTGAACTTATTACCTCTTTCAATCCCACTTTCCAGAGGTACTGCCATATACTCTCACCTCTACCTCATTTGGTTATTCCATTATTCAAAATTGCACTACAATCTTTGCACCATTCTGCTGTTTTGAATTTGCCTTGTATTTATAGTTGTTTTTATCATTATCATGTGCATGTGTTTAGACTATGTCTTCATTTCATTGCACCCTGCTTTCAAACCACAGATTGGGACATATTCAGGGAAGCAGCCACATACGACACCCACACCGTCATTGGAGAATATGCCGACTCTGTGACCAGCTACATCAATAATGCATAGAGGACGTCACTGTTATTAAGAACATCACCACGCGAGCCAACCAGAAGCCATGGATGACGGCAGAGGTCCTTGCACAGCTGAAGACCCGGGACGCTGCCTTCAGAACAGGGGATAAGGCTGCCCTCAGGTCTGCAAGAACTGAGCTCTCCCGGACCATCAAGAGAGTAAAGCGGGGCTGCACGCAGAAAATCCATGGTCACTTCTGCGACACCAGGGACAGCAGACGAATGTGGCAGGTGATCCGGTCCATCACAGATTATAAAGGACCATCACATTCCAACAACAGCGATGCCTCCCTTCCGGACAAGCTAAATGACTTTTATGGGCGCTTTGAGGCGCGTAACACCATGCCTGGGAGGAAGTCCACCCCCACCCCAGAGGAGCAGATAATAACCCTGGATTCAACCGACGTGTGGAAAGCCCTAACCAGGGTCGACCCACGGAAAGCCCCAGGACCAGACAACATACCTGGTCGTGTGCTCAAGGAATGTGCTAACTCGCTGCCGGATATCCTCACAGACATTTTGAACATCTCCCTGAGCCAGGCTACCATCCCCACCTGCTTCAAAGCTGCCACCATTGTCCCAGTGCCAAAAAAGTAATCTGTCTCCTGCCTCAATGACTACAGTCCCATGGCACTGACCCCCATTATGATGAAGTGCTTCGAATGGTTAGTCATGGGACACATCAAGAATAGCCTTCCCACCTCATTAGGCTCCCCACCAGTTTGCATACAACCCTAACCGCTCCACAGAAGATGCCATCTCCTCCACCTTCCACGCAGTCCTCTCCCACATAGACAACAAAAAAAAGCCACCTACACCGGAATGCTATTTATTGACTTCAGCTCGGCATTCAACGCAAACATCCCTCAGAAGCTGGTGGGGAAGCTCTCACTGCTCGGCTTCAATAACCCCCTCTGCAACTGGATCCTGGACTTCTTAACACACAGTCAGTCCATGTTGGCAACAACACTTCAAACACCATCATCCTGAACACTGGAGCCCCCCCAAGGCTGTGTGCTTAGTCCACTACTATTCACACTACTTACCACGCCAAACACAACACCAACCAAATAATCAAATTTGCAGATGACACTACAGTGATGGGCCTCATCAGAGACAACAATGAGACTGCCTACAGAGAGGAAGTGGCACAGCTTGTGAACTGGTGCGAAGACAACAATCTGTCTCTGAACATCACCAAGACCAGAGATGATTGTAGACTTCAGGAGAACGCAGGCTGCCCACTCCCCCCTGCACATCAATGGCTCCACCATGGAGAGGGTGAGCAACATCAAATTCCTTGGGATGCACCTCGCTGATGACCTCTCCTGGTCTCTCGGGAGGGCTCAGCAGAGGCTGTACTTCCTCAGGAGGCTGAAACGAGCGAGGCTTCTCCCACCCACCCTCTCTATGTTCTACAGAGGTACCATAGAAAGCGTCATGACCAGCTGCATCACCATCTGGTACGGGAAATGCACCACATCAGGCAGGAGGACTGCAGTGATTAGTCATGACAGCGGAGAACATCATCGGGAGCCTCTCCCATCCACTCTGGACATTTTCAACAAAAGATGCCTCCGAAAAGCCTCCAACATGATAAAGGGTTCCTCCCATCCCTCCCATGGACTCTTTGCCCCTCTGCCGTCCAGCATGAGGTACCGGAGCATCAAGGCCAGCACCACCAGGATGTGCAACAGCTTCTTCCCCCTTGCTGTTGAAATGATGAACACCCTGCTGCCCCCCGCCCAACGCACACACACCTCACCTGAAACACACACACACAAGTGCTCTACACTAGCACCTTACATCAATATCAACCACTATGCACCTGGCAGAGCCCCGTGAGGAACGACATTGTTTAAATGCATACATGTATGTTCGAATGACAAATAAATTATTTTTATTATTATGACAATAAACTAATCTAAATCTAATCTGAATTAGAAACTGGGTCATTAGACAGATGATGCTGCAGCTTTACAGGTTGTGAAACTACTTCCCACATACTTCAGAACATTTCTTTTTTTAAAGTTGCCAAAACAGCAGAAGCAACACAGAGGGGGGAAAGTGGGGGAGGTGAGGAGAAAGGGCGGGGGAGGAGGGAAAATATAGGGAGAGGAGGGGGGCGGGAGTGGGGGAGGTAGGAAGTGGGGAATGGAGGGAGAGGAGGGCAGTGGGGGTGAGGAGGGATAGTGGGGGGGGGGGGTAGTGGGAGGTGAGGAGTAGGGGACAGAGGGATAGGAGGGGGTAGGGAGGGGAGAGGAGTTATGGAGGGAGGGGGTGACTGAGGGTAGGGGAAAGGAGAGGGAGGGAGAGATTGGGGGAGAGGAGGAGAGGGGAAAGAAGAGGGAGAGTGAGAACGGGAGGGAGTGCTGGGGGATTAGGGGAAAATGAGCTGCGCCTGCGCAGTTGGGGGCTATAGGTGAGTGGTGGAATATTCCGTTGGGGAACGGGTTTCGTTGGGGGAACGCGCGTGTGGTGGAATATTGCATTGGGGAAGCGCACTTCGTCTGGTATCATTTAATAACTAGGTAACTTAGTCAGTTAATGTCAGCTAGTAGCATTAATATTACCCATTACTAACACATTACACTGTCGATGAACTGTATATTCTGCATCACTGACTTTCGCAAGAATTTTAAATTATCCTTTTGCAACTTTGTTGAATTGCCACTAGAGGGCATCAAAGCATATAATGTAAGCAAGTTTTTAAACAACATTTAGCCATTTGAATCTGCACAAGTGGGAGTGCCAATAAGCCATGACAACAAACTCCAAATCAGAGCAGGTGCTAGGACTACGGTTGCCAACTTTCTCACTCGCAAATAAGGGACAAAAGGTCAAAATAAGGGACAAATTCCCAACGGCAATTCGTTGACCGACTCGGCCGTGGCTAGGTGAATAATGAGTTGGCCCGGGTGCTGGACTGCACACAAAGCCCAGCCGGCAGGTCAGCTGAGGAGTTTTGGCCCGGATGCCGGACTTTGCATGCGACGTTGCGCGGCCCAGGCCAAAACTCCTCAGCTGGACCACCGGCTGGGCTTTGTGTTCTGCTGCACGCAAAGTCCGGCACCCCGTCCAACTCATGAACCAATAATCGGCCATGAGAAGGAGGGGTGGTGGTGTCGGCGGTAAGCGAAGGTCAGACAGCAGGCCGGGCTGCCGACCGATGGGGCCACGGGCGAGGCGCTACTGCTGCACTCCATGGGCTGCACTACGTCGGGACGGGTGAGGCAGGGCCGGACGCGGCGCTCTGACCCGACAGTCCCCGTCAAATACAGGACAAGGGCGGTCCCGTATCGGACAAACCAATTTAGCCCAATATACGAGATGTCCTGGCTAATACGGGACAGTTGGCAACCCTAGCTAGAACTCTAATGGGTCTGACTGGATCACAAAGTAACAACATGATCCTCGGCTGACACAGTGGTGTAGCCTGTTCTGTTGCTATTTTACTCCTCCAGTAACCCCAGGTTTGATCCTAACCTCAGGGATGTGTCAAGCTCGTATATTCTCCCTCAGTGTAGGGAATGTGTGAGAAAGTGGGATAACATAGAACTAGTGTGAATGGGTGATCGATGGTCTGTGTGGACATGGTGGGCCAAAGGGCCAATTTTCATGCTGTATCTTTAAACTTTGATTAGGATGCACGGCAAAGACCATATTTATATATATTTTTTAAACAGCCTTCAATCTACTTCCATTGGTTCTATAAAATATTGAAATTCAATCTTCTACTTACAATCAGAGATTGGCATAAAAATTACATGGCATTGAAAAATACAACTGAGCGGCAGCCATTGCAAACAATTGACTCTAGACACTAACAGCAAAATGTTCGCACAGCGGGCAACCCTTTGACATAAGTGGTTGTGGAAACTAATCACACAATAATCACACAGGCCTCAATATTGTACAGGTAGTTTTACTAAGTCATGTTTCCATAGCACATATTGGATGTGACTCGATCAATGAACTAGACTTGAGATACAGCTCAGAAACAAGCCCTTCGGCCCACATAGTCCGCACTGACCAGCAATCACCCCGTACACCAACACTGCCCTTGCACGCTAGGGACACTTTACAATTTTACCAAAGCCAATTAACCTACTAATCTGCATGTCTTGAGTGTGGGAGGAAACCAGAGTGGTGTCAGCCATGGTGTCAGTGTCAGCCATGACCACATTGAATGACGGTGCTGGCTCGAAAGGCCGAATGGCCTACTCCTATTGTCTATTGTCTATTACCCAGAGAAAACCCACGCGGTCACAGGGAGAACATACAAACTCCGTACGGACAACACTCATAGTCAGGATGGAACCCAGGTCTTAGTGCTGTAAGGCAGCAGCTCTATCGCTATACCCTCTGTGCCGTTCCTCAAGTAGAATTTAGGAAATGTTACTTACATTATACAGGCAGAGTTGGTTAGAACATGATCGAGATTTTTGAGGAGGTGATGAAGTGATCAATGAGGGTTGGTTGGTGGATGGTGTCTACATGGACTTTAGTAAGACAATTGATAAAATCCCCCATTTTAGGCTGATCCAGAAGATTAAGATGCATGGGATTAAGTGACAGCGGTATGGATTCAGAACTGGCTGATAGAAGACAGAGGTTGTGGGGGAAAGACAAAACGCAGGCTGGAGGTCTGTGACCTGCAGAGTTTTGCAGGGATCTGTGCTAGGACTGTTTATTAATGACTAGGACATAAACGTAGACAGGTTGGTTTGCAGATGACACCAAGATTCTGGGGGGTCACAGATTGTGAAGGCTGTCAAAATATACAGCAGAATATAGGTCAGCTACAAAAATGGGCAGAGAAATGGCAGATGGAATTTAATCCATGCAAGTGTTTGCGCTTTTGGAGGTCAAATGTATCAAAGGGGAAAAACAAATACAATTAATGGCATGACCCTTAACAGCATTGATTTGCAGAGGGTTAACCCTAAAAATAGCAACATAAGTAGATAAGAGTGGTAAAGGCATATGGTATGCTTGCTTTCATAGATCAGAGCCTTGTATGAGAATCCTGAAATCTTGTTTTAGGCTTTAGTTGGTCCGCATTTGGAATATTGTGTACAGTTGGGGTCGCCTCATTACAGGAAAAAAAATGGTACCTTTGGAAAGGATGCAGAAGAGGCTTAAAAGAATGCTGGCTGGATTGGGGGTATTAGCCCCAAGGAGAGGTTCCACAGACTTGGATTGTTTTCTCTGGAATGCCAGAGGTTGAGAGAAGACCTGATAGACGTATGCAAAATTATGGGAGATATAGAGTAGACATTCAGAACCTTTTTCCCAGGATGGAAACAACAACTACTAGAGGGCATAGCATTAAGGTGAGAATGGCAAATTTAAAGAAGTGCGAGGCAACTCTTTTACACAAAGGGTGTTGAGTGACTGGAGCACGCTGCCGGAGGTTGGTGGTTGACACGATACGATAGAACTTCATTTATACCAGAAGGGAAATTGATCTACCAACAGTCATAAAACACAAAATACATGAAAGATGAAATTAAAGTGACGAGTGGAAATGATCGGGGATGTGCAAAGATGGGGGAGGGGAGTCAGTCCACCCCGCAACAGAAGGGGGAGGAGTTGTACAGTTTGATACCCACAGGGAAGAAGGGTCTTCTGTGGCATTCTATCCTGCATCTTGGTGGAACCAGTCTGTTGCGGAAGGTACTCCTCAGGTTCACCAGTGTGTCATGGAGGGGGTGAGCTGTATTGTCCAAGATGCTCCGCAGTTTGAGGGGCATCCTCCCCTCCAAGACCACCTCCCATGAAACCAACTCCAAGGACGGAGCCAACCTTCCTGATTAGTTTGTTAATCCTGTTGGTGTCCATGGCCTTCGCCCAGCTGCCCAGCACATGACAGCAAAGAAGTGGCACTGGCTACCTTCGATTGGTAGAACATCTGCAGCATCTTACTGCAGACGTTGAAGGAGCGGAGTCTTCTCAAAAAGTACAGCCGGCTCTGTCCCTTCTTGTACAAGGCCTCAGTGTTCCTGGACCAGTCCAATTTACTGTCCAGGTACACTCCAAGGTATTTGTACTCCCTGGTAAACTGCACATCCACACCATTGATGGAGATTGGGGACAGGGGTGTTCCTCTCCTAAAATCCACCACTTGTCGGTGTTGAGCTGCAGGTGATTCAGTCCACACCACTCAACAAAGTCGTTGACTACACCTCTGCATTCAGCTTCCCTCCCCTCACTGATGCAGCCCACAATTGCAGAGTCATCTGAAAACTTCTGCAGGTGGCAGAAGGCAGAGTTATATCTGAAGTCCAAGGTGTGTTTGACCAGGAACCAGAACACCCTCGACCACTGCTATAAATCAATAAAAAATGCCTACTGCTCTATCCCTTGACCACAATTCGGGAAATCTGGTCACCGAGCTGTGCTTCTGCTCCCTGCCTACAAACAAAAATTGAAGCAGGGTCTGGTACAGGTTGTTCTGAAATGCTGGTCAACGGGCACGGATGGCACCTTACACGACTGCTTTGAGTCTGTGGACTGGTCCATATTCTGGGATTCCGCAGCTAACCTAAATGAGTACGCCACTACAGTGTCTGACTTCATCAGCAAGTACGTGGAAGACTGTGCTGACGAAGTCAATCCGAGTGTTCAAAACCATGGATGAACTCCGAGGTACATTCACAGGTTAAGGCCAGGTCCGCTGCATACAAGTCAAACAATTCCGAGCGGCACAAGAAGGCCCGCTATGATCTCCGCAAAACCATCAATACGGGGACAAACCCGAGTCCCAGTATAATCAACAATTGTTCATTCCTGTCTGGATTACAACAATTGTTCATCCATGTCCGGCGTAAAAATAAAACGGGGAAGGAGGCTCAACCGTGGCTAACGAGGGAAATTAAGGATAGTGTTAAAACAAAGGAAGAGGCATATAAATTGACCAGAGGAAGCAGCAAATTGGACTGGGAGAAATTTAGAATTCAACAGACAAAGGGGTTAATTAAGAGGGAGAAAATAGAGCATGAAAGGATGCTTGCAGGGAATATAAAAACTGACTGTAAAAACTTTAGATATATGATGAGGAAAAGATTAGTAAAGCCAAATGTAGGTCCCATACAGTCAGAAACAGGTGAATTTATAATGGGAAACAAGGAAATGGCAGACCAGTTAAACAAGTACTTTGGTTCTGCCTTCATTAAGTAAGTCACAACTAATCTCCCAGAAAGACGATGGGACAGTGGATATAGCGTGAGTGAGGAACTGAAGGAAATTCACATTAGTTAGGGAATGGTGTTGGGTAAACTGTTGGATCAGAAGGCAGATAAATCCCCAGGGCCTGATGGTTTGCATCCCAGAGTACTCAAGGAGGTGGCCCTGGAAATTGTGGATGCATTGGTGATCATTTTCCAATATTCTATAGACTCTGGATCAGTTCCTGTGGACTGATAGTCTGCTAGTGCTACACGTGTGGATTTAAACAAAATAGTGGGTGGGGAGGGATTGACATACTGGGAGTATGAAGATGGAATTCAAGGGGAAGTGAGTACAGAATTTGATAAAGGGAACTCGAGGTAAAGGAGCCATTAGGAGGTAGAGACCATAATATGATAAGTTTTAATCAACAATTTGAGAGGGAGAAGGGTAAATCGGAGGTGTTGGTATTACAGTACCACCAGGGGCGCCGGGGCGATGGCTGCCTGCTGGCAGCCCATTCGTCTTTTAACTCTTTTTGTTATTTTTTAGTTTGTTAAAAGTTTTTGTTTTAATGTTCTTTGGTTTGTTTTATGTGGGGGGAGGGGGGAGGGGATCGGGAGAAACTTTTTTTCAGGTTCTTACCTTCCCGGAGATGTCATCAATTTTTGGATCACATTCTCCGGGCTCTGCGGCCTACCATCGCTGGAGCTGTAAGCTTCCTCGGACTGTCGTGAACCCCACCGCAGGGCGCGGACTTAACATCGGAGCAGATCCCTTGCCTGGGATCGCTCCCACCGCGGATTTACCATCAAGGGCTCGCAGTCTTCGGGAGAGGCTAGTCGGGAAGCTCCAACGTCGCGGAAGGTTCGACCAGCCCCGACGCGAGGTTCGATCGCCCGGCGCGGGGGAGCTGACATCCCCCCGATGCGGGAGCTGATCGCCTCGACGCGGAGGGTTCGAACGTCGCCAGCTACGGGAGACAAGATCGTCCCGTCAATGGGGGCTCGAGGCCCACGACCGAGGAAGAACTAAGGGAAGGATTTTAACTTTATTTCGCCGTCCATCACAGTGAGGAATGTGTAGGAGTCACTGTGGTGGATGTTCATGTTAAAATGTGTTTTTGAGTGATCTGTTACTTTTAACTGTATGACTGACCTGGACAATGAAATTCTTCGTATGTTGCAAAACATACTTGGCGAATAAAGTGTGATTCTGATTCAGATTCAGATTCTGACAGTTGAGCAAAGGGGACTATGGAGCCATGAGGGAGGAGTTGGCCAAAGTCAACTGGAAAGATACCCGAGCAGGGATGACAGTGGAACAACAATGGCAGTTATTTCTGGGAATAATACAGAAGGTGCAGGATCGGTTCATTCCAAAGAGGAAGAAAGATTCCAAGGGGAGTAAAGGGCGACCGTGGCTGACAAGGGAAGTCAGGGAGAGTATAAAAATAAAACAGAAGAAATAAAACACAGCAAAGATGAGCGGGAAGCCAGAGGATTGGGTAACTTTTAACGAGCAACAGAAAATAACTAAAACGGCAATATGGGGAGAAAAGATGAGGTACGAAGGTAAGCTAGCCAAGAATATAAAGGATAGTAAAAGCTTCTTTAGGTTTGTGAAGAAAAAAACTAGCTAAGACCAAAGTTGGACAATTGAAGACTGAAAAGGGTGAATTTATTATGGGGAACAAGGAAATGGCAGATGAGTTGAACAGGTACTTTGAATCCGTCTTCACTAAGGCGGACACAAACAATCTTTCTGATGTACTAGCCAAAGGATCTGGGGAGGCAGAGGAACTGAAGGAGATTCACATTAGGCAGGAAATAGTGTTGGGGTAGACTTGCACTGAAGGCTGATAAATCCCCAGGGCCCGATGGTCTGCATCCCAGGGTACTTAAGGAAGTGGCTCTGGAAATCGTGGATGCATAGGTGATCAGTTTCCAATGTTCTATAGATTCAGGATCAGTTCCTGCGGATTGGAGGATAGTTAATGCTGTCCCACTCTTTAAGAAGGGCGGCAGAGAGAAAACAGGGAATTATAGACCAGTTAGCCTGACATCGGTGGTGGGGAAGATGCTGGAGTCAATAATAAAAGATGAAATAGCAGCACATTTGAATAGCAGTAGCAGGATCAGTCCGGGTCAGCATGGAATTACGAAGGGGAAATTATGCTTGACTAATCTTCTGGAATTGTTTTGAGGATGTAACCAGGATAATGGACAAGGGAGAGCCAGTGGATGTAGTGTACCTGGACTTTCAGAAAGCATTTGATAAGGTCCCACATAGGAGATTAGTGGGTAAAATTAGAGCACATGGTATTGGGGGTAGAGTGCTGACATGGATAGAAAATTGGTTGGCAACAGGAAGCAAAGGGTAGGAATTAACAGGTCCCTTTTAGAATGGCAGGCAGTGACTAGTGGGGTACCGCAAGGCTCATTGCTGGGACCGCAGCTATTTACAATATATATTAATGATTTGTATGAAGGGATTAAAAGTAACATTAGCAAATTTGCAGATGACACAAAGCTGGGTGGCAGTGTGAACTGTGAGGAGGATGCAGGGTGATGTGGACCGGTTAGGTGAGTGGGCAGATGCATGGCAGATGTAGTTTAATGCGGATAAATGTGAGGTTATCCACTTTGGTGGCAAAAACGGGAAGGCAGATTATTATCTAAATGGTGTCAAGTTGAGAAGTACAAGGGGAAGTACAACGGGATCTGGGGGTCCTTGTTCATCAGTCACTGGAAGTAAGCATACAGGTACAGCAGGCAGTGAAGAAAGCAAATGGCATGTTGGCCTTCATAACAAGAGGAGTTGAGTATAGGATCAAAGAGGTCCTCCTGCAGTTGTACAGAGCCCTGGTGAGACCACACCTGGAGTATTGTGTGCAGTTTTGGTCTCCAAACTTGTGGAAGGACATTCTTGCTATTGAGGGAGTGCAGCTTAGGTTCACGAGGTTAATTCCCGGGATGGCGGGACTGTCATATGTTGATAGATGGAGCGGCTGGGCTTGTATACTCTGGAATTTAGAAGGAGAGGGGATCTTATTGAAACATATAAGATTATCAAGGGTTTGGACACGCTAGAGGCAGGAAACGTGTTCCCAATGTTGGGGAAGTCCAGAACCAGGGGGCATAGTTTAAGAATAAGTGGTAAGCCATTTAGAACGGAGGTGAGGAGAAACTTTTTCACACAGAGAGTTGTGAGTGTGTGGAATTCTCTGCCTCAGAGGGCGGTGGAGGCTGGTTCTCTGGATGCTTTCAAGAGAGAGTTAGATAGAGCTCTTAGGGATAGCGGAGTTAAGGGATATGGAGAGAAGGCAGGAACAGGGTACTGATTGTGGATGAGCAGCCATGATCATATTGAAAGGCAGTGCTGGCTCGAAGGGCCGAATGGCATACTCCTGCACCGATTGTCTATTGACTGGAGGGTAGCTAATATAATCCCAATTTTTAAGAAAGGAGAGAGAAAACAGGGAATTATAGACCAGTTAGCCTGACATCGGTAGTGGGGAAGATGCTTGAGTCAATAGACAATAGGTGCAGGAGTAGGCCATTTGGCCCTTCGAGCCAGCACAACCATTCAATGTGATCATGGCTGATCATCCCCAATCAGTACCCCGTTCTTGCCTTCTCCCATATCCTCTGACTCCGCTATTTTTAAGAGCCCTATCTAGCTCTCTCTTGAAAGCATCCAGAGAACCTGCCTCCACCACCCTCTGAGGCAGAGAATTCCACAGACTCACCACTCTCTGTGAGAAAAAGTGTTTCCTCGTCTCCATTCTAAATGGCTTACTCTTTATTCTTAAACTGTGGCCCCTGGTTCTGGACTCCCCCAACATCGGGAACATGTTTCCTGCCTCTAGTGTGTCCAAGCCCTTAACAATCTTATATGTTTCAATGAGATCCACTCTCATCCTTCTAAACTCCAGAGTGTACAAGCCCAGCTGCTCCATTCTCTCAGCATATGACATTCCCACCATCCTGGGAATTAACCTTGTAAACCTACGCTGCACTCCCTCAATAGCAAAAATGTCCTTCCTCAAATTAGGGGACCAAAACTGCACACAATACTCCAGGTGTGGTCTCACCAGAGCCCTATACAACTGCAGAAGAGCCTCTTTGCTCCTATATTTGATTCCTCTTGTTATAAAGGCCAACATGTCATTCACTTTCTTCACTGCCTGCTGTACCTGCATGCTTACTTTCATAGACTGATGTACAAGGACCCCCAGATCCCGTTGTACTTCCCCTTTTCCCAACTTGACACCATTTAGATAGTGATCTGCCTTCCTGTTTTTGCTACCAAAGTGGATAACCTCACATTTATCCGCATTAAACTTCATCTGCCATGCATCTGCCCACTCCCCAACCTGTCCAAGTCACCCTGCATTCTCATAGCATCCTCCTCACAGTTCACACTGCCACCCAGCTTTGTGTCATCTGCAAATTTGCTAATGTTACTTTGAATCCCTTCATCCAAATCATTGATGTACATTGTAAATAGCTGCGGTCCCAGCACCGAGCCTTGCGGTACCCCACTAGTCACTGCCTGCCATTCTGAAAGGGACCCATTAATCCCTACTCTTTGTTTCCTGTCTGCCAACCACTTCTCTATCCATGTCAGCACTCTACCCCCAATACCATGTGCCCTAATTTTGCCCACTTATCTCCTATGTGGGACCTTATCAAATGCTTTCTGAAAGTCCAGGTACACTACATCCAATGGCTCTCCCTTGTCCATTTTCCGAGTTACATCTTTAAAAATTTCCAGAAGATTAGTCAAGCATGATTTCCCCTTTGTAAACTTATCCTGTTACTGCTATCCAAATGTGCGGCTATCTCATGTTTTATAATTGACTCCAGCATCTTCCCCACCACCGATGTCAGGCTAACTGGTCTATAATTTCCTGTTTTCTCTCTCCCGCCTTTCTTAAAAAGTGGGATAACATTAGCAACCCTCCAATCCACAGGAACTGATCCTGAGTCTATAGAACATTGGAAAATTATCACCAATGCATCCACGATTTCTAGAGCTACTTCCTTAAGTACCCTGGGATGCAGAGCATCAGGCCCTGGGGATTTATCAGACTTCAGTCCCATCAGTCTATCCAACTTTGGTCCTAACTAATTTTTTCCTCTTCACATACCTAAAGAAGCTTTTACTATCCTGCTTTATATTCTTGGTTAGCTTACCTTTGTACCTCATCTTTTCTCCCCATATTGCCTTTTTGTTTATCTTCTGTTGTTCTTTAAACATTACCCAATCCTCTTGCTTCCCGCTCATGTTTGCTACGTTGTACTTCTTCGCTTTAATTTTTATACTGTCCCTGACGTCCCTTGTCAGCCATGGTCGTCCCTTTCTCCCCTTGGAATCTTTCTTCCTCGATTATTAAAAATGTAATAGCGGGGCATTTGGAAAGCAGTGACAGGATCAGTCAAAGTCAGTATGGAATTATGAAGGAGAAATCATGCTCGACTAATCTTCTGGAATTTTTTGAGGATGGAACAAGTAGAATAGGTAAGGGAGAACCAGTGGATGTGGTGTATCTGGACTTTCAAAAAGCCTTTGACAAGGTTCCACACAAGAGATTAGTGTGCAAAATTAAAGCACAATGCATTGGATGTGGGGTATTGACTAGTTGGCAGACAGAAAGCATAGAGTCGGAATTAACGGGTCCTTTTCAGAATGGCAGGCATTGAATAGTAGGGTGCCACAAGGCTCAGTGCTGGGTTCCCAGTTACTTACAATTTTTTATTTTATGTTATTTTTTTTTTATTTTTATTTTATTTATTAGAAGCACATTACGTTACAACCACATCCATTAGTACTTGTCACATATATTTTATTACAATTAATGTACTCCATTTTTTTTTTTTTACATTGATAAAGGGAGAGGATAAGATTAAGAGAAAGAGGAAAGTGAAGGAAAAGGTGAAAGTGTAAAAAACAAAACAAAAAACGTGACAACAAGAAAGAACAAAGACCCTATAAGAAAAAGAGTTAAGAAGTAGACCCTAGAAAAGAAGAAGAAAAAGAGAAAGGAAAAAGAGAAGAACAAATACCTTTTTTATCAGCATCCCGCAAATGGGACATACCAAATCTCCAATTTTCATCCCCCCCCTACCCGACCTCAGTTTTTTTAAAGTACCTTTGCACCCTATATTTGTAATAATTCTATAAATGCCGACCACGTCAGATGGAAGTGGTCTGGTTTACCTGCCAGGAGGAGTCTTATCTCTTCTAGGTGTAATGTTTCAAACATATTTGAAATCCAGATGTTTATAGTTGGTATTGGAGCATTTTTCCAAAATTTTAGGATGAACTTTTTTCCAGTTATTAACCCATAGTCTATTAGTTTCTTTTGAAACACATTTAGTTCTGGACTATCTTCCGTTATTCCGAAGATAATCCATTCTGCTTTGGGTATCAGTTTTATTTTAAATAATTTTGTAAAGATTTCAAAAATGTCAATCCAAAATTTTTGAATTTTTGTACAAAATACAAATGAATGCGCTATAGTAGCTTCTTGAGATGGACATTTATCACAGTTTGATGATATATTTGAGAAAATTTTATGGATTTTAGGTTTAGAATAGTATAATCTATGTACAATTTTGAATTATATTAAAGTATGTCTTACATTTATCGAACATTTATGCACTTTTAATAAGTATTCATTCCACTTTTCCTTTGAGATTTTAATAGCTAAATCTTGTTCCCATTCTCTTCTAATACCTTCCGTAGATGGTATTTCTACATTTAAGATAATATTATACAAATATGATATTGAATTTGCTGAATCAGCTTTTATCTGCATTGCATCATCCAAAACATCTACTGGGCTATTATAATGATCTTTTATATATTTTTTCAAATAGTCACATATTTGAAAATATTTAAAATATTGATTATTTCCAAGTTTATATTTTATTTGTAATTGCTGAAATTATAGTAATTTTCCAGTTTCATACAGGTCACCGAACATTTTAATTCCTAGTCTATCCCATTGTATGAAGGCTTTATCTGTAGTAGAGGGATTAAACGAAGGGTTATTAACTATGGGAGATAAAAGTGAAAAATTTCTTAATTTTAAATTTTGTTTTGTTTCCAAATTCTGATTGTACTATGTATGATTGGGTTCTTATTATAGTTTATGTTATTCAGTTTCATTGGTGAGAGGAGGATCGCTCCAATGTTTCTAGAGGAGCAGTCCTCTCTCTCCATTACAATCCAATCCACTTGCTGAGCAGAATTATCCATCAGTTGAATCATATTTTTAATATTTACTGACCAATAATAATACATGAAATTAGGGAGTGCTAAGCCCCCTAGTAATTTGGGTTTGTTCAGGTGTGTTCTTTGTATTCTGTGTGATTTATAGTCCCATATAAAATTAGTAATGTCCGAGTCCAGTTTTTTTTTAAACTTCTTTGGTAAGTATATAGGAATCGATTGAAATAGGTATAAAATTTGTGGAAGATCATTTTTATTGCATTTATTCGGCCTATTAAAGACATTGGGAGCGTTTTCCAAAATTTAATTAATGTATTTAATTTATTAAGTAAAGGCTCAAAATTTGCTTTAAACATACCTTGATATGTTCTGGTAATTTCGATTCCCAGGTATTTAAATTTTTCTGTAGCTATTTTAAAAGGGAATTTTAAAAGATGTGTTGAGTCTTTCGGTTTTATTGACATAATTTCACTTTTATTCCAGTTTATTCTGTATCCAGAAAAAGATCCAAAGTCTTCAATTAAGTTTAATATATTTGGTATAGTGATTTGAGGTTTTGTAATGTACAGTAATATATCATCCGCGTATAAAGATATTTTATTATTTGAGTATTTAGTATTATACCCATGGATATCGGGATGTATTCTAATTTTTCCTGCTAACGGTTCAATTATAAGAGCAAACAACTGTGGTGATAATGAGCACCCTTGTCTATTTCCCCTTGATAGTTGAAATTTCGAAGATAATATATTATTAGTTAATATTCTAGCTGTAGGTTTATTATATAGTAATTTAATCCATAAAATAACATTCTTTCCCAATTGGAATTTTTCTAATACTTTATCCATATAATTCCATTCTACTTGATCAAATGCTTTTTCAGTGTCCAGCGAAATAATTGATAATTCTTGTTCGTCAAATTTATGTGAATGCATTATATTGAGTAAACGTCTCATATTATTAGCTGAGTATCTCTTCGGGATAAACCCCGTCTGATCTGGATTTACTAGTTTGCTAATATATTTACTTAATCTTCTAGCTAACGTTTTTGCTAATATTTTTTGATCTGTGTTTAACAGTGCAATAGCTCTATATGAACCCGGTTCTTCCATATCTTTGTTTTTTTTAAGTATTAATGTAATCATTGATTCAGCTAATGTATCAGGTAGTATTTGTTTTTTAAAAGCATGTTGGTACATTTTTTGTAATCTAGGTATAATTTTATCATAGAAATCTTTATAAAATTCATTAGTAAATCCATCAGGACCTGGAGTTTTTCCATTCTTTAGTGATTTTATTGTATCTTCTAATTCCTTAATTGAAATTTGTGCTCCCAATTCCTCTTGTTCCTTCACCTCTAACTTTGGAAGATTACAGTTATCCAGAAACTCAGTAATGTTATAGGAATCAGTTGTCGTTTTAGATGTATACAGATTCTCATAAAATTGTGCAAATCTTTTATTAATATCCTTCGGTGTAGTTAGTAACTCCACTCTATCTGATTTAATCTTTGGGATCGTATGTTCTTTTTCACGTTTTTTTAGCTGGCGGGCCAGAAGTTTATGCGGTTTATCCCCAAATTCAAAGTACTCTTGTTTTGTAATTTGAAAAAGTTTTATCAGTTTGGCTGATAATAGTTTATTTAATTTAAATTTCAGAATTATTATTTTATTATGTTTTTCTATTGATGGATCTTTAGCATTATCTATATCCATTTGTCTAATAAGTTCCTCTAGTTGTTTTTGTTCATTCTTATTCTTTTTATTTTGAAAAGCTTGGTATGAAATTATAATACCTCTAATATATGCTTTAAAAGATTCGCATAATACAGTAGGCGATATGTCTGGAGTGTCATTTATTTAAAAAAAGGCATCCATTTGTTCTTTTAAATATATACTCGCTTGTGGATCTTTTAAGATATGAAATTAAATCTCCAGACGATTTATTCTTAGACATCCCTTCCAGTTTAAAAAAAAAAGTTAATGGTGAATGATCTGAAATAGAGTTTGTATGATATGTTGGGTTAGAAATATGAGGGATTAATTTGGTGTCCGCCAGGAAATAATCGATACGTGAGTATGTTTTGTGTACCATTGAATAAAACAAGTATTCCCTGCCAGTTGGATTAGCAATTCTCCAAACATCTGCTATATTAGTGTTGTTTATATAAGTATTTAAAAATTCACCAGATTTAGATTTCGTATTCCCTCTCAGTTTTTTGCTTGATTTATCAAAATACGGATCTAAAACACAATAGTAGGGTGCCACAAGGCTCAGTGCTGGGTTCCCAGTTACTTACAATTTTTTATTAACGATTTAGACAAAGGAATTAAATGTAACATCTGCACGTTTGCAGATGACACAAAGATGGGTGGCAGTGAGAGCTGCGAGGAGGATGCTAAGAGGCTGCTGGGTGATTTGGATAGGTTGGTGAGTGGGCAGATGCATGGCAGATGCAGTATAATGTGTATAAATGTGAGGTCATCCACTTTGATGGCAAGAACAAGGTGGCAGATTATTATCTGAATGGTGTCAGATTAGGAAAAGGGAAGGTGCAACGAGACCTGGGTGTCCTTGTACATCAGTCACTGAAAGTAAGCATGCAGGTACAGTAGGTAGTGAAGAAAGCAAATGGCATTTTGGCCTTCATAGCAAGAGGATTTGAGTATAGGAGCAAGCAGTTGCACAGAACCCTGGTGAGACCACACCTGGAGTACTGTGTGCAGTTTTTGGTCTTGTAATTTGAGAAAGACATTCTTGCTGTTGAGGGAGTGCAGCTTAGGTTCACCAGTTTAATTCCCACCATCATGAAATGTTATGAGGGGCTAGTTATGGAACACATTAAATCTCGTCTACACAGCGGCCTTGTCTCACTGCAGTTCGCCTACTGCCACAACAGGTCCACAGACAATGCCATCACCCTAGCCCTACCCTCAAGCCTGGAACACCCAAGTAAGAGAAACACCTACGTCAGAACCCTACTCAAGACTACAGCTCTGCCTTTAATACCAATATACCATCCAAGCTTATCACCAAACTCGCACGACTTGGTATCAGTACTCATTTCTGCAACTGGATCTTTGACTTCCTGACTAACAGACCCCATTCAGCGAGTATAGAAGATAAATCATCCTCTACAATGATCTTCAACACTGGTGCTCCACACAGCTGCACTCACAGACCCGTTCTTTACTCCTTGTACACCCACGATTGTGCATCCATGTACAAATCTAAATCAATTTTGAAATTCTCAGACGACACCACCATTGTTGGCTGGATATCAAATAGTGATGAGACGTAGTACAGGAAGGAGATTGAGAACTTTGTGTCCTGGTGTCGAGACAACAACCTGTCTCTCGATGTCAGGAGGACAAAGAAGATAGTGAACGACTTCAGGAAGCAAAGTCGTACATAGTTTGCATTGACTGTGCCGAAGTAGAGATGGTTGAAAACTTCAAATTCCTAGTAGTCAATATCACCAATACCTTTTCCTGGACCACCCATATTGAAGCAATGACCAAGAAAGCACACCAATGCCTCTACTTCCTTAGAAGGCTAAGGAAGTTCAGCATGTCCCCTACAACTCTCACCAACATCTACAGCAGGCACGTGCCGTCAGGGTAGGCAAGGTAGGCACTGCCTACCCTGACTAAAAGTATGAAATGGTAATTATTAAATATAAATAGTAAAGGCATGAGAAAATTATGCCTATTTAAGAGATCGATCTCTTAGGTAGGCATAATTCTCCGTGCCTTTCAACCGCAGCACTTGCAACACGCGAAGGTCTGTGCAGCCCACGTGCTGTCAGCGCTGCTTCAAGCCGTCAATTTAAAGCGGGGCTGAAGGCAGCTGAAATTCTGCCTTTGCAGTACTGCGCATGCGCAGCGCAAGTTTCTTGGCGTTTTTTTTAAATATGGATTGTCATTATTTTAAGAGTATCTTAGGAAACAAAGAGAGAAGAATGGAGTTCGTGTACCGATAATATGGTAAGTACATTTCTTGGTGCTTTATGTTTTTAAATACCGTATTTCACGGGGTGGGTGGGGAGAGCTCCTTTCACAGTGTTTGGGGAGTCTGGCCCAGGGTAAAGTTCCGGGGAGGACAGGAGCGTTGTGAAGGAGGGGATCGGGGCCAGTAACCCACTTGCGACGCTCCGGGCACAGAGCCACCGCATTGTGGCCGGGGAGTGAATTAGCTCGGGTGGCTGCCGCAGCACTCCGGGCATGGACAGCAGAACTGGCCGCCACTTCCGAGGAAGGAAGCAGCTCGGGTGATTGCGAGCGGCCGCCGGGACCTGACAGCAGAACCGGCTGCCACTTCAGCCCCTTCTGCTGGTCCCCGCTCACCTCTGGCAGTCTGAACACCTCCGTCTGAACACCTCTCTCCTGCCGCTCGCCGGCCGTCTTCTCGCAAATCCTTAAATTCTGACAAGGGACTAATTGAGGTTCCTCAGCTGTCGGAATTTAAGGATTTACGGGAAGCTGCTGACATTAGACATTAGGAATAGGAGTAGAATTAGGCCATTCAGCCCATCAAGCCTACCCCGCCATTCAATCATGGCTGATCTATCTCTCACTCCAAACCTTATTCTCCTGCCTTCTCCCCATATCCTCTGACACCCGTACTAATCAAGAAATCAAGACATGAGCGAAGCCAGCGAGCGGCAGGTGAGAGGTGTTCAGACGGAGAGCACTGCCAAAGGTGAGCAGGCCGGCAGAAGGCGCTGAAGTGGCAGCCGGTTCTGCTGTCGGGTCCCGGCGGCCGCTCGCAGTCACCCGAGCTGCTTCCTTCCCTAGAAGTGGCGGCCAGTTCTGCTGTCCGCGCCGGGAGCGCTGCGGCAGCGGTGAGTGAGTCTGACATGATCTCCGACCCCCTCCTTCTCAAA
This sequence comes from Malacoraja senta, assembly GCA_038087875.1. NCBI lineage: Eukaryota > Metazoa > Chordata > Chondrichthyes > Rajiformes > Rajidae > Malacoraja > Malacoraja senta. The sequence continues at coordinate 322,681,084 of CM075977.1, read as the reverse complement.
ACTCCTGCCCTCCCCGCATCTTTTTATTTAATTTTTTTTTTTTTTTTTTTTTTAATATTTTAATTTTATTAGAAGTACAATTGTATACAATCATATTTTCATAATACCTTTTATGTACAGTTTCTTCAATTATATATAGCACTATTAGAACATGGAAGCAAATAAAACAGAATCTAAAATTAAGAAACCTATCTCTCTTAATACCAATAGTCAATAACCCATCGTTTAAACCTTCAATCATAGATAAAGCATTTATACAATGGGAAAGAATGGGAATTAAAACGCTCGAAGATCTGTATGAATTAGAAAAATTACTATCATTCCAACAACTACAACTGAAATATAATTTGAAAAATAATCAATATTTTAAATATATACAAATCTGTGACTATTTGAAAACACACACAAAAGATTATTATAATATGCCTTCCGACTTACTAGATGAAGCAATGAAGACAAAGGCGGAATCAGTTAATTTAATATCATACTTATATAATATCATCTTAAATATAGAAATACCCACAACAGATGGAATTAGAAGAGATTGGGAACAAGATCTAGGTATAAAAATTTCAAAAGAGAGTTGGGATAATCATTTATTACAGGTGCATAAATGCTCGATCAACGTACGACATACGCTTATCCAATTTAAAACATTACATAGATTATATTATTCAAAAACCAAACTAAATAAAATCTTTCCTAACGTCTCACCAATCTGTGATAAATGTATATGTCAAGAAGCTACCATAGCACATTCTTTTGTTTTTTGTACAAAAATCCAAAAATTCTGGTTTGAAATATTTGATATTTTTTCAAAATTAATCAAAATAAAACTGGTACCAAAACCAGAATGGATTATTTTTGGAATATCGGAAGGTATTCCTGAATTAAACGTGTATCAGAAGAATTTACTCAATTATGGGCTAATAATGGGAAAAAAGCTTATACTTAAATTCTGGAAAAATGCGCCCACACCAACAATAAAAATGTGGACATCAAATATGTTGGAAACATTACATCTGGAAGAGATGAGATTCCTCCTAGTAGGCAAAGTAGATCAATTTCAAAAGACGTGGTCTACGTTTTTGGACCTATTACAAGCATGAGGTGCAATAGTAATTTAGAAAAACAAATAAATAAATAAAAGGTATCTGGACCTGGTAATGGGAGGTAAAATAAAAACAGACTTGGTTGGTAGTTCCTTCTCTATGAAGTATGGTATAAGAGTTATAATAGAGCGATTGTTCCTTCTTTCTTTCTCTTTTTTTTTCTAGGGTCTATTTTCTAACTTTACTTCCTTCTCTAACCTCTTTTCTAAGGGGCTTTCTTTTCCCAACACTCTTTTGCACTTCACAACCTTTGCGCACTTTCTTCACTTTTCTTACTTCTTTCTTTTTCTTTCTTAAAGTTTAAAAAAGTGAAGCGGTACAAAAAATGTATTAATATATACGTGTTGTACATTACTGTAATCTACCGTACTTCTAAAAAATAAAAAAATAAAAAAAAATTTAAAAAAAAATGTACAGTTTCTTATTTAAAACAATTTTTTGAAATAAAGAAGAAAAAGAAAAAAGTTAGGTAATGAAAAATAGAAAAATGTGAGATATATAGTGTGTGAAAAAGAAAAATAAAGAATGAAAAAAGAAAGTTGAGACATAGAAAATAGAAGAAAGAGAATAAAAGAAGAGAAGAGAAGAAAAGAAAATAGAAGATCATTTATAATCTTGACCATCCGCAGTCACGGATTAGCTTTTACACCTGTTTTGCACCATATGTTTCCAAAAAGACGACAAATGGAGACCAACTCGTTATGAATTGGTCAAATTTATCTATTAGGAGGAATCGCATTTCCTCAAGATGTGCGGTATCCAACATACTTACAATCCACATTTTGAGCGTTGGTATTGGTGTATTTTTCCAAAATTTCAATATTAATTTTTTTGCTATTATTAAACCATAATTAAAAATTGACTTTTCAGATGAGCTCAATTTGTTCCCGTCTTCCATTACCCCAAATATAATCAATTCATTATTGGGTTCCATTTTTGTCTTAAATAATTTTGTAAATATTTTGAAAATATCACTCCAAAATCCATGGTTTTATACAAGAAACAAAAGAGTGTGTTATAGTTGCGTCTTGGGTTAAATAAACATTTATCGCAAATGGGCGATATATTTGGATAAAATTTATTTAATCTTGTTTTTGAGTAATATAATCTATGTAAAATTTTAAATTGGATTAGGTTATGTCTTGCGTTAATCGAACACTTGTGAATGTATGTCAAATACTTTTCCCATGTAGCCTTCGTAATTTTTATCAATAATTTAAAATAATGAGTGTTTTTCAGTTTAAATTTTAATTGTAATTATTGAAATGATAATAAATCTCCCATTTCATACATATCCCCGATCCTTTTAATTCCTAAACTTTCCCATTGATTATATATTTTATCCATCATAGATGGTTTAAATAAAGGATTATTCGCTATCGGTGTTAACAATGATAGGTTTCTTAATTTTAAGGTTAATTTTATTTGTTTCCATATTCTTATTGTATCTTGTATAATTGGGTTTTTCTTATATATTGTATTGTTCATTTTTTTCGGGGAGAAGAGGATTGTTCTTATATTACAAGGATAACAATCCTCTTTCTCCATTTTTATCCATTCTGTCTGTTGAGTTGAACTATCCAACCAGTAAATTATATTCTTAATATGTATTGCCCAATAGTAATACAAAAAATTAGGGAGTGAAAGTCCCCCGACATCTTTTGGTTTACATAAGTGTTCTTTTTTAATTCTATCTGATTTGTAATCCCAAATAAACTTAGTAATATTAGCGTTCAGTTTAGAAAAAAAATATTTTGGTACATATACTGGTATAGATTGAAATAGGTATAATAACTGTGGTAGGAAGCTCATTTTAATAGCATTTATTCTGCCTATTAATGATAAAGGGAGTGTTTTCCAAAATTTTATCATTATATTAAGTTTATTTATTAAGGGTATAAAATTGGCATTGAATAAAGCTTTATGTTTTCTAGTAATCTGAATACCCAAATATTTGAATTTTTCTGTTGCTATTTTAAAGGGGAATTTCAATAAGTGTGTGGATTCTTGAGGTTTTAACGTCATAATTTCACTTTTGTTCCAGTTTATTCTATATCCAGAAAAGGACCCAAATTCCTCTATTAAATTTAATAAATTTGGTATGCTCGTTTGTGAATTTGTTATATATAACAAAATATCGTCTGCATACAATGAAATTTTATTATTTGAGTCCCTAGTATTATAACCCTGAATATTCGGATGGCTTCTTATACTTTCAGCCAGAGGTTCTATCATAAGGGCAAGTAGCAGGGGTGATAAAGCACATCCCTGCCTATTACCCCTTGATAATTGAAATTTTTGAGATAACATGCTGTTAGTTAATATTCTTGCCATCGGTTTATCATATAATAATTTCACCCATGCAATAAAATTCTCTCCCATATTAAATTTTTGTAATACTATGTATAAATACTGCCATTCTACCTGATCAAATGCTTTCTCTGCATCCAAAGAAATAATTGCTGTCTTTTTCCTCCGTTTTATGTGGGTACATTATATTAAATAGGCGTCTCAAATTATTAAATGAATATCTTTTGGGTATAAACCCCGTTTGATCAGGGTTTATCAATTTACTAATATATTTGCTTAGTCTTCTAGCTAAAGTCTTTGCTAGAATTTTCTGGTCAGTATTTAAAAGTGATATAGCTCTATATGAGCCTGGTTCCTCTAAATCTCCGCATCTTTAACCCCTGGCACAAACTCTCCACACGCTGTGAAAGGAACTTTCCCTCCAATTGGACCCTTGAATTAGTATTGTTATTCAATAAGATGACAACTGATTCAACGTCCCTGTGTGCTCCCGTTTTTCCCACCATCTCTCCACCTGCCTTCATCCTCCGTCCCCCACCCATTCAGTAATTAAAAAATGAAGGAGATTTAGAAGCCTTGGGGAAATTGAATTGTTACTTATTTTTATTTTTTATGGAGAGAACAATCTGCACATGCGTGGTTTAAGATTTTGTTTTAAAGCCTACCTTGAGTAATTACTCACGGCACGTGCCTGATCTACAGATGCACCATAGAAAGCATTTTCTAAGGATGCATCACAGCTTTGTTTGGGAACAGCTCCATCCAAGACCACAATAAATTGCAGCGAATTGTGGATGCAACCCAGACCATTACACAAACCATAAGCATATATATCTCATGCTGCCTCGGCAAGGCCGGCAGCATAATCAAGAACAGGTCGCAGCCTAGCCACTCCCTTTTCTCCCATCAAGCCAAAGGTATAGAAATGTGAAAAAGCACATGTCCAAATTCAGGGACAGTTTCTTCCCAGCTGTTATCAGGCAACTGAATCTTATTATCAGAACCAGAGAGTACTGCTGAACTACTACCGCATTGACCCTCAGACTATCCTTGATGGGACGTTGCTGGCTTAACCTGGCACTAAACGTTATTCCCTTATGTATCTACACACTGTAAATGGCTCAATTGGAACCATGTGTTGTCTTTCCTGGCAGGGGAGAGACCGTGATCAAAAAGGCGGTTCTCCCAGGACGAGCTACTTGAGTAAAAGAGTCTATCTGTTCTTATTAGAACAGTTCTGGCGTTCCCTTGGGGACAAGGGTCGTGGATCTCGGATCGAAATCGTTGACGAGGAGTCGGTCGGCTGCGGGCTTAGAGGTGGATCCATGCTGGTTGGGCAACCAACCTAACACCTCATCCAGCCACAATGGCAGCAGCAACTGGAGCGGGAGTACAGGGTATCCCAAATACCCTGAGAGTCAGCGTAAAGGACCTCAGCAAGGGGACTCCCTTCTCACGGGACCTGTTCGTGAGGAAGGTCTTGCAGGAGGCCTGCAAATTTGAGGCTAAGGACATCTACTGCCTCCAGGACTTCCCGGGTAACGGATATTTTGATGTTACCTTCAAGTATCCGACGGGATGGCAGAAGTTGATGGAAGACTTCCAGTAGAAGGGGAACGAAGCTCCGCTGTCGCAGCTGAAAGTGCAGCCGCTCTTCACCCTCCCCACCCAGAAGGAACGGATGATTACGGTGCACATGTTCAACCCACATGTGCCCGTAGTGGATGTCCTCACCTTCCTTGCTCATTACGTCGAGGGAACAGGGAACTGTGTGCACGTGAAGGACCTGTTTGGGATTTGGACAAGCAAGCGGCAAGTGAAGGTAAAGCTGAGGGTGGACAAGAACGGAGCAATCATCCACCCTCCCTCGGTTTTCGCGATTGGAGGGAACCGAGGTTACATGAGCTACGCGGGGCAACCCAGGCTGTGCAGAAAATGCAACAAGCCTGGTCTTGTGATGGCCCAATGCACTGCAGTTGTCTGCAAGAACTGCAAGCTGGAGGGCCATGAGACAAAAGACTGTCAGGCCAGCAAGAACTACCTGTGCGGGGAGGCAGGCCACCTTTACAGGGCTTGCCCTAAAAGAGCCTGCACCTATGCACAGGCGACAAGAGGGGCTGCTGCCAGCACACCCAGGGTGGGCGAGACACCCCCTACCACTGCCAAGACCCCAGCGGAAAGGGGGAACAGGGATGAGGACAGCCCGACCACCTCGAGCCCCCAAGTGCCAGATTCCAGGAGGGGGAGTCGATGGAGGAGGGGGAACAGCAGGAGGAATGGCACACGGTGATGAAGAAGAAACACCAGAGGGTTCAGCCCAAAGAGCCGAGGCCGGAAAGGGCCGGTACGTCCAAAAATGTCCAAAAAAATACTTCTCTCACTGACAGATGGCAGCAACCTCTCCTCGTCGGAGGATGAGGCGACCGTGAAGTCCCAACGACGGAGGCAACGGAAGAAAACGGGGGAGGAAAAGAGAAAGGCCATGCAGATTGTCCCCCAGCCCCGGGAGACCGAGAGCAGAGCAGCGGCCGAGGGGCTCCAACCCCAGGACATCGGGAGCAGTGCAGCGGCCAATGGGCTCCAGCCCCTGGAGACCGGGATCATCGCAGTGGCCAATGTGGACTAACTCCGGGTGACTGAGAGCAGTGCAGCAGCCAATGGGCCCCAGCTCCGGAATACCGGGAGCAGTGCAGCGACCAATGGGCCCCAGCTCCGGGATACAGGGAGCAGTGCAGCGGCCGATGAGCCCCAGCTCTGGGATACCGGGAGCAGTGAATCAGCCACCGTACCCCAGCTACAGGAGACGGAGGGGCGGTGCGCCCAGAAGGGGATGGAACAAGTAAGTCCCCCCCAACGACACCTCGGGTTACGCCACAGGAAACCCACCTCCTTGAGGATGCCGGCACCGAGTACCTGAGCCCAGGAAAGGTGAGGCAATTCACCGAAGCGGAGGGCATGATGGGACAACAGAATGGTCAATGACTCTAAAGACAATGGAGCTCAAACTGGCATCTTTAAACGTGCGCAGTATGAAGAGCACTGCGCGATGTGTAAATGCGTTGCAGTACCTGGCCAAGGTCAAGGCAGATGTGACTTTTCTCCAGGAGTGCGGGCTGCCACACCCCCGCTGCTATCGGAGGTGGTCGCGATGGTGGCCCCACGGACTGTCGGTGTGGTCGGGGGGCAATGACTGTTGCGCTTCCGCACTGGGGAACCTGCTGCGGGGAGTGTACTTCGCCATCACTGAGGTCAGGGAGGTGGTTGGTGGGCGTCTCCTCGTGGTGGATGTCTCCTCGTGGTGGCTCTCCGCTCCGGCTGATTCATGTGTATGTCTCACTCGTGCAGAGCGAGCGGCTGGCCGTTCTCCAGCAGCTCCCACCGCTGCTGGCCACGTCCCGGCAGCTCGTTCTGGCCAGTGACTTCAGCTGCATCATCGATGCGGCTGGACGATCCGGCAATGCCGACAACAGACTGGACAGCACGTCCAAGTTCCTGATGGAGACGGTAAAAGACGCAAAACTGCACGACGCCTTCAGCAACCCTGCAGGCGGGTCCCGGCCGCGTTTCACCTGGTCGAGATCGGACGGTTCAGCCCGGTCCCGGATAGACTTCGTCTTCACGACGAAGGCCGTCACGGTCAGACACACCGACCTCACGCATGTGTTCTTCTCTGACCACTGCCTCCTTCAGGCTTCCTGTCACCTACGGGAGGACCAGAAGGCAGGCAGAGGGACGTGGAAGTTAAATATGAAGCTGTTGACCCCAGAGAACGTTGAGGAGCTAAAGAGGGACTACGCATGTTGGAGAACGGTGAAGCCCCTCTTTGACTCCCCGACACTGGTGGGAAGCAACCAAGGAGAACATTAAGAGGTTCTTCATAGTTAAAGGGGTTCAGAGAGCAAGACAAGAGTCAGAGGGAATTGTGTCAACTCCAGACAGATTTGCAGCAACTGATCCTTCTGCAGTCGAGAGGAGTGGATGTGAGGGTGGAACTTAGAGAGGTGAAGGAGCAGCAAGCTCGGCTCTTTACTTCTGAATCCTCCAAGATCATCTTCCGATCCAGGGTCCGCTACGTGGAGCAGGATGAGACGTGCTCACGTTTCTTCTTCCATAAGGTTCACAGGGGGAGCTCTGTGATGAACAGCCTTAGGGAGGAGGACGGCTCGGTAGCATCCTCGCAGACGGACATGCTGAGGATCTGCAAATCCTTTTACACGGATTTGTATGACAAAAAGGCCACAGACAGCACCGCCTCCCAGAACTTCCTGTCCTCTATCACGGAGGTCTTGGAGGACAGCAAGCTGGAGAGTCTGGACCAACCACTGACCCTAGAGGAACTGACTGGCTCCATCCGTTCCTGTGACCCGAGTAAAACTCCCAGAAGCGATGGCTTACCGGCCGAGTTGTATTCAGCTCTGTGGGACTGGGTGGGCCAGAACCTGCTGGAAGTGTACAATGACATGCTTCTAGCCGGCAGCATGTCAGACTCCATGAGGAAGGGCAGCATCACCCTAATCTACAAGCAGAAGGGGGAGATGAAGGATATAAAGAATTGGAGACCCATCACATTGTTGAATGTAGATTACAAGATCCTGTCTAAGGCCATCGCCAACCGGGTCAAGTCTGCTCTGGGACAGGAGATCCAGTGCTGTACCTGGCAGGAAAATCTCAGCCTAGCGCTGCTGAGAGATACCATTGCCTACGTGCAGGACAGACGAGTGGATGCCTGCCTAGTCAGCTTGGACCAGGAGAAGGCCTTCGACAGGATATCGCACACGTACATGAGGGACGTGCTCTCCAAAATGGGTTTTGGGGAGGGCATCCGAAATTGGATCAAACTGCTCTACACCAATATCCGTAGTGCAGTCCAAATCAATGGGTGGGAATCAGACAGCTTCCCCGTCAAGTCTGGAGTCAGGCAGGGTTGCCCTCTCTCTCCTGTCTTGTTTGTCTGCTATATTGAACCTTTTGCCGAGTCCATCAGGAAGGATGCGAGCATAAGAGGAGTGACATTGCCAGGCAGTGGAGGCACTCAAGTTAAAACCACCCTGTACATGGACGATGTCACCGTCTTCTGCTCGGATCCAGGGTCAGTCCGCAGATTAATCAGCATCTGCAACCAGTTTGAGTCGGCCACGGGAGCCAGGGTGAACCGCAGGAAGAGCGAGGCCATGCTCTTTGGCAACTGGCCCGACCGATCTTCCGTCCCCTTCACCATCAAGCCTGACTTCTTGAAGGTGCTGGGGATCTGGTTCGGGGGGTCTGAGGCATGTAACAAGAATTGGCTGGAGTGGATAGCCAAGGTGGGGAAGAAGCTGGAGCTGTGGAGACAACGCTCCCTCTCCATAACGGGAGAAATTTGGTCATCAGGTGTGAGGTGCTCTCGGGGCGGCTGTACTTGGCGCAAGTGTGGCCTGTCCCTCCCTCCTACGCCACAGGGATCACCCGCGCCATCTTCCAGTTCATCTGGGGGTCGAGGAGAGATCGGGTGCGACGGGCCACAATGCACAAGTCAGCAGACAACGGGGGTAAATGCGTGCCCAACGTCGCCCTCACCCTGATGGCTATCTTTATGTGTGGCTGCATCAGGCGGAGTGTAGAGCCAAGGCACGTGGGCACCAAGTGTCACTACCTGCTGAGGTTCTACCTGTCCCCGGTGTTGCAAAGGATGGGCCTGGCGCAGATGCCACGCAATGTGCCAGTCAGCTGGACATGTCCGCCCCATCTGTCGTTTGTGGAAAGGTTCTTCCGGACCAACACCTTTGACCACATGTCCATCGGGCAGTGGTCAGCATGGAACGTCCTGCAGGCACTGCAGGGAAAGGACTCCATGGATCTGGTGGCGTGGTTCCCAGAGCAGACTGCCCAGCTTGTCTGGCAAAATGCCTCATCGCCAGAACTCACCAACAAGCACCAAGACCTGGCTTGGCTGGCGGTGAGGGGAGCCCTCCCAGTCAGATCCTGCCTGCACTGTCGGAACCTCACTACCAGCGCACGCTGCCCTCGGGACGGCTGCTATGGAGATGAGACGGTTGCCCACCTCTTCGCAGAGTGTGGATTTGCAAAGAGAGTCTGGAGAAGTATGCAAGGGTCCCTGGCACGCTTTATCCCAAACAGCTCCGTCACAGAGGACCCTGTGATTTACGGACTGTTCCCAGGGACACATTCAGAGACTGACATCGAGTGCTGCTGGAAGGTCATTAACTCGGTGAAAGACGCTCTTTGGTCTGCCCGAGTGTTGTTCACCACCCAGCAGAGCGAGATGTCCGTCAGGGAATGTTGCCGACTGGCCCGCTGCAGACTGCAGGAGTACATGCTGAGGGACCCACTGAAGCTCGGTGCAGCCAACGCCAAGGCTCGGTGGAGGAGGACCACAGTCTAGGGTCCTTCCGCTGCTGAACATGGGGGGCACGGTATGGTGGAGACGCCCCTCAAAATAAGGGAAGGTATCCCACGCCAGGGGGCCACATGTGTGGCATGGGTGGGGGGCAGATTTGTGAAATTTGAGAAATGTATATAGACTGCATTGAACAATTTGTATAGCCTCCGAAAACGTCGGATGAATTTTTCACATGGTTCACGTATTGTATATATTTATTACCTGAATAAAGTCTATTTTTAAATAAAAAAATTAAAAAAATGTGTTGTCTTTCTGCTTGACTGGAGAGCACCCAACTTAGGTTTTTCACTGTGACAATAAACTAAACTGAAACTTGGTATAAATGAAACACAGACAGCCCACTGTCTCAAAATTATGCATGGAGTTATGAAAGAGCCTAGAATAGCTACCCAGCCACCGGTTTTCACCAGAAAGGATCATGATCACATCTGATGCGCTGACATATAAAAAGAATCAACCATCATGATAATTGGTGATGGGTATATTATCACTACATGTCCTTGGTACTTTCACTCCCTTGTATGTATACTTGCACTGAAACTGATGTTCTGGTGACCTTCCAATTACCTGGTTATTGTCACAGGTATGGAATCTCCTTCATGTTATCTTGTGCGACATGTTGGTGATCTAATTCTGAAAGGTCACTTGCTCGTTCTCCCTGTGATGTGTGGGTTTCCTCCAGATGCTCAGGTTTCTTCCACATCCCAAAGATGTGCAAGTTTGTAGGTTAATTGGCCTCTGTAAATTGCCACCTAGCGTGCAGGAAGTGGCCGAGAAAGTAGAATAACATAGAACTAGTGTGAACAGGTTAACAACGGTCAGCCTGGACTCGGTGGGCCAAGGGGCCTGTTTTCATGCTGTTTCTCTAAACTAAACTAAGAGTTACATTTCCCAACTCAGCAGGGATTTAATACTACAACCTCAAGCCCAATGCCAACATTAGCAGAATTTTAAAAAGCATCAATTATTTCAGTAACACAATTATGCAGATAAATCACAATTGAAGATTTGGGGAAAATTCCAAACAAAACAGAATTTGCTATCACTGTTGGGCTTTTCTTCAAAAGGCACATCTAATTACAAGAACAAAAGCACTCTTGGTGTTCCTTAGGTTGGCTGCGGGAGGAGCACTGGTGCACGGAGTCAGAGTGGTGGCCTTGGGTGGTGAGAGTCAGTGCGCTTGCGGGTTGACGTGTCCGGGTTGATGAATTGGTGGAATGGGTCACTGGAGGCCCTGCAACAACCTGGGAGGTGATTAGATGCTCCTAAAGGGGCCTTGCTTGCTGTTCCGACACAGCCTGCGGCGGAACAGAGAAGTGGAGCAATGGTGGAGGACCTCAACATAATCTGTCCATCACCAGGACAACAGACCTTTAAGTCCAAGATACGACTCTACATGTTTAAGAACTTTGAAACTTGGACGCAAGATGGCTCCAGAAATTGAGGAGTATTTTGTGATGCTTCAATATAATCTACTGTTCTTACACTCTTATTCTTAAGTATGATTGGGCTCACGTCTAGAAAGACTTTTACTAAATTGTATGCAAAAAAGGAATTTAATTGTACCTAGGTACATGTGGGAATGAAGTACCATTGAACTGCTGAGATATAGTTGAGCTGGAAATACACAAAATATCTTCGAAACAGGACAATACCTATCCAAGATTAGCTTTATCCGTCATTCTTGCCATCCTGAAATGATTGTTACTGGTCAGTTGGACGACAGATGGCGCAATGGGCTAAGTGTTCGGCTGGCAACCGGAAGGTAGCCGGTTCGAATCCCGCTTGGAGTGCATACTGTCGTTGTGTCCTTGGGCAAGACACTTCACCCACCTTTGCCTGTGTGTGAATGTGTGTGATTGTGTGTGAGTGATTGGTGGTGGTCGGAGGGGCCGTAGGCGCAAATTAGCAGCCACGCTTCCGTCAGTCTGCCCCAGGGCAGCTGTGGCTACAGAAGTAGCTCACCACCACCGAGTGTGACTGAGGAATGAATGAATAATGCGATGTAAAGCGCCTTGGGTATTAGAAAGGCGCTATATAAATCCAATCCATTATTATTATTATTAGTTGCACATGGACAGAAGAAAATACATTTGTTTTTCCAGATTTTTTCAAACTGGATAAATATTTGAGTTTACCATGCCAAGTATCTGAATCACCATTTTCCCAATCATTCTGTAATATCATCATATCAACCCTAATTTTAGGAGGCGTCTGATAATTCATATTTTTGATACTTGAACATGCACTTCTAATAATTGGTCGAAAGCAGTGATTCCACACCTCACATTTTTTTTCCTGAAATAGAATCCCAAATTTCCTGGATTTTGATGGTTTATCCTGAAATCTTCAAAATGCTTCCTGCGTGCTATTTGTTGGTTTTTTTTTAGCCGGCACACGTTAACAACACAAAGAAGAACAAAGCAAAACAGATCTATGTAACTACACCGTATCTGCCTGCTTCTGTTACTCACTTGTAGAGTGTTATGCAAGGCAGCTTTCGTTGCCTCCAACAGCTTTCATTATCTTCGTTTTTTCAACCTGCTCTCATGTGTCTGTCTCTGCTCTCCCTCCCTCCCTCCTGCCCCCTTTCCATCTCTCCCTCCCTCTCTCTCCCCCTCCCTTTCTCCCTCTTTCTCTCCTTCCCCCCATACCCCTTTCCCTCCCTCTCTCCTCCTCCCTCTTTTACTCCCTCCCTCTCTTGTTCCCTCTCTCCCTCCCTCTTTCCACTCCCTCTTTCCACTCCCTCTTTCCACTCCTCCCTCTCTCCATCCCCCCTCTCTCACCATGATTATTTTTCAGGCAGTGGTAGAATTCTGGATAAGCCTAGAGGTGAAAGGTTACCAGTGGGATTGCAGTTACATTGGGATTGGCCTTCATTTTACAGAACGGTGGGTGGGCCGCTAGGCTTATCCAGAATTCTACCACTGCCTTGAAAAATAATCAAAGGCTCAACTTCCACTGAGAAAGAGAATTCCAAAGACTCATTGTTATACGAGAATTTTCCCGAACAGTCTGTGACTCATAGCGCTGTGGCCATAGCGCTGTTTAAAACCCATAAAAGGCTGTGTTTAAACCCCATAGCGCTCCAGCTGGTAGCGCTACATTTAGAACTCAGAGCGCTGCAGCCGACTGCTCTTTGTTTAAATTCATACGCGTTAAACTGACAGCGCTCGGTTTAAACCTTTGAGCACCAAACTGGCAATGCTGTGCGTATTACCTTTACACCCCTTCGCGGGCCAGATGCAGAAATTTCCCGAAATTATTTCATTGCCCTAAAATTACTCGAAAACAATCAGAATTTCTCGAATTTCGGGTAATTTCCTTCAAAGTGGAAACACTGGTCAAAAGAAATCTTACCTTTCTATATTATTGTGTACCATAGCATGCAATGCTTCAACATTAGCTGCAAAGGAATCAAAAATCATATTTAGTCTCAAATTGAATAATGAACATCTCAAGTTTCAAAATCAATTATAATCAAGTTGTGATTGGTTTTCTAATACTACGGACACACACTGACTTATGTAATAGGCAAGTTACGTAAACTCACACACAAGTAAACAATTCACAATACGTGGTCCCGTTTCCCGAATGACATGCTATTGCAGCGGAAGGTCTTAAGGTCATAAGGAATAGGAGTAGAATTAAGCTATTTGGCCCATCGTCTACTCCACCATTCAATCATGGCTGATCCATCTCTCCCTCCTAACCCCATTCTCCGGCCTTCTCCCCATAACCTCTAACACCTGAACTAATCAAGCATATATCTACAGTGCCCTCCATAATGTTTGGGACAAAGACCCATTATTTATTTATTTGCCTCTGTACTCCACAATTTGAGATTTGAAATGAAAAAAAGACGCATGGTTAAAGTGCACATTGTCAGATTTTATTAAAGGGTATTTTTATACATTTTGGTTTCACCATGTAGAAATTACAGCTGTGTTTGTACATAGTTCCCCCCCATTTCAGGGCACCATAATGTTTGGGACACATGGCTTCACAGGTGTTTGTAATTGCTCAGGTGTGTTTAATTGCCTCCTTAATGCAGGTATAAGAGAGCTCTCAGCACCTAGTTTTTCTTCCAGTCTTTCCATCACCTTTGGAAACTTATATTGCTGTTTATGAACATGAGGACCAAAGTTGTGCCAATGAAAGTCAAAGAAGCCATTACGAGACTGAGAAACAAGAATAAAACTGTTAGACACATCAGCCAAACCTTAGGCTTACCAAAATCAACTGTTTGGAACATCATTAAGAAGAAAGAGAGCACTGGTGAGCTTACTAATCACAAAGAGACTGGCAGGCCAAGGTAAGACCTCCACAGCTGATGACAGAAGAATTCTCTATAATAAAGAAAAAAAAACTAACACCCGACCGACAGATCAGAAACACTCTTCAGGGGTCAGGTGTGGATTTGTCAATGACCACTGTCCGCAGAAAACTTCATGAACAGAAATACAGAGGCTACACTGCAAGATGCAGACCACTGGATAGCCGCAAAAATAGGATGGACGGGTTACAGTTTGCCAAGAAGTACTTAAAAGAGCAACCACAGTTCTGGAAAAAGGTATTGTGGACAGATGAGCGAAGACTTACTTATATCAGAGTTATGGCAAGAGCAAAGTACGGAGGAGAGAAAGAACTGCCCAAGATCCAAAGCATATCACCTCATCTGTGAAACATGGTGGTGGGGGTGTTATGGCCTGGGCATGTATGCTGCTGAAGGTATTGGCTCACTTATCTTCATTGAAGATACAACTGCTGATGGTAGTAGCATTATTAATTCTGAAGTGTATAGACACATCCTATCTGCACAAGTTCAACCAAATGCCTCAAAACTCATTGGCTAGTGGTTCATTCTACAGCAAGACAATGATCCCAATCATACTGCTAAAGCAACAAAGGAGTTTTTGAAAGCTAAAAAATGGTCAATTCTTGAGTGGCCAAGTCAATCACGTGATCTGAACCCAATTGCAAATGCTGAAGAGAAAACTGAAGGGGACTAGCCCCCGAAACAAGCATAAGCGAAAGATGGCTGCAATACAAGCCTGTCAGAGCATCACCAGAGAAGACACCCAGCAACTGGTGATGTCCATGAATCGCAGACTTCATGCAGTCATTGCATGCAAAGGATATGCAACAAAATACTAAACATGACTACTTTCATTTACATTACATTTCTGTATCCCAAACATTACGGTGTCCTGAAATCGGGGGACAATGTCTAAACACTGCTGTAATTTCTACATGGTGAAAACAAAATATATAAAAATGGCCTTTATTAAAATCTGACAATGTGAACTTTAACCAAATGTTATTTTTCCTATTACAAAACTTAAATTGTGGATTACAGAGGCAAATAAATAATTTTGTTGGGGCAATCATGGCTCCCGCAATGGGCGGTCGAGCCCTTGCATCTGGGCGATCAAGCTCCCGCATCAGGGGGATCTCAGCTCCCCGCACCGGGCGATCCGACTCCCGAGTCGGGGCTGGTCGAACCTCCTGCGACTTTGGAGCTTCCCGACATCAGTCTATACCCCTAGACTGCGAGCTCCTCGATGTTGAAATCTGCAGGCGTTGGAGCGTCGATCCCAGGCAAGGGATCACAGGCTCCGATGGCAAGTCCATGGCCCCGCGGTGGGGCTCAAAGTCAGTCTCGAGCAAGGCCAGCTCCATGATGTTAGGCCACAGTGTCCGGAGATATGATCCGGAAAAAAATAAATTGCATCTCCGGCAAGGTAAGAGATTGAAAAAAAGCACCAACCCCCCACCCGGCATAAAACAAACCAAAGAACATTAACACATACTTTTTAAAGCACACTAGAAATAACAAAAAAGACGAAAAGACAGACAGACTGTAGGTCTGAGTTGACACACTTTGGGAATACATAAGGGAGCACTGAGAAACAGAGAAAACTCTGTGCAAGTCCAGAACCTGAAGGTGTCAGCACAGGTGATAAGGCAGTGAAAGCATTCAAGATATTCGCCTTCATTAGTTGGAGCCCAGTAAATTGAGTAAGGAGCTTATGGTACAGCTTCATAAATTTGGTCAACCCACAGCTGGAGTATGGTGTACAGATCTGGTCACTGCACCATGGAAGAACGTGATACACTGGAGAGGGTGTAGAACAGATTCAACAGTTCGTCGGGCATGGAATGTTTCAGTTACAAGGTAAGACTGAAATGGCTTTGGAACAGTGGAGAATGGTAAACTGAAATGTACAGAAAATTATAAAGGGCTATAAACATAGTAGATAGTAGGAAACATTTCCCCATAACAGAATTATCTAAACAAAGAGAGGGCATGGTTTAAGGTAGAGACAAAGAACTGCTGATGCTGTTTTACCAAAAAAAAAATCCAAAATGCTGGAGTAACTCAGCCAATCTGGAGAACATGGACAGGTGACATTTCAGGTTGGAACTTCTATAATTTAAGGGTATGGACTAAACAGTTTATAGGGTTCGACGGAATAACTTGTTCATCCAGAGGGTTGTAATGTAAAATATAAGTGTTCCTCAACAGTGTTCTCTTTTCAATTACCATACTTGGAATAGTATTGCTTATATTGATCACACTGCTCGTTTGCAAATAAGACCACAAGAAAAAGGAAATATTAGAACGGGACATATATCCTTTGAGGGAGTACGGTACAGAGCGACAGTCAAACACTGCAAAAGAGGCAAATTGCACAAATGTAGATTATATCCCTTGGAATACACAAGATTGATAAGCAATTTCTTTGAGATTAGAAAACAGTTTGACATGCGTGTGTGGTGGGAGTTTAGAAATCTTCCGCAAAATGAAATTGCAAGTCAATAGTTAATTTCAAATGCGACATTGAGTGTTTTTTTTGTTGAGAGATATTAAAAGATATGGAGAAGCGTCATTAAAAGGAGCTTGGTCACAAATTAGACGATCTCAATGATTAATGAATTAGACTCGAGGGGTCATATCCTTTGCTCCTTTTCTTTAATTACAAATTAGTTACAACTTTATTAAATAACTTACCTGGATTTTTCATAATACAATGTACCATTTGTCCAATGGTATCAGCATTGCACTCATTATCATGGAGTTCTAATATAAAATACAAAAATGTACTTGGTCAGTCTATAAAATGTGACAAATCTAAAACATGAGTTCACCATTATGGAGCAGATCTTCCACATCCCCAACACTGCTGGCTGACACCCGCCTCTGAACTATGCTGTTCCTTGCTATCTGGCTCCGGGCACAATTTTCTGCTAGGAGCCCATCATTGTGGTGTGTGCAGCATATGCCTCTCAAAGCATTAAGCAGTCAACCTGACGGACAAAAGGGGCTTTGACAACTGGTAAGGCTCCATCTCCAGGCAAAACTGTTGTTAATGTGCCCGTTAGTAAACATCTCTGAATGCTCCAAAATCAGAGCAGGTTAAAAAAAAAAAATCTAAATGGAACGAACACGAACACACACGAACACACACACTCACACAAAAACAAGTGAAAAGCTCTGCTTATCTTTCTCCCATTCATTTTAATTGGGCAGCTGAACACCTACAATGTAGATTCAGTGATGAACAGTTGTGCAGCAATCGGTATGCTGGGGTTAGGACTCCACTGAGCTGAACGCTGCTTTTCAGCCCGTTTCTAGGAGTAAAACCAGTTACAGTCTCATCTGTTCAAGGAAAACAATGACACAGTGGTATTATCACTAGATGTCCAGTGCAAAGTCCTGGGGGCCTGGGTTCATATCCCACCCTGGCAGATGGATTTAAATACTAGAATTTAAAAAGTCTAATGATGACAATGAAAACCATTGTCCATTGTTGTAAAGACACATATGGGCTCACTAATATCTGTGGGGAAGAAATCTACTATCATTACCTGGTCTGGCCTACATGTGACTCCAGAGCTAGAGCAAAGTGGTTAACCCTCAACTGCCCTCTAAAATTGCCAAAACAATCCTGTTAGTTGTAATACATTGGTTGCTAATTCAGCCTGTGATCCCACGTACCTTTGATGCATCTACAAAAAAAAGATGCAGATAGACCCGTGGAGAATCTGCTTCTACGTTTATACTCCACAAGTTAGTATGTCTGACAAAGTAATGGGTTCGCTATTTTTGTTTTTGTTTGGACATTTTATATTGAGGTCATTAGCTTGCCCAATTAATTTAATTACTCATCGACCATCGAGAGCTACTAACATAACGCAAGAAAAGCAAAATACTCATTTTAGGAATTCTCTCTCTTTCCTCCATTTATTTATATGGATGACCTAGTAATTTAAAAACATTTAGAATAAACTGGTTATTCCCACTGTTTTTGTTTCTAATCCAGCTGCAAATGTTAATATACACTTATTATTTAGGCATCACTACATGTTTATCAAAATAAAATCAGTTCCATTATTTTGACACTGGATTTTTCACAAAAGTTCCGTAGCCACATGCGAAATTAGAGAGGCCATGAATAAAGTTACACCAAACTTCAAATATTTGCACACAATGTCTATTGTTCCCAAACATCATCACAACAGAATATGGCAGTTTCTAGATCTAGCTTCAAATCCAGAGTTCCAGTCTTAGAGAAACATGATTATTGCATGAACAATACTTTTAAAAACAACTTGATACAGAAAATTCATCTAAACATGGCTATCCTTTAAATAAGACATTTCACATGAATTACTCTTTAAAAGCCCAATCAGTTGCAGTTGTCACAATTTTATTTATTGTTGAGCTTACCAATTTCTGTCTCAGGAACAAGCTCTTCACACACTGACTCACTCTCCGTTGTGCATCGGTAGCCCTTTTTAGTAAGAACTCGGCAAATTAATAGCCCTAAAAGACCAGTGAGAAAGAAGATAGGTACCACTACAATTGCAACGTTCTCTAGAAGTCCAGAATTTGTCTTGGTTTGATTATGCTGTTCATTTAAGGTTTGACTTGCTAAAGAATCAGTAAATGGCCAGGACTCTGTGAAAACAAAGGGAAAAATATCATGTTTCGCAATAAAAAGTCATATTAAATTTGATTGGTTTTCTTTTATTCTAACTCGTTCCCTGCTACCCTTTTATTGAAGTTGGACTCTAGGTCATACAAGTGATAGGTGGTCTTCAGTGCATTAGTCGAACAATCTTGAATTGAATACGTAATTGTCACATGAGAGGTCACAGTAAAATTCTTTGCTTGCATACCCAATGTATGCAATAGTCACCACATAAAGGGCGCTGACAAAGTTATAATGCATCCCACGCCAGGTCCACCCTTGTTTCCCCCCCTTCACAGCAGTTCCCCATGTGGGCCCTCCTTTGTCATTCCCCCTCCCTCTCAGCCATTTCCCCTTGCCGGATCTTCCTTTGTTCTCTTCCCCCCCACCCCCTCACGGCGGTCCCCCCACACCGGGTCTTCCATTATTCCCGGTGGCACGTCCTCCGACTCCCACATGACCCGTTCTCGACTGCCGATGCCCTCATTGCCCCATTCACACAAAAAAAACAGTACAGTTCAACCATAGGAACACTGTAGAATAAATAATGGAGCAGAAACTCCAATTAAATGTCATTATAATATCACTTAATGTTGTATGCACATTTCCATTGCACTTTACGCCACTAAAAAGAGATGAAGAATGGCAATAAACCCTAAATCTTATCTACCCATCTTTGTTCCTTTTGCCTTAGCAACATCAATCTCAAAAGTTTCAAATTGAATCCCAATGCGTTCACTAATGTCAGCACTTACAAGGAAAGTGCAGCTTTTATAGATTCACAGCCAACGCTCTCTGGCGTTCTAACTGTCAGATCTTTAAGTTGGCAAAGAAGACTGTGATGCCAAGCACATAGCACCCTCCAATTTAAGCAGGCCGCTCATAAAATATATATCATGTGCAGCACCACTGGACAATTATATGAAATGCCATTAATCAAAATGCATAGAGTCATTATGATGAAAGCACATGGCTTGCATGCATTTATTAAACATCTCAATTTTACCAGGGCCAATGTATTACAGGTCATAGTCATCAGTTAAGTTTAATTGTTAGTAACTATTTAAAGTTTGATGGTGGTTATAATATTATTGATCTGAAGGAAACAATTATAAATAAATAAATTTGAGTTTTAAGACAGAATTGGGAGATCATTTTTCATTCATTGCAAAAGCAGGCTGTATGTTTTCTGAAAAGTATTGTTCACTTACTACAAAACAAGCAGCATGAAACATACTTCAGTCTGGAGAATTGTCCCAACCCAAAACAATACCTATCCATGTTCTCCAGAGATGCTTCCTAACCTTTGAGTTACTCCAGTATCTTGTGTTTATTTTGTAAACTAGCATCTGCAGTTCATTGTTTGTCCATTTATACAAGTTAAATCACATTAAGTTTTTAATCTGAATATTTTTTGGATTAGAACCTAGGAAAAACTAGATAAAATCCTGCCTCGAGATACTAACCCTCTCGACATTAACTAACTTGAGGCTAGTAAGGAAACAACAAACAATTCAAGCTGCGTTTGTTATTTCATACATTATCTATCTCTTATCATATCTATATATACTTAAAAGTCTGATCGTGTGTGTGTGTGTGTGTGTGTGTGCACATCTTCTCGAAGAAACGACACGCTAATGGTAAAATCTGACAAAACTTTGAATTTTAAAACGACTGTCTTTCGCTGATGATGTCACAATGGGTCTGTGTGCCCTTCTTCCTCGCGCTGCGAGTGATGCCACCCCCCACCACCGACCTCTCCCTCCTCTCCCCGTTATTCAACACACTGCCCGCCCCCCGCTCCAAAAGACGTAGAAAGAACGAGCAAGTCGGGCCCGCCCCGCTCGCCAGCTGCCCCACTCGCGGAGTCCACGTCCCCCGCTCCCTTCCCTCGTTGAGGGGACGAGACCGACTTAGGTCGGGTCGGGTCCCCTCTCTGCCCTCCCTCTCTCTGCCCCCACACTCCCTGCCCCCCACACTCTCTCTGCGCCCCCCCTCTCTCTGCCCCCTCTCTGCCCTCCCTCTCTGCCCTCCCCAGAGGGAGGGAGAGGGGAGAGAGGCAGGGAGGGAGAGGGGGCAGAGAGAGAGAGAGGGGGCAGAGAGAGAGGGAGGGGGAGGGGCAGAGAGAGAGAGAGGGAGGGGGAGGGGGCAGAGAGAGAGAGGGAGAGGGGGCAGAGAGAGAGAGAGGGAGAGGGCGAGGGGGCAGGTAGAGGGCGAGGGGGCAGGGAGAGGGCGAGGGGGCAGGGAGAGGGCGAGGGGGCAGGGAGAGGGCGAGGGGGCAGGGAGAGGGCGAGGGGCAGGGAGAGGGCGAGGGGCAGGGAGAGGGTCAGGGGGAGGGAGAGGGGGCAGGGAGAGGGCGAGGGGGCAGGGCGAGGGCGAGGGGGCAGGGAGAGGGAGCAGAGAGAGGGAGAGGGGGCAGAGAGAGGGAGAGGGGGCAGAGAGCGGAGAGGGGGCAGAGAGCGGAGAGGGGGCAGAGAGGGAGAGGGGCAGAGAGGGAGAGGGAGAAGAGAGAGGGAGAGGGGGCAGAGAGGGCAGAGAGGGGGAGAGGGGGCAGAGAGAGGGAGAGGGGGCAGAGAGAGGGAGAGGGGGCAGAGAGAGGGAGAGGGGGCAGAGAGAGGGAGAGGGGGCAGAGAGAGGGAGAGGGGGCAGAGAGAGAGGGAGAGGGGGCAGAGAGAGGGAGAGGGGGCAGAGAGGGCAGAGAGGGGGAGAGGGGGCAGAGAGAGGGAGAGGGGGCAGAGAGAGGGAGAGGGGGCAGAGAGAGGGAGAGGGGGCAGAGAGAGGGAGAGGGGGCAGAGAGAGGGAGAGGGGGCAGAGAGAGGGAGAGGGGGCAGAGAGAGGGAGAGGGGGCAGAGAGAGAGGGAGAGGGGGCAGAGAAAGGGAGAGGGGCAGAGAGAGAGGGAGATGGGGCAGAGAGAGGAGGCAGAGAGGGGAAGGAGGCAGAAAGGGGGCAGAGAGAGAGAGGGTAGAGAGAGAGGGGGGGGCAGAGAGAGAGAGGGGGCAGAGAGAGGGAGGGGGCAGAGAGAGGGAGGGATGTTCTGAAGCATCTTAGCATTTTGGGATGAGCTGCTGTTAGATGGTATGCATGAAGGTGTGCAAATCCCATGGGCAAGGTGAGATGCATCCTTGGCTGCTAGAGGAAGAGATTTGCTGGTGTCATAATGCATCTTCATTGGCCAGAAGGATCAGATAACTGAGGGATAGCAAATGTTATTATTTTATTCAAAAACAACGCAGGCATAAGCCAGATAACTACATCATTGGTAAGTAAGCTATTGTAAAAAAATTCCAAGGGATAAAATTTATCTTCATTTGGATAGGTAAAGTTTGATTTGGGATAGTTCGCATGTTTGTAGGATATACATCAAAAAGGTGATTGAATATTTTGAGGAGGTAACTAAGCACATTAAGGGGAGTGTGGTAAATGTTATCTACAAGGACTTTAATAAGACACTAGACTAAGTGGTCCCATCTAAGCATCACATGGGAGGGCTGGTCCCCCAACGCAATATTCCACCTCTCCACCAATTCCAATATTGGTGGCCAGTGGGAGGGGGGGGGAGGCTTTCTGGAGCACTAGTATGGGTGTTGTGGGCAGAATGGACTGGTTTCCAGAGGGCTAGTATGGACATTGTGGGTCGAATGGATTCTTGGGCTGGCGACTCAGTCACTCAAGCCTGTTGTACTAGAGTCAGGAGTGATTCTAGATGATTGGAAAATTGCAAATATTACTTCGCTGTATTACTTTTACTGTGAATATTACTTTTTAGGGAGCAAAGCAGAATAGTGGAAACTATAGGCCAGTTGGCCTGAATTCAGTGGTTTGTAAGTCCATTATAACGAATGAGGTTTGTGAGTATTTAGAAGCTCATGATAAAATAGGCTGGTCAACATGATGACGGACCCGTTGGAATTCTTTGAGGAAGAAATAGCAGGATAGACAAAGGAGAGTCAGTGGACGTCATTTACCTGTATTTTCTGAAGGCCTTTGATAAGGCACTACATGTGAGGCTGCTAAAGAAGATGGTATCAGAGGGAAGATTCTAGCATGGATAGCAGATTGGCTGAATGCAGAAGGCAAAGAGTTGCAATAAAGGGTCTTGTTCTGTTTGGCTGCCAGCGACTAGCGGAGTTCCCCAGGGGTCGGTGCTGGGGCTGCTACCCTTCACGTTTTATATCAATGATTTGGAAGAGGGAACTGAAGGCTTTGTGAGCATGTTTGCTGATGATACAAAGATAGGTAGAGAAAGCAGGGACTCTGCAGAGGACTTGGACAGGTTGGGAGAGTGGGCAAAGAAGTGTCAGATAGAATACAACATGGAGTCATGCATTACAGTATCAGGAATAAAGGCCTAGACTATTTTCTAAATTAGGAGACAATTCAGAAATCAGAGGAGCAAAGGGATTTGGGAGCCCTGGTACAGGATTCCCAAAAAGTTAATTGGCAAGTCGAATTGGTGGTAAGGAAGGCAAATGCAATGCTAGCATTTTCTCTATAACTAAAAGTCTCATCTTGACCACTTCCTGTCTGCACTGTATATTGATTTTAGAAAAAACGTTACCCGATATCGCTATGATTTTTGACCATCTTACTCACAGTCCTCCTCCGCTGACACAGCCCGAGGATTTTTCCCAATGATGAAAAATAAAAGTTATGAGTGTTTTAAAAATCTTGAGATCAGCTGATTGGTCCTCTCGCCTGTCAACCAACACGATGAAGGTAATGCCCCTTCTGGGGGGGGGGGGGGAAGGACTATAAAACCCTGATGCCTGGACGTGAGTCAGTCACTCTGGAAGATCGTGAGGGAGAGTCCACGACTGTGATTCTAAGCTGTGAATCAACTGAACTGTGAGTCTGCAATGTACTTGCAATAAATGATCTGTTATGAGGTTGAAATGCTATGAAATTGAATTTGCTGGCCAGCACTCTGCTTGAAATGCTATGAAATTGAATTTGCTGGCCTGTACTCTGCTTGAAATGCTATGAAATTGAATTTGCTGGCTTGCACTCTGCTTGAAATGCTATGAAATTGCATTTGCTGCCTATGCTGTATGCTGAGTAGAGAGCAGTGTATGACCAGGTGTGCAACTCCTTGAAAAGGAATCTCCCTTCAATGTTTTTCATTGATTCACCAGGTGGAACAGGAAAAACATTTATCACTAATTTGATCCTCTCCAATGTTAGAGATCAAGGTGATGTGGCTATTACTGTAGCATCCTCTGGGATTACATTAATGCCTGGTGGAAGAACTGCACATTTGCGATTCAAGAAACCCATCCAAGTGGCCGAGGATACATTCTGCAATATTGAGAAGAACTCTAAGATGGCACATTTGATGAAACTCGTTGTTTGGGATTAATGTCCAATCATTAGTAGAGAAAGCTTTGAAGTGGTGGACAGAACTCTTCAAGATGTACGCAGCAACAGTTAGCCTTTTGGTGGCATTCTTATCATTTGTTGTGGCGATTTTCAACAACATCCTTTGGTGAAAAGGGGAAATAATACTGATGTTGAAAATGCCTGCATCAAGAAATCCTACTTGTGGAGACGTTTCACCAAGTTTCAATTGCAGACAAATATGCGATTGACAGAGGGACAAGGTGACTATTCTCAATTTTTGTTGAAAGTTGGAGAAGACGACATTTTAAAGAATGAAGATGATGAAATTGAAATGCCACAGGACATGTTTCTATCAGCAAAAACACTGGAGGATTGTATTGATTTCATCTATCCCACATTTGATAATCCTGCAGAATTATTCTCCAACAATTGTATCTTAGTTCCGCACAACGATACGATGAGAAGCATCAATTCTCCATGCATCAGACGTTTCCCTGGAATCATTAAGGAGTAATTTTCTTTCAATGCTGTCACTGACGGAACTCATGCTACTCACTTCCCAACAGAATTCCTCGATTCACTCGAGATCTCTGGATTACCACCACACAAATTGGAGTTGAAAAAAGGATCTCCAATCATATTATTGAGAACCTTGGAACCGCCAAAGCTATGCAATGGAATGAGGATGATTGTGGAAAAGCGACACAATCATCTGATCGTTGCAAGAATCAACATGGGAGCCTTCAAAGATGACAATAGACAATAGGTGCAGGAGTAGGCCATTTGGCCCTTCGAGCCAGCACTGCCATTCAATACGATCATGGCTGATCATCCCAAATCAGTACCCCGTTCCTGTCTTCTGCCCATATCCCCTGACTCCGCTATTTTTAAGAGCCCTATCTAGCTCTCTCTTGAAAGCATCCAGAGAACCTGCCTCCACCGCCCCCCGAGGCAGAGAATTCCACAGACTCACCACTCTCTGTGAGAAAAAGTGTTTCCTCATCTCCGTTCTAAATGGCTTACTCCTTATTCTTAAACTGTGACCCCTGGTTCTGGACTCCCCCAACATCGGGAACATGTTTCCTGCCTCTAGTGTATCCAAGCCCTTAACAACCTTATATGTTTCAATGAGATCCCCTCTCATCCTTCTGAACTCCAGAGTGTACAAGCCCAGCTGCTCCATTCTCTCAGCATATGACAGTCCCGCCATCCCGGGAATTAACCTTGTAAACCTACGCTGCACTCCCTCAATAGCAAGAATGTCCTTCCTCAAATTAGGGGACCAAAACTGCACACAATACTCCAGGTGTGGTCTCACTAGGGCTCTGTACAACTGCAGAAGGACCTCTTTGCTCCTATATTCGATTCCTCTTGTTATAAAGGCCAACATGCCATTCGCTTTCTGCCAACATGCCATTCGCTTTCTGCCAACATGCCATTCGCTTTCTTCCAACATGCCATTCGCTTTCTGCCAACATGCCATTCGCTTTCTGCCAACATGCCAATCGCTAAGATGACATTGTTCTCATTCCGAGGATAGCACTCAATTTCACAGACGGTGAAGACATTCCCCTTCAGCGGACCCATTTCCCCATTCAATCAAGTTTTGCTATGACGATCCATAAAGCGCAAGGACAAACACTGCAGAAGATGTTAATCTACCTCGACAAACCAGTATTTCAGCATTGACAACTATATGTGGCTCTTAGTCAAGGAAAGATAAAGGAAAATGTCAAAGTTTTCCTGAAGGATGGAACTGACCAAGAATGTTGTCATTAATAGTGTGCTTCGTTGAATGATGACTTTTGAGGTAAATTCTCAGATTTTCTTTGTGCTTTGAGATTGACCGCTCAATCTCTCTATATTAAAATTTTCTTTTTTTATCAACAGCAAAGAGCCATCAAGAGGCAGTGAGCAGCAGAACACAACAAGAGACACAACAAGAAACAACTGAACTTAATAAATCTCATCTTTAACATTTAAATTGTTGTTATATTTTAAGAGTCATTCACATTTTAAACTTTAATAAATCCTTTTTCCACTTCCCATGCCTCCGTGTTCTTCATCACAATGGGAACCTAATAGGCAGGAATGGCTGTGCTGTCGGAGAGCCACTAAGAGTGCATGGGGGGGGGAGGTTGAGGGGAGATGGACTGAATGCATGTGGGGGACGGGAATGGCAAGGAGCAGAGATGGGGGGGGTGAAGGGAGGAGGGGTGACTGAGTGAACTGCCACCACCACACCAGCCGTGAGTGACTGGAATGCCAGCCCACCAGCCATGAGTAAGTGAACTGCCAGCCCACCAGCTATAAGTCACTGAACTGCCAGCCCACCAGCCATGAGTAAGTGAACTGCCAGCCCACCAGCTGTAAGCGACTGAAGTGCCAGCCCACCAGCCATGACTTAGTGAACTGCCAGCCCACCAGCCATGACTCACTGAACTGCGAGTCCAAGAATCCATTCAGTCCACAATGTCCATACTAGCCCTCTGGAAACCAGTCCCTACAGCCCACAACACCCATACTAGTGCTCCAGTGATCCACGAAAGGATAGACTTTCGTCCTTCATTGCTGTAATCTGTAAAAAAAGATGAAAATGTCTAAAACTGATTCTCCACCCTCTCCCCTCTCAGAGTCTGTCACCTGTTATGGGCAGAATTTCTGGCAGTTTCTGAGCTGCCAGCCCGCCAGGCCTGAGTTACTGAGCTGCCAGGCCTGAGTGACTGAGCTGCCAGGCCAAGAATCCATTTGGCCCGCAATGTCCATACTAGCATTCTGGAAACCAGTCCCTTCCATCCACAACACCCATGCTACAGAAAATCTGCCCCCCCCCCCCCCCTCCGGCCAGCAATATTGGAATTGGTGGAGAGGTGGAATATTGCGATGGGGGAACCAGCTCTCCCGTGTGAAGCTGGGACCCAACGGGTCCCACTTAGTCTAGTTAATTTCATACGGTCATATGGGATAGGTGTAGAATTACTCCCATCAAGTCTACTCCACCATTCAATCATGGCTGATCTATCTCTCCTTCCTAACCCCATTCTCCTGCCTTCTCCCCATAACCTCTGACACCTGTACTAATCAAGAATCTATCTATCTCTGCCTTAAAAATATCCACGGACTTGGCCTCCACAGCCTTCCGTGGCAAAGAATTCCACAGATTCATCACCCTCTGACTAAAGACATTTCTCCTCCTTCCTAAAACATCTAATTCTGAGGCTATGACCTCTGGTCCTACTCTCCCACCAGTGGAAACATCCTCTCCACTTCCACTCTATCCAAGCCTTTCACTATTCTGTATTCTGTTTCAATAAGAATTCTTCTAAACGCCAGTGAGTACAGGCCGGGTTCCGGCAGATGCTCATCATAGGTTAACCTACTCATTCCTGGGATCATTCTTGTAAACATCCTCTGGACCCTCTCCAGAGCCAGCACATCCTTCCTCAGATATGGTGCCCACAATTGCTCACAATATTCCAAATGTGACCTTACCAGCACCTTATAGAGCCTCAACATTACATCCCTGTTTTTGTATACAAGCCCTCTTGAAATAAATGCTGGCATTGAGTTTGCTTTCTTTACTTCCGATTCGACTTGCAGATTAATTATTTAGGAATCCTGCACCAGCACTCCCCAGTCCAGTTGCACCTCCGATTTCTGGACTCTCACCCCATTTAGAAAATAGTCTGCCTTTATTCCCACTATCAAAATGCATGACTCCACACTTTGCTACACTATATTTCATATGTCACTTCTCTGCCCACACTCCCAGCCTGTCCAAGTTCTTCTGCAGACACCCTGCTTTCTCTACACTATCTGTCCCTCCACTTATTTTCGTATCATCTGCAAACTTTGCCACAAGCCGTCAATCCCCTCGTCCAAATCATTAATATACAAGAGAGGACTAATATATTCAAGAGGACTAGAAAATAAAAACAGGAATGTAATGCTGAGACTTTATAAGGCATTGGTCAGACCGCACTTGGAGTATTATGTGCAGTTTTGGCCGCCATATCTTTGGAAGGATGTGTTGGCGTTGGAGACGGACCTAAGGATATTTACGAGAATGATCCAAGGAATGATTGGGTTAACAAATAGTGAAAGGCCTGGATAGAGTGGATGTGGAGAGGATGTTTCCACAAGTGGGAGAGTCTTGCACCAGAGGCCATAGCCTCAGAATAAAATGACGCACCTTAAGAAAGGGATGAGGAGGATTTAGAAAGGGATTAGTCAGAGGGTGGCTATTCTGTGGAATTTGTTGCCACAGAAGGCTGTGGAGGCCAAGGCAATGGGTATTTTAAGGCGGAGATTGATAGATTCTTGATTAGTATATGGGTGTCAGGGGTTATGGGGAGAAGGCAGGAAAATGTGGTTGAGAAGGCACAGTTGAATAGCGGAGTAAATTTGACGAGCCGAATGGCCTAATTCTGCTCCTATAACATGAATTAATGGTGAACTAAAATAGACACACATTTTGAAATCCAAGCAATTAGCTCACCTGAATTTCTGCCCAGGTAGTAACAAATAATTAACCCATTTATTCTACTGGCTGAAAAGTCCATCATCAAAATGTATACTTCCAATATTTTGTGAAGAAACTTAACATTAACAGGCTCAACCAACTATGTATGAGACTTTAATTTTGGAATAAAGTTTAAATTATATAATGGAGTAAATAAAACAATCCAATTCCAATGAAGGAATAGTTTTGAGAAGTTTAACTCCCTAATGAGATCATTAAGGTTTAACGAAAATAAACCTCATTTAAGAAATGTTTTAGTAAACACGTTATCCAGCGGTGCACAAACTCTGCACGTTTACACACTGCTGGATACTACTAATGTAAATAGAACACCTTAAACAAAGGTAAAATATTAACAGGGCAGTTGGATTATACTATGAGATAACTAAAACTCAATGCACTGCTGTTAAAATCAAAGTTTAAACATTAGCAATTATTCCACAAATTATGAATTAAAGCAAAACGTTATAATATGCATCATGAAAAGATAAACTAGAATACTTATTGACAAAATTTCACCCTGCTTTTAAAATCCTCTTCCCTTACACTGTTTCATTGTGCATCCACACAAATGTAAATGATTATGTCAGCAACATCCTGAGATAGTGTTAAAAAAACAAAATTTCAAAATCAGATGCAGGGCATTAACCAGAAACCATGTGAATGCCTGTCAAAATGTTACTTTCCAGTTAGCTCTCAAAGCTAATCAACCAGAGACTTCCGGTAGCGCCATGGAACACTAAGGGCGCTGCATTGAGCTCCTCTCCCGTAAAATCGCTAAAAAGCCGTTTTAAAGTCGGGACCGACTCTTAAAAAAAACTCACCGGAGCTGCTTGGCGTCGCATAAGGGTGACATCATCAGAAAACGACGCTAAAATCGCGGTAAAAATCGGGACTTTTAAATGAGAAGAGAGAAAAGCTCACGAGCACCCAAGAAATCTACTGTAAGTCTCCAGCTTGAAAAAGTTTTGGATACTCTGCAAACAACAGAAGGCTCAGAAGAAGAGTCTTACAGCCAAGGAGCTGTGCTGGAAATGGCTGCAAAAGGAGAAAAGAAGGAGAAGGAGGTAAAGCAAATGCTTTTAGATATGACTGCTACAATTAATACAACACTGGAAAAGATGCAGAGTATGGAGATTAAGATGCAGAGTATGGAGACTAATATGGAGATATTCTCATAAAATTGATGGTGCTTGTGCTGAGTTAAAGGAGCTGAAGAAGCAACATAATGAGTTTGATAAAAAACTTAAATCAAAATTTGTTAGAATCGAAAATGATTATAATAAGAAATTTACTGGTGTAAATGCTAAGATGGGCGACATTGATGAGAGAATGGAAGAGATGGAAAATGATATGAAAGAGATGATTACGGAAATAAATAGTTTGAAAAAATCAAAGAAAGTTGAAGAAGAAAAACTTGCAAGGATGACTGACAAATGTTTGGACTTGGAAGCGAGATCGAGAAGGCAGAATTTGAGAATTGTTGGAGTAAGACAAGGGCAAGAAGGACATGTATCTCAAACACGTACTTTCGTTGCTGACTTACTCAAAGATGTTTTTAAACTGCAGGAAGAATTAAGAATAGATATTGCTCACCGAGTTGGACGTGTCTCAAGAGGCATAAATGCTGCTCCAAGACAGATAATTGTGAAATTTCTCGATATTTCTTCAGTGGAATTTATACTGAATAAGATTGTTCATGGGATCCCATTTGCGTGATGCTTATAAAAAAAGTATTTGTTTTTCTCTTTTCCCTCTTTTTTTTCATCTTTTTTAGGGTCTATTTCTTAACTCTTTCCTTTTGTTTTTAATTTCTTTCTTATAGGGTCTTTGTCTTTTGTTTTTGTTTTTTGTTGTCACGTTTTTTACACTTTCACTTTTTTCCTTCACTTTCTTCTTTCTCTCAATCTCATCCTTTCCCTTTATTAGTGTAGTAAATAAACGGAGTACATTAATTGTAATAATATATATGTGATGAGTGCTAGTGTAATTGGTTGTAATGTAATGTACTTCTAATAAATAAAAATTTAAAAAAAATTAAAATAGATTGTTCATGGGGAGAATTTGACATATCGTGGGGATAATATTCAATTTTTCCGTGATTATCCTCCGGTGGTCGTCCAGAGAAGGAACTTGTTTACACAGACAAGAAACATACTGAGAGGAATATCCAAGGTCAGATATGGGGTGGTCTTCCCAGCAAAAATGAAAATTACTTATAACGGAACTGAGCGCTCATTTATGGATCCCGAAAAAGCATTTAAGAATGCAGAAGATATCGTGAGAAAAGCATCGAAAACATTGGAAGATGTCGAAGAGGAGGAACATTGAATTTTTTCACTTTTAGTTGGAACTGGCTAAGATGGTGGATTTTTCCAGACAGTTACCGAGCTTATCTGTCTGGAATGTGTATTTGAGAACATTGTCCATGTTCCACCTTGAATGAAAAGCTCAAAGATAAACAAAAGGATGTTGAAGATACTGTATAAGGGACATGGTTGAGATATTAATACTGTTGTTTTAAGAAAATATCTAACCATTATATTCTAATTATAATTAACCAACTAATTTAACAAATATAATAATACTAATGATTTGTGAGTGTATGTAGTAAATATGAACAAATCATGAATAAACCATTGCTTATAAATAGTAATTAACCAAAATGTCTATAATATTACTAACGTATTTTTCTTGTGTGGGAACGCAACATAAACTTGGAAAAGATCCAGGAATGAGGTTAACCCCTCGGTACCTGCTTGTATGGTAGTTGGTTAGATAAATTGGAAAGGTATAAATACTTATAGAACTGAGAATGTGTTGTGTTTTATACTTGGTTTATATTTTTTTATTTTTTAATATTTTTTCTCTGAGTCTTCTTGCTTTTTACTAGTGCTAGTTTGATAAATTTAAATAAGAATAAACAAGATATGAGATGGTCTGTAGTTTTTTTTATGAGGTGTTAATAAGGGATTGGAGTTCAATGTAAAACAACACCAACGGAAGTCCATAAATTTTTCGCCACCTTAGGTGGCTATTTGTCTTTAAGGTATCTTTTCTTAGATACCTTAACTTCACTTTTTTTTTAAAATCACTATATAAATTTGTATTTGCTTAGTTTTTGTGTAATCAACTTTAAATCACAATTTTTCTTTCTTTATCTTTTGGAGAAGGAGATGTAATATAAACTTACAAACTTGGAATGACCACCCAACACCCAGAATTCTGAGGTATTTGTTTGCACCATATGATTCAAGAATACTACTTTGATATACAATGCAAGACGATAGACAAATAAAGAATGGAGGAATCACATTCTGTAGTTGGAATATAAGGGGTGCCAATGAACCAATAAAGAGGGGTAACATTTTTGCTCATCTAAAATCTTTGAAAAGCGACATAATTTACTTGCAAGAAACCCACATGAAACAGCAAACACAAATGAGATTAAAGGCGAAGTGGATAGGTCAAACATATTATTCGTCATTTACTTCTAAATCTAGAAGTACGGCTATTCTTATTCGAAAAGGTATACCTTTTAAATTAAAGAATACTATATCAGATAAAGAGGGAAGGTACATCATAGTTTCGGGAGAAATTTATGCTACCCCAATAACTATGATAAATATTTACGCTCCGAATTTTGATAACCCTCAATTTTTTGATAAAATTATAGATATAATATTAGTTTAATTATCAAAATGTGATAATAGGGGGGGATTTCAACTGTGTTTTAGATCCATACTTAGACAAATCAGTAAAACAAAGAAGGAGTAATTTAAAATCCAAGACTTGTGAACTTCTAAATACATATATAAAAAATACTAATATAACAGATGTATGGAGATCTGCTAATCCAGTAGGAAGGGAATATTCGTTTTACTCTTCGGTACATAAAACATATTCAAGAATCGATTATTTTTTAGTGGATATGAAATTAATGCCATATACAATTAATCCAACATACCACATTAGTAGTATTTCTGATCACTCTCCTTTGACTTTTTCAGTAAAATTTGAGGGAATGCCGGGTAAAAACTTTTTTTGGAGGTTTAATACATATATCTTAAATGACTTACAAGGTTATCAATACTTAAAACAAATGAAATTATTTTTTGAGATAAATGATAGACCAGGTACCTCACCTTCTTTACTATGGGAAACTTTTAAAGCATTTATTAGAGGAATTAAAATTTCCTACGAAATTTGTCAAAATAAAAAGAAAAAAACAGAACAAATGTTGTTAGAACAAGAAATAAGACAGTTAGAGTTAGATAATGTTAAAGATTCCACTATAGATAAACATAATAAGATAATATTACTGAAATTTAAACTTAATCGAATTCTCTCGGCAAGAGTAATAAGATTATTCCAAATTACAAAACAGGAACATTTTGAGTTTGGCGACAAACTACATAAGCTGTTAGCGCGCCAAATGAAAAAACAAGAAAAAGAAAATACTATAAACAAAATTAAATCAGAGAATGGTGAATTACTAATACTACCTAAAGATATTAATAAAAGATTTGCTCAATTTTATCAAAATTTATATACATCAAAAACTAAAATAGAAGACAGTAAAATTTTAAAAAAATTAGATAATTGTAATCTTCCAAAACTTGACCTTTTGGAACAAGAGGAACTCGGAGCGCAAATTACAATCGAAGAAATAGGTGAAACAATAAAATCGTTGAAAAATGGTAAGACGGTTTTAGTAATGAATTTTATTTAAAAAAATCATGAGATAACGACTCCCTATTTATTTAATTTATATACTCACGCTTTTAAAGAAAATAAACTACCCAAAACATTAGCAGAATCAACTATCACGCCTATTCCAAAGAAAGATAAAGATCTAGAGGACCCGGGCTCATATAGAGCTATATCACTTTTAAATACAGATCAGAAAATTTTAGCAAAGACTTTAGCCAGAAGACTAAGCAAATATATTAGTAAATTGATAAACCCTGATCAAACGGGGTTTATACCCAAAAGATATTCATTTAATAATTTGAGACGCCTGTTTAATATAATGTACTCACATAAAGTGGAGGAAGAAGACATATCAATTATTTCTTTGTACGCAGAGGAAGCATTTGATCAGGTAGAATGGCAGTATTTATACAAAGTATTACAAAAATTTAATATGGGAGAGAATTTTATTACATGGGTGAAATTATTATATGATAAACCGATGGCAAGAATATTAACTAATAGTATGTTATCTCAAAAATTTCAATTATCAAGGGGTAATAGGCAAGGATGTGCTTTATCACCCCTGCTATTTGCCCTTATGATAGAACCTTTGGCTGAAAGTATAAGAAGTCATCTGAATATTCAGGGTTATAATACTAGGGACTCAAATAATAAAATTTCATTATATGCAGACGATATTCTGTTATAGATAACACACTCACAAACGAGCATACCAAATTTATTAAACTTAATAGAGGAATTTGGGTCCTTTTCTGGATATAGAATAAATTGGAACAAAAGTGAAATCATGACGTTAAAACCTCAAGAATCTACACACTTACTGAAGTTCCCCTTTAAAATAGCAACAGAAAAATTTAAATATCTGGGTATTCAGATTACTAGAAAACATA
This sequence comes from Malacoraja senta, assembly GCA_038087875.1. Taxonomy (NCBI): domain Eukaryota; kingdom Metazoa; phylum Chordata; class Chondrichthyes; order Rajiformes; family Rajidae; genus Malacoraja; species Malacoraja senta. Next base: position 322,646,818 of record CM075977.1, on the reverse strand, counting down.
AAGCTTTATTCAATGTCAATTTTATACCTTTAATAAATAAACTTAATATAATGATTACATTTTGGAAAACACTTCCTTTATCATTAATAGGTAGAATAAACGCTATAAAATGATCTTTCTACCACAGTTATTATACCTATTTCAGTCTATACCAGTATATGTACCAATTTTTTTTTTCTAAATTAAACTCTAATATTACTAATTTTGTCTGAACTATAATTCACATAGAATTAAAAAAGAACACTTATGTAAACCAAAAGATGTCGGGGGACTTTCACTCCCGAATTTTCTGTATTACTATTGGGCAATACATATTAAGAATATAATTTATTGGTTGGATAGTTCAACCCAACAGACAGAATGGATAAAAATGGAGAAAGAGGATTGTTTCCCTTGTAATATAGGAACGATCCTCTTCTCCCCGAAAAAAATGAACAATACAATATATAAGAAGAACCCAATTATACAGGATACAATAAGAATATGGAAACAAATAAAATTATCCTTAAAATTAAGAAACCTATCATTGTTAACACCAATAGCGAATAATCCTTTATTTAAACCATCTCTTATGGACAAAATATATAATCAATGGGAAAGGTTAGCAATTAAAAGGATTGGGGACATGTATGAAATGGGAGATTTACTATCATTTCAACAATTACAATTAAAATTTAAATTGAAAAACAATCATTATTTTAAATATTTTCAGATTTGCAATTTCTTGAAGACATACATACAAGGATATCAAAAAATAATTCCTGATTTATTGGAAGAAGTAATGAATATTAAAGCTGATACACAAAAATTAATATCATATTTATATAATAGTATTTTAAATATAGATTTACCAGCGACAGAGGTAATTAGAGAAGAGTGGGAACGGGAATTAATGATAAAAAATTACGAAGGTTACATGGGAAAAGTATTTGACATACATTCACAAATGTTCGATTAATGCAAGACATAATCTAATTCAATTTAAAATTTTACATAGATTATATTACTCAAAAACAAGATTAAATAAATTTTACCCAAATATATCCCCCACTTGCGATAAATGTTTAACCCAAGATGCAACTATAACACACTCTTTTGTTTCCTGTATAAAACTTTATAGATTTTGGAGTGATATTTTCAAAATATTCACAAAATTATTTAAGATAAAAATGGAACCCAATAATGAATTGATTATATTTGGGGTAATGGAAGATGGGAATAAACTGAATCCATCTCAAAAAATATTTTGAAATTATGGTTTAATAATAGCAAAAAAATTAATACTTAAATTTTGGAAAAATACACCAATACCAACGCTCAAAATGTGGATTGCAAATATGTTGGACACCGCACATCTTGAGGAAATGCGATTCCTCCTAATAGATAAATTTGACCAATTTACAACGAGTTGGTCTCCATTTGTCGTCTTTTTGGAATCATATGGTGCAACACAATTGTAAAAGCTAACTCGTGACTGGGCGAGGGATGGTCAAGATTATAAATAAGATCTTACTTCTTTTTTCTTTTTCCTTTTTCTTCTTTTATTCTCTTTTTCCTATTTTCTATTCTTTAACTTTCTTTCACTTTCTATTTTTCTTTTCCACACACTATATATCTCACATTTTTCTATACTTCATTATCTAACTTCTTTTTCATTTTCTTCTTTATTATTTTATAAAAAATAAGAAGCTGTACATAAAATGTATTATGAAAATATGATTGTATACAATTGTACTTACTTCTAATAAAATAAAAATTAAAAATTAAAAAAAGCTAATCAACCTAAAATTGGTTGGTACACAAAAATGCTGGAGAAACTCAGCGGGTGCAGCAGCATCTATGGAGCGAAGGAAATAGGCAACGTTTCGGGCCGAAACCCTTCTTCAGACTGATAGGGGGTGGGGGGAAGAAAGGAAAAAAGGAAAAAGGCGGAGGAGGAGCCCGAGGGCTCGGGGAGGGGAGGAGACAACCAGAGGGCTGATGAAGGGGAGGGGACAGCAAGGGCTAGCAGAATTGGGAGAATTCAATGTTCAAGCCCCCAGGATGTAGACTGCCCAAGCGGAATATGAGGTGCATTTCCTCCAATTTACGGTGTTGCTCGCTGTGGCCATGGAGGAGACGCAGGACAGAGAGGTCAGATACGGAATGGGAGGGGGAGTTGAAGTGCTGGGCCACCGGGAGCTCAGGTTGGTTATTGCGGACCGACCGGAGGTGTTCGGCGAAACGATCGCCAAGCCTCTGCTTGGTCTCACCGATGTAGATCAGCTGGCATCTAGAGCAGCGGATGCAATAGATGAGGTTGGAGGAGATGCAGGTGAACCTCTGTCGCACCTGGAACGACTGCTTGGGTCCTTGAATGGAGTCGAGGGGGGAGGTGAAGGGACAAGTGTTGCATCTCTTGCGGTTGCAAGGGAAAGTACCAGGGGAGGGGGTGGTATGGGAGGGAAGGGAAGAATTGACAAGGGAGTTACGGAGGGAGCGGTCTTTGCGGAAGGCCGACATCGGGGGAGATGGGAAGATGTGGCGAGTGGTGGGGTCACGTTGGAGGTGGCGAAACTGACGGAGGATCACTTGTTTTATGTGACGGCTGGTGGGGTGAAAGGTGAGGACTAGGGGGACTCTGCCCTTGTTGTGAGTGGGGGGATGGAGAGAGCAGTGTTGCGAGGTATGGCAGAGACCCTGGTGCGAGCCTCATCTATGGTGGAGGAGGGGAACCCCCGTTCCCTGAAGAATGAGGACATTTCAGATGCCCTGGTGTGGAACGCCTCATCCTGGGAGCAGATGCGGCGTAGACGGAGGAATTGGGAGTGGGGGATGGAGTCCTTACAGGAAGCAGGGTGGGAAGAAGTGTAGTCCAGATAGCCATGGGAGTCGGTGGGTTTGTTGTGGATGTCGGTAAGGAGTCTATCACCTTCGATGGAGATAGTGAGGTCAAGGAATGGTAGGGAAGTGTCGGAAATGGTCCAGGTGTATTTGAGTGCCGGATGGAAGTTGGTGGTGAAGCGGATGAAGTCAGTCAGTTATGTGTGGGTGCAGGATGTGGCACCAAAACAATCATCGATGTAGCGGAGGTAGAGGTCGGGGATGGGGCCCTGGTACGCATTGAACAAGGATTGTTCTACGTACCCGACAAAGAGGCAGGCGTAGCTAGGGCCCATGCGTGTGCCCATAGCTACGCCTTGTATTTGGAGGAAATGGGAGGAGTCAAATGAAAAGTTATTAAGTGTAAGGACCAGCTCCGCTAGGCGGAGGAGGGTGTCAGTGGCCTAAAATTGGTTAATGTTTTACCTCGCACTTGTCTAACTCAGGTATTTCTAGCATGTTTAGTTCAGATTCCCAGCATTTTGGTTTTGCATCAAAACCAAATATCTGTTACATCATTTGCCTGAAATTTATTTTACCAGAGCACAGATAGCACATTTCAAGATGGTACATTTCAAACATCGCAAAAACACCGTAAAACATTTATCTTCCCACCATCTCCTCTGCCTCAAAGATAGACACAAAATGCTGTAGTAACTCAGCGGGACAGGCAGCACCTCTGGAGAGAAGGAATGGGTGATGTTTTGGGTCGAGAAGGGTCTCAACCCGAAACGTCACCCATTCCCTCCCTCCAGTGATGCTGCCTAATGCAGAGTTACTCCAGTATTTTATGTCTATCTTTCGTTTAAACCAACATCTGCAGTTGCGTCCTACACGTCTCCCCAGTCCCACCCTTGCCTCAAATACTCTTTGAAAAGCATACATGCTAAACTATGATTTCAAAGACAATACTAATTTGTCATCTAATCTGATTTGGCAGTCAATCAGGAATCTACCCCACTAACAATTGTGGACAGATGGCATCTTGTAATACTACAATGTTTGACTTCTTATTCATTGAAGTAAAATCTGCTTAGCATGTTCTCCATCTCCAGGAAAGAAATATGCTTAGCTTGTCATGGAAAGCTTTTTACAATTTATGAAATGTACAATTTATGTGAGAAAACTAAGCCATCATCAAGCACATGTTGCCATTACTTTGTCAATCCATAAAACATAATGGTAAATGTTTTATGGTAACTCAAGCCACTTAATATTTTAATTATAGTACTCACAAAAGATAGTTAATTTCAGGGAACTAGAATAATAGCGGCATGAAGTGGAAGCACAATAAAATGCATTTAAAGCATTGCATAATGCAACACATCAATTTATTCAAATAGGTTAATGTAGAACAAACATTTGTTGATTGTGGTATTTTAATTACAAAATGAATGGAAGTTTTAACGATATAACAAATAACGATCCTTATCCCACCATCATCGCCCCTATCATTTTCCATTGAATCAAGATTCTGGTGGGGTGGAAAGTGAGGAACATGGGAAAGTTACAAGAAAGAGATAAGATGCAGTCAAGAGCTCTGTCAATTATGGCAGAAGAGAAGTCATGGTCCAGGAAGCAAGACATTTCAAATAGATTGTCCTTTACAATTTCCACCGGGTCCAACAAGTTTCTACCGGACATGTTATCATCCCCTCCTGTTTCAACATTCTGAAAGGACTTTTCCCTATGGGACTCGCTGGTCCTCTCATCCATTCCCACTAACCACTCCCTATTCTACAGTGATAGCAGCAGATACAACACTTGTCCTTGCACCTCTATCCTTCCCGCCATTTATAGCCCAAACAGTACTTGCAAGTTGGGCCCCACATCTGAGGAAGGATATGCTGGCATTGGAGTGGGTCCCGAGAAGGGTTACCATTTTACAAAAATGATCCCAGGAATGATTGGGTTAAGATATGATGAGCATTTGACAGCACTGGGCCTATACTTGCTGGAGGTTAAAAGGATGAGGGGGGGACCTCGTTTCAACCAAATTGTGAAAGGCCTGGATAAAGTGGATGTGGAGGGGATGCTTCTGCTAGTGGGAGAGTCAAGGACCAGAGGCCATCGCCTCAGAATACAAGGACGTGCCTTTAGAAAAGTGATGGAGGAATTTCTTTAGTCAGAGGATGGTGAATCTGTGGAATTCATTGCCACAGACAGATGTGGAGGTCAAGTCAATGAATATTTTTAAGGCAGAGATTAACAGATTCTTGATTAGTAAGGGTGTCAGGGATTATGGTGAGAAGGCAGTAAAATGGGGTTGCGAGGAAAGATAGATCAGCCATGATTGAATGGTGGAGTAGACTTGATGTGCCGAATGGCTTTAATCTTCTCCTATATCTTATGAATTTACTTGCTCTTCTACAGTACTCCAGTTTACTACATTTGATTTTCAGAATATGGTTACCCCAAGCATCCTATTCACTTACCATTTTAATTCTCCATTCCATTCAGAATTGTGCAAGACCTACTATTCTTTCATAAACAAGGCCCAAAAACAAACTTGAGGAACAGTACTTTATTATACATCTGGACATGTTTTATACCTTAGAGAGTCAATACTGAATTCTTCAACTTCCAATATCTTGCTTTCTCCCAAGGTATCTGACTGTAGTTCTGTTTTCTTCCCCTCCATTAACACATCCTGACCTACCATTACAACACTTTGATCCTTTTGTATCCTCATCGCATGACTGTCCTCAACATTCCTTTTGCCATTCTCTGAAACTTCCAATTCCAACAAAGTGTTCAACCTGAAGTACTGGTTCACTTTATTTCTGCAGATGCTTTCTGAGCGCTTCCAGCATTTTGTTTTGTTAATGACATAAATATAATTCCTTAAAGGTATGAAAGATACTTTTTAAACTCTACAATCCATCCCATGGATATTCTCTGTTTAAATTCCAGGTTTCATTATAATTCACTGTATTTTAAACTCTGAAAGCTAACGCAAGGTGTCAGTAGTTCAACTCATATATTTTTAGGTGGCTAGTTCACTTTTATTGTTGAACAGCAAAGCATATTCATTCGCAGATGTTATGTTTACACTATAAGTTATAACACTTATAATTGTTCGGCCTATTTTCGGCGTGCATAGCTTGAAAAAACAATTTAAATTATCCACAAGAGGAACTATATAAGACAGGGGCTTTTCCATGTTTTCAGAGTTAAAGGGCGCCTCGGGAAGCCACCTCTTCTCATTGGTTGGGGGCAAGTTAACAGCCTATCTTCTCCGTACCATGTTCACGCACCGAAATCACCGTGGGCTGGGGTGGCGATTGGGAGCAGTGCAACCCCCAACCAAATCAGGGACACGCGTTGACCGGAAAGTTTGCCAACCTGCGTCCCCTTCCCGGTGACTATACCTACAGATAGACACACACACCCGGCTTCCTCTCATTGCGGTCAGCCGGAGAGCCGCCAGTCTGGGCATCCCGCCACCCAGTAACACGGCGGACACTCCCCATGGGGAGGGAGTCAGGGAGCGGGAGAGACAGGGGAGGAGGGAGGGGGCCTCTAAACAAACCGAGGTTCCAATCTGGACAACAACTAAGTAAAAGTGAAGATAGACACAAAAAGCAGGATTATCTCAGCGGGACAGGCAGCGTCTCTGGTGAGAAGGAATGGGGGACGTTTCGGGTCGAGACGCTTCTTCAGAAGTGAAGTGAAGTTAGTCAAATGCCCCCAACACTGCCCAGAACCGAGCGGCGGAGCCTGGGACCGCCGGCCAACAAGTGCGCCTCGCGCCCACTCACTTTTCGCCTCCATCCCCGCGCGAGCTGCCAACGATCGACCAGAGAGCGGAGCTTTGCGACCAACCGCCGCCCGACCCCTCGCGCCGCAGCAGCAGCACTCGACAGACCCCGCCCTCCGTGACGTCGGCGCCCGGCCCCAGCTGCAATCAGGTGACATGAACAGAGGAAAAGGCGGCGGAGCGGCTGCTTCAGCGGCAACGGCAACGAAGGGGAGCTGACCCGACCCACAGTTAAAAGTCCGAAGAAGGGTCTCGACCCGAAAGGTCACCCATTCCTTCTCTCCAGAGATGCTGCCTGTCCCGCTGAGTTACTTCAGCATTTAGTGTATACCTACAGTTAAACATGTCTCTTCCACTACCACCCTCCAAAGTTAGCATTTTGCAATCTGAAAGCCGAATACACAATAGGGCGAAGGGAAGATTCTCTCAGTCTGAAGAAGGGTTTCGACCCAAGACGTCGCCCATTCCTTCTCTCCAGAGATACTGCCTGTCCCGCTGAGTTGCTCCAGCAGTTTGTGTCTACCTTTGGTGTAAGCCACTTCTGCAGTTCCTTCCTGCACAATTCTCTTAGTAAAGTCGGAAGTAGAAATCTTGGCAACTGTGTAGCAATGTTACAAAATTTTGAGATTTTAAAAATAAAGTCTGCAATTTATCCCATCAGATAAAGCATAAAAAGAAGTTTAATTTGACACCTAATTCACTTTCATATCTTCAGTATTAAAGAAGTTATGGCCATTTTCATACTCGGAAATTAGCATCCTGTTCCCTATTGCTTTTCCATTGACTTAACACAAAAGCTGTGATCGAGGACAGTTAAAAGCCTGTAACCTTACAAATTAAGATAACTGAAAGAAATGTTCAGTTATTATAGATTGAAGCATTCTGAAACAAATATGAAACAATCTTACTTAGAAGACATGAAAGTAAAGCATATAATTAGTTAGTTACCTAATTGTAGCTAATTACAAAATTCAATTACTAGATCTAAACATCTATCAATTTCTTAAGAATAGATTAACATTTTTAAATAGCCTAAGTGTCCAAATAACATTAACACAATAATTCACAATATAACATAATTTTTAAATCTCATTTTCATGAATTTACAGGGCAAATGGAAGTAATTGAATGTTTAATACCTGTAAATTAATGGGCATTTAAATCATCTTGTGAGTGAGGATTTCTGGAACGCGATCTTTTGGAACGTTCATTTGCGGTGAATTTAACCCCGTATTGGCATGAAAAATACTGCCGTTAGTTCGGGGAATAATATCACCGTGTCGCATGAAAAAATGTGAATTAAAGGCTTCTTTTTTTAAAAAATATTTTTATTTTATTAGAAGTAAGTACAATTGTATACAATCATATTTTCATAACACCTTTTATGTACAGCTTCTTATTTAAAAAAAAATTGAAATAAAGAAGAAAAAGAAAAAAGTTAGGTAATGAAAAATAGAAAAATGTGAGATATATAGTGTGTGAAAAAGAAAAATAAAGAATGAAAAAAGAAAGTTGAGACATAGAAAATAGAAGAAAGAGAATAAAAGAAGAGAAGAGAAGAAAAGAAAATAGAAGGAGATCATTTATAATCTTGACCATCCGCAGTCACAGATTAGCTTTTACACCTGTTTTGCACCATATGTTTCCAAAAAGACGACAAATGGAGACCAACTCGTTATGAATTGGTCAAATTTATCTATTAGGAGGAATCGCATTTCCTCAAGATGTGCGGTATCCAACATACTTACAATCCACATTTTGAGCGTTGGTATTGGTGTATTTTTCCAAAATTTCAATATTAATTTTTTTGCTATTATTAAACCATAATTAAAAATTGACGTTTCAGATGAGCTCAATTTGTTCCCGTCTTCCATTACCCCAAATATAATCAATTCATTATTGGGTTCCATTTTTGTCTTAAATAATTTTGTAAATATTTTGAAAATATCACTCCAAAATCCATGAAGTTTTATACAAGAAACAAAAGAGTGTTATAGTTGCGTCTTGGGTTAAACATTTATCACAAATGGGCGATATATTTGGATAAAATTTATTTAATCTTGTTTTTGAGTAATATAATCTATGTAAAATTTTAAATTGGATTAGGTTATGTCTTGCATTAATCGAACACTTGTGAATGTATGTCAAATACTTTTCCCATGTAGCCTTCGTAATTTTTATCAATAATTCCCGTTCCCACTCTTCTCTAATTACCTCGGTCACAGGTAAATCTATATTTAAGATACTATTATATAAATATGATATTATTTTTTGTGTATCAGCTTTTATATTCATTACTTCTAGTAAATCAGGAGTTATTTTTTGATATCCCTGTATGTATGTCTTCAAAAAATTACAAATCTGAAAATATTTAAAATAATGAGTGTTTTTCAGTTTAAATTTTAATTGTAATTGTTGAAATGATAATAAATCTCCCATTTCATACATATCCCCGATCCTTTTAATTCCTAAACTTTCCCATTGATTATATATTTTATCCATCATAGATGGTTTAAATAAAGGATTATTCGCTATCGGTGTTAACAATGATAGGTTTCTTAATTTTAAGGATAATTTTATTTGTTTCCATATTCTTATTGTATTGATTGATTGATTGATTGATTATACCTTTAATAATCCTTTGCAGGAAATTACAGTGCCACGACAGCTTCAAGACAGACATAACACCACACATTTCCTCAAATAGCTGCCATACTTAACAAGTTAAAATACAAGTTAAAATACAAGTTAAAATACAAGTTAAAATACAATTAATGAAAAATATATAATTGGGTTTTTCTTATATATTGTATTGTTCATTTTTTTCGGAGAGAAGAGGATTGTTCCTATATTACAAGGATAACAATCCTCTTTCTCCATTTTTATCCATTCTGTCTGTTGAGTTGAACTATCCAACCAGTAAATTATATTCTTAATATGTATTGCCCAATAGTAATACAAAAAATTAGGGAGTGAAAGTCCCCCGACATCTTTTGGTTTACATAAGTGTTCTTTTTTAATTCTATGTGATTTGTAATCCCAAACAAAATTAGTAATATTAGCGTTCAGTTTAGAAAAAGAATATTTTGGTACATATACTGGTATAGATTGAAATAGGTATAATAACTGTGGTAGGAAGCTCATTTTAATAGCATTTATTCTGTCTATTAATGATAAAGGGAGTGTTTTCCAAAATTTTATCATTATATTAAGTTTATTTATTAAGGGTATAAAATTGGCATTGAATAAAGCTTTATGTTTTCTAGTAATCTGAATACCTAAATATTTGAATTTTTCTGTTGCTATTTTAAAGGGGAATTTCAATAAGTGTGTGGATTCTTGAGGTTTTAACATCATAATTTCACTTTTGTTCCAGTTTATTCTATATCCAGAAAAGGACCCAAATTCCTCTATTAAATTTAATAAATTTGGTATGCTCGTTTGTGAATTTGTTATATATAACAAAATATCGTCTGCATACAATGAAATTTTATTATTTGAGTCCCTAGTATTATAACCCTGAATATTCGGATGGCTTCTTATACTTTCAGCTAGAGGTTCTATCATAAGGGCAAATAGCAGGGGTGATAAAGCACATCCCTGCCTATTACCCCATGATAATTGAAATTTTTGAGATAACATGCTGTTAGTTAATATTCTTGCCATCGGTTTATCATATAATAATTTCACCCATGCAATAAAATTCTCTCCCATATTAGATTTTTGTAATACTATGTATAAATACTGCCATTCTACCTGATCAAATGCTTTCTCTGCGTCCAAAGAAATAATTGCTAAGTCTTTTTCCTCCGTTTTATGTGAGTACATTATATTAAACAGGCGTCTCAAATTATTAAATGAATATCTTTTGGGTATAAACCCCGTTTGATCAGGGTTTATCAATTTACTAATATATTTGCTTAGTCTTCTAGCTAAAGTCTTTGCTAGAATTTTCTGGTCTGATCAGGGTTTATCAATTTACTAATATATTTGCTTAGTCTTCCAGCTAAATTCTTTGCTAGAATTTTCCATATATAATTAACCCAACTTACCATATTAGTAGTATTTCTGATCACTCTCCATTGACTTTTTTAGTAAAATTTGAAGGAATGCCGGGAAAGATTTTTTTTTGGAGGTTTAACACATATATATTAAATGACTTACAGGGTTATCAATATTTGAAACAACAAATGATATCATTTTTTGAGATAAATGATACACCAGGTACCTCACCTTCTTTAATATGGGAAACTTTTAAAGCATTTATTAGAGGAATTATAATTTCATATGAAATTTTTCAAAATAAGAAGAATAAAACAGAACAGATGCTGTTAGAACAAGAAATAAGACAGTTAGAGTTAGATAATGCTAAAGATCCCACTATAGATAAACATAATAAGATAATACTACTGAAATTTAAACTTAACCGAATTCTCTCGGCAAGAGTAATAAGATTATTCCAAATTACAAAACAGGAACATTTTGAGTTTGGTGACAAACCACATAAGCTGTTTGCGCGTCAATTGAAAAAACAGGAAAAGGAAAATACTATAAATAAAATTAAATCCGAGAACGGTGAATTTCTAACACTACCTAAAGATATCAATAAAAGATTTGTTCAATTTTATCAACATTTATATACATCAAAAACCAAAACAGAAGATAGTAAAATTACAAACTTTTTAGATAAATGTAATCTACCAAAACTTGACCTTTTGGAACAAGAAGAACTAGGAGCGCAAATTACAATCGAAGAAATAGGTGAAACAATAAAATCGCTGAAAAATGGTAAGACACCGGGACCAGATGGTTTTAGTAATGAATTTTATAAAAAAATGTTTCATGAGATAACGACCCCCTATCTATTTAATTTATATACTCACGTTTTTAAAGAAAATAAATTACCTGAAACATTAGCAGAATCAACTATTACGCTTATTCCAAAGAAAGATAAAGATCTAGAGGAACCGGGCTCATATAGAGCTATATCACTTTTAAATACCGACCAGAATTAAAGGCTTCTTAAGAAGCACTTTTATACATTTAAAGAAACCACTTTCGTTTACCTGTCCCGTGTGTGAAATCCGTCCCCGTTATCGGCGTTGACGCTTCAGGAGCTGCTTTTAAAATTACTCTAGCGCTGACATTGACGATTTAATAAAAATAAAAAATTCACAAAACGCCGCTAGGAACGATTTGTCAGCAAATGCTTGTACTCCAACTAAATATAATTCAGGACAAGGGAGGAGAAACCGCGTTTTAACCCCTCCCCCCCCTTAAAGGCGCAAAAATCGCGCACACGGCCAGTGGCAGAATTACAGCGTGACTGAAGGTAAGTTTTGTAACATTACCTACTGTGAGGGAGATCTCCATCAATCATCGGAGGGTAGAAGTTGGCGATGTGAGACCTGAAAGGAATCGCGGATGTGGTCTGTTCACATTCGTCGCTGTTGCCCTTCGGTAGGGATTTTAAATCCATCTCATCTCCAACCCCAACCCCATAACCCTGTAGATATTTCCCCTTCAAATGTTTTCTCTTTTGAATGTTGCTATAGAATCTGTTTGGATTACATTTTCAGGCATGCATATCAAATCGCAAAACTCGGCGTAATTAATTCACTTCACTTCCAGATTCAGGAACAGTTTCTACCCACCTGTTATCAGGCAACGGAACAATCCCGTCACCAACTAGGTCCTGACCTACCATCTACCTTATTGGAGACCCTCGGACTATCTTTTATCGGACTTTACTGGGCTTTATCTTTCACGAAACGTTATTCGCATTATCCTGTATCTGTACACTGTGGACGGCTTGGTTGTAATCATGTATAGTCTTTCTGCTGACTGAATAGCAGGCAACAACAAGCTTTTCACTGTACCTTGGAACATGTGACAATAATAAACTAAACTAAAACTAAGCTTTTGAAGCTTACCATGAATTTCTCTTTTATTCGATGAAAACCGAACAAATCGCCTCAGCCAGCTTCTTCAATATCTCCACTCTATTAAGGGTCTTCATCTCTGATAAGATTCTGTTTTGTTACCTTTTTAAAAAGTCAGTATTCTTTTTTTAACTGCCACTAGGGGTGCCGCATTGATGGCAGCCTCTGCCTACAGTCTGTCTGTTTTTCTATTTTTTAATTTTTAGTGTTTTAAAAGTGTGTTTTGGAGATTTCTTTAGTTTTTCTATGTGGGGCGGGGGTAGAGTAGGGGGGAAACCGTTTCCCAGTCACTTCCTGGCGAGGATGCGACTATTCTCCGAGTGGCGTCCTCACCCCCCTCACGGCCTACCAACTAGATTGGCGCAGCCTTCTCTGCTGGGGACCGGCCAAAGCTTCAGTGGCGACGGCGCAGCACTGGATTTACCAAAGAGCGGGTGATGCCTACCTGGATCGCCGTTTGAAGCACCGCAGTGCTGGGCCTGCAGCATCAACATTGCGGAGCTGTGGTTTGTAGAGCTCCCAGCGCGGGCGGCGCTGACTTCAACATCGTGGAGTCCTGGGATCCCTTTGCCGAGGGCCGCCAGCGTGAATCTCCGCCCAGTGGACTTCGGGAGCCGCGGTCTCCAGTAGGAAGTGGCCGATTCGGATGTCCAAGCCGTTGAGGTGGTTCTCCCGTTCCGACGTCAGAGTTCCATCATCCCGGAGAGAGGGCCTGAACATCGGGCCGCCCGTAGCGGCGACTGCGAGGGGTTTGGGAGCCCCCCGACATTGGGTGAACAGCAGAGGACAACAGAGGAGGATGACAGCATTTTGGAGCCTTCCCTCACAGTGGGAAACTTTGATTCCACTGTGTGGGGATGTCTGTGTTAAAGACTATCGTGTTCTGTGCTCTTTATTATTCGTATGGGTGTATGGTGACCACACATTTCACTGTACCAATTGGTACATGTGACAAATAAATGTATCTTGTATCTTGTATTCATTGTATTCAGAATGGATTTTTAAAAGGTTTCCACTCCATATCAGTTAACACCTTCGATACATGTTTACATGTCCATGTATGTTACATAGATCTTTAACTTGTGTATATATTTACCCAGTTCTAGTTCATGTGCTCTGGTTAATTGCCAAACAAAATGAATAGTTTCATACTCGTATACATTGCATTTGTTTGCCATATCTCCAGACAGTTTTTCAGTCTGTGTCCTGTTTCTATTAACTATATGCTTTGTTCTGGAACAAGAGGATCACTCAAACAGTCCATTCTTAAATCAAATGGAAATATACTTTGCCGCAGGAGGGAGAGACAGGATGTAGTTCAAGCACATTTCTCTGATTGTTTAAAGCATGGCACATATGCATGTTTAAAGATCGTGAAACATTGTCACCAGTACAGGCTTTCAGCTATCAATTCTTGGCCAACCCAAGATAAAAAGGCATGTGAATAGTTGCTTCTGACATCACCTTTGCTGCATGATTTGCTAAAGATGGCGGCGCGCACAGTCGCAGCGGCCCCTCGGGAGATAGTCGGAGGGTTAAAAAATGAGTTTTGTGTGTCTTGTCCAGTGTGTCTAAGATATATGTACAGTAGGAACATGCTCCTAACATCGGGGCAAACCACAGTGGTAGTACGGGCGCGTTTTGGTGCGATTTAGACAAAATACGCCGTTACGGATTACTACTACCGGCTGCAAATTCAAATTCAAACATAATGGCCACAGAAATGTATACGACCGGAGAGTGGAGGCGGGAGAGGAGAGAGAGGAGGAGGAGACGCAAGCGGTGTGAGAGGAGGCAGAAACGGGGTAAAAGAGCAGGCTCTTACACGAGGCGGAGACGGGGGAAAAGAGCAGGCTAACAGCTAACCCCACCCGACCTGCAGTGCCCTCGCTTCTCTCTAATGTCCGCTCCCTGGATAACAAACTTGACGAACTGCGTCTTCTCATTACAACATACAGGGACATAAGAGACTGCTGTGTGTTTGTTTTCACGGAGTCATGGCTCCACGGTAATATCCCAGACACAGCAATACAGCTGGAGGGAATGACATCGTTCCATGCGGACAGAGAGGCAGCTGGCTCTGGTAAGAGCCGAGGTGGAGGCCTGTGCTTGTACATAAACAAGGACTGGTGTATGAACGCTACGATAGCCGGGAAACACTGCTCTCCGCTGATAGAATTCCTCATCGTGAAATGTCAGCCTTTCTATCTGCCGAGGGAATTCTCCGTTGTTTTTGTTGTGGCTGTATATGTTGCTCCAAGTGCTAATGTAAATTCTAAGGCCAACGAAGCACTGGGAGCTCTGCATGACGCCATCAGTGAGGTCCAGACCAAACATCCTGATAGCTTCATTGTGGTGGCCGGGGATTTTAATCACACCAGCCTTAAGACGGTGCTCCCAAAATTCAAGCAATATGTGGATTTTGAGACCAGGGGAGAGAACATCTTGGACTTGGTTTACACCAACACCCTAGAGGCTTACAAGGCAGCCCCACGTCCTCACCTTGGCCACTCGGACCACATTTCAGTGTTCTTAACACCAGCCTACAGACCTCGGCAGAAACAAGCCAGAGCGGAGAGAAAACACACCAGGGTCTGGCCAGAGGGAGCAGCCTCAGCACTGCAGGATTGCTTCCTGCACACTGACTGGGATGTGTTCAGGACAGCGGCATCCTATGACGACCTCATCAACATCGAGGAGTACGCAGAGACTGTAACCAGCTACATTGCCAAGTGCACCGAGGATGTCACCATCATGAAAACCTTCACTGCACGTGGAAACAAAAAGCCATGGATGACAGCAGAGGTGCGCTCGCTGCTGAGGGCTCGTGATGCAGCCTACAGAGCCGGTAACACATCCGCTCTTCGATCTAGCAGGACTGCACTGGAAAAAGGAATCAGGGCAGCGAAACGTGCCTACGCGGGAAAAATCCAGGGACACCTCTGTGACACAGGAGACACCAGGAGGATGTGGAAGGGAATCCAAACACTGACGGGGTACAAGGCAAGGCAGCAGGTAACTGACACGGATTCTTCTCTCCCAGATGAACTGAACAACTTCTTCGCTCGTTTTGATGCAGCAAACACCACACCCAAGGGGAGAGCAAGTCCCTGCATACAAACCGACCAGAAAGGTCCTGACCATAGACCCGATGGACACACGGAGAATCCTGTCTAAGGTCAACCCGTGGAAAGCAGTCGGACCCGATAACATCCCAGGACGTGTGCTTAAGGAATGTGCTGAGGAGTTAGCATATGTGCTAACGGACATCTACAACATCTCCCGCAGTCAAGCCATTGTCCCCACATGCCTCAAAACGAGTACAATAATCCCAATAGCGAAGAAACCAGTTGTTGCCTGCCTAAATGACCACCGCCCTGTCGCCCTGACCCCAATAATAATGAAGTGTTTTGAACGCCTGGTGAAACCCCACATTACTGCCAGCCTCCCCTCATCGTTAGTCCCCCTCCAGTTTGCCTATCGCCCCAACCGTTCTACAGAGGATGCCATCTCTACCATGCTGCAAACAGTGCTCACGCATCTGGAAAAAAGAAACACATACGCCAGAATCCTGTACATTGACTTCAGCTCTGCGTTCAACACCATCATCCCACAGAGACTTGTAGAGAAACTAACCCTGCTGGGCCTCAACACCACCCTGTGTCACTGGATCTTGGACTTTCTGACAGAGAGACCACAGACAGTCCGTGTGGGCAAGAACACTTCAGGCTCGATCACGCTGAGCACCGGCTCCCCTCAAGGCTATGTGCTCAGCTCGTTGTTGTTCACATTGCTCACACATGATTGTGCTGCCAGATTCAGGGAAAATAAGATCATAAAATTCGCGGATGACACAACAGTGGTGGGACTCATCAGCGGAGATGATGAATCAATGTACAGGGAGGAAGCAAAACAACTAGTGGACTGGTGCGGCAAAAATAATCTAGAATTAAATGTCGACAAAACAAAGGAGATGGTTGTCGACATCAGGAGGGCGCAGCCAAAGCATGCACCCCTTAACATCAGTGGCGCCACAGTGGAGAGAGTGGAGAGCATAAAGTTCCTCGGGGTGCAAATTAAAGACAGCCTCACCTGGTCCAGAAACACCACTGGGACCGTAAAAAGGGCCCATCAGCGACTGCACTTCCTGAGGAAACTAAAACAGGCCTCACTCCCCACCAACATCCTCAGGACTTTCTACAGGGGTACGGTGGAGTCTGTACTCACGTACTGTTTAAATACGTGGTACTCCACCTGCAACTGCTCGGACAGGAAGGCTCTGCAGAGGGTAGTGAGGGGAGCAGAGAAGATCATTGGCGTCTCCCTACCCTCGGTACAAGAAGTGTTCCTGAGCCGCTGTCGGAAAAAAGCTCAGCGAATTGCTAAGGACAAACTGCACCCCCTCCACATACACCTGGATCTCCTGCCATCAGGCAAGAGATATCGCAGCATCAAAGCCCGGACTACAAGACTGCTAAACAGCTTCCTGCCATATGCTGTGAGGCTGCTAAACAGCCACTCTGTACTCACAGTCACCTGATTCTGCAGCTTGGCACGGACACTATAATAACTGGCACTGGCCACTTCAATAACTAGCACTGGCCACTCAAATCAGCCACCCCGGACATGTTTATGATTGGTCTTACTGTATTTTAACGTTTTTATCTATTTTAACTTTATACTGTTCCATCAGGGACTAGATTGTTTTTAGTGTTGTTATTATGTGTGAAATGTTTTAAACTTCATGTGCGATGCTCCGGTATTCCCTGGGAAACGTCTTTTCGTTTTGCACTGCATAACTGTTGCTTGCAAGATGACAATAAAGGAATTGAATTGAATTGAATTGAATGATCTGCAACGTTGTGATTACAGATTCCTGTTCTGGCGGTCTCATGCCTTTGTTTAGTTAAACCATTGGTTAACATTGGTTCTAATTTCTCCATTCAATACTGAGTTTTCATAGTATCTCATACCTTGCATTCTGTTCCACAGATCAGGTCTCTTATTTGGTGGGATAAAGTACTGTTTTATGTTATTATTTATAATACCACTAGACCAAGTGTGACCCGTTAGGTCCCTGTCACACGGGAGGCCTGGTCCCCCAACGCGATATTCCACCACTCACCCATAGATCCCACGGGAGGCCTGGTCCCCCAACGCAACTCGCTCCCCAACGCAATATTCCACCCGTTCCCCCAAAGCAAGCTGTTCCCCAACGCAATATTCCAGCACTCACCCACGGCCCCCAACTGCGCAGGGGTGGCTCATTTCCCCTTATTCACCCTCCCTCATTAAACTTTAAAATAAATCCTTGCTGTCAGGAATATTTAAAAAATGCACCCTCATTAAACATTAAATAAAAATTGTTGCCGTCAGGAATATTAAAAAAAAAGGGATTGCAACATTGTAGCTTGCAATTGCACTTGCTAGGGCTGGCAGGACTCGGTGTCTCAGGATAGCAACATTGTAGCAAGCAGGGCTACAATCCCATTGTGACGTCAAAGCTGAAAAGTGCCAGTGCTGAGAGCTTTTCTCAAATTGGGATTTTGTAAATAAAAAAATGTGAATAACGTGAAATATAACATCAATCTGAACGAAACTTGATACAAACCACCACATGACAATGAAGGTAAACAAAAATGCTGGAGAAACTCAGCGGGTGAGGCAGCATCTATGGAGAGAATGGAAATATTCATCTGAAGAAGGGACTCGACCCAAAATGTCGCCTATTCCTTCTCTCCACACATAGAAACAAACAAGATGGGAGTTTTAGTATAATAGATATGTAAACTAAGGCTATGTCAATTTCCTCTTAATTGACTAAATTTCATATAATTGACATACAATTTGATTCACTTATTTTGATGTTGTAAGAGTAAAATGTCAGGTAAGTTTCAAGGGAGCTGGGTAACAGTACTAGGCTAGTTTCAAGGGGGGGTGGGTAACAGGGCTGAATTAATCAGTTCAGTTTCTCTAGCAGTTTGTTTTTTGCTTTGGTTCCATGCTTTAAAATAATTTAGGCAAAGATGTGGTAGTTGGAGACTCCATTGTGAGAGGTACGGACAGGGGTTTCTGTGGCAACAGACAGGATTCGAGGATGGTGTGCTGCCTCCAAATATGCCAGGGTCCAGGATGTCACGGACAGAGTGCAGAAAATCCTCAAGGGTGAAGATGAACAGTCGGAAGTTGTAGTTAATGTCGGAAAGAAAGGGATGAATATTCTGAAGCGCGACTTTAGAGAGCTCGGAAAAGTGCTGAAAAGCAGGACCTCCAGGGTGGTTATCTCCGGTTTGTTTCCAGTTCCTCGTGCTGGACAGCAGGAACAAGGAGATACAGGACCTGAATGTGTAGCTGAGGAACTGGTGCACGGGGCAGGGATTTAGATTTTTAGACCACTGGGATCTGTTTTGGAGTAAGGAGGAACTGTACAAAAGGGACGGATTGCACCTTAACAGGTGGGGGACCGGCATTCTGGCAGGCAGGTTTGCCACTGCGACATTGGTAGTATTGGGCAGGCTAATGGGTCTGTAGGATGTGTGGTGGCGGCAAAGGCTCGACTGCAGTCCGTCCGTCTTTTCTTTCTTTTTGTCCCATTAGGTGTATGTTTTTAGTTTTAGTTTTTAGCTGTGTATATGTGGGGGGGGGAACCTTTTTAAACTTTTAAATCTCTTCCCAGTACGGGGACCTGACCTTTTCCCTGTCGGGTGTCCGTTGTCGTTGGGGCCTAGCACCGTGGAGCGACCTCCAACTGGAATCGACCTGGGGCTCCAGTCGCAGAGCCTGCGGACTCACCATCGCAGAGCTGGCCGGCATCGGAGCGTGGAGAGGTGTGGTGGTGCGCGGCTGTGACCCGACTTTGGAGCTTTGGAGGCTCCAGTCGCAGGCCCGGTGGACGGTAACATTGGGAGCTCAGGGGTCCCTGGTGGGAGACTGCTTTTTGGAGCTCCCGCAACGACAACTTCTCCCGTCCGAATGGCGGGGTTAAAAATGACCCGGAGTGGGGACTTATATCGCCCGGCGCAGCTTTAATGGCCGCGGGACTTACCGTTGCCCGCTGGGGGCTCCAGCAGCAAGACCCGGAGCAGGGCCTTACATCGCCCGGCGCAGCCTTAAAGGCTGTGGGACTTACCATCGCCCGCCGGGGGCTTTAACATCGGGAGAAGAATAAAGTACAGGGGAGAGACAAGACTTTGCCTTCCATCACAGTGAGGAGGTGTTTGGAGATTCACTGTGATGGATGTCTGTGTAAATTGTGTTCATTGTGTGTCTTGGGTTTTTTCATGCTTATATGAGTGCAGAAACGAAATTTCATTTGAACTTAGGTTCAAATGACAATAAATGGTATTGTATTGTATTGATAAATCCCCTGGGCCTGATGGTCTGCATCCCAGGGTCCTCAGGGAGGTGGCTCCAGAAACAGTGGCCGCATTGGTGATCATTTTCCAATGTTCAATAGATTCAGGATCAGTTCCTGTGGATTGGAGGATAGCTAATGTAATCTCACTTTTCAAGAAAGGAGCGAGAGAGAAAACGGGGAATTACAGACCAGTTAGCCTGACCGGTGGTGGGAAAGATGCTGGAGATAATTATTAAAGAGGTGATAATGGGTCATTTGGATAGCAGTAAAAGGATTAGTCCAAGTCAGCATGGATTTATGAAAGGAAAATCATGCTTGACTAATCTTCTGGAATTTTTTGAGGATGTGACAAGTAAAATGGATGAAGGGGAGCCAGTGGATGTAGTGTATCTAGACTTTCAGAAAACATTTGACAAGGTCCCGCACGGGAGACTGGTGACTAAAATTAGAGCACATGGTATTGGGGTTAAGGTGTTAGAAACATAGAAAATATGTGCAGGAGGAGGCCATTCGGCCCTTTGAGCCAGCACCGCCATTCATTGTGATCATGGCTGATCGTCCCCAATCAATAATACGTGCCTGCCTTCTCCCCATATCCCTTGATTCCACTAGCCCCTAGAGGTTTATCTAACTCTCTCTTAAATCCATCCAGTGACTTGGCCTCCACTGCCGTCTGTGGCAGGGAATTCCACAAATTCACAACTCTCTGGGTGAAAACGTTTTTTCTCACCAGTCTTAAATGGCTTCCGCTTTATTCTAAGACTGTGCCACTGGTTCTGGACTCGCCCATCATTGGGAACATTTTTCCTGCATCTAGCTTGTCTAATCCTTTTATAATTTTATATGTTTCTATAAGAACCCTCCTTATCCTTGTGAACTCCAGTGAATACAAGCCTAGTCTTTTCAATCTTTCCTCATATGATAGTCCCGCCATCCCAGGGATCATTCTCGTGAACCTACGCTGCAGTGCCTCAATCACAAGGATGTCCTTCCTCAAATTAGGAGACCAAAACTGTACACAATACTCCAGATGTGGTCTTACCAGAGCCGTATACAACTGCAGAAGAACCTCTCTACTCCTATACTGAAATCCTCTTATTATGAAGGCCAACATCCCATTAGCTTTCTTCACTGCCTGTTGTACTTGAACGCCAACTTTCAGTGACCGGTGTACAAGGACACCCAGGTCTCGCTGCATCTCCCCCTTGCCTAACCTAACCCCATTGAGATAATAATCTGCCCCCTTGTTTTTGCCGCCAAATTAGATAACCTCACATTTATCTATATTATACTGCATCTGGCACGCATCTTCCCACTCACTCAACCTGTCCAGGTCTCCCTGCAACCTCCTAACATCCTCTTCACAGTTCACACTGCCACCAGCTTTGTGTCATCCGCAAACTTGCTCCTAATTCCCTCTTCCAAATCATTAATATATATGGTAATCAGTTGTGGCCCCAACACCGAGCCTTGTGGCACTCCACTCGCCACAGCCTGCCATCACTCCTACTTTTTGCTTCCTGTCTGCCAACCAATTTTCATTAGGCGAGAAATAGTATTGGGTAGGCTAATGGGACTGAAGGATGATAAATCCCCTGAGCCTGATGGTCTGCATCCCAGGGTCCTCAAGGAGGTGGCTCCAGAAATAGTGGACGCATTCGTGATTATTTTCCAATGTTCGAACGATAGCTAACGTAATCCCACCTTTAGAAGGATGAGGGGATATCATAGAAACATATAAAATATAAAAGGACTGGACAAGCTAGATGCAGGAAATCTTTTCCCAATGTTGGGCGAGTCCAGAACCAGGTGCCACAGTCTTAGAATAAAGGGGAGGCCATTTAGGACTGTGAGAAAAAACGTTTTCACCCAGAGAGTTGTGAAATTGTGGAATTCCCTGTGTCAGAGGGCAGTGGAGGCCAAATCACTGGATGGATTTAAGAGAGAGTTAGATAGAGCTCTAGGGGCTGGTGGAATCAAGGGATATGGGGAGAAGGCAGGCACGAGTTATTGATTGGAGACGATCAGCCATGATCACAATGAATGGCAGTGCGGGCTCGAAGGGCTGAATGGCCTCCTGCACCTATTTTCTATGTTTCTATGCTGAACCATCAAGATTCCTGAATGGTTGAACAGCATTTTATTGGAGATACACTGTACTTCCCAGGATCTTGTCATTCCCTAGCTTTACAGCTTCTCCCAAAATGTAACACCTTGCATTCTTCTGGATTAAATTTTATCTACCCTTTTGTTGCTAATCTTACCAATATATCAGTGTCACCTGTAATCAAAGACTACCTTTCTCAGTATATCTAACATCGCTAAACTCCATGTCATTAGCAAATTTAGTAATTATACCTTCAATAGTAGTCATAGTCGTACAACAGGAAAATAGGTCATACTGTCCAATTCGTCCATGCTGATCATGTTGTCTTTCTGAGCTAGTCCCATTTACTTACATTTGGCCCAGATACCTCTCGACCTTTTCTATCCATATTCCTGTCAAAATGATTTTTGAACATTGTCAATATACCCACTGTTATGACTCCCGAATGCAGGTACGTCAGAACCGCGTAACATAATTCAAGAACCAGGTTCAAGTTCAAAAATAGTTTTAATTATTCAATGGAACACAAAACCCAAACCTGATTCAAACAACCCAGTCAGGGATATGGATGGACTGACAAACAATTTAACGGTGCTCCAGCCAGCCACGTGATGGACCGTCGAACCAGAGACTCTAAAACCTGCCTAAAGAGATATAACCCTGAAACAAAATACACGAAAACACTAAGGTCAGCCCTTATCCGTCCCAATTCAATATTTGTTAATAAGTAATCGTGAAAGTACACAAAGTTCTATGCCATGTGGCCAGGCCTTCCGCAGCTCACTCCAGCAGTCAGCTCACAAGTCAGGGTCGACGAAGAAGAGAGAGAATTCTGGGAGGTCTGTGCTTATAAGCTTCAGATGAGTCACCAGTCACCTGATGCAGCTTGGCCAATCGGGTACAGGAGCCTTTTAACCCCTTGATTCCAGACTCACAGCCACAAGGCCTGCACTCGGGAAAGAAACAGAGAAAGGTAAGTACATAGCATTCACCAGGGGGGGGAAAGCGCCTAACACCCCCACCCAAAGATACTGAATAAGTTTCGGAAGAAGAGAGAAAAAACCACCACCAAATCCCAGAAACTATTCAGGAGCTAAAACTCTACTGGCGCGACAAGGCGTCAGCCAAGACATTATCCTTGCCACGGATATGCCTGACCTCCAGGTTGTAGTCTTGCAGCTGCAAACTCCAGCTCATTAACCGCCGGTTCTTATTCTTCATACTATGCAAAAATACCAACGGATTATGATCCGTGAGTACAATGACAGGGACATTCGAGGAGCAAACATAAACCTCAAAATGATTCAGAGACATTAAAATAGCAAGGGCTTCTTTCTCAATGGTAGAGTACCACTTCTGATGACGATTAAACTTCTTAGAGAAGTACGAAACTGGATGCTCCACCCCATCTGAATCATCCTATAGAAGAACCCCCCCCCCAACCCCACGATCACTGGCATCCACTGCCAGCTTAAATGGACGCTCAAAATCAGGTGCCGCAAGCACAGGTGCGTGCACCAGAAGACTTTTAGTATGATCAAAGGCTTGTTGACACTCTGCGGACCACACAAAAGCTACCTTCGGACTCAGGAAATCCGTCAAAGGGGCAGCCACCTCAGAGAAGTTTGGACAGAATCCTCTATAGTACCCAACCATAGCCAGATACCTACGGAGTTCAGTCGTCGAGGTTGGAGCAGGAAATGCGACAATATGCCCCACCTTTTCCTTGAGAGTGCGAACCTGACCCCGGCCCACCACCTTACCCAGATACATTACCGTGGCCTGGCCAAACTCACACTTCCCCAGATTGATCGTTAGTTTCGCCTCCGCTAGACGATCAAATACCTCCTTCAGATGACCGATGTGTTCGATCCACGACCTGGAGCACACAACCAAATCATCAAGGTATGCCTCACAGAAGGACAAACCAGACAATTCAATGTTCACCAACCGTTGGAAAGTTGCCGGCGCATTGCGCATCCCAAATGCCATTACTGTGTACTGAAGAAAGTTATCAGGCGTAACGAACGCAGAGATCTCCCTCGCCCGCCTAGTCAAAGGAACTTGCCAATACCCTTTTAACAAGTCCAACTTAGACACAAAAGATGCACTTCCCACACGATCCACGCAATCCTCCATTCGTGGGAGAGGATAGCAATCCGGCTTAGTTACCCCATTTACTTTCCGAAAGTCCGTGCAAAACCTGTCCTCCCCATTAGCCTTCGTAGCCAGTAGACACAGAGAACTCCACGGACTACAACTAGGTTCAGCTATGCCATGCCGCAGCATACAGTCCACCTGACTCCCTAGACGATGACGCCTGTCAGGGTTGACCCGATACGGATGCTGTTTAATTGGCGCAGCACCGGCCACGTCAATATCATGCTGCAGCACAGACGTCTGAGAAGGCACATCCGAGAACAGTGACCCATTTGACTCCACCAAAGCAAGCAGATCACCCCGCTGACTTTCAGTCAAATGAGACAACCGCAAGGGAAGCGACTCCAAAGCCTCAGAGTTACACAGCCTTCCCTGCGTCACTGCCACCGACAACCGTGCCTCACCCACATCACCACCCGTGTCAGGGGGCAGCACCACTGCAGCCAAAACAGGCTTAGATGAAACCGAAGGACACAGCATCTCCCCATCAACCTCCACAGGCTCCTGCTCATGGTACTGCTTCATCATGTTGACATGACAGAGCTGAGTCTTACGCCTTCGATCAGGGGTACCTATAACATAATCCCTTTCACCAACCTTCTTAACCACCTGATAGGGACCGCTATACCGAGCCTGCAGACTGGAACCAGGAATAGGCAACAACACCAGAACCTTGTCACCTGGAGAAACATTCCTACTAGAAGCCTTCCTGTCGAACCTCCCCTTCATCCTAGACTGAGCAGTAGCAAGATTACCCATTGCCAGTTCGCATGCCCTCTTCAGTCTAGACCGAAAGGTACAGACGTGGTCTAAAATACTACGTTTTGTATCCTCCTGCAACCATTTCTCCTTTAGGACCCTCAACGGACCATGTACAGTATGCGCGAACACCAGGTCAGCAGGACCGAACCCTAAAGACTCCTGCACGACCTCACGCACCGCAAACATAACTAGATGAACCCCCTCAACCCAGTCTTTTTCAAACTCCAGGCAGTAAGTCCTCAACATAGATTTCAAAGTCTAGTGAAACCTCTCGAGAGCTCCCTGGCTCTCAGGGTGATACGCACGGGAGTAACAATGCTTAATATCTAACAACTTCATTACCTGACCAAAAACCTTCGACATGAAGTTGGAACCTTGGTCACTCTGCACAACCTTGGGCAAACCGAACAACGAAAAAAACTTAGTGAGAGACTTCACAATGGTAGGGGCAGTAATTCTACGCAAAGGGACCACCTCCAGAAAGCGGGTAGACGCACACATAATTGTCAATAAAAACTTGTTGCCCACCTTTGTCCGAGGTAGTGGACCCACACAATCAACTAAAATCCGCTCAAACGGCTCACTGACCACAGGGATTGGATATAAAGGCGCAGGAACAATTGATTGGTTCGGCTTTCCTGCCACCTGGCAAATGTGACAACACCTGCACTGCTGTTTCACGTCCCTTTACAACCCTGGCCAAAAAAAATTCCGTAAGATACGGTCATACATCTTATTGACCCCCAAATGTCCCCCCAGAGGACCATCATGAGCCAAACAGAGTATTTCGTCCCTATACCGACGAGGTATCACAATCTGATCAACCACGCTCCAATCATCATGCCCAGATATATCCAAGGGAGACTACTTTCGCATCAGTAAGCCCTCCCTTAGAAAATACACCTTTGCTGTGGAATCCATATCCCCCTCAGGCACCGCGCAGTCGAACAGATCAGATAAACCTGCTCCTGCTCCTCAACCAGCCGGTCACGTGACAGCGACACCGGCCCATTTCCAGACACTATCCCCTCTTGAGATGTAGAAACACCCTTCACATCACAGGATCCCTCATCCTGATCCCCCAAAATGCTCTCACTCAGGTCCACTACATCCCCAAACTTCGCCTGGCTCTTAGCCATAGCCCTCGTGACAGCACAAGCTGTGAAGACCCTCGGATGCTGCATTGCCAATCTATCAGGACTCAGCACCATTGGAACAGCCGTCACCTCAGGAGTAACTAAAACTCTACCTCCTGCCAAGTCATTCCCATAAATTACAGAAACTCCCCCAACGGGAAAACACGGCCGTAACCCAACAGTTACCCGGCCTGAAACCAACTCGGACTCGAGACTCATGGTATGCAAAGGCACTACCATGCCATCCATCCCGAATCCTACCACAGGGACACTTGACCCAACCGATGATTCCCCAGAAAAGGGCAGTACACTCTCCAATATAAAGGACTGAGTAGCACCAGTATCAGGCAAGATAGATACTGGAATTCTATCACCCCCATCCTCCAGAGAAACAAAACCATTCTTGATGAACGCAGAATAATTCCTACACTCATCAGACTCAGGCACCTCAGGTACCACAGGTGCCTTCTGTGTACCCACCAAAGCCACAGGCTTTGCATTTTTCTGCTTCAGAATGGGACACGCCTTTAACATGTGCCCTCTCCCTCTACAATAGTAGCACACAGGACCTTCGTTAGTCCTCAGATTTCCGTCAACCTTATCAGCTCGGACCTCCCCCTGTATCAACGTGTTGCCACTTGCAGGCACAGAAACACCTTTGACACTGCCACCGGCGACACCACCACGATCAACCGGCCGTGCACCAAAACTATAGGAGCGCCCAACAAAATCAGTTATATGAGTCAATACATACTCATCTGCCAACACCGCGGCCTTAGACACCTCATTCACCTTCTGCTCATTAAGGTAAGTTGTAACCCTCTCAGGGAGACAGTTCTTAATGTCTTCCATAATCATCAAGGCCCGCAGTTGCCCAATATCCTTCACTCCTTGAGAAGCGCACCACCTGTCAAAAAGTGCCTCCTTCTCCCTAGCAAACTCCACATAAGTCTGACTATCAAACTTCCTAAAGCGCCGGAATTTCTGCCGGTACGCCTCTGGAACTAATTCATAAGCCCTTAATACTGTAGACTTCACACACTCATAGTCCAGACTGCTTTCAACAGACAAAGACGAGTACACCTCCCGTGCTTTACCCACAAGGACACACTGCAATAGCAAGGTCCATACGTCCCTAGGCCACTTCAAGGACAAAGCCACCCGGTCAAACACTGTGAAAAACTTGTCCACATCCTTCTCACTAAAGGGGGGAACCAGGCGGATGTTCTTGCTCATATCAAACTCCCGTTCCCTAGAAGGAACCCGGGAGGCATTCAATTCCTTCTCCCGCAGCCTAATCTCTGCCTCACGCAGCTGAATCCCTGCTTTTTTGGTCTCCTCCCCTTTCATTGCCAGCTCTAACTCCTTCAACCTAATGACTGCCTCCATGTCCTGACCAGGCTGAACAGAAGGTGTGGGACTGTCTGCACAGCCAGGCAAAACCACACCCTCCACCAACGCAGCCCACAACACCGATTTAATGGACTGTTTCTTTGAATGTGGGTTAATAGGCACTTCATAGTTCTCTGCCAGAAAAATCAAATGCTCCTTCGTACATTTATCAAACAACTCCCGACTAGGAGCCTCAATAAAGTCCTTCCCTTTAGACTCCATATCAAATGTAGCACCAAACCACCAGTTAAACCCTGGGCACCAATGCTACCACAAACAGGGGAAAAAATTCCCTCACAACACAGACTTCCTTAGTCACCAGAAGCCTACCAAAGAAAACCCCAAAAACGTCTAGGGTCCTCAAAACTTAGGACGAGCCCCCATTTTGTTACGACTCCCGAATGCAGGTACTTCAGAGCCGCGTAACATCATTCAAAAACCAGGTTCAAGTTCAAAAATAGTTTTAATTTTAACCCAAACCTGATTCAAACAACCCAGTCAGGGATATGGATGGACTGACAAACAATTTAACGGTGCTCCAGCCAGCCACGTGATGGACCGTCGAACCAGAGACTCTAAAACCTGCCTAAAGAGATATAACCCTGAAACAAAATACACGAAAACACTAAGGTCAGCCCTTATCCATCCCAATTCAATATTTGTTAATAAGTAATCGTGAAAGTACACAAAGTTCTATGCCATGTGGCCAGGCCTTCCGCAGCTCACTCCAGCAGGCAGCTCACAAGTCAGGGTCGACGAAGAAGAGAGAGAATTCTGGGAGGTCTGTGCTTATAAGCTTCTGATGAGTCACCGTCACCTGACGCAGCTTGGCCAATCGGGTACAGGAGCCTTTTAACCCCTTGATTCCAGACTCACAGCCACAAGGCCTGCACTCGGGAAAGAAACAGAGAAAGGTAAGTACATAGCATTCACCAGGGGGGGAAAGCGCCTAACACCCACCTCGACAGATTCCTCTGGCAGTTTGTTCCAAATACCCACCACCCTCCTACACAAACTTGTTTCAGTTAGTAGCTGGGACATGTGTGGGCAAGTTGGGCCGAAGAGCCTGTTTCCACACTTTATTACACTGTGACTCTATGACAAATAGTAAATATTTTAGCACAGTTGTATACCACTGCTCGCAGACTTCCAAACAACCTCCACCATTATACTATGCCTCCTATCACCAAATCAATATTGGATCCAATTTGGCCTGTATCCTATGGGCTCTCACCTTTTGGATCAGTTTCTAACATGGGACCTTGTCCAATGCCTTACTGTTCCATGTAGATTACGTTTACTAACATGAAAAATAAGTGCAGGCTTCAAGCCAGGCTGATCGTCCAGAATCAGTACTCCGTTCCTGCTTTCTCCACATATGCCTTCATTCCATTAGCCCTAAGAGCTATTTTTTTTTATTTAAAAAAAATATTTTTTATTAGAAGCAGTGTACAAAAGTATAAACCGCGGCATATGACATCATACATTTATTGTACAGCTTCAATTTTAAATTTTAGCAAAGATGAAATAGAAAGAGAAAGAGCAAGAAAGAAAGAAAATGAAAGAGAAAGTGAATGTGTAAGAATAGAACCCCTAAACTACCAAAGCAACAGACTGGTTCCACCAAGATGCAGGACAGAACGCCACAGGAGATCCTTCTTCCCTGTGGCTATCAAACTGTACAACTCCTCCCCCTTCTGTCATGGGGTAGACTGAGACTGACTCCCCCCTCCCCCAAACTTTGCACATCCCCAATCCTTTCCACTCGTTACTTTTATTTCATGTTTCATATATTTGGTGTTTTTATGGCTGTTGGCAGATCAATTTCCCTCCTGGGATAAATAAAGTTCTATTGTATCATTAGATCCCCTTTCATCCTAAATTCCAGAGAACATCACTCCAGTCGAGCCATTCTTTCATCATATGTCATTCCCGCCATCCTGGGATTTAACGTGGTGAACCTATGCTGCACTCCCTCAATAGCAAGAATGTCCTTCTTCAAACTAGGATACCAAAACTGTACACAATTCTCCAGGTGCGGTCTCATCAGGGCCCTGTACAACTGCAGTAGAACCTCCTTACTCCTACACTCAAATCCTCTCGCTATGAAGGCCAACATGCCATTTGCTCTCGTCACTGCCTGATGTACCTGCAGGCTTACTTTACTCTACTAACTTCATTGGCACACTTACCTACCTCAAAAAATGTACTCAAACTAGTAGGACAGGATCGTCCCCTGACAAAGCCGGCTTACTATCCCAAATCAATTCCTGCCTCTCCAATTACAAATATTCCTGTCTCTCAGAATTATTTCTATGTGGCCTCACTCTGACAGTGGAGGATGCCCAGGAGAGAAAGGTCAGTATGGGAATGGCAATCGGGAGATCGCGTAGGCCAAGACGGACTGAGACCTCTGGTTGGACATGGAGAATTGACAATTCTGTTGAAGACGGATGATGGTCTCTCGAGTTATCTACATTTCTTGGGTGTGATGAATTACAAGGAATTACCTTGCTTTCTCATATATGAATTTTCTAAATCTATTTTTATTCTAGTAACCTGTTATACAACATTTCCTTTTCATATTTCCTGTGATTTCTCAAATCATGATCATGGAGATTGCAAAATACAATTCAAAGTGTGGAAAGTTTTAATCAAACAGGAGTCTTGCACCTCAAAATTGGTAAGTAGAGCTTAATGCTCGCTTGTGCTAAGAAAATTGTGCACTGTGAACCCATAAAGTTGTCATTTTGTTATGAAAAGTTGTGTGGTCTTGACAGGTCTGACTGCAAATTCTCAAAATTAAATATATGAATGAAGTTTCAATCCTGGATGGCTTGAACACCACTAAATGAAAGATTAATCTTCCGAGTTAGTAATCTAGTAGATGAGCTTTACGACCGAGGTTTTGTACCGTGGAATTTTATTGCACAATTTATAGGTATGCTTCCTGTTCTCAGCACTACTTGCCTGAGGAAATTTGGCACAACATGATGTACAACAAGAGAAACCGCATAAGTTGATAATGTATTACTTTGCTGTGGAAATGTAGCAAGTTTTTGGATTTCGCACACAAACAAGAACATCCCAAACTTACCAGCTAAGCTCTCAGAGAGTCTAGTGGCAGAGTTCTAACCTGCTGAGATATTTATCCTGAGAATCTGTTTAGACCTAACACAACATCTGTGCGCTATTGATTTCAATGTAATTGAAAAGTTGTGGGAACGATAAAATCAATCATTTTAGTTAATAGATAATAGACAATAGGTGCAGGAGTAGGCCATTCGGCCCTTCGGGCCTGCACCGCCATTCATTGTGATCATGGCTGATCATCCCCAATCAGTACCCCGTTCCTGCCTTCTCCCCATATCCCCTGACTCGGCTATTTTTAAGAGCCCTATGTAGCTCTCTCTTGAAAGCATACAGAGAACCTGCCTCCACCGCCCTCTGAGGCAGAGAATTCCACACTCCCCACTCTCTGTGAGAAAAAGTGTTTCCTCATCTCCGTTCTAAATGGCTTACTCCTTATTCTTAAACTGTGGCCCCTGGTTCTGGACTCCCCCAACATCGGGAACATGTTTTCTGCCTCTAGCGTGTCCAAACCCTTAACAATCTTATATGTTTCAATGAGATTCCCTCTCATCCTTCCAAACTCCAGAGTGTACAAGCTCAGATGCTCCATTCTCTCAGCATATGAAAGTCCCGCCATCCCAGGAATTAACCTTGTAAACCTATGCTGCACTGCCTCAATAGCAAGAATGTCCTTCCTCAAATTAGGGGACCAAAACTGCACACAACACTCCAGGTGTGATCTCACTGGGCTCTGTACAACTGCAGAAGGACCTCTTTGCTCCTATATTCAATTCCTCTTGTTATAAAGGCCAACATGCCATTCGCTTTCTTCACTGCCTGCTGTACCTGCATGCTTACTTTCATAGACTGACGTACAAGGAACCCCAGATCCCGTTGTACTTCCCCTTTTCCCAACATGACACCATTTAGATAGTAATCTGCCTTCCTGTTTTTGCTACCAAAGTGGATAACCTCACAATCTATTACATTAAATTAATCCTACATTAATCTATTACATTAAATTAATCCTACATTAAGTTAATCTACTACATTAGTTAATCTTCTACTACAAACCCACTGACTCCCATGGGTATCTGGACTATACTTCTTCCCACCCTGCTTCCTGTGTGGACTCTATCTCTACTACACACCCACTGACTCCCATGGCTATCTGGACTACACTTCTTCCCACCCTGCTTCCTGTAAGGACTCTATCCCCTACTCCCAATTCCTCCGTCTACGCCGCATCTGCACCCAGGATGAGGTGTTCCAAACCAGTGCATCGGAGATGTCCTCATTCTTTAGGGAACGGGGATTCCCCTCTTCCACTATAGATGAGGCTCTCACCAGGGTCTCTTCTATACCCCGTACCTCCGATATCACTGCCCATCCCCCCACTCGTAACCAGGACAGAATCCCCCTTGTCCTCACCTTCCACCCTACCAGCCGTCGCATACAACAGATAATCCTCCAACATTTTCGCCACCTCCAATGGGATCCCACCACTGGCCACATCTTCCCATATCCCCCCCTTTTGGATTTCCGCAGAGATTGCTCCCTTCGTAACTCCCTGGTCAATCCGTCCCTTCCCACCAAAACCACCCCCCCCCCCCGGTACTTTCCCTTGCAACAGCAGGAAATGCTACACTTGTCACTTTACCACCCCCCCCCCCTGACTCCATCCAAGGACCTAAGCAGTCTTTCTAGGTGCGGCTGAGGTTCACCTGCACCTCCTCCAACCTCATCTATTGCTTCCGATGCTCTAGGTGTCAGCTGCTCTACATCGGTGAGACCAAGCGTAGGCTTGGCGATCGCTTCGCCCAACACCTCCGCTCAGTTCGCAATAGCTGACCCGATCTCCCGGTGGCTCAGCACTTCAACTCCCCCTCCCATTCCGAATCCAACCATTCTGTCTTGGGCCTCCTCCATGGTCAGAATGAGTCCCACCGCAAATTGGAGGAGCAGCACCTCATATTTCGCTTTGGTAGTTTACACCCCAGCGGTATGAACATTGACTTCTCCAATTTCAGGTAGTCCTTGCTTTCTCCCTCTTTCCCCTCCCCTTCCCAGGTCTCCCACAGCACACTGTCTCCGCCTTTTCCTTTCTTCTTCCCGCCACCCCACCCCCACATCAGTCTGAAGAAGGTCTCGACATGAAACGCACCTATTTCCTTCGCTCCATAGATGCTGCCTCACCCGCTGAGTTTTTCCAGCATTTTTGTCTACCGTTGATTTTTCCAGCATCTGCGGTTCTTTCATAAACATTTTAGTTAATCACGTGTTTTAAGTGTTTTGGTTAAGTTTGGTTAAGTGAGCAGAGAGACAGAGGGGTGTAAAATGAGGGTAGAAGCAATAGGTAGCAAGGTGAAAAGTAAAAGTGGCAGGCAGACAAATCCAGGGCAAAAATAAAAAAGGGCCACTTTTCCACATAATTGTATAAGGGGTAAGAGCGTTGTAAAAACAAGCCTGAAGGCTTTGTGTCTCAATGCAAGGAGCATTAATAAGGTGGATGAGTTGAATGTGCAGATAGCTATTAATGATTATGATATAGTTGGGATCACGGAGACATTGCTCCAGGGTGACCAAGGCTGGGAGCTAAACATCCAGGGATATTCAATATTCAGGAGGGATAGACAGAAAGGAAAAGGAGGTGGGGTAGCGTTTGCTGGTTAGAGAGGAGATTAACGCAATAGAAAGGAAGGGCATTAGCTTGGAGGATGTGGAATCGATATGGGTAGAGCTGCGAAACACTAAGGGGCAGAAAACGCTAGTGGGGGTTGTGTACAGGCCACCTAACAGTAGTAGTGGAGTTGGGGATGGCATCAAACAGGAAATTAGAAATGCGTGCAACAAAGGTAAAACAGTTATAATGGGTGACTTCAATCTACATATAGATTGGGTGAATCAAATTGGCAGGGGTGCTGAGGAAGAGGATTTTCCTTGGAATGTATGCGGGATAGTTTCTAAACCAACATGTACAGGAACCAACGAGAGAGCAGGCTATTCTAGACTGGGTATTGAGTAATGAGGAAGGGTTAGTTAGCAGTCTTGTTGTGCGTGGCCCCTTGGGCAAGAGTGAGCATTAATATGGTTGAGTTCTTCATTAGGATGGAGAGTGACATTGTTAATTCAGAAACAAGGGTTCTGAACTTAAAGAAAGGTAACTTTGAGGGTATGAGATGTGAATTGGCCAAGATTGACAGCCGCCTCTGCAGTCCGTCTATCTTTTTATTATTTTTGTCTCGTTTCTATGTAGTTTTTATTTTATTTTTTTGTCGGGGTATGTGTGTGGGGGGGTGGGGTGGCGGTGGGGGGGGGGGGGGGACTTTAAAATCTTTCCCCTGCACGGGAGACCCGACCTTTTCTTGGTCGGGTCTCCGTTGTCGTTGGGGCTGGGCAACGTGGATCGGCCTCCAGCAGGAACGACCTGCGGCTCCAGTTGCGGAGCTGTGGACTACTCACCGTCACGGGGCTTGCCGAGTCCGGAGCGGGTGGAGCTGTGGTGGAGCACTGCTGCGACCCGACCCCCGGAGATTCGGAGGCTACAACCGCGGGTCTGACGGACGGCAACACCGGAAGCCCGCGGGTCCCTGGTGGGAGACCGCTTTTCGGGGCTTCCGCAGCGGCGACTTCTCCCGCCCGAGTTGCGGGGTTGAAGAGCACCTGGACCGGGGCTTTACATCACCGCCCCACGCGGCTTGGAATGGCCGCGGGACTTTGCGAGCGCGCCGGGGCTCTAACACCAAGACCTTGCATCGCCCGGCGTGACCTTGCATCGCCCGGCACGCTCGCAAAGTGCAGTGGAGAGATACGTTTTTTTTGCCTTCCATCACAGCGCTGTGATGGATGTATGTGTAAATTGTGTTGTGTCTCGGGTCTTTTTCGTGTTGTAATGTATGGCTGCAGAAACGACATTTCGTTTGGACCTCAACGGGGTCCAAATGACAAATAAATTGTATTGTATTGTATTGTATTGTATTATATTGTATTGTATTGTAAATTGATTCTTAAAGGGTTGACGGTGGATATGCAATGGAAGGCATTTAAAGACTGCATGGATGAACTACAACAATTGTTCATCCCAGTTTGGCAAAAGAATAAATCAGGGAATGTAGTGCATCCGTGGATAACAAGGGAAATCAGGGATAGTATCAAAACAAAAGATGAAGCGTACAAATTAGCCAGAAAAAGCAGCCTACCAGAGGACTGGGAGAAATTCAGAGTCCAGCAGAGGAGGACAAAGGGCTTAATTAGGAAAGGGAAAATAGATTATGAAAGAAAACTGGCAGGGAACATAAAAACTGACTGCAAAAGTTTTTATAGATATGTGAAGAGAAAAAGATTAGTTAAAACAAATGCAGTCAGAAACAGGTGAATTGATCATGGGGAACAAGGACATGGCAGACCAATTGAATAACTACTTTTGTTCTGTCTTCACTGAGGAAGACATAAATAATCTGCCGGAAATAGCAGGGGACCGGGGGTCAAATGAGATGGAGGAACTGAGTGAAATCCACGTTAGCCGGGAAGTGGTGTTAGTTAAATTGACTGGATTAAATGCCGATAAATCCCCGGGGCCAGATAGGCTGCATCCCAGAGTACTTAAGGAAGTAGCCCCAGAAATAGTGGATGCAATAGTGATAATTTTTCAAAACTCCTTAGATTCTGGAGTAGTTCCTGAGGATTGGAGGGTAGCTAATGTAACCCCACTTTTTAAAAAGGGACAGAGAGAGAAAACGGGGAATTACAGACCAGTTAGTCTAACATCGGTAGTGGGGAAACTGCTAGAGTCAGTTATTAAAGATGGGATAGCAGCACATTTGGAAAGTGGTGAAATCATTGGACAAAGTCAGCATGGATTTACGAAAGGTAAATCATGTCTGACGAATCTTATAGAATTTTTCGAGGATGTAACTAGTAGAGTGGATAAGGGAGAACCAGTGGATGTGTTATATCTGGACTTTCAGAAGGCTTTCGATCAGGTCCCACATAAGAGATTAGTATACAAACTTAAGGACACGGTATTGGGGGGTCAGTATTGATGT
Organism: Malacoraja senta; assembly: GCA_038087875.1. Taxonomy (NCBI): domain Eukaryota; kingdom Metazoa; phylum Chordata; class Chondrichthyes; order Rajiformes; family Rajidae; genus Malacoraja; species Malacoraja senta. The sequence goes on along the minus strand of CM075977.1, from coordinate 322,611,223 downwards.
GGATAGAGAACTGGCTGGCAAACAGGAAGCAAAGAGTAGGAGTAAACGGGTCCTTTTCAGAATGGCAGGCAGTGACTAGTGGGGTACCGCAAGGCTCAGTGCTGGGATCCCAGCTATTTACAATATATATTAATGATTTGGACAAGGGAATTGAATGCAACATCTCCAAGTTAGCGGATGACACAAAGCTGGGGGGCAGTGTTAGCTGTGAGGAGGATGCTAGGAGGCTGCAAGGTGACTTGGATAGGCTGGGTGAGTGGGCAAATGCATGGCAGATGCAGTATAATGTGGATAAATGTGAGGTTATCTACTTTGGTGGCAAAAACAGGAAAATAGACTATTATCTGAATGGTGGCCGATTAGGAAAAGGGGAGATGCAACGAGACCTGGGTGTCATGGTACACCAGTCATTGAAAGTACGCATGCAGATGCAGCAGGCAGTGAAGAAAGCGAATGGTATGTTAGCATTCATTGCAAAAGGATTTGAGTATAGGAGCAGGGAGGTTTTACTGCAGTTGTACAGGGTCTTGGTGAGACCACACCTGGAGTATTGCGTACAGGTTTGGTCTCTAAATCTGAGAAAAGACATTCTTGCCATAGAGGGAGTACAGAGAAGGTTCGCCAGACTGATTCCTGGTATGTCAGGACTTTAATATGAAGAAAGACTGGATAGACTCGGCTTGTACTCGCTAGAATTTAGAAGATTGAGGAGGGATCTTATAGAAACTTACAAAATTCTTAAGGGGTTGGACAGGCTAGATGCAGGAAGATTGTTCCCGATGTTGGGGAAGTCCAGGACAAGGGGTCACAGTTTAAGGATAAAGGGGAAATCTTTTAGGACCGATTTGAGAAAAACATTTTTCACACAGAGAGTGGTGAATCTGTGGAATTCTCTGCCATAGAAAGTAGTTGAGGCCAGTTCATTGGCTATATTTAAGAGGAAGTTAGATGTGGCCCTTGTGGCTAAAGGGATCACGGGGTATGGAGAGAAGGCAGGTAAAGGATACTGAGTTGGATGATCAGCCATGATCATATTGAATGGCGGTGCAGGCTCGAAGGGCCGAATGGCCTACTCCTGCACCTATTTTCTATTTTTCTATGTTTCTATGTTTCTTGGCAAAGATGTTGAAAAGTGCTTATCACTTTGACAGCTAGCCAAATGAGGTGGGATGAGGGGAATGTTTTGCCAGTTACAGCTTTCAGTTGAGCTAAGCGGTAGTTGTTCACCATTGTATTTGTAGGTCTCTGCCACTGTTTAGTGTATTGTTGTAGATGCTTTGCTATGAATGAATGTTTATTGGCCTAGTATTCACATGCAAGGAAATTGAGTTATAGCAAGGTAGGCCCTCCAGACCGGAACAAGCTAAAGTGAACTGAAATCCATGTAGATCATATCAAAGGCACTAACCTCATTCCAGCCCTGAACTGGTGGCAGTCGTTCCATGCCATTCTGATCCTGCCCTGTAATTTAAAACTCCCAATTGTATTGTGATCAAATGTAATGTGATCAGAATTCAAACGATCAGACATTAGATCCCGAACAATCCTCCAGGATAAGTATTATTGAATTTCTACTCTGATGATTGTTGCTCACTATTATAGATTCAGACAGGTATCCTTCCCTTTTTTGTTCCTCTGACTGCTTGTGGGCATAAAATATTCAAACAGGATGTTTATGCATCAATTTAAGGATCTTTTAAAATTGTCAACATCATCTTGGACCATTACTTTTTGCAGACTGCTGAATAGCCAGCTGAAATCCCCACCTGCCCTCAAAATATCAGACATTTGAAGAAGTGGGATGCAAGGGAACACCAAATGAAAACAAAATTCCAGACATTGGGTGAACTCAGAATTAGGGAAAGAAATCAAAAATGGAAATATTGGTTTGGTTTATCATTGTCACATGTACTGAGATAGTGAAAAGCTTTGTTTTATCTGTTATCCAGGCAAATCATACCATACATGAGTACACCAGTAAAAAATAAACAGTGCAGAATATAGTGTTACAGCTGCAAAGTGCAAATATTAAAAGTGCAAGGGCAGCATTGAGGTACATTGAGAAATCGGGAATTCATCCCGATGAATATGAGCATATGAGTGTTCCATTGAAGAGTGTGGTAACAGCAGGGAAGAAGCTATCCTTAAATGGTAAATTATGTTTTCAAGCTTTTGTATCTTCTGTCTGGTGGGAGAGGAGAGATGAAAGAATGACCGGGGTGTGAGTGGTCCTTGATTATGTTGATTGTTTGCCCAAGGCTGCGTGAAATGTGGATGGAGTCGACAGGGATGAGGGGGGCTGGATTGCATAATAAACTGAAGGGCATTCACAGTTCACTGCAATTGCTTGCATTCTTGGAAAGAGCAGTTTCCATACTATGTTGTGATGCGTCTAGTGCATGTTGTGATGCATGCTTGCAGTGCAGCTGCTGCTGCTTGCTGCTGCTGGTGCCGACAATAGCGGCCACGGTGTACTGCTCCTTGCTGTTTTGTATGTGTTTGTTCGTTTGTGTCGTCTGTGAAAACCCTACAAAGATTACTTTCACGAGAGAGGTACTCATAAACATCGGACATACGGTACCTCCAAACATCGTTCCGGAATTCTCTCACTCGCTAGATTACTTGGACATACTCGTCGGCGGGGCTGTGGCTGCGTTCAAGGTCTGGAGACGGAAGAGGACCTGTGGAAAGCGCTCTGGAGCACTCACCCGACTCCGGCGATGAGGATCACGCACACCACTCCCGAGCATATTCCTGGCAAACGTACGTTCTCTCAATAACAAAGTAGACGAACTGCAACTCCTGCACCGGACAAACAAGGACTTCTCTCGAGCCGCTGCCCTGTGTTTCACTGAGACCTGGCTTTGTGAGTTGACCCCGGACAGCGCGCTGCAACTGGCTGGCTTCCAACTTCACAGAGCGGATCTCGAAGTGGAGGCAGCGGGGAAATCAAGGGGCGGTGGAATATGCTTCTATACCAACCAGGACTGGTGCAGCGACATCACGGTACTGTCAAATTACTGCTCTCCCAACCTAGAATCCTTCTTTATAAACTGCAAACCCTACTCTCCGAGGGAATTTAACTCCTTTATTCTCGCTGGAGTTTACATTCCCCGCAAAGCCTGCGTACGTGAGGCGCAAACGCAACTCGCTGACCAGGTAATGAGGGTAGAGAGTGACTTCCATGGTCATTGTTTTGGGGGACTTTAACAAAGCTAACCTCAGCCATGACCTTCCAAAATACAGACTTCATGTTACCTGCCCCACCAGAGGGGAGAGAACACTCGATCACTGTTATACGGCAATCAAGAACGCATATCGTTCTGTTCCCCGGGCGGGTGTGGGTCTCTCTGATCATTGTCTAGTTCACCTTATTCCGACCTACAGGCAGAAACTAAAAGCTGCTAAGCCTGTGATGAGAATAACGAAAAGGTGGACAAGCGAGGGCATTGAGAACCTACAATCCTGCTTTGACTGCACGGATTGGAATGTGTTCAGGGAAGCAACCACAAGCCTCGATTAATATACGGACACTGTATCATCATATGTCAGCTTTTGCATGGACAGTTGCATTCCAACTAAGACCCGGACATGGTTCAACAACAACAAGCCCTGGTTCACTGCAGAACTCAGACAGCTCCGACGGTCTAAAGAGGAGGCCTACAGGAGCGGGGATACAGACCTCTACAGGCAGGCCAAGTACAAGCTGAGAAGAGGAATCAGCTGTCAAGGAAAGGTACTCTGAGAAGTTGAGGGGCAAGTTCTCATCTAGTGACTCTTCAAGATTCAGGATTCAAGATTCAAGATATTTTATTAGTCACATTCACATACACCCGGGTGTAGTGAAGTGAAATGCTTTTTGCCATTTCAGCACACAAAAAAGAGAAGAGAATACAGACACAATACCAAGATAGTCTTAACACTGAACATCCCCCCACAATGGCTCCCACCATGAGGGAAGGCACAAAGTCCAGTCCCCAACCCCAGTTCACCCATAGTCGGGCCCATTGAGGCCTCCACAGTTGCCTCTACGGAGGCCCGATGTTCCAGGCCGTTCTCGCCGGGTGATGTTGTTCCGGCGTCGGGAGAGTCCTCCCAGCGGCCTGGGAACCCTGGAACGGCCGCTTCCGCACTGGGGGCCGCGGCTTCCGAAGCCAACAAGGCCGCGCCGATTGGAGCTCCACACTGGCGATCTCAACTAGAGATCCCAGGCTCCCGGTGTAAAGTTCAGCGCCGCCGCCCGCAGCTGGTCGCTCCACAGTCCCGCAGCTCCGCGATGTTTTCCCCAGCGATCCTCAGCTCACCGGAGCTCCAGCGCGGCGACCCGGGCAAGGCACCGCCCGCTCCGCGATAGCGCTCCAGCGCTGTGCCGCCGCCCGCAGCTGGCCGCTCCACAGTCCCACAGCTCCGCGATGTTCACCTGCGGTCTCAGCATTCCGGAGCTCCAGCTCGGCAACCCGGGCAAGGCACCGCCCGCTCCGCGATAGCGCTCCAGCGCTGTGCCGCCACCGAAGCCGAGGTTCTGGGCGGTCCCCGACAGGAAACGCCGCTCCAGGCCCGCTGGTAGGCCGCGAGGATGGGTCGAAGCTGCAGCCCGGAGAAAAGCTGCCTCTCCGGCCAGGTAGGGACCCTGAAAGGTAGTTTCCCCCTTCCCCCCCCACACAAAACAAGTCTAGACCTCCAAAACAAAACACTTTACTGACTAAAATAAAAAATAAAGGTGAAAGGACCGACAGCTGTTGGCTGGGCAGCGGCACACAGGTCAGCGCCTCCTAGAGATTTTCTCCATTAATTTGACTCTTCTTCAGTTTGGAAGGGCTTGCAAGAAATTACCAGCTACAAGAGGAAAGCTCCCGCTCTTTGGACAATCGTCAGCTGACCGACGACCTGAATGAGTTTTACTGCAGGTTTGAAAATCAGAAACATAACCCTGCTACCCACTCTCCCCCCTCCCCAACCAACACAGCCAGACCCCAGTCTACAAAGAATGGACCCTGCACCCTGTCCTTCCCATTTACCACTTCACACCCACTTAAGGCAAGACTCCAGTATGAAAGGACTGGACCATTTCCCACCCCAACCAACACTTCACACCCACACACCCACAGTCTGAAAAGACTGGGCCCTTCTACACCCACCCCCCTCCAATCACCACTTCACACCCAATCACCCACACCCTCTGTGTTGCACAATATCACTTATCCAATATCAACAATAAAAATAGAGGAGGTGGAGAGGCTTTTCAGAGGACAAATGAGCCGGAAATCTCCAGGACCTGACAATGTTTCCCCCTCTACTCTTAAGCTCTGTGCCAAACAGCTGGCACCGGTCTATACAGACATTTTTAACCATTCCCTGCAAACATGTACTGTCCGTGCCTGCTTCAAAGTCTCCACTATTGTCCCTGTACCCAAAAAGGCAAGGATTACTTGTCTTAATGACTACAGGCCTATCGCACTGACCTCTGCAGTCATGAAGACACTCGAAAGGCTTGTGCTGGCCAAGCTGAAAAATATCACAAACCCCCTGTTGGACCCTCTGCAGTTTGCATATCGGGCCAATAGATCTGTGGATGATGCAGTCAACGTGGGCCTGCACTTAATCCTACAGCACCTAGACCGCCAGGGGACCTATGCAAGGATCCTGTTTGTTGATTTTAGCTCTGCATTCAACACCATTGTGCCAGAGCTGCTACACTCCAAACTTTCCGAGTTGACTGTGCCTGAACCCCTCTGTCGGTGGATCACCAGCTTCCTGACAGACAGGAAGCAGCATGTGAGGCTGGGAAAGCACATCTCGGACCCGCAAACGCTCAGCATAGGAGCACCGCAAGGCTGCATACTCTCTCCTCTCCTCTACTCTCTCTACACCAATAATTGCACCTCCACAGACACCTCTGTCAAGCTTCTCAAGTTTGTGGACAACACAACCCTGATTGGACTGATCCAGGATGGGGAGGAATCTGCCTACAGACAGGAAGTGTCACAGCTGGCGTCCTGGTGCCGTCACAACAACCTGGAGCTCAATGCTCTTAAGACAGTGGAATTGATTGTAGTCTTTAGGAGAGCTCCCCCTCCCCTCATCCCACTCACCATCAACAACACCACAGTTACATCTGTGGAGTCCTTTAAGTTCCTGGGAACCATCATCTCCAAGGACCCTAAGTGGGGGGCTACCATCGACTCCACAGTCAAAAAGGCACAACAGAGGATGTACTTCCTATGGCAGCTGAGGAAGCACAATCTGCCACAGGTAATGATGGTCCAATTCTACATGGCCATCGTAGAGTCTGTTCTCACCTTCTCCATCATGGTCTGGTTTGGCTCAGCCACCAAGCACGACACCTGGAGGCTGCAGCGAATCGTCCGATCAGCAGAGAAGGTTATTGGCTGCAACCTTCCCTCCATGGATTAACTGTACACTGCAAGGGCCAGGAAGCGAGCTCGCAAGATCATCTCTGACCCCTCTCACCCTGGCCACAAACTCTTTGAATCACTTCCCTCTGGAAGGCGACTCCGGACTGTCAAAGCTGCCACAGCCAGACATAAAAACAGTTTTTATCCACGAATAGTTGCTCTACTCAACAGCCAAATCTGTAGCCTCCCTTTGATCTGGTATTTTGTTGGTTCACATGCTTGATCAATGGTGTTTTATCATAAATGTTTTATTATTATTAATGTTGTGTTTTCTGAGTCATTCGTAACTGTCACTGTATGTCATGTTGTTACTTGTGGGCGGAACACCAAGGCAAATTCCTTGTATGTGAATACTTGGCCAATAAACTAACTAACTAACTAACTAACTAACTAACTAACTAACTAACTAACTAACTTACTTACTTACTTACTTACTCACTTACTCACTCACTCACTCACTCACTCACTCACTCACTCACTCACTCACTCACTCACTTACTTACTTCTATGATTCCTGTGTAGTAATTGGAAAGAGTCATTAAAGACATGCCAAATTTTCCTGAAGAAGTAGTGATGTGGTGTGCTTTCGTGGTTGTAACTTTTTTTTTCATATCTATATACTTTGTTATAAAGCAGAACTACAAATTCAAGTGTTTATAAGTAATCATCAGTTACTGATAAAGGCGTAATTTGAAACGGTACAAGAGTTATCTTCTATTAGGCATCCAATGACACATTTCTCACTGTTGTGATTGAAGCTGGTTGCAGAAAACCAGGACTATTACTCAACTGTTGTCATTGACCTGACTCAGGGTTCCAGCTTCCCCCTTCAGGACAGTCAGCAGGGTCTGTGAGCTCTCCAGGATCTTCATATAGGCAGCTTCTGTCTCTGCAATCGTTCTCTCAAATTCGTTTCGGGTGGCCATCTTGCGTGCCGGGCTCTCGTTCACCTTTGCAAGTTTCTCTGACAAAAGCCGGATGTCGTTTTGCAGCTTATTCTTCTCCTCCTTTTCCTGGAGAATTTGCTGGTTCAGCTCATCTCTTCGTACACAATTCCTCAATACATTTAACCAGCTCGTTGTTGTAGATCTGTAGCGCGGCACCCTGTTGTGTCATGGCATTGATGCAGTTAGACCAGCACAAATTGTTGGTGCTATTTATATCTCGGGTCTTGAGGCTCCAGTCCATCTTGACTTTAACACCATTGATACAGACTGGGGTATGTACTCTACTCTTCTTCCTGAAGTTGATGACCAGCTCCTTCATTTTGCTGACATTCAAGCGCTGCTGTCTTGACACCATGCTACTAAGCTCTCAATCTCCTTCCTGTACTCCGTATCATCATTGTTTGAGTTCAGGCCCACGATGCTAGTGCCATTGGCAAACTTGTAAATTGAGTTAGAGCAGTGTTTGGCCTTAATCTTCATATTAAACCTAACTAAAACCTGACATTTAGTAAAATCTAATTGTTGTTTAAAATTTAAATTCTTTTGAAGTAATAGAGAAAACAAAGTCACAATTTTTGCCTTATTTCTGGGACGTAAAAAGTTTCATAAAATATGCTTATAGCTCCATTTAGATGTGGCAATACAAACAGAAAATGCTGGGAACACTCAGCTATAAATGGCAACATCTGCAGAAAGAGAAATAAAGTTAACATTTTAGTCAAAGATCTAACCCACGTTCCCAGAATCCACGTTTTTTTAATCATCAGATGTGGAAATATCTGTGCTTCATTCAAATGCATTTTTAGATCTATCACCAAGACACTAACAATTAGATCATAGATTATTTCCATTAATTGTGTTCAGGGGAAAGAAAAGCAAAGTTAATAATTGACAAAATTGCTGACAATAAATCCCCAGGGCCTGATGGTCTGCATCCCAGGGTACTCAAGGAGGTGGCTCTAGAAATCGTGGACGCATTGGTGGTGATTTTCCAATGTTCTATAGATTCTGGATCTGTTCCAGTGGATTGGAAGGTAGCTAATGTTATCCCACTTTTCAAGAAAGGAGGGAGAGAGAAAGCAGGGAATTATAGACCAGTTAGCCTGACATCAGTGGTGGGGAAGATGCTGGAGCCGATTATCAAAGATGTAATAGTGGCGCATTTGGATAGCAGTAACAGGATAGGTCCAAGTCAGCATGGATTTTCGAAGGGGAAATCATGCTTGACAAATCTTCTGGAATTTGTTGAGCATGTAACAAGTAAAATAGACAAGGGAGAGCCAGTGGATGTAGTGTACCTGGACTTTCAGAAAGCCTTTTATAAGGTCCCACACGGGATTAGTGGGCAAAATTAGGTGGCAGACAGGAAACAAAGAGTAGGGATTAACGGGCCCCTTTCAGAATGGCAGGCAGTGACAAATGGGGTGCCACAAGGCTCGGTGCTGGGACCGCACCTATTTACAACATACATTAATGATTTAGATGGAATTAAAAGGAACATTAGCAAATTTGCAGATAACACAAAGCTGGGTAGAAGTGTGAACTGCGAAGACGATGCTATAAGGATGCAGGGTGATTTGGACAGGTTGGGTGAGTGGGCAGATGCATGGCAGATGCAGTATAATGTGGATAAATGTGAGGTTATCCACTTTGGTGGCAAGAACGGGAAGGCAGATTATTATCTGAATGGTGTCAGGTTAGGAAAAGGGGAAGTGCAACGAGACCTGGGTGTCCTTGTGTATCAGTCACGGAAAGTAAGCATGCAGGTACAACAGGCAGTGAAGAAAGCTAATGGCATGTTGGCCTTCATAACGAGAGGAGTTGAGTATAGTAGCCAAGAGGTCCTTCTGCAGTTGTACAGGGCCCTGGTGAGACCACACCTGGAGTATTGTGTGCAGTTTTGGTCTCCTAATTTGAGGAAGGACATTCTTGCTATTGAGGGAGTGCAGCGTAGGTTCACGAAGTTAATTCCCGGGATGGCAGGACTGGCATATGATGAAAGAATGGAGCGACTGGGCTTGTATTCACTGGAATTTAGAAGGATGAGAGGGGATCTTATAGAAACATATAAACAGGGCCGGCCTTAAGCCGATTGGACCAATTGCTCCCAATTGGGCCCCGTGCCTAAGGGGGGGGGGGCCCGCTCCAGAGTAATCTACTCTCGGCTCATGTAGATCTACCCCGGGTGGAGGGGGGAGAGAGGGGTGGAGAGAGAGTAGAGGGGTGGGGGGGAAGAAAGGTATAGACGGGGAGGGGGTGTGAGGGGGAATGGAGAAGGGGGTGGCAGCGCTCCCGCCCCTCCAGTCGCCGTGCTTCATGCACGCTGCCCCGACTCCACCCCTCTCTCTCCCTGGTAAGACGCGGTGAACAATACAGGGAGGGCCGGGTGGTGGGTTGGAGCAATGTTTACAAACATCGGCCTCAGCTCACACCCGTCCGCCTGAACACCGGCGTCCGCTCCTGCCGCCGGCCCTCTCCCTCCCTTCTCTCCTCCCCATCTATCCTTCCCTTCCCTTCTTCCCTCCCTCCCTTCTCTCCTTCCCTCCCTCCTTCCTTTCTCTCTTTTCCCCTCCTTCCCTTCTTTCTCTCCTTCCTCTCTCTCTTTTCCCTTCTCCTTCCCTCCCTCCTTTCTCCCCTCCCTCCCTTCTTTCTCTACTTCCCTCACTCCCTTTTCTCCTTTCTCCCATCTCTCCCTCCCTCCCTTCTCTCCTTCCCTCCCACACACACACATAACGTACAGACAACTAACACACACACATCACGCACAGACAACCAACACACACACACAGACTCACACACACCATCACGCACACACACACACCATCACACACACACACCATCACACACACCATCACACCCACACACCCACACACCCACACACACCCACACACACCCACACACACCCACACACACCCACACACACACACACACACACACACACACACACACACACACACACACACACACACACACACACACACACACACCCTCACCCTCACACACACCCTCACCCCCCCTCCCCCCCCCCTTACACCCTTTCTCCCCCCTCTCTCTCTCTAAGTTAGGATGCGGTAGAAGCCCAAAGCGTAGGATGGGGTAGAAGCCTAAAATTTAATGCCTGGACTGGTTTTTCGCCAATAGTCATTGGTTTTCCAGGATCTAGTTACAGTAATTAACTTTTTTTTTCATTTCACAGTCACTAAAACAAGTGGTATTGTAAATATGTACTTTTCAAAGGTGATCTACACATTTTGTTTGTTACTTGTAGGCTTACATGTATGCAATTTTATATTAAAATGTAGCTTAGAACTGCTTGGTCCATTAACTCGCAGACACTTTTTAAGCGTACATTTTGATTACTTTCCATTCTACCATAGAGATATAAAGTCTATAATAGACTTTATTTGTATTTCTATGATTCTACAGACCTTGGTTGGGAACCTGGGGCTCATTAAAATTGTTCCCAATTGGGCCCCGCACCTCCTAAGGCCGGCCCTGCATATGAAATTATTAAGGGATTGGACACGCTAGATGCAGGAAACATGTTCCCGATGTTGGGGGAGTCCAGAACCAGGGGCCACCGTTTAAGAATAAGGGGTAGGCCATTTCGAACTGAGATGAGGAAAAACTTTTTCACACAGTTGTGAATTTGTGGAATTCTCTGCCTCAGAAGGCAGTGGAGGCCAATTCAATGGATGCATTCCAAAGAGTGTTACATGGAGCTCTTTGGGTTAGGAGAATCAAGGGGCATGGGGAGAATGCAGGAATTGTGGATGATCAGCCATGATCACATTGAATGGCGGTGCTGGCTCAAAGGTCCGAATGGCCTACTTCTGCACCTTTTGTCTATGTATCTATGTATTAAAGTGGCAACATAATTGGCAGATACCACAATTGAGCAATCAAAACTAAACTACAGTCTCAAATCAAAATGTCTCCTATCCATGTTCTCCTGAGATGCTGCCTGACCTGCAGAGTTACTCCAGTGTTTTGTATCCTTTCGTGTATTAACCAACATCTGCAGTTATTTGTTTCTACTGTAGATATTGTCAGGAAAGGTGCCATAATTATGGATTATAGAGTATGTGGACGTGCAAAATGCAATGCTGTTATTTGATAAAGAAGCATTGAGCATAATCGTCGAGGTCAAGAAATGTCACAAATATTTTGGTAGTTAAATAGGGGAGGAAATCTGAGCACCCCTGAAGAAATCTAATCCAATTCCAGAATGTACAAACTCCACATAGACTGTATCCGAGGTCAGGATGGAACTAGAATAGTGATGCATCAGCGCCGAAGTAGAGATGGTTGAAATCTTCAAATTCCTAGGAGTAAATATCACCAACAATTTCTCCTGGACCACCCATATTGAAACAACGACCAAAAAAGCACACCAATGCCCCTACTTCCTAAGAAGGCTTAGGAAGTTTGGAATGTCCCCAACAACCCTCACCAACTTCTACAGTTGTGCCGTAGAAAGCATTTTATCGGGATGCATCACAGCTTGGTTTTGGAACAGCCCCATCCAAGACCGCAAGAAATTACAGCAAATTGCGGGCACAGCACATACCATCACACAATCCAACCTCCCTTCCATTAACTCCATTTATACATCACGCTGCCTCGGCAAGACCAGCAGCATAATCAAGGACGAGTCGCACTTTGGTCATTCCCTCTTCTGCCCTCTCCCATCGGACAAAAGTCATAGAAGTGTGAAAACGCACACCTACAGATTCAGGCCCAGTTTCTTCCCAGCTGTCAGGCAATCAAATCATCCTACTGCAACCAGAGAGCAGTCCTGAACTACTATCTACCGCATCAGGGACCTGTGGACTATCTTTGATCGGACTTTACCTTGCACTATCATGTAGCTGTACACTGTAAATGTCCCAATTGTAATCGTGTATTCTTTCCGCGGGCTGGTTAGCACGCAACAAAAGTTTTTCACTCTACCTCAGTATACATGACAATAAACTAAACTGAACTGACTGAACTGGTATTGGGTTTTAGAATCAGAATGGACAGCTTGCTAAAGGGATATTCAATCTTCGCCTTGATTCTAACCAGAGCATCAGGAAAAAATAAAATAGGTTCACTTAAAATTCTTTGTACCATATGCACATTTTTGTGTTTTCCTTGTTATTTTTAGTTTTATTTTTGACCATTTCTATCAAATTTTACAGCATCCTCCTAGCAGTTTATTTTATTATGACAATCCTCGCAAAGGTCCTTAACACATCAAAACCCGTTTAAAAATTCACAAGAGTTTTGAATGTTTGAAATCCTGGACCCTCATTCTGTCTTCAGAATATAAATCTGGCCAAGCCTATTCATTTTATCATGAACGTGCATGTTCTCTAGTTGATATTTGGGAATAGAAAGGCAAATTTGTGTGGGAATATTGGAGGTCAAATCAGGCTTGATATAGAGCAGGTGATTGTGAGGTCACAATTTTTAAAAACTGTTTGACAGCTGTCCTTTCAGTTATCATGTGGATATGCTCTGATGCTCAAATGAAAAATGCTAATGTTTGGGAAGAAAGAACAAATGAAGTGTGTTTTGCTAGGTCTCCTTAACCATTAGTTAAGGAGACCTGGACATGATATGGTGAACTAAAAGTATGAAGTTTCATTCCAGGAAGAGGAATTTAATGGTTCAATATAATTTCACAAAAATGAAGGATTGTTGTTTGACACAAGCTGTCTCGATTATCCAAAAGGTGCCCCTATCCTGAAGATATATTAAAAATTGGGCACTATAAAATTACTACTTTGCATACTTAATGGCAAAAAAGTCAAAAGGGGGCGAGAAAGAGGGGGGGGGGGGATGGGATTAATGGGAAGGCTTCCTTGGTAACCAGCATTGTGCCAATGGATCAAACGGCTTTCTGTGTCATTATAAATATCATATATTAGAAAATGTGTCTTCTAAATCAACGCCATCGTCTAACCCCAAAAATACAATATGTACTTGGAAACTCCAGAATATTTCTGTTCACATTTCTACATTCATATTGGTGAAGCTGAACAGGAGCTGCCAATATTCTCTACCCACACCATTTTCAAAGATTGCGCAGCAGTCTGAGTGCAGGAGGCAAAACAATGAATCAACAAAGAATACTGGCCCAGTGTGGAAGGCATTTGATTTGAAGGAAGTATGCACCATTCACTCTGTTCCAAGATCATATCTCTTTATCCAGATTTGTGGAATAGCTGACACATGTTTTGTACTTGAAAAATGACCACACTACAAATTGACCATACTCAAATACAATGATAAATTGGAAAGCTGAATAATAGTTTCATGCTTGCTTTTGTACTACCATAAGTCAGCAGTACAAGTCTGCACTTCTGCACGAGTATAGTAACGATGCAGAACATCTTATGTCACTTTCAACACGTAGTTGAAATATTAGACTTCAATTGTTGTTTTTACCTAATTTCAAGATTCAGTTTAAAACAACCCAAAAGACTTATCAGTAATTCAGCAAACCACTTTTAAATAGAATATTTTTCTATGCACAACAATATTATTTAGTAATTTAAATATGGGAAAACAACATATTTAACAACATTGGCATTGCCTCTTCCTTGAAACCTCAGAGAAAGCCATTCAAATAATAGAATAGGAATACTTTATTGTCACATGTGACTAGGCACAGTGAGATTCTTTGCTTGCATAAACATAAACAATGTATACAAATAGCAGTCACCTATGCCACTGATGAGTTACAAACATGCCGGCTCCCCCTTTTGTCCCCCCTCCCCCCCTCCCCCCCACCACGGCGGTTCCCCACACCGGGTCCCCATTGTCCTTTGTCCCTCCCCCCCCCATTGTCCATTGTTCTTCCCCTCTCCCCTCACAGCGGTCCCCCACGCCGGGTCCTCCATTGTTCTTCCCCTCCCCCCTGACGGTAGTTCTCCAAGCTCTCATCGACCATCGACCGCGGTCAATCTGCGAGGCATCGCCGCCACCGTGAGGTTTCACCACCACCAAGGCCTCATCGTCGCGAGTCTTCAATGATGATACAGCCTTTTTTCCTTGCTGTATTTGTTGACAGTCTTTCTTTCTCCTGATTGCACTGTTCCTCTCTCTACAGCTTTCTACTATTTGTTGATGTCATGGCTTAACTCGTGCCACGCCAACTGGCTTAAATGGTGATATTCCTTCAGTTTTCTGTTCTAGTAAGAGACTATTTCTTACATCTCATTCTTCTACCTTAACAAGAGATTTAACACAAATCTTTCAACACTTGTAAACGTGTGAACTGGATCCTGCTTTCGTCAGGCTTAAACCTCACATTGTAATGGATATAGCTAGTTTCTGACACACTTCAAAACAATTAAAAACATTTCCACAACATTTAGTGCAAGCAAAATACCATCACAGGCTCATCACTTCCTTCCATCTGGACCATCCTCACGCTGCATTGCAGTAGCAGGCTGGAATGTCATCAAGTATGCCCATCATCCTGGCCATTCTTTTTTCTCTCTTCTACCTGCTGGGAGTAAATCCAAGAGTTTGAAAACTTGGACGTCTGGAATTAAGAACAGCTTTTTCCCCACTGCTATCAGACTTTTGAACCAATCATTTCTTTCATACCCATTTTCCAGAGGCGGTGTCACATGCTCTTACTCTTAACTCTACCGCTGTCAGTTATTCTGCTATTGTGCTATATTTTTTCATAACTACAGATTGCATGATAAATCTTACATTATTGTGCTGTTTTGCACTAATCGTTGTATTTATTGTTGTTTTCATCATTAATGTATATTGTTTATTGTGAGCTTCGTGTGAACATGGAATTTCATTGCACACGACAATAATTTAATCTGAACCTGAGGTGGGGCTTGCTGGTTGCCAATGCATTTTAAGGACAGGACTTGCTGCACTGTTTGAAGCAGCGCTCCCTGTGAAAATATGACCAGGAGGCTGGATACTTTGTAATCTCCGCAGCAGTACTTGGTAATTACAGTTCAGCAAGATCTATCCAATTTATTTCACTTGGTTGAAGACAAATATTTTGAATTACATGAAATTATGTGTTAAAATCAAATTGACTCCATCAATGAAACTCTGAACAAAATGTTCAATATTTCCTTTTTTGTTTCTTAGTTATATCAACCATCTTTGACTCCTTCAATCGTTATGGCCATGCAATCATTTTGTTAATATTTTCCATTATGATTGGTAAAATCATTCTGGTTTATAGTAACTTTTGCCCAAGCAATTCAATAGCTGGAAGTTATTGGATTAATTGGGGTAAGGGCAAGAATACCAATAGTATTCTTTTTTTCATTTTTTATTATTGACAAAAAGACACATTTCCTGATAAAATGTGACTACATTAACCTTTGAATTTGTATCCCAGATTCAGTACTTTCACAAAGTACTGAATCTGGGATACAAAAGTAACAAAGGTCTCTAAGATCCTGAGAAAAATGTGCATGCTTTTATCTAAATTACCACCGGGTTGCACCTATCATTGTTATATTATAAAGACAGAGATATGGAATTACTACTGTTATCATTTACAGTGCCCTCCATGATGTTAGGGACAAAGACCCATCATTTATTTATCTGCTTCTGTACTCCAAAATTTGAGATGTGTAATAGAAAAAAGAAAATCACATGTGGTTAGAGTGCACATTGTCAGATTTTATTAAAGGGTATTTTGATACATTTTGGTATCACCATGTAGAAATTACAGCTGTGTTTATACATAGTCTCCCCCCCCTCCCCCCCCTCCTCCCCTCCCCCTCCCCCCCCCCCCTCCTCCCCACCACCCTCCCCCCTCCACATTTCAGGGCACCATAATGTTTGGGATACATGGCTTCACAGGAGTTTGTAATTGCTCAGGTGTGTTTAAATGCCTCCTTAATGCAGGTATAAGAGAGTTCTCAGCACCTAGTCTTTCCTCCAGTCTTTCCATCACCTTTGGAAACTTTTATTGCTGTTTATCAACATGAGAACCTAAGTTGTGCCAATGAAAGTCAAATAAGCCATTTTGAGACTGAGAAACACGAATAAAACTGTTAGAGACATCAGCCAAACCTTAGGCTTACAAAAATCAACTGTTTGGAACATCATTAAGAAGAAAGAGAGCACCGGTGAGCTTACTAATCGCAAAGGGACTGGCAGGCCAAGGAAAACCTCCACAGCTGATGACAGAAGAATTCTCTCTATAATAAAGAAAAATCCCCAAACACCTGTCCAACAGATCAGAAACACTCTTCAGGAGTCATGGTGGCACAGCGGTAGAGTTGCTGCCTTACAGCAAAATGCAGCACCAGAGACCCGGGTTCGATCCTGACTACGGGTGCTGTCTGTATGGAGTTTGTACATTCTCCCTGTGATCTGCGTAGGTTTTCTCCAAGATCTTCGGTTTCCTCCCACACTCCAAAGACGTACAGGTTTGTAGGTTAATTGGCTTGTTTAATTTGCTTGATAAAAATGTTAAATTTAACATCATCCAATTTGCCGATTATTGCTGCGACTACAAAATTCAGAGGTTCAGAAGGAGTTGGGTGTGGATTTGTCAATGACCACAGCCCGCAGAAGACTTCATGAATAGAAATACAGAGGCTACACTGCAAGATGCAAATCAACTGGTTAGCTGCAAAAATAGGGATGGCCAGGTTACAGTTTGCCAAGATGTACTTAAAGAGCAACCACAGTTCTGGAAAAAGGTCTTGTGGATAGATGAGACAAAGATTAACTTATATCAGAGTGATGTCAAGAGCAAAGTATGGAGGAGAGAAGGAACTGCCCAAGATCCATACCACCTCATCTGGCCTGGGCAAGTATGGCTGCTGAAGAAAAAACTGAAGGTGACAAGCCCCCAAAACAAGCATAAGCTAAAGATGGCTGCAATACAGGCCTGGCAGAGCATCATCAGAGAAGACACCCAGCAACAGTTGATGTCCATGATCGCATACTTCAAGCAGTCATTGCATGCAAAGGATATGCAACAAAATACTAAACATAACTACTTTGATTTACATGACATTGCTCTGTCCCAAACATTATGGTGTCCTGAAATGGGGGTGGGGGGGGACTATGTACGGTGCATTCAGAAAGTATTCAAACCCCTTCAGGCAGCATCTCTGGAGAGATTGAATGGGTGGCGTTTCGTGTCGAGACCATTCTTCAGACCTGAAGACTGAGTCTGAAGAGTCTCGACCCAAAACGCCACCCATTCCTTCTCTCCAGAGATGCTGCCTGTTCAGCTGAGTTACTCCTGCTTTTTGTGCCCATCTTCGGTTAAAACAGTTTACAGATTATCTGGTGTTTTGTGCGTGGGAGCTTGCTGTGTTCATTCCTCAGGCAACCAGATGGTAATAAATAAAACGTGCTTGTTGTTGTCAAGGGGGGTGGGGGGGAGTGGGAGGAGATAAAATTGTTCGTTGTCATGCACACTTGTCATCGGCCTGCCAGGGAATGTGTGTGTCCCCCATGTTTTAAAAGTGATTTACTATGCCCCGAGCTGTCTTTTCCTGCAGCCAGAGTGGGGTGAATCACCCGGTGTGGGTATCAGGGTCCGGGGGTCGGGAGGGGGGTGGAGGAAACCCTGGTGTGGGGGAAACCCTGGTGTGGGGGTTGGGGTCGGGGCAGGCGAGCTGACCTGGCCGCTACAGCCAGTCCCGGGGCACGCAGGTGACCTCGGCGCTACAGCCAAACCTGGGGCAAGCGAGCCGACCTGGGCGCAACAGCCAAACCTGCCAGCCGACCTAGGCGCAACAGCCAGTCCCGGAGCACGCAGGCAACCTGGGCGCAACAGCCAGTCCTGGAGCACGCAGGCAACCTGGGCGCTACAGCCAGTCCTGGAGCACGCAGGCAACCTGGGTGCTACAGCCAGATCTGGGGTAACAAGCCGATCTGGGCGCTACAGCCAGTCCCGAGGCAGGCGAGCTGACTTGGGTGCTAAAGCCAGTCCCGGGCTGGAAGATTGCAACCTTCATGTGGTCCGCCCTGTTTCAACAAATGCAATCAACCCATCGTGCACAATCAAATAAGATCAAATAGAACAAGTTATCCTACAACTTTAGGCTGTGCACGCCATACACAAGAAGAAGAAGCCAGTCCCGGGGCAGGCAAGCCCACCTGGGAACTGCAGCTAGACCCGGTCTGCTAGATTCTAGTTGCTGGCGGCCTCCAACAGGAATCGACCTTGTGGGCTCCGGTCGCAGAGCCTGTGGACTTAGCATCACGGACCTGGCTGACTTCCGAGGCTGTGGTGGCGGTTTTGCTGCAACATGTTTCACAAAACATGGGGGGGATTGCCCGCCCCCCGTCCCCCCCCCCCCCCCCCCTCTCCAGGATTTCCACCCATGGCAGCACTCCACCAATCAGGCCTTTATGGTAGAGTGGCCAGATGGAAGCCACTATTCAGTAAAGGGCACATGACAGCATGCTTGGTTTGCCAAAAGGCATGGGAAACAAGATTCTCTGGTCTGATGAAACCAAGATTGAACTCTTTGGCCTGAATGCCAAGCATTACATCTGGAGGTAACCAGGCACTGCTCATCACCTGGCCAATACATACCGACAGTGAAGCATGGTGGTGGCAGCATCTTGCTGTGGGGATGTTTTTCAGCGGCAGGAACTGGGAGACTAGTCAGGATCGAGGGAAAGATGAACAGAGCAAAGTACAGAGAGATCCTTCATGAAAACCTGCTCCAGAGTGTTCTGGACCTCAGACTGGGGTGGAGGTTCACCTTCCAACAAGACAACGACCCTAAGCACACAGCCAAGACAACGCAGGAGTGGCTTTGTGACAAGTCTGTGAATGTCCTTGAGTGGCCCAGCCAGAGCCCGGACTTGAACCCGATCGAACATCTCTGGAGGGACCTGAAAATAGCTGTGCATCGACGCTCCCCATCCAACCTGACAGAGCTTGAGAGGATCTGCAGAGAAGAATGGGAGAAATTACCCAAATACAGATTGCCAAGCTTGTAGCGTCATACCCAAGAAGACTTGAGGCTGTAATTGCTGCCAAAGGTGCCTCAACAAAGAACTGAGTAAAGGGTCTGAATACTTAAGTAAATGGGACATTTCAGTTACCGGTATTTATTTTTAATTACTTTGCAAACATTTCTAAACACCTGTTTTTGCTTTTTTATTATGGGGTATTGTGTGTAGATTGATGTAAAAAAAAAAAGAATTTAATCCATTTTAGAGTAAGGCTGTAACGTAACAAAATGTGGAAAAAGTGAAGGGGTCTGAATACTTTCTGAATGCACTGTATAAACACTGCTGTCATTTCTACATGATGAAATCAAAATGTATAAAATACCATTTATTAAAATCGGAAGATGTGCACTTTAACCACATGTGATTTTTTTCCATTACAAATCTCAAATTGTGGAGTACAGAGGCAAATAAATATATGATGAGTCTTTGTCCCAAACATTATGGAGGGCACTGTTTGTAGTAAATATGCATTAATATACGGCCATTGCCAAATGGATCTTAACCTGTGACAGTTAGCTTGATTCATTAATATTTAAAAGAAGCTGCCACGTGATATGTACTGCTTCAAAACCATCTTTACAATATTAAAAACATACAATTAAAAAGCATTGCAGTGCTTACTTAAAACAGATGAGCTTTGTTAGTAGTCTGAAATGTGCTCAGAGTAGGTATGTTACAATACTTACCTTCAGCGGCCCTGCAATTCTGCCACTGGCCGTGTGCGCGATTTTGGCGCCTTTGAGGGGGGGGCGGGGTTAAAACACGGGTTTCTCCTACTTTGTCCTGTATTATATTTCGTTGGAGTACGCGTTTGCTGAAAAATCGTTCCTACGGGCGTTTTGTGTATTTTTTATTTTTATTAAATCGACAATGTCAGCGCTGGAGTTATTTTAAAATCAGCTTCGAAAGCCGTCAACGCTGACAACGGGGACGGATTTCACGCATGGGACAGGTAAACGAAAGTAGTTTATTTTAATGTATAAAAGTGCTTCTTAAGAAGCCTTTAATTCATATTTTTTTATGCAAAACGGTAATTCTTTTCCCCGAACTAACGGCAGAATTTTTCATGCCGATACGGGGTTAAATTCACGGCAAATCAATGTTCCAAATGATCGCGTTCCAGAAAACCTCACTCGCAAAATGATTTAGATGGCCATTAATTTACAGGTATTAAACATTAAATTCCTTCCATTTGGCCTGTAAATCCATGACAATGAGATTTAAAAATTATGTTGTATTGTGAATTCTTGTGTGAATGTTATTTGGACACTTAGGCTATTTAAAAATGTTAATCTATTCTTAAGAAATTGATAGATGTTTAGATCTAGTAATTGAATTTTGTAATTAGCTACAATTAGGTAACTAACTAATTATATGCTTTAATTTCATGTCATCTCAGTAAGATTGTTTCATATTTGTTTCAGAATGTTTCAATCTATAATAACTGAACATTTCTTTCAGTTCTCTTAATTTTTAAGAAATTTATGGGCTTTTGACTGTCCTCGATCACAGCTTTTGTGTTAAGTCAATGGAAAAGCAATAGGGAACAAGATGCTTATTTCCGAGTATGAAAATGGCCATACCTTTTTTCATACTGAAGATATGAAAGTGAATTAGGTGTCAAATTAAACTTCTTTTTATGCTTTATCTGATGGGATAAATTGCAGACTTTATTTTTTAAATCTCAAAATTTTGTAACATTGCGACAAATGAACGTTCCAAAAGATCGCGTTCCAGAAATCCTCACTCACAAGATGATTTAAATGCCCATTAATTTACAGGTATTAATCATTCAATTCCTTCCATTTGGCCTGTAAATTCATGACAATGAGATTTAAAAATTATGTTATATTGTGAATTCTTGTGTGAATGTTATTTGGACACAGGCTATTTAAAAATGTTAATCTATTCTTAAGAAATTGATAGATGTTTAGATCTAGTAATTTAATTTTGTAATTAGCTACAATTAGGTAACTAACTAATTATATGCTTTAATTTCATGTCATCTAAGTAAGATTGTTTCATATTTGTTTCAGAATGCTTCAATCTATAATAACTGAAAATTTCTTTCAGTTCTCTTAATTTTTAAGAAAGTTATGGGCTTTTGACTGTCCTCGATCACAGCTTTTGTGTTAAGTCAATGGAAAAGCAATAGGGAACAAGATGCTAATTTCCGAATATGAAAATGGCCATAACCTTTTTAATACTGAAGATATGAAAGTGAATTAGGTGTCAAATTAAACTTCTTTTTATGCTTTATCTGATGGGATAAATTGCAGACTTTATTTTTTAAATCTCAAAATTTTGTGACATTGCTACTAAAAGGAAATATTCAGTCAATGGACAGATGCCTATTACAGTTTTTGTCAATCGCTTTGACACTAGTTTCAGAACCTTGATGTCATTTCTCACAACTCTAGATACAAAACTCACAACCAATGATCAAAATGCACTTTTTTCAAAACTCTAACACTTTTTCCAATTTCTTGGATACAATTCACATAAACCAAAGATCATTTGTCCATTGAACTATAATCACCTGTTCAAAATGACACAACTTAACATCAAAGTATAACCATTTCAAAATGCAATCACACATTACATTTGAGATGACTGTCTATTCATTTCATTACAATAATCTAACTATCAATTGATACAACTGCTCAAAATGACAAGTAACTGTTGCATTACTCTTAAAGCATAGTCTGAGGATGAGCATGTTCAGATCATGAAAGTTTCAGGATGACGACAATGATTGACACCACCTGTGACACCAATTCGTTACTGATGATTGATCTGACCTTGTGGTATGGGTGTAAGTGGCATCCACAACAACATCTGTAGTGATACAACATGGAGCAGGCAGGTGGGCACCATAGAGGTCAAGTAGGAGAAGGAAGAGGAGGAAGAGGAGGAAGACGTGGTCATAGGAATGGCAGGGAACAAGCACCCCTTTTGAGAGGTGGCCATGGGCCCCTTTTGAGAGGTGGCCATGGGCCCCTTTTGAGAAGTGGCCATGGGCCCCGTTTGAGAGGTGGCCATGGGCCCCGTTTGAGAGGTGGCCATGGGCCCCTTTTGAGAGGTGGCCATGGGCCCCTTTTGAGAGGTGGCCATGGGCCCCGTTTGAGAGGTGGCCATAGGCCCCGTTTGAGAGGTGGCCATAGGCCCCGTTTGAGAGGTGTGGGGGAACGGGGCCGAGGACAAGGACCAAGACAGCAACGGCAAAGAGTCTCCAATGAGATTAGAGCAATGGTTGTAGATCATGTCATCAATCATGGCATGACAATGATTGAGGCAGCGAGAATGATACAACCAAACCATAGAAGATCAACCGTGGCCTCAATCATTAGAACTTTCCGCAATGAGAACCGGTAAGTCTTCAGCATGCACTACAGTAAACATTGCAGTACTGTAGGCTACTCTTACTGTAATTGTCAAATGATTGTACACTGCATGCCAATGTGCAGCACAGAGTAGGTAATGTGACTATGAAAATGTGTTCTACAGTATGATGACATGTTCTTCCTGTCATATTCCCTACAGAATTGAGACTAGACCCAATAGTGGAGGCAGAGGCAGACTCCTCACTGAGGAACAGGAACGGGCTGTGGTCAACATGGTCCGGGCCAGAAATGACATTCGGCTTAGAGAAATCAGACAGAACATCCTGGACGATGAAGATCTCTTCA
Source organism: Malacoraja senta (assembly GCA_038087875.1). Lineage (NCBI taxonomy): Eukaryota > Metazoa > Chordata > Chondrichthyes > Rajiformes > Rajidae > Malacoraja > Malacoraja senta. Next base: position 322,588,198 of record CM075977.1, on the reverse strand, counting down.
GGAATGTGGAAGCCATAAGTTTGCCGACCATTGCAGGTGTTCTGAAAAGGCACCAGGTGTCCCTCAAACAGTTGTACCGTCTGCCTTTTGAAAGAAATGCAGACAGAGTGAAGCAACTGAGGATTGAGTATGTTCAGGTAAGTTCAGTTTCATGATGCCTGTTTGTGAAAAATTCCCCATCATTGTACTGTAATCAATACTGACCAGTTATTCTCTTTCCAACATGTCTTTTTGTACATAGAGGGTGATGGCTCTGGATGCAGATGACAATCATCACAAATTTGTTTTTGTGGATGAGGCAGGCTTCAACCTGGCCAAGACAAGGAGGAGAGGGCGAAATTTAATTGGCCAGCGGGCAACCATACAAGTACCTGCACGACGTGGGGCCAACATCAGTATGTGTGCGGCGATATCAGAAGATGGTGTGGTAGAGCGTAGATCTCTGATTGGCGCATACAATGCAGAGCTCCTTGTTGCATTTCTTGATGAGCTAACTCTAGTCTGTAGAGCTGTTGGTGTAATTTATGTCATTGTGTGGGACAACGTCAGGTTCCACCATGCTCATCTGGTGCAGGCATGGTTTCAGGCCCATCCACAGTTCCTCACTGTGTACTTGCCCCCATACTCTCCTTTCCTTAACCCCATTGAGGAATTTTTCTCCACATGGAGGTGGAAAGTGTATGATCAGCATCCGCATCAACAAGTGACCCTTCTTCAGGCCATGGACAATGCCTGCGATGACATTACAGCAGACCAGTGTCAGGCCTGGATTCGCCATGCGCGAAGGTACTTTCCAAGATGTTTGGCAAACGAAAACATCTATGCGGATGTGGATGAGAACCTGTGGCCCAATCCACAAGACAGGGTTGATGGGGATGACGAGTGATTGTTGATCCTTTGTTTAGCTTTTTTTTCTTACTGTGCAGTAGCCAGGTGAGGAACACGGCAGTTTGTTTTGCAGGACTTTTTTTTGTTTTGTTACAGTAATTGTTGCTTTCATTCAACCTATGTTGTCATTTAGTTTGTATTCATCAATAAATTTCAGCTTTGTTCAATGATTCCACTGTGTCTGTGGTATTCTCTCTACTAATCCTTTTACAGTGACATTACGTGTAGCACAGGATGAAACATGTATCACATATTTTGTACTACAATATTTAATGGTTGTATGAACAACTAAACAGTGAAACTATGTGTATGTTGTGTGTGGGTGATCTAAAGAAATGTCCCTATGGTATTTCATGATAAATGAGTTGTTTGAACCAATGATTCTGTGAGTGCAAGCTTTCTTTAAAGATATGAATACACAATGCAATGTTTTGAACTTTGGACAGCCTGTGATACAAGTGGTGACCGTTTTGAGTTTTGTATCTAGAGTTGTAAAAAATGACATCAAGGTTCTGAAACTTGTGTCAAAGCGATTGACAAAAACTGTAAATTGATTCCACAAACTTGGAAATGGGATCAATGTCTGGACAGGTGAGGTGCAGGCTGATCAGCTAGTAAATGTGTATGTTTTGCATTTGTTAAAAATGCTTTGTACAGTCTTGAAATTGAACTGACCTGATATGTCAATTAAATAAACCAAATCTATGGATATCTATCTATATTTACAACTCTGTCTCTCTGTCTCTGTCTCTGTCTCTGTCTCTGTCTCTGTCTCTGTCTCTGTCTCTGTCTCTGTCTCTGTCTCTGTCTCTGTCTCTGTCTCTGTCTCTGTCTCTGTCTCTGTCTCTGTCTCTGTCTCTGTCTCTGTCTCTGTCTGTGTGTGTGTGTGTGTGTGTGTGTGTGTGTGCGTGTGTGCGTGTGTGCGTGTGTGCGTGTGTGCGTGCGTGCGTGCGTGCGTGCGTGTGTGTGTGTGCATTTTTAATAAAATCCTTCTCCCCCCCTCCCCCAAAATTTTAAAATGTTTAAAAAAAAACAGCTCTCACCCATAGAATGTTAGTGAAGGTTCCGTCGTGTGATGTCACAATGCCCAATGCTCACAGATGTCCAATCGGAATGGATCCATTTACATATGCCTTTGCAGCAGCCCCAGCCCCTCCCCCCCACCCCCACAGCCTGTGTCAAAGCGCGTCATCACGTGTGTGGGAATAGAGAAAGAGGATTGGGGGTGATAGGGAATGGGGAACAGATGGACTGTCCCTACCCCTCCCCCTTCCACTCTCCCTCCCCACTATTTCCCCTCTCTCCCCCACCCTCTCCCCCTCCCTCCACACTCTTCCCCCTCCCTCCTCTAACCTATCTCCCTCCTCATCCCTCCCCCACACCTCTCTCTCACCCATCCCTCTCTCCCCCTCCCCATCCCTCTCTCCTCCCCCTCTCCATCTCCCTCTCCTCACCATTTCCCTCTCCTCCCCCTCCTCCCACCCCCATCCCTCTCTTCCCACCCACCTTCCCTCTCCCCCTTCCCTCCCCCACCCCCTTCCCTCTCACCCCAACCCCCCTTCCCTCTCTCTCTCCCCACCCCCTACCCCCTCCCCACTCTTCCCCCTCCATCCACACTCTTCCCCCTCTATCTCCTACTCCATCTCCCTCCTCGCCTCCCTCCCCCCTCCCCCACACCTATCTCTCCCTCCCCTCTCTCCTCTCCTCCCCACCCCTCTCCTCCCCCTCTCCATCTCCCTCTCCATCTCCCTCTCCTCACCCCTCTCCCTCTCCTCCCCCTCCCATCCCTTTCTCCCCCACCCCCCTTCCCTCTCTACCCCACCGCCTTCCCTCTCTCCCCGCCCCCTTCCCCCTACCCCTCTGTCCCTCTTCCACCACTCCCGCTCCCCCTGCCTCCCTCCCCACTCTTCCACTTCTCTCCCCCTTACCACACCTCTCCCTCCCCCACCCGTCTCTCCCCCTCCCTTCCCCCATCCCTCCCCTCTCTCCCCCACCCCTTCACCTACCCCTCTGTCCATCTTCCACCACTCCCCCTGTCCCTCTTCCACCACTCCCCCTACCCCTCTCCCCTCCCTCCCTCCCCACTCTTCCACTTCTCTCCCCCCTCCCCCACCCCCACTCCCTCCTCTTCCCATTCTCTCCCCCACCCCTCTCCCCCTCCCTCCACACTCTTCTCCCTCCCTCCCCTACCCCATCTCCCTCCTCCCCTCCCTCCCCCATCACTTTCCCCCTCCCCCACACCTCTCTCCCCCTCCCCAATCCCTCTCTACTCCCGTCCCCCACCCCTCTCTCCTCCCCTCTCCATCTCCCTCTCCTCACCCCTCTCCCTCTCCTCCTCCCCCTCCCCTCCCCCTCCAACCCCCAACCCCCTTCTCCCTCCACACTCTTCCCCCTCCCTCCACACTCTTCCCCCTCCCTCCCCTACCCCATCCTGAACTTTCTATCGCAACGGCAGCAGACAGTCAGGGTGGGCAGTAGGACATCAAAAACCATAGCCGTGAGCAGTGGCTTGCCCCAAGGCTGTGTCCTAAGCCCCCTGCTGTTTAGTCTGCTAACACACGACTGTACTGCTAGACTCAACAACAACTTCGTCAACAAGTTCGCTGATGACACAACAGTGGTGGGTCTCATCAGTGACAATGATGAGTCGGCGTACAGGATGGAGGTGGAGCTGCACACAGGATGGTGCAAATCCCACAACCTCATTCTCAACGTGGGAAAAACTAAGGAGATGGTGGTTGACTTCAGGAGGGCAGGAAAACAACACCATACACCTCTGCACATCGATGGAGCTGATGTGGAAAGGGTCAACAGCGTGAAGTTCCTAGGACTCCACCTGTCAGATGACCTGACGTCCACGACCAACACCACAGCACTGGTCAAGAGAGCCCAGCAGCGACTACACCCTCTCCAAAGACTACGTAAAGCAGGTCTCCCCACTACACACCTACGAACTTTTTATCGGTGGACAATCGAGAGCACATTAACCTACGGCATCACTTCCTGGTTCGGGAGCTGCAAGGCGTACGAACGGCACCAACTAGACAGGATTGTGAAGACCGCCAGCAGGATTATTGGTGCTCCACTCCCTTTCCTGCTGGACATATACAGGAAGAGATGTATCAGCAGAGCCATCTCCATCATCAAAGACCCCTACCACCCATCGCATCACCTATTCTCCATCCTGCCATCTGGGAAGAGGTACCGGAGCATTAGGTGCAAAACCAGCAGGATGCTCCTCAGCTTCTTCCCGCAGGTTATAAGACTGATAAACGGACTTTGTCCCCTGCCAAAGTATCGTGCACCAACCACCAACCTGGACATACTGCAGCAGAGCCACTGTCGTGCCGCTGCCAATCGGAACGCCTGTTGATGTTTAGTAGAGTAGAGTGTTAATTTGTTCATGATATATGTATTTTTACTTCTATTTATTTTTCACTGCACACTGAAATGGACACTGGTTGATGAACGTTTTTTTGTTTCCTCTGGGTATGCGAATACTCAGGAAATGACAATAAAGATATACAATATAATACAATACAAGAGACACAACAAAAATGAATACATTTTATCTTTACTATTTAAATTGTTGTATTTTAAGTTATTTACATTTTAAGATTTAATAAATCACTTTTCCACTTGCAGTGCCTGTCAGCCACTATCGCTCTGCTCTCTCTCTCTCTTTGATCTTTATCTTTTTCTCTGCCCTCTCTCTCTCTCTCTTCCACTGTCTGTGCACACTCTCTCTGCCACCCCCCCCCCCCCCGCCCGCTAAACGCACCTGAGAGGCGAGGGCTATTCGTCAGTGGATAGGGTGGAGATGGGATAAAAGAAGCCAATTAATAAAATTAGGATAATATCAAGGGGTGTGATGAGTGTGTGTGTTTGTGGGTGCAAGATTCCAACCCAGCAACCGTGCTTTGGAGGAACAGACCCAACGGGTCTGCACTTGGTCTAGTATATTACTAAAACTCTCATCTTATTTGTTTGTGAGTCTGCCTGTCTGCGAGCATGCGTGCGAGTGAGAGAGTGAGATCCTGAAATTACGCCAAAACGGCACATGATAGATTACTCACCATTGTCCTGTGGTGTGTTGTATCAAAGTTTTGTTCAGATTGATGTTACAAGTTACAAGTTATTCAACATTTAAAACTTTAAAATTGTAACTTTTCACTTTTTCCCACTGCAAAAAATGCAAATCGAATTGCTGGCTACAATGTTGCAAATCATAGGACACTGACTCCTGGCAGCAAGTGCAATTGGATTTTTTTTCCTGGCAGCTAGTGCAATTGGATTTTTTTAAAGTTTAAAAAGAGGGAGGGTGAATAAGGGGAAATGAGCTGCCCCTGCATGGTTGGGGGCTATGGGTGAGTGGTGGAATATTGCATTGGGGGGGAAAGGTTGCGTTGGGGGAACGGGTGAGTGGTGAAATATTGCATTGGGGAACGGGTTGCGTTGGGGGACCAGGATTCCTGTGGGGGCTATGGGTGACTGGTGGAATATTGAGCTCGGAGAAAAGATGGGGTAAGAGCCATGTGGGAGAGGGGGGATCACGAGGGAGGGGGAGGAGCCAGCAAGGGGGACCAGAGGGGTAGTGGCTGGAATTGGCAGTGCGATGGGGACTCACAGCCGGCGCTGGTCGTTCTCCTCTGCCGGGATCAGAGTCTCCGCTTTCCATTTGGTGACATCACTGACATCTCTGACTCCGGGCTGGGTCTCCAACTCTGGGCTGGGCTGGGTCTCTGACTCTGGGCTGGGCTGGGTCTCCCACAGTGGGCTGGGCAGGGTCTCTGATGCTGGGCTGCTTGGGGCTGGGCTGCTTAGGGCTGGGCTGCCTGGGGCTGGGCTGCCTGGGGCTGGGCTGCCTGGGGCTGGGCTGCTTCTCGTCCCTCAGAAAATTGTGTCCAGTGGGAAACCTCCGCTGGCCATCCACTGCTCCAGTAAAGATGCGATGGCGCAGGAAGTGGCGGACCATCCCAGGGAGTGACAGGGGAAGAGACTGTAGCGCTGACTGGCAGGAGAGGAGATTGACCTGCGCATGCGGGTTTTTAAGAATTTTAAACCTCGTTAACTTCTACGACATTCAACCAAGTGGAACAAAACATAGTGTATTCACAGCACAGGAGAACGGTGAACAAACTGGTGAAAAATCGTACCAATATCGCGAACCGTTTTAGCGCAAATTGAAAGACCGCGCACACTGGAAGATAACAAGGTCAGAGTTTTAGTTATGTATAGATTAAAAGTCTTGACTTGTTTGGCTATCTGTCTGTGATCTCAAGAGCTACGCCAAAACGGTTTTGCGGAATCTTACTCAGCTTTTTCCTGTGGGCGATCATATCAAGTTTCCGCACATTTGATGTTATATTTCACATTATCGATCTATATACTTTTAAAACTGTGTGTGTGTGTGTGTGTGTGTGTGTGTGTGTGTGTGTGTGTGTGTGTGTGTGTGTGTGTGTGTGTGTGTGTGTGTGTGTGTGTGTGTGTGTGCGTGCGTGCGTGCGTGCGTGCGTGCGTGCGTGCGTGCGTGCGTGCGTGTGTCGGTAGGGATTTAACTTATGATTTCAGAAATCCACTCCTCTCTAAATTTGCTCAATTATTTCCCCAGATTTTGAATAAAGTTGTTCACAAAACTCACTTTAAAAAAAATAATCGCCACTTGCCGGCTGCTGACGTCACAATGCCCACATGCCCACAAATTGAGGCCCATCTGCCTCCAGGCCCCGCCGCCCTACCGCCTCACCGCTGTGGATTAATGCAGCTGCTGTCAATGCACATGCGCAGTTTTCCACGAGGTACGTTCGCCCATCCCCCTCTCCCCCCCCCCCCCGTTCTTCAAAAGGCGCAGAAAGATCTAGAAAGTTCTGCAGAACAAAGATTCTACAGCTCAGCTCCGCTATAGGATCTTTGTTCTGCAGATCTCGGGTCAGCAGCGCCTCACTCGCTGAAACTTCTCCGCGCTGCCCATGCAGCTCGTGAAGCCCCGCCCCTCCCATGTTCGCCCGCTCATTCCAGCTGTGGGTTTCCAGAGAGTCAGAGGCCGCTTCTGTCTTTCCACATTTCGCAGCGCACTCACTCGCCTGGCTCCCCTCCACCCCCCCCCCCTCCTCTTCGCACCTCCTCCCCTCTCCTCCCTCCCTCTCTCCCCTCTCCTCTCTACCCATCACAGGGGACGACCTCCTCTCTGGGGAGGCTCGATCGTCTGTCTCCCCCAGCCCGCCTCTGTCACGCTGGTGGGTGCACTTCCCTTAGCGGAAGCCATGACCGGCTGGTCCCCCCGCTGCTTTTCACCATTCTCAGATCGAGCCCCCACGAGCTGCCCACCTCGCCCCTCTCCCCTCTACTCTCTCTGCGCTCTACTCTCACTCTCTCTCTCCCATCTACTCTCTCCCCTCTACTCTCTCTCTCTCCCTCCCTCCCTTCCACCCCCTGCCTTTCCCCCTCTCCCCCTTCTCTCTCTCCCCTTCTCTCTCTCCCCACTTTTCTCTCCCACCGTCTCTCTCCCCTCCTCTCTCTCCCCCTCCTCTCTCTCCTCCCCCCTCTCTCTCTCCCACCTCTCTCTCCACCCGCCCTATCCCCTCCCCTCTCCCCCCACCTCTACCATCCTCTCCTCCCTCCTCTCTCCCTCCCCCTCCCCTCTACCCCCCTACACTCCCTCTCCACCTCTTATTCTCCTCCCCCTCTCCACCCTCCCCTCTCCCCCCCTCTCCACCCTCCCCTTCGTCCCCCCCTCCCCACCTCTCCCCCTCCTCTTCTCTCCCCCCTCCACCTCTCCCCCTCCACTTCTCCCACTCCACCTCTCCCTTCCACCCCACTGCCTTTCCCCCACTCCCCCTTTCTCTCTCTCCCCATCTCCCTCTCCCCTTCTCTCTCTCCCCCCTTCTCTCTCTCCCCCTCTCACTCCCCCTTCTCTCTCTCCCCCTTCTCTCTCTCCCGCTCCTCTCTCCCCGCTCCTCTCCCTCCCCTCCACTCTCTCCCTCTTCTCTCTCCCCCTCCACCTCTCCCCCCTCCACCTCTCCCCCTCCTTTTCTATCCCCTCTCCAACTCTCCCCCCTCTCCTCTCCCCTCCCCCTCCTCTTCCCCTCTCCTCTCCCCTCTCCTCTTCCCTCCCCTCTCCTCTTCCCCTCCCCCCTCCCCTCCCCTCTTCCCCTCCCCTCTCTCCCCTCTCTCCCTCTCTCCTCACCCCTCCACATTCTCCTCCCCCATTCCCTATTCTCCTCACCCCTCTCTCCTCACCCTCTCTCCTCACCCTCTCCTCCTCACCCCTCTCTCCTCACCCCTCTTTCCTCACCCTCCCTCATCACCCCTCTCTCTCCTCATCCTCTCTTCCTCCTCCACTCCCTCCCCCTCCCCATCTCTCCCCTTCCACAACTCCCCTACGCATCTCCCCCTCCCTCCCCACTCTTCCTCTTCTCTCCCCCCTCCCCCACCCATCTCTCCCTCCCTTCCCCCTCTCCCTACCCCCTATCCCTCTCCCCCTTCCCATCCCTTTTCTCCACCCCTCCCCCACCCCTCTCACATCCCCTCCCCCACCTCTCCACCCCTACCCCTCTCTCCCCTTTCCCCCTCCCCGCTCTCCTCCCCTCCCCATCCCCGCTCTCTCAATTCCCCCTCTCCTGCCCCTCCCCAATCTCTCCCCCATCTCCACCCTTCCTCCTTCCCCTCTCTCTTCCCCATCTCTCCTCTGTAGAGCCGTGCATGTTCCTTTAACATGGTGACCTCACTTCTACTAACCACCCCCATTAGCTTCAGTATAAATGTAACCTTCCCACCCCTAGCTCGCTCTCTAGCTCCGGTAACGGACCACGAACAGCTAGGGCAATATGTGTGTATACGAATACAATGTATGCAATAAACTAGAGTGAAGACACCATGTGTTGGACAGTCTTTACATGGTGTCAAGAAGTTAACCCTGCGTCTCCTGTTCATCGGGTTTGTTTTCTTTTCTCCAAGTGTTTATTTTCCTTTCCAACTATTTATGTACTATGGCCACCTCGTGTCGAAAGCCTGACGTTCTGGTGTTTGACTCGGACATCGTCCACCGGTGGACTATTTTCCGGCGCGACTTCCAGCACTATGTCGCCATCGCTCATCCTAATATTACCCCTGCGATTACAGCACATCTGCTCCTCAACCTGGCTGGCCCGGAGGCCATGGAACGTTCTGAATCTTTTGAGTACGCCGATGGTGAGAATGCAGAGGACCCCGTGTGTCTCATCAATAGAGCGGTTCTAGAGCGGTTCTAGAGCGGTTCAATTCTAGAGCGGTTCAAGTTTTTCAGCAGGCGCCAGAAACCCGGGGAGCACATCGATACCTTCGTGGCATCGCTGCGTCACCTGGCCCGGCGTTGCCACCTGGAGACGTTGACCCCCCGATCAGTTGATCAGAGATGTCCTAGTTCACGGTCTACAGGACTTGAAGCTACGGGCTGAGCTTCTGAGTAAGCCGGACCTCACTTTAAACGACGCTTTGCATGCCTCTCGCATGTCTGCTGCTGTCGACGCCGTATCTCCCCCTGAAGCTGAGGACATTAACTATGCCGGTGCTGCTGGACGCCCACGGCGCGATGGCCCGCCACGCCAGCGTAGCACCCCTGCGCCTGCAAGGGTCAACCCTCGCCGATGCCCAAACTGCAACTTTGTCAATCATCAATTTGATGTTTGCCCTGCTCTGGGTAAGACTTGCAATTTGTGTAAGAAGCTTAATCACTTCTCCGCAGCGTGCCGTTCCAGGGGCCAGCCTGTCCCTGCTCCGAGAAGGAGTCTACACAACCTGACTGCTACTGACAGTGTTTATGACTCCGAATACCTTCCAGTCGAACTCCCTGATTCTGATAACAGCTCCTCCCATGATGAATCGCTTGTTTTTTCAGTCCTGGGTGCACATGCTTTGATAGCTGATCCATCAGTTCGAGTTACTGTGAATGGGATGACCTTCTCTGCTAAGGTAGATACGGGGGCGTTTACGAATATTATGTCGTTAAGTCTTTTTCAACAGATAAGAGCTGGTGAGAACATTACCGCTGATCACTCCCGCCTCCGTGCATATGGGGGGAGCATGCTATTCCCAGTCGGCAAGGCCACCCTTATCTGCTCAGTTCTGAAGGCCTCTCGGCCCCTCTCTTTCCTCCTGCTGGAATCTGAGAATGTTACTCTTTTGGGCGCCCGTGCGTGCCAGGACCTCGGTTTGGTGTCCTTCCACCACGACATCCACCCGGTGCAGACCCCCATGGATCCCATGTGCGAGTACCCCGACCGTTTTGACGAAGTATTGGGCAAACTACCCTGCAAGTACGAAATCGAGGTGGACCCGGAGGTCCATCCGGTAGTCCGCCCTCCTCACCGCGTCTCCTTTGCTATGAAGGACAAGGTGGAGTCCACTCTACGCCAGATGGTGGCCATGGGCATCATCAAGGAAGTGAGCGATGCCACCCGGTGGGTCTCCACCATGGTCGTTGCTGCTAAGAAGGACAAGAGTGAAATTCGGATCTGTATCAACCCCAAGGACCTAAACCTTGCCATCAAGCGCCCGCACTACCCCATGCAAACGGTGGAGGATGTCGCTGCAAAGGTTGGCCCGGCCACTGTATTCTCTGTCCTCGATGCCAAGAACTCTTTCTGGCAGATTCCGCTGGATGAACGTTCATCTTTACTGACCACGTTTGGTACACCTTTCGGCAGGTTCCGTTTCCTCCGCATGCCTTTCGGGATCAATTCTGCCAGCGAGGTTTTCCAGCGCACCACGGAACAGCTATTTGCAGGTCTGCCGTGTGCTATCATCGTTGATGACATCTTGGTGTACGGGAGGGACGTCGCTGAGCACGACCTCCACCTCCGTCTGGTCCTGGATCGGGCTCGGGAAATCAACCTCAAACTGAACCCCAAGAAGTGCCGTTTCCGCGTCCCGGAGGTCACCTACGTGGGCCACGTTTTTACGGCTGGGGGTCTGAAACCAGACCCACAGAAGACAGCTGCGGTCTCAGAGATGCCAGCTCCGGTCAACGTGCCAAGCCTGCAACGCTTCTTGGGCATGATGAACTATCTGGGGAAATTTATTCCCGACCTCAGCGAGCTGAGTGCGCCCCTGAGGGAACTGACCAAGATGGACACTGCCTGGGTTTGGTACCCGCTGCATCAGGCAGCCTTCGATGACTTGAAATCCCGGCTGGTTCGCACCCCCACTCTGAAGTTCTTCGACTTAAAGCGCCCTATCGTCATTACCTGTGATGCATCAAGTTTCGGTCTCGGTGCCGCCTGCCTGCAGATCCACGACCGCCTGCAGCTACCTGTCTCCTACGCCTCCCGCACCATGACTCCAACCGAGCAACGCTACGCTCAGATCGAGAAAGAGCTCCTTGCCGTGGTGTTTACCTGCTCGAAGTTCAGGGACTACATTATAGGTAACACCTTCACCATCGAAACCGACCACCAGCCGCTGGTCACGATCTTGAACAAACCGATCCACGTTGCCTCTTCCCGTTTGCAGCGTATGATGCTGCAACTCCAACGCTTCACGTTTCAAATCGTGTACCGCAAGGGCAAGGACATGTTTGTGGCTGACACGCTGTCCCGCGCACCGCTGGCTTCTACAGCCCGCCACCCGTATGAGTCATCCGACCTGATGGTGCTAAACGTCAACTTCATGCCTTCCTAGCAGATGCAGTCCCTGATTCACCACACTGCCAAGGATCCTGCCCTGCAACAGCTTATAGACGTCATCCGTCGCGGCTGGCCTGACCGTCGCTCACCCTTGCCGGCTGCTGCTGCGCCCTACTTCCTAGTCCGGGACGAACTTGTGCTGCAGGACGGCGTGGTGGTGAAGGGCCACAAGGTTGTGGTGCCTGCCGCTATGCGGGACCACTATTTCCAAACTGCCCACAACGGCCATCCCGGTGCCGATGCCACCCTGTCCCAGGCCCAGAGCCAATTTTATTGGCCCAGCATGGCACAGGACATCCGGGAGAGGGTCTCTGCCTGCTCCACCTGCAATACCCTCTCTCCCCACCAGCAACGCCAGCCACTCCTGCAACAGCCTGCCCCCGCCCTGGCGTGGATGGCGGTCGCTACGGACATATTTGAGTGGCGTGGCAAACATTTCCTGGTCCTGGTCGACTCT